>CAKJTW010000058.1:3750000-4375000 GCA_917880005.1 Nanger dama | reverse complement strand
TGGGAAAGACTAGAGATCTCTTCAAGAAAATTAGAGATACCAAGGGAACATTTCATGCAAAGATGGGCTTGATAAAGGACAGAAATGGTATGGATCTAACAGAAGCAGAAGATATTAAGAAGAGGTGGCAGGAATACACAGAAGAACTGTACAAAAAAGATCTTCACGACCCAGATAATCATGATGATGTGATCACTAATCTAGAGTCAGACATCTTGGAATGTGAAGTCAAGTGGGCCTTAGAGAGCATCACTACGAACAAAGCTAGTGGAGGTGATGGAATTCCAGTTGAGCTGTTTCAAATCCTGAAAGATGATGCTGTGAAAGTGTTGTACTCAGTATGCCAGCAAATCTGGAAAACTCAGCAGTGGCCACAGGACTGGAAAAGGTCAGTTTTCATTCCAATTCCAAAGAAAGGCAATGCCAAAGAATGCTCAAACTATTGCATGATTGCACTCATCTCACATGCTAGTAAAAGTAATGCTCAAAATTCTCCAAGCCAGGCTTCAGCAATACGTGAACCGTGAACTCCCTGATGTTCAAGCTGGTTTTAGAAAAGGCAGAGGAACCAGAGGTCAAATTGCCAACATCCACTGGATCATTGAAAAAAGCAAGAGAGTTCCAGAAAAACATCTATTTCTGCTTTATTGACTATGCCAAAGTCTTTGACTGTGTGGATCACAAGAAACTGTGGAAAACTGTGAAAGAGATGGGAATACCAGACCACCCGACCTGCCTCTTGAGAAATCTGTATGCAGGTCAGGAAGCAACAGTTAAAACTGAACATGGAACAACAGATTGGTTCCAAATAGGAAAAGGAGTACGTCAAGGCTGTATATTGTCACCCTGCTTATTTAACTTCTATGCAGAGTACTTCATGAGAAATGCTGGACTTGAAGAAACAATAGCTGGAATCAAGATTGCTGGGAGAAATATCAATAACCTCAGACATGCAGATGACACCACCCTTATGGCAGAAAGTGAAGAGGAACTAAACAGCCTCTTGATGAAGGTGAAAGAGAAGAGTGGAAAAGTTGGCTTAAAGCTCAACATTCAGAAAACAAAGATCATGGCATCCGGTCCCATCACTTCATGGGAAATAGATGGGGAAACAGTGGAAACAGTGTCAGACTTTATTTTTTGGGGCTCCAAAATCACTGCAGATGGTGACCACAGCCATGAAATTAAAAGACGCTTACTCCTTCCAAGAAAAGTTATGACCAACCTAGATAGTATATTCAAAAACAGAGACATTACTTTGCAACTAAGGTCTGTCTAGTCAAGGCTATGGTTTTCCTGTGGTCAAGTATGGATGTGAGAGTTGGACTGTGAAGAAGGCTGAACGCTGAAGAATTGATGCTTGTGAACTGTGGTGTTGGAGAAGACTCTTGAGAGTTCCTTGGACTGCAAGGAGATCCAACCAGTCCATTCTGAAGGAGAGCAACCCTGGGATTTCTTTGGAAGGAATGATGCTAAAGCTGAAACTCCAGTACTTTGGCCACCTCATGTGAAGAGTTGACTCATTGGAAAGACTGATGCTGGGAGGGATTGGAGGCAGGAGGAGAAGGGCATGACAGAGGATGAGATGGCTGGATGGCATCACGGACTCGATGGACATGAGTCTGAGTGAACTCCGGGAGATGGTGATGAACAGGGAAGCCTGGCGTGCTGCAATTCATGGGGTCACAAAGAGTCAGACACGACAGAGCGACTGAACTGAACTGAAGTGAGACATGGCCCTGGTACTTGGAACTCAGTCTGGTTGGGAAGACTGACCCAGAAAATAGACAATGATTGTAATAGCACTCTGGGAATAGAGGAGAGGGTGAAAAACTGCCAAAACTAGAGATCAGGGAGAGCTTCACAGAAGGGATGACCATTAAGTTGAGATCTGACAAGGATAAATAAAAGGGTTTGTGTGGTTAGGTGGGATGGAAAGGGAAAGGCGGGATTCGCAGGCAAAAGGAGCAGTTTGAGACAAAGTGAAGAGGTGTGAAAGGGCCCATTATTGTTTGGTGAACCATCACCGGTTCAGTGGATTGAGTGTAGAGTGAATGAAGCGTAAGTTGTGGGACATGAAGGAGGGAATACAAGTCTGCAGAGCAGAACTTCCCCAATTTATTTATTTTTAAATGGAGTATTTTTAGAGCAATTTTAGGTCCACAGTAAAATTAAGTGGAATGCCTCCTGTCCCTACATGTGCACAATCTTAACCACAACCAACATCCTGTACTCGGGCAGAACATTTATTGTAATCAAACCCACACCAACACATCATTTTCATTTAGGTCCATATTTTACATTGGGGTTAAGGCTTGATGTCATTCATTCTATGGGTTTGGACAAATGTGCATTGATAAGCCTCCACCATTATAGTATCATACAGAATAGTTTTAACTGCCCTAAAACTTCTCTGTGCTTCCCCCAGTTTATCCCTCTTTCCCCACTAACACATGAAAACCACTGATCTTTATGCTGTCTCCACAGTTTTTGCTTTCCCAGAATGTCATGTAGTTGGAATCCTAGAGTATATAGATTTTTCAAATTGGTTTCTTTCACCTAATAATTTTTAGTTAAGGGTTCTTATCATTTTAATAGCCTGATAGCTTCTGTCTTTTTAGTGTTGAGTAATATTTCATTTTTTGGATGTACCACAGTGTACTTATTCATGCACCTACTGAAGGACATCCTGATTCCAAGTTTTGACAGTTTAGTTGCTATAAACATCCATCTGCAAGCTTTCTATGAACATAGTCTTCAGCTCACTTGTGTAAATACCAAGGAGCATGATTGCTGGATTGTACTGTAAATGTATGTTTAATTTTCTTAGAAACTGCCAACTTGTCTTTCATTTTGCATTCCCATCAGCAATGAATAAAATTTCTTATTGCACCACATCCTCATGAGCATTTGGTGTTGTCAGTTTTGGATGTTGGCGATTCTAATAGGTGTGTAGTGATATTTCACCATTGTTACAATTTATAGTTCCTTAATGACATGATATTGAGCATCTTTTCTGACTGTGTATCTTGGTGAAGTGTCTGTTCAGATCTTCTGCCCATTTTATTAATCAGGTTTTTGTTTTCTTCTTGCTTGATTTTAAGAGTTCTTGGTACAGGTTATATAATAATCCTTTATCAGATGCAGTCCTTCCTTAGTATTCATGGGGAATTTGTTTCAGGACTGCTGCAGGTACCACGGTCCATAGACATTAGGTCATTATATAAAATGGCTTAGTTGTGTATACCCTATACACATTTTTGCATATATTTTAACTTATTTGTAGATTTCTTGCAACACCTGATACATTATAAATACTACGTAAATCGCTGCAACTACAATGTAAATACTACGTAATTTCAAGTTTGGATTTTCAGAACTTTCTGAAATTTTTTCCAAATATGTTTGATCCACAATTGGTTGAATCCATGCATCAAGAGCCCATGGATACAGAAGGCCAACTGTATATCTTTTGCAAATATTTTCTTCCTGTCTCTGGTTTCCCTTCTCATACTCTTGATTCTCAAATCTTATGTGTATATGTAAAATTTATATTGATAATTTGAAATCTTATTAAAATTTAGATTCTGATTCAGTAGTTCAGAGTGGAGCTTGGGATTCCACATTTCCAGCAGTTTTCTGGATGCTGATGCTGAAGAGCAAGGCTATGGCTCACCCTGGCCACTGTTTGCTTTGGAGGGGAGCAGAATGCAGGTGACAGGTTACTATTAGAATGATTCAGATCACATAAAAGAACATCTGAAATAGGGTGGTGATGGAGAATAGTGAATAAATTTGATACTGTATAGAAGATAAAATCATTAATAACTTGGGGGACTGCCTTGAGAGAGAGGTGCAAGAATACCGTCATGGGTGGCCGCTGTCCAGAGGAGGCAGAGCGACAGAATACAAAGGCCTTGGGGCTGAGAGTCTGAAGACCTCAGTCCTGGCCCCAGATCCACTGCTAGCTTGCTCTGTAAACTTGGGAAGGCTGTTTAACTTCTTGAGACCTCTGTTTCTTCTGTCAAATGAGTACCATAATCCTTGTCCTGCTGTCACACAGGTGATTTGAGGGTCTAATGCAGCGGTCCCTGTTTTTTGGTGCTAGGGACCAGTTTGGAGGAATACGGTTTTCCCACAGATAGGCGTGGCAGTGGAGGGGCATGGTTCAGGCAGTGATGTGAGTGACGGGGAGCAGCAGATGAAGCTACGCTTGCCCTCCTCGCACCTCCTGTTGTGCTTACGGGTTCCTCTCAGGCGGAAGGCCAGTGCTAGTCCGAGGCCCAAGGGCTGAGGACCCCTGCTGTAATGAACAACCATACATGAAAGTGCTTGTCAGCGCTAGAGCATGACGCAAATGGAGGTGATTATTGTAGTTATTATGAAGCATGAATCTATTATAAGGTGCTATGGGTATTCTTGTTATTGACCCTTTTGAGTTAGGCCCCAGTAGGGGTCCTGGAGAAGGCAATGGCACCCCACTCCAGTACTCTTGCCTGGAGAATCCCATGGACGGAGGAGCCTGGTAGGCTGCAGTCCATGGGGTTGTGAAGAGTCAAGACAGGACTGAGCGACTTCACTTTCACTTTTCACTTGTCATGCATTGGAGAAGGAAATGGCAACCTACTCCGGTGTTCTTGCCTGGAGAATCCCAGGGGCGGGGGAGCCTGGTGGGCCTGGTGGGCTGCCGTCTATGGAGTCGCACAAAGTTGGACACGACTGAAGTGACTTAGCAGCAGCAGCAGCAGGGGTCCTCCTGCCTGGTGTCCGTTTGAGCCAATGGGGTGAGATTGAGTTTGGCTCAGACCTGTCAACCTGGGAAGGCAATAGAACAAGTGTTAGTGTAAGCAGATCATGTAAATGCAGCCCAGCTCTTCTGGGCACTGGGGCCTTGTGTGAATTTGGGGGCCTTATTTTAGCTAGTGGGCTAAAGGAAAGTTTTATTCTTTGGAAAAGAACTGAGAGGTGTGAGACTGTGCTTTATTGAGTTCTCAGTGGGGACGGGGTGGAGTTCTCAGGGGCTTTCTGTGCTGCTGATCAGTGCCAGGTGCAGCGCCTCTGCACATGGCCTGCCGCCGCCATCTCGGATGGGATGTCTTGCCTGAGCTGCTGCCCACAGCCTGTGGAGCTTCAGTTTTGTGATCACCCATTTCTCAATAGGGACTCTGGTCTGAAGACCCCAGTAAGGGGCCTCAGCACAGCTACACTTGAGCAAGTGAAGCTAAGCAGCACAAAGGAAAAAAAAAAAGGTTAGAGTTGATCACCAGATTCTATGTTTATTTCCGGGAACTGTTAAAATGGGCTTTGTTGATAACAGTTTCTTTGGCGCTGGGACTATTCAGTCTGGTAGTGCGGCTTAGACCTGTCAGCCTGGGAAGGCAATAGAACAACAAGTGTTAGAATAAGTGGATCATGTAAATGCAGCCCAGCTCTTCTGGGCACTGGGGCCTTAAGTGTGAATTTGGGGGCCTTATTTTAGCTAATGGGCTGCAGCCTATACTTTTAATGTGAACTCCAAGGAGAGGTCCAGGCAAGCCTGGCGTTCAGGCCCTGTCTGAGCCCAGCCAAGATACTGCTCAGTGAATTCTTTTAGAGGTGAATTTGGGGCTTCCGTTCTTTAGTGCTGAGCCTTGCTGGTGTTTGATCCCAGGTATTTCTAGGTGGAAAAATGTCTAGCTTGACATGGAGCCAAGGATTTTGTGCCATGATTGTGATAGTGTGGAGAATAACTTTTCCTCCAAGGAGAAACTGTGGTGGTTTTCCTGGGAGATTGGTAGTGGGAAGAGTCAAAGACTCAGGGCCCCTGGCCTTTCCTCACTCACCTTAAAGAAGGGATATTTTGGCCTTGCCTCACAGGCCTGCAAAGTGTTTCTGGTTTGCCTAGATGTCAAGTTTGATAGTTGTATGTTATACATGTCACTGATACTCAGGCAAGGTCAAGCAAATTATTAAAAAGAAATAATTTTGTTTTCTTATCTATATGATGGAGATATTAATATTTGTTTTGTAGCATTTCATGAGTATTTGGTGAAATAATGCATACAAAAATCTTAGTGCATGCCTGGCTACCATTAATGGTAGCTCTTGGAGTTATCACCTGAAACCAATACTGCCAGGTGATCTGTAGGGAAATCTCTGGGAGTTTAGACTGCACAACCCTGTGCTCTACCTCCTTCCTAGGACATTGAAGGAGGAGGAACCCTGGCTGGAGGAAACAGAGGGTTTCTGCAGATGTTTAAAATCTTGGTTTTGTAGGTTCCCATCTTGGAAGAAAGATCATTAGGCTGAGCCTAGGAAGGTAAATATTGAAGCCTGTTTCAGCTGGGTTGCATTTGCAGATGCCTGCTGAGGTCTAGCTAATTGGAAGAACCTGAAACTCAGTTGGAAGAGTTCTTAGTTTGCTAGAGCTGTTGCAACAAATTACCACAAACTAAGGTGTTTAAACAACAGAAATTTATTGTTTCATTTATGAAGGCTAGAAGTCCAAGATGAAGGTGTTTGTAGGGTTGGTTCCTTCTGAGAGCTGTGAGGAAAAATCTGTTCCATGCCTCTCCTCTCGCTTCTGGTAATTTGCTGGCAATTTTGGTGATTCTTGGCTTGAAGAAACATCACTCTGATCTCTGCCTTTATCTTAAGATGTTCTACTGTGTGCATCTGTCCCAATTTTTTTTTCTAATAAGTATACCAGACAACAAATGTCCGTCTAGTTAAGATTATGGTTTTTCCAATAAACATGTATGAGTGTGAGAGTTGGACCATAAAGAAAGCTGAATGCCCTTGATGGTTTTGAACTGTGTTGGAGAAGGATCTTGAAAGTTCCATGGAGTGCAAGGAGATCCACCCAGTCCATCCTAAAGGAAATCAGTCCTGAATTTTCATTGGAAGGACTGATGATGAAGCTGAAACTCCAATACTTTGGACACTTGATGTGAAGAACTGATTCACTGGAAAAGACCCTGATACTGGGAAAGATTGAAGGTGGGAGGAGAAGGGGATGAAAGAGAATGAGATGGTTGTATGGCATCACTGATTTGATGGACATGAGTTTGAGTAAGCTCTGGAAGTTGGTGAAGGGAAACCTGGTGTGCTGCAATCCATGGTGTTGCAAGAAGTTGGACATGACTGAGCGATTGATCTGACCAGATTCTCTAGACTAGGGGCCCACTCTACTCTAGTGTGGGCCAAAACTTCACTAATTATACCTGCAAAGGCCCTATTTCTAAATAAGATCACATTCTGAGGTACTGGGAGTTAGGACATAGAAATCTGGGTAAAAACAATTCATCTCCTAACAAAGGTTACAGCTCCTTAAAATATACACATTTTTCCTGCCAGGTCAGCAGGACCTTAGTGAATATCCACTTTATGCAAGACCCTTGTTGAGAGGGATGACTACAAGTATTTGGAGTTAGTGATTTTTCTTTTTAAAAATATATAGTTATTTTATTTGACTGCAACATTTCTTAGTTGCTGGATCTTTAGTTGTAGCATGTGGGATCTAGTTACCTGACCAGGGATCAAACCCAGGCCCTCTGCATTGGGAATGTGGAGTCTTAGCCACTGGACCACCAGGGAAGTCCCTGGAATTAGTGATGCTTTAAGGTCCTAGTCTAGGGATTCAGCATAGCACAGTGGTTTAGAGCTTAGGCTCTGGGCCAGACTGCCTGTTTTGGAATCAATGAAAAATTAAGCCTTTAATCATGGATTGAGCTTCCATGTCCCACACTGGGCTCTGTAAATACACCTGTGAAGCAGAGAGTCCTTGGCCTCTGTAGGAACCTGCCAGGCCCCTCTGTCCATGGAATACTCCAGGCAGGAATAGTGGAGATTGTAACCATTCTCTACTTCAGGAAATCTTCCTGACCCAGGGGTTGGACCCGAGTCTCCCATGTTGAAGGCAGATTCTTTACTGTCTGAGCCACCAGGGAAGCCTTTATAGGAGTTTAGAGCTCAATAGATAGCTAAATAAGCCTATTATTATAATAATGTCCTCGATTTGTGTACTTTTCCCTGTTGCTCTTGGAAGAAAGAAAAAGGCAAAAGAAGGAACGGCCAGAGATTTCTCTTTGTTCAGATTTTGAGCACGTGATCCACATTGGTTTTGATGCTGTCTCAGGTGAGTTTAGAGTAAGTCCTGGGTCACAGAAAGACCTTTGGTCTTTCAGAGTTCTGGTTATATTATACACTGTTAGATTCAGTTCTTTCTAGGCTTTCTGATGTCTCTTTCTTTGCCTGAGACCCTCATTACTATCTTCTTACAGTCTTTTTAAAAAAAAACTTTTAAAGTTAATTGAGTAATTTATTTTTGGTTACCCTGGGTCTTTGATGCTGCACTCAGGCTTTCTCTAGTTATGGCGAGTGGGAACTACTCTTTGTTGCAGTGAGCGGGCTTCTCATCACGGTGACTTCTCTTGTTGCGGAGCACAGGCTCTGAGCACTTGGTCTTCAGTAGCTGCAGCACATGGGCTCAGTCGTTGCCGCTCTCAGGCTCTAAAGCACAGGCTCCATAGTTGTGGCACATGGTCTCAGTTGTTCCTGGATGTGTGGAATCTTCCCAGACCAGGGTAGAACCCATGTTCCTTGCATTGGCAGATGGATTCTTATCCACTCTGCCACCAAGGAAGTCCTCTTCTTATATTCTTGACAGGGACACTTTCCTCCCCTCTAGGATTGTACTAGAGAATCCTTTGAATCGCCATTCCTTAAATAGATCTGGGTTAAGTGTTCTCTTGCTAGTGGCTCTGTGCTGGGCACTGATGATCCAGAGACAAATCAGACATGATTCATGCTCTAAAGGAGGAGCAAACATCTCAAGAAATGACTTATATAGTGAGATGTGTGATAAGAGAGGCTTGTGAGGAGCTCTGATGGAAGAGAGAGAAAGGAATGAGTGAAGTCATCTTTAGCTGCTGTCAGTTATTACAGTGAGTTCTGAATTTGCTTCAGTGTCCCTGGGACTGTGCCTTGCTAACAGCCTTGCATGTCTGTCTTATAGGGAATGTCAGAGCAGTGAGCCCACTCACTTCAGACATCAAATATCACTGAGGTGGAGCAGAAGAAGAACCCCCAGGCTGTTCTGGATGTATTGAAATTTTATAACTCAAAAATTTTTAACAGAGGTAGATAACTCCCTAATGTAGAAGGTTTTTTTATAGGTTATAAAACAGGACCATAGGAAATGACACCATTATTATCATATTTGGTTTTAATTGGTAACAATTATTATGTGATGGGCTTCCTTGGTAGCTCAGCTTGTAAAGAATCTGCCTACAATGCAGGAGACTTTGGTTTGATTCCTAGGTTGGGAAGATCCCCTGGAGAAGGGATAGGCTACCCACTCCATTGTTCATGGGCTTCCCTGGTAGCTCGGATGGTAAAGAATCTGCCTGCAATGCAAGAGACCTGGGTTTGATCCCTAAGTTGGGAAGATCCCCTGGAGGGGGCCATGGCAACCCAGTCCAGTACTCTTGCCTGGAGATTCCCTATGGATGGAGCAGGCTGGCAGGCTACAGTCCATGGGGTCACAAAGAGTCAGACACAACTGAGTGGCTAAGCACACAGCACAGCATTATGTGATAATGTGTTTACTGTGTACCTTTTAGGTAGGCAAGCCCAGTTTTTTGCTCAAGGAACTGATTTTTATCTTTCAAATGAAAAATGGGCTGGTAATAATAAATGGTCTTTATGTGTACTTTATATATATATATGACTATGTTTATATGTGTGTGTGTGTGTGTGTATATATGTGTGTGTGTATATATATATATATATATATATATGGACTATGTTTTTCAGAATGTTTTTAATCACAAAATTGGGATTAGAATAATTCAGGTCTCCTGGTTCCTGAACCAGTACCTTTACAGTTTACCACTTGCTTCTAGAGACTGTATTTTGAGAACCTCCTTCCATAGCAGAGAGAGATTTTCTTTTCTTAGGCAATTTATAAGAAGGTCTACATTTTTGGAAACTTGCCTTTTATATGGCAGCTTAGAATTTAGGGAAAGAAGTATCCTTAGTATACACCACTTCCAGTTCTCCTTTGTTTTGCAGACATTAGAGCCCCACATACCTTTCTAATGTGACGGAACTAGTGCTCTCTTAACCACTGGTATTAACTCTGAGTCTAGAGATCTTTCTGGTGTTCATGCTGTCTCTTTAAAAGGGCAGTATTATTGGGGAAGGTGAGAACCAGGATGAACAAGCTAATTTTGAAGGATGCTTTTCCCAGCAAGTATCTGACCTGCAGCAAAGGGCACAGATGGTGAGGATGACAGACTGCAGCTCTGCTCATGCTTCATGGTTGTGCCCTGGAGAGGGTCATGCATGTCCCTAGCATATTTCCTTCCTGACATCTGGCTTATTGGGCCTGTCTCACTTCTTTCACTGGAGGCCTGGATCATTCCAAGGAGGCACTGGGACTGAAAAATTCTGGGTAGGCAAGTTTTCTAGTCAGGATATCAGGGCTTGTGTTATACAGAGTTTGTTGTGGAGACATCAGATTAGAAGCTGGCTTTGAAAATCTCAGCAGCAAAGTCTTTGGAAGAATCTATTTTTATGTGTATGTGTGTAGATGTGTACAAATGCCATTTCTGTATATGGAAGCATAGCTCTGTGGGTTTGCATATGTTTGAAGTTAAAGTCCACTTCAGTGTTTATGACTGAATATGGGTATAGATACACAGAGGCAGGTTATTCTGTGTGTTCCTCTGTGCATGCATAAATGAATAACACTGACTGCATATGTACAGATACATACCCATACAGATATTTCTCTGTGTATGAATTTGTGCAAACTTCTACATATGTGTGTGTGCATGCATATGAGGGATTTTTAATTTTCTAGAAGTTGAAGACTAGGGCTAACTGTCCCTTCTTCTCATACTACTAATTTCCTCTGAACCTTATTTATTGTAAAATGAAAGGATTGAAAGTACTTTGCATTCTGTCATTCTAGGCTATGGAATGTAATTTTGATATGTAGAAATTGTAAATCACATTTGAAAAGAGCAATGCTTACCTGTTTTTAATACAGTGGCAATATATTTACTACCAGAATATCTAGGGCATGAGGTGAAGGCATAGTATTGCACTTTTTTTCTGTCTAGGGTTGATGATCTTTTGGACAAGAAAAAAAATGTGAATCAGTCCTGAACTGGTTTCTCCAGGATACAGATGGCTGTTGAGGATTGTTTTAAGAATGTGTTAGCATAGCTTATGTGTTCACTATTTGTCACAGGATCAAAGAAGCTGTACCTGGTACTATCTTATCCGATGATTGGAATCTTGGACATCCTTTGGTCTTGGTTCTTGGTGAGAATTAGGTTAAATTTGGTATACTTTTGTCCTTCTTAATTCCTTTGGTGGTGAACTGGTGAAGTTAGTTTCTTCTTAGACCTTTAAGAATTTAAGAATAAAATCAAATACAGTACTTGGTCTTTGATCTTATGTTTTTGCTATAATCTTTGTTGGATCTATGTTGCACATTTCATTAAGTTTAAGCTTTCATTCATTGTAAGATACACCACTATTTTATATGCCATTAAAGAAAAAAGTTGTCAGTTCAACCATGAAAGAAATATCTTTGATTGCAAGATACATTTCTGTTTCAGAGGTGTTAATTTGAAAAAAATATATGTATCTAAGAATCAATGAACTATGGCAATTATCTTATTGTGGAAGTTGAATCTATTCTTAGGAATAAGATGCCTTGATTAGACTTGAGATAATTAAAACTGTTTTCCTAAGTCTTAATCTTTATCTTCCTGTGGGGAATAGACATGGATGTAGAAGTGTCCTTTCAAAAAACTAGTCATGATGTGTTATGGATGGCTCAGGATGGTACCAGCCATGGATTACTTTCTCTTAAAATGCAGGAAACCTCTTTGGCCATCAAGGCTTGATGATGATATAGTTGATGATATGAATACAGTTCTAGCATAGTATTTAGAAGGGCATAAAGGTTCAACTCTTGACTCCTACCAATATATATGTTAAGTAATTACTGAGTAAATTACTTAACTTTCCTTAACTTCAGTTTCCAAATTTATAAAAATAGACACGATGATAGTACTCAGAGCTGTGGTGAAGATTAAAGGAGGTAATGTTTATAATGTACTTAGCATGGTGTTGGGCCTGTAGTACCAATAAAACTATAATTATTATACTCTGAGCTTGGAAACTGCTGTACTGAATAGGTTTCCTTAGCTCAGAGAAAGGATTAACTCTAATTGTTTATTGACTAAATCCCTTGTCTTTTCCCCTTTGGAGGTAAATTAGCTGAAGATTATAATCCTAACATTTTGGTAAGCCATTATTTCTTCTATTCTGATATGGGCAGGTATGATTTTTAGGGATCAGGTCAGTGTGGCAGATGCAGAGTCTGGGCTGAAGGGCACTCACCTTGGTCACTCATCTACCCTGAGCCTCAGAGTAAAGGACTTGGATTTAATAAACAGTAAGCATCCCTTCCACTTTTAGCTTATTAATGTTCTAGAAATTCTAACCTTAGAACCAGAAGAACTGGTTGCTAGACTCAGTTTTTCATTTGTAAATTTGAACCTTACAAATACTAATTTGCCTTTCTGAGCCTCAACTCTTTCATCAATAAAGTGAGCATAATATACTCTGATTTTCCTGGACATGTCTTCAAATAGCTGAATTTGGAAGATAATTTTTTTTTGTTTGAGTTAGTTTGGTCTACAAAACCAGGATTAAGATTTAATTTTTGAAGGGAGCAGATTCTATTAGTTTTAAAGTCTTTCATTCTGTCCTCTGAAGTTGTAGTGAATGCCCTGTCAGTTGAAGGATTCATCACAAAAGTCAGTGATGAATTGGGTGGAAAGTAGAGTTAAATGACCTCAAGGACCCCTCTGTCTTTCTCAGCTTATGAATTCTGTTTTCCAGAGCAGATGAGATGAGATGAAGATATATTTGAAAGGGTCTTTTGAATAGTAAGCTGTGATATATCTGAGAGACTACTGCTGTTTTTTTAGGATAAGTTTTTATTTATGGTCTTATAGTAAAGGAGGAAGCCTTACTTACAAGATGATTCTTCAACAGTACGTACAACATACGTCTTATTTACATGGAATGGAATCAGATGTGGACTGAAACTACAGCATATACACTAGAAATCAGCAAATGCTGCAGCAAAGTAGGAAAAAGACAAATGAGGCCTAAGCAAAACCCTTCACTGGGATCTACTGACCACCACCAGAACCGGGGCTGGATCACATAATGGGGACAGATTCCAGGACAGTCTGAAGGGGAGTGGGGCAAAGGTGGGGAGGGGTTCACAGTGAGGTGTGGGTTTAGTACGAGGTGAACCACTCTTGATATTTACAAAATTGGTTGGCTCTATTTCTTAGAAATACTCAAGGAAAGAAAGGAAGATTTGATCATTACTTTATGAATCTGTCGCTTTGCAATACCAACATTATCAGAAATAGGAATGATTCACTCAGATTCAAATTTCAGTAGCAGGAAATCAAACCATCACCACTGGCCCTCAATACAAAACCTCTACCTTACCCTATCCTCCCTCCTTGGCCCACCCGCTACCCTGGAGCCTCCCTGGAGGCTGCCACTCCACTTCTGCCCGCACACTACACGAGTGTCACCGCCTCCCTAAGGCTGGCTGAAACAAGCAGGCCACTGTAAATCTCTCCCCACTTCCTTTCATACTGCAAAATTTTCCAAGGATCTAGTCTTTTGGTAGGAGCGATAAATAGCCCTATGGGGGAAAACAATCCTTAAGCAAAGGAGGAATTACTGTGGACTGGTCATCTTCTGAAAGTAGGGCAGTCCTCAGGTTCTCAAGGTCTATCAAACAGAGGTGAGGGTGGCTTGGGAGGAGAGGCCTGGGAGGGGCAGGGAGCCCACCCAGCATGTGCTGGGCAGGGCTAGAACAGCTGGTGGGTGACCAAGACATCATGTGCTCAGAGGTCTGGTCAGCTGTCTGTACTCCACAGAAAAAGCTGTCAAGTTGGGGTGTTTGATTAAAAAATTCCTGGTGGGGACAGGGAATCTTTGAAGGAAAACATTAAAAAAAAAAAAAAAAAGGAAATGAGGAAGGAGAATGAGAGCTATTGTCTAAGGACTTCAATTTAAAAAAAAAAAAAGAACAAAAAATAAAGTGTCTCTTAAATGGTTCTGAGAGTTCTAAAGATGAGCTGAAAGGAGGATAAGATGACAGTGGACACAGTTTATACTGCTGGCCTTTCCCCACGGAGCTTAACTGGTTTCCATCTGAAGTTTCTTCCTGCCTTGGGGCTCTTTGGGCTCTGACTCTGAGCCCCCATTGAAGGCAAAAATGGTGGACTCTCAAGAGTCTTCTCTAGCACCGTAATTTGAAAACATCAGTTCTTCAGCACTCAACCTTTATGCTTCAGTTCTCACATCCTACAACTACTGAAAAAAACATAGCTTTGACTCTGCAGACCTTTGTCAGCAAAGTGATATCTCTGTTTTTAAATATGCTCTCTAGGTTGGTCATAGCTTTCCTCCCAAGAGGTAAGTGTCTTTGAATTTTTTAAAATATAAATTTATTTATTTTAATTGGAGGTTAATTACTTTAGAGTGAAGTAAGCCAGAAAGAAAAACACCAATACAGTATACTAATGCATATATATGGGATTTAGAAAGATGGTAATGATAACTCTGTATGCGAGACAGTAAAAGAGACACTGATGTATAGAACAGTCTTTTGGACTCTGTGGGAGAGGGAGAGGGTGGGATGATTTGGGAGAATGGCATTGAAACATGTATAATATCATATGTGAAACGAATCACCAGTACAGGTGTCTTTGAATTTTATGGCTACTGTTACTGTCTGCAGTGATTTTGGAGCCCAAGAAAAAGATCTGTCACTGTTTCCACTTTTCCCCTTCTGTTTGCCAGGAAGTGATGGGACCAGATGCCATGATCTTAGATTTTTAATGTTGAGTTTCAAGGCAACTTTTTCACTCTCCTCTTCCATCCTCATCAAGAGGCTCTTTAGTTTGTCTTTGCTTTCTGCCATTTGAGTGGTATCATCTGCATATCTTGGATTATTATTTCTCCCAGCAATATTGATTTTAGTGTGTGATTGATACAGCCCCACATTTCACATGATGTACTCTGTGTATTAAGTTAAGCAGGGTGACAATATACAGCCTTGTCATTCTCTATTCTCAATTTTGAACCAGTCCATTATTCCATGTCTCACATGCTAGCAAAGTAATACTGAAAATTCTCCAAGCAAGGCTTTGACAGTACATGAACTGTGAACTTCTAGCTGGTCAAGCTGGATTTACAAAAGGCAGAGGAACCAGAGATCAAATTGCCAACATCCGTTGCATCATAGAAAAAGCAAGAGAGTTCCAGAAAAACATCCACTTCTACTTTATTGACTGTGCCAAAGCCTTTGACTGTGTGGATCTCAACACTTGGAAAATTCTTCAAGAGATGGGAATACCAGACCACCTGACCTGCCTCCTGAGAAGTGTGTATGCAGGTCAGGAAACAACAGTTAGAACTGGACATGGAACAACAGACTGGTTCCAAATAGGAAAAGGACTACATCAAGGCTGTATATTGTCACCCTGCTTATTTAACTTCTATGCAGAGTACATCATGAGAAATGATGGACTGGATGAAGCACAAGCTGGAATCAAGATTGCCAGGAGAAATAGCAATAACCTCAGATATGCAGATGACACCACCTTTATGGCAGAAAGTGAAGAAGAACTAAAGAATTTCTTGTTGAAAGTGAAACAGGAGTGTGAAACAGTTGACTTAAAATTCAACATTCAGAAAGCTAAGACCATGGCATCTGGTCCCATCACTTCATGGCAAATAGATGGGGAAACAGTGGAAACAGTGAGAGACTTTATTTTAGGAGGCTCCAAAATCACTGCAGATGGTGACTGCAGCCATGAAATTAAAAGATACTTGCCCCTTGGAAGAAACGTTATGACCAACCTAGAGAGCATATTAAAAAGCATAGATGTTACTTTGCCAACAAAGGTCCGTCTAGTCAAGGCTATTGTTTTTCCAGTGGTCATGTATGGATGTGAGAGTTGGACTGTGAAGAAAGCTGAGTGCCAAAGAATTGATGCTTTTGAACTGTGGTATTAGACTCTTGAGAGTTCCTTGGACTGTACTGCAAGGAGATCCAACCAGTCAATCCTAAAGGAAATCAGTCCTGCATATTCATTGGAAGGACTGATGCTGAAGCTGAAATTCCAATACTTTGGCCACCTGATTTGAAGAACTAAGTCACTGGAAAAGACCCTGATGCTGGGGAAGTTTGAAGGCAGGAGGAGAAGGGGACAACAAAGGGTGACACGGTTGAATGTTGTCACTGACTCAATGGGTATGATTTTGAGTAAGCTCCAGAGGTTGGTGATGGACAAGGAAGCCTGGCATGCTGCAGTCCATGGGGTCACAAAGAGTCAGACACGACTAAGCAACTGAACTGAACTGAACCAGCAGTGCAAGAAAATTCCCTTTTCTCCATTCCCTCTCCAGCATTTATTGTCTGTAGACATTTTGATCCATGTGATCAGTTTGCTTAGTTTTCTATGATTGGGGTTTTCATTCTCTCTGCCCTCTGATGGATGGGGATAAGAAGCTTGTGGAACCTTCCTGATGGGAGGGACTGGCTGTGGGAAAACTGGGTCTTATTCTCATGGGCCATGCTTAGTAAATCTTGAATCCAATTTTATACTGATGGATGGGACTATGCTCCCTCCTTGTAGTTTGGCCTGAGGCCAAACTAGGGTTGGGGTAATGGCAACCTCCTCCAAGAGGACTTATGCCAGCATGCTGTGCATCCCAGGACTGCTGCAGTCAGTGTACCTGACCCTGAGGAAGGCTACTGTCTACCATGCCTCCTCCAGAGACTCCTGAACACCCACAGACAGATCTGTCTCAGTCTCTTGTGGGGTCATTGCTCCTTTCTTCTGGGTCCTGGTGCACACAAGGATTTTGTTTGTCCCCTCTAAGAGTCTCTGTTTCCCAGTGCTGTGGAAGTCCTGTAATCAAATCCCACTGGCCTTCAAAGTCAAATTTCCTGAGGAGTCTCATTTCCTTTGCTGGACCCTCAGGTTGGGAAATCTGTTGTGGGGCCTAGACATTTTGATGATTGCCCTTCTACTGGTGTGAGGTGATATTTTGTTGTAGTTTTGATTTGCATTTCTCTAATAATAAGTGATGTTGAGCATCTTTTCATGTGTTTATTAGCCATCTGTATAATCTTTGGAGAAATGTCTCTTTAGGTCTGCTCACTGTTTGATCAGATTGTTTTTCTGGTATTGAGCTGCATTTGGAGATTAATCCTTTGTCAGTTGTTTCATTTGCTATTATTTTCTCCCATTCTGAGAGTTATTTTTTATCTTGCCTATACTTTCTTCACTGTGAAAATGCTTTTAAGTTTAATTAGGTCACATTTATTTATTTTTGTTTTTATTTCCATTGTTCTAGGAGGTGGGTCATAGAGGATCTTGCTGTGATTTATGTCAGTGTTGTGTTTATGTTTTCCTTCAAGAGTTTTGTAGTTTCTGGTCTTACATTTAGGTCTTTAATCTATTTTGAGTCTATTTTTGTGTGTGGTGTTAGAAAGTGTTCTAATTTCATTCTTTTACATGTAGCTGCTCAATTTTCCCAGCACCACTTATTGAAGAGACTGTTTTTCTCTGTTGTATAATTTTGCCTCCTTTGTCAAAGATAGGTTGTCCATAGGTGCCGGTTCCAGCCGGCAAAGTTGAGCAGGTCCTGCAAAGGGGGTAACGCGGCTAGGAAAGAAAGAAACGAAACAAAGAATGGGGTCGAGAGGATCCAGGTGCAGCAGGCTTCAGAGCAAGCCTACATACACTGACCCTGGCTTTATTTCAAATGCAGCTTTTTATATGTTTTTCAAGCAAGAAAACAGAACAATAAATTCTTTCTGAATTACATAAACATCTTGGGTTTGTCAGCCGACTTCACGGATTCCCATACCATGCAACCTGTTGTTTCTATTAAGATCCTCCAGCAATACTTATGGTAAAGGTCTGTGTGCATAAACAACAAGTCAAGGACTCAGATGTCTGCTTGAGATGCAGCCAAGAAACACAGGGGTGGCGGGACAGAGAGCTATGTTTGTGCTAAACAAACCCTTATGATAAGGCAGCTCCCAGAGCTATGTATTGAGAACAAGACCCCTTTTCCAGGGCAGCTCCCCGCACATAGGTACATGGATTTATCTCTGGGCTTTCTATCATGTTCCATTGGTTTATATTTCTGTTTTTGTGCCAATACCATACTGTATTGATGACTGTAGCTTTGCAGTACAGTCTGAAGTCAGGAAGGTTGATTCCTCCAGCTCCCTTCTTTCTCAAGATTGCTTTGGTTATTCAGGCTCTATTGTGGGAAACTGCTGATCTTATTTCTCTATATATACATTTACCTTTTCTAAACAATCTTAAGTAAATGCATTCATACAACAGGTAATCTTTTGTGTCTAGCTTTCTTTTACTTGGCATAAAGTTTGTGAGATTCATTCCTGTTATATCATGTATCAGTATTTCATTCCTTTTTGTGTCTTAATAATATTCTATTGTATTGGTATACAATATTTTGAAAATCCATTTATCAGTTGATGGGCATTTGGGTTGTTTCCTCTTTTTTGGCTATTATGTATAATGCTCATATGAACAGCCATGGTTTTGTGTGGATATATGTTTTCATTTCTGTTGGGTGTATACCTAAATATAGAATTGTTGGATTATACGGTGACTCTATAATTAACCTTTTGAGGAACTGCCTTCCAAAATGGCTGTACTACTGTACACTCCCACTAGCAATTATGAGAGTTCTAATTTCTTCGTATCTTCCCCCACATTTGTTATTGTATGTCTTTTCTTTATATCCATCATAGTGGGTATGAAGAGGTATCTCACTGTAGTTTTGATTTGCATTTCCTAATGGATGATGTTAAGCATGTATTCATATGTTTATTGGTCATTTATCATTTTGGAGTAATGTCTTTCTTGTTGTTCAGTTACACTGTAGTCAAAGAATACATTTTATTTATTTTAAATCCATTTAATTTATCGAGATGTGTTTTAGATATGACCTATCATATAGTTTGTGCTAAAGAATGATCCATATGTGGTTAAAAAAAATTGTATTCTGCAGATCTTGGGTGGAATGTTGAGTTGATTAATACAGTTGTTTGCGTCTTGAATATCCCTGCCAATATTCATTCTCCAGTTCTAACTGTTGCTTCCTGACCTGCATACAGATTTCTCAAGAGGCAGGTCAGGTGGTCTGGTATTCCCATCTCTTTCAGAATTTTCCACAGTTTATTGTGATCCACACAGTCAAAGGCTTTGGCATAGTCAATAAAGCAGAAATAGATGTTTTTCTGGAACTCTCTTGCTTTTTCCATGATCCAGAGGATGTTGGCAATTTGATCTCTGGTTCCTCTGCCTTTTGTAAAACCAGCTTGAACATCTGGAAGTTCACAGTTCACATATTGCTGAGGCTGGCTTGGAGAATTTTGAGCATTATGCATATACATTCGTAATTGTTAAATCTAGATATATTGACTCTTTTATAATTATGAAACATCTTTTTTTATATCTGGTAATATTTGTTAAAGTTTATTTTAATTGATATGAATGTGGACACTTCCAGTCTCTTGTGATCATTGTTTTCCTTGATACATCTTTTCCATTATTTTGCTTTCAACTTACTCATGTCTTTGAATCTATAATATTTCATTATTTATATGTTTAGTTTACATTTGACATTTTGCTCTTTGTTTTCTATATGGATCCTAGCGTTTTTCTGTTCTTCTTTCTTTTGTTGAATACATTAATTTATTATTTTTCTTCTTTTATAAAAACTATTTCTTAGTGGTTGCCTTCAGAATTAAAATACACATTTTAATTTATTATACTCTATTTCAGTATAATATATTATTATACTCTATTTCAGATCAACACAAAGTGCTTTCCAATAAAATACATAAATTTGGTTTCAGTATAGCTCCATTCCCTGTCCTCTGCTTTGTGATATTATTACCATATACTCACATGTACATACGCACATGCACACACATATGGAGAGATACATCTGTGTATAAACCCAGCAATAAAGTGTTATAACTATTGTTTTATACAGTTTTTTTGTTTTTAAATATTACTAAAATTTATTTAAAAAGTTTATTTATGAAATATTTCATGTTAATTTACATATTTACTATTTCTTCTGCTCTTCATTTGTACTTGTGGACTTGAATTACCATTTGTTTGTGTGTGTGTTTTTTTTTTCAGCCTGACAGATTTATTTCTGTATTATATGTAAATAGGCCTTGTGGTAAGCAAATTTTCCTGGTCTTTGTTTATATTGGAATGTCTTTATTTCACCTTCATTTTTTAAAGACTGTTTTGATTCATCAGGCAAGAATACTGGACTGGGTTGCCATTTCCTTCTCCAGGAGATCTTCCCAACCCAGGGATCAAACCCAGGTCTCCCACATTGCAGGCAGATGCTTTAACCTCTGAGCCACCAGGGAGGCAGCGAAAAGTGGCTCAGAGGTTAAAGCGTCTGCCTCCAATGTGGGAGACCCGGGTTCAATCCTGGGTCGGAAAGATCCCCTGGAGAAGGAAATGGTAACTCACTCCAGTATTCTTGCCTGGAGAATCCCATGGACAGAGAAGCCTGGTAGGCTGCAGTCCATGGGCTCGCAAAGAGTTGGACATGACTGAGCGACTTCACTCACTCACTTACTTACTGGATATAGGTTTCTTGATTGGGATTTTTAAACAATTTCAGCCCTTTGAATATGTCATTTCATTGCTCTCTCACCTTCATTGTTTCAGATTGGGAGTTAGGTTTTAACTTATATTAAAACTTAAGTTTAACTTAGGTTTTAACTTTAATCCTTTTACATTATACAGCATTTTCCTCTTAATGTTTGTTAGTATTTTTACTTTGGCTTTGACTTTCAACATCTGTCTATGTGTGAAACTATATATATTTTACTACTTGATGTTTATTGAGATTCTTGGATATCTCGATTAATATTTTTCATCTAATTTGGGAAGTTTATGTATGTTCACACAGTCAGGTATATATGAAGAATTTGAGTCCTCTCTCTAAAGTCTGCTATGTTTGTGAGCAACATCAGGCAGAAAGTTGTTTGCCCTATCCAGTATTGTAATCTTAGGCTAGTAGCAGTTGACTCTCTCCTCTGCCACCGGTAAGAGACCACCTCCAATGATGGCACCGCTGGGCCTGGGCATTGCCCACTGCTCCAGATGAAAGTGAGCCCTCTTGGATCAAGTAATTACAGCATACCTTCCCTGGAAGAAGCTCCTTTCTGATCGAGCTGGGGTGGGATGAATGGGAGCTACCCTGGGGTAGGACATCAGAGATGCCTACTGTTATTACCCAAACTTTAACCATTTCAAATAATATGCACTTCTTATACATGTTTCCACCTTAGAGCCATAGTACTTCTTCCATCTGCAAAGAACAGTCTTTTCTCAGAGGGTCGAATGGCTTCTTCTTTCATTTCATTCAGGCCAGTGATTATGTAACTTGTCATTGAAGAGACTTTTCCAAGACTACTCTTTCTAGTTGTATTTCCCCACTTTGAACCAATCTTTACTCTCCTATGTTTAAGTTTATCTTTATCTTACTACCTGACATTTTGGTGATTAATTTTGACTATATCATCTTCTAAAATGGAAGCCATAGGACCAAGGGCTTTATCTGTTCTGTTCTTTAAAATAACCACAGAGCTTCAAACAGAGACTGATACACAATGAATGAATGAGTGAATTAAAGTCACTGGCTTTTTAAAAAGAGGTGTGTGGTTATTAGATATAATGATCCTTTAATTGATTCTTTACATCTTTCTAGCTCCTAACCAATTACAAAGTATTTTTATAGTCAAATCACTTCATTTCTTCCTCAAGGTGGCCCTGTGAGGTAGGCAGAGAGATGCTCTCATTACTGTGTTTTATAGATGAGAGCTCTGGCTTAGAGTGATACACCTTGCCTAGGAACATAAGGATAAGAGATAGAAGTCTGGCACAAAAACCAATATCCCCCTATTCTTGTAGTTGTTGATATTACCACTCAAAGCCATCACCTGTGAGAAACAGAATATGTTGATGAGGAAAGTGGTGAAATCCCCTTCTCTATAGAGTTTTAGGAGACAAAAGAACCTAGTGGATTTTTTTCCCTCAGGGTTGTTTTCACTATTTGTGGTATGTTGTGTTTCCATACAAATTTTTAAAAGTTTTTTTGTTCTAGTTCTATGAAAAATGCCACTGGTAATTTGATAGGAATTGCACTGAGTCAGTAGGTTGACTTGGGTAGTGTAATCATTGACTCTTGGGCTCCAAAATCATTGCAGATGGTGATTGCAGCTATGAAATTAAAAGACGCTTACTCCTTGGAAGAAAAGTTATGACCAACCTAGGTAGCATATTGAAAAGCAGAGACATTACTTTGCCAACAAAGGTCCATCTAGTCAAGGCTATGGTTTTTCCTCTGGTCATGTATGGATGTGAGAGTTGGACTGAAGAAAGCTGAGCACCGAAGAATTGATACTTCTGAACTGTGGTGTTGGAGAAGACTCTTGAGAGTCCCTTGGACTGCAAGGAGATCCAACCAGTCCATTGTGAAGGAGATCAACCCTGGGATTTCTTTGGAGGGAATGATGCTGAAGCTGAAACTCCAGTACTTTGGCCACCTCATGCGAAGAGTTGACTCATTGGAAAAGCCCCTGATGCTGGAAGGGGTTGGGGGCAGGAGGAGAAGGGGACGACCGATGATGAGATGGCTGGATGGCATCACTGACTCGATAGACGTGAGTCTGAGTGAACTCCGAGAGATGGTGATGAACAGGGAGGCCTGGCGTGCTGTGATTCACGGGGTCGCAAAGAGTCAGATAGGACTGAGTAACTGAACTGAACTGAACTTGATAGTTCATGTGTAATGCGTTTTGGAGAAGGTCTTCTTGTGTTGAGGTAACTCTCTCCTCAATCTATAACCATAAAATATACACAACTCAACAAAAATGCCTATGCCCAACACATCACGATGCTGGAGAAGACAGATGGGGTGGAACCAAGGGACTAGTAGAGGCAATGCAGAGTTCCAGGCCCTTGATCTCAACAGTTTAGTCCACAGTCCCAGAGAATCCAGGAGCAGCAGCAGGGGTGGCACGCATGACTTTGGATTCCCGGCTACAGCGACTCTCATGGCCAAGGTAACTGGGAAGCAGTGAACACTACCCCTCCAGCCATAGAAGTACCAATAATTCTTCCCCCACCCCCTCCCCACAACAATGGAGAGGGGCCTAGCAACCTGCCAGCACGAACGTGGCAGAGGTGTCTGCCTGACCAGCTCCCTGCCCGCCCCCACCCCCAGGCGCAGGAGTGAAGCCTGCAGGAGCCCAGAAGCACCAGGAAAGCCCACCATCCTGGTGCCCCAGGAAGCATCACCGGTGACACTGGTAGCAGCAAGGCACCAGTGGCCATGGACGCACAGACAGTGATAGTAATGGCGAGGGGCAAGCTTCCGACAGGCACGAAATGGGGGATACTAAGTGGGGGCTTTCAGATGTAATCAGAGACAGAGTGGCTAAGTGAAAGCAGACGTGCTATAATGCCACCTACTGGAAGATGAAAGACCTGTTCTTTCTAATCTGTTGAATTGTTAGAACCAAGTCGAAAGGCATTCACTACTTCAAATGCATTAGCCGAGAAACAACTCATCAATCACCATAAGAACCACAGTAATGCTGTATCAAACAAACAAACAAAAAATGACAGTTCTTCAGAAACCAAACTTAAAAGTCACAAAATATTGCAGCCTAACTGGTGGAGACTTCAGAACAGCTGTCATGAAGAAACTCAACAGGCTGAAAGGAAACTCAGAAAGGCATTTTAATGAGCTCAGGAATAAAATTAATGAACAGAGGAATAATTTACCAAAGAGATTGAATATCTGAAAAGAACAAAACAAAATCTAGAGCTGGAGATTCACTAAATAAGACGAAGAATGCATTAGAACACATTGGAACAAGAGCAGAACATATGGAAGAATTGATGAGCTCAAAGATAGAAATTTTAAAATGATTCAGCTAGAAAAGGAAAGAGAAATATTTGTAAGAATGAAGAAATTTCACTAAATTTATCTCACTCTTCTAGGAAGGGCAGCATTAGGCTAATGACAACCGCAGAAGAGAGAGAGAAGGGACCAGAGAAATTACTGAAAGAAATAATAGCTGATCCCAATCCTAAGGAACAACTACACAGCCCATGAAGCTAAGAGAACACCTAAGAAGTGAAGAGGAACTAAAGAGCCTCTTGATGAAGGTGGAAGAGAAGAATGAAAAGCTGGCTTAAAACTCCACATTCAAAACACTAAGATCATGGTATCTGGTTCCATCACTTCATGGTAAATAGATGGGAAAACAATGGAAACAGCGACAGACTTTCTTTTCTTGGGCTCCAAAATCACTGCAGCCATGAAATTAAAAGATGCTTTCTCCTTGTAAAAAAAGCTGTGACAAACCTAGACAGCATATTAAAATGCAGAGACATCACTTTGCTGACAAATGTCTGTAGAGTCAAAGCTATGGTTTCTCCAGTAATCAAGTATGGATGTGAGAGATGGGGCACAAAGAAGGCTAAGCACAGGAGGTGGTCCTAAGATGGTGGAGGAATAGGATGGGGAGACCACTGTCTCCCCAAAATTCATTGAAAGAACATTTGAGTGCTGAGCATATTCCACAGAACAACTTCTGAATGCTGACCGAGGACATCAGGCACTCAGAAAAGCAGCCCATTGTCTTCAAAAAGAGGTAGGACAAAATATAAAAGATAAAAAGAGAGACAAAAGAGGTAGGGACAGAGATCTGTCCCTGGAAGGGAGTCTTAAAAAGAGAGGTTTCCAAATACCAGGAAACACTCGTTCTGGTGGGTCTGTGGTGAGCCTTGGAATCTCAGAAAGCAAAATAACCAGGAGGAAAAATAGATAGATAATTAAACCCCACAGATTACATGCCTAACAGCAATTCCCAGTGGTGCAACAGCCCAGATGCTCGCATCCCCAACTAGAAAGCGGGGAAGGGACAGGGAGGAGCAGGCAGCATTGCTTAGGATAAGGATTGAATGCCCTGAGGGATATCTGAGGGGACTAGATTGAGATAGCAACCCAGACTGTGGGATAGCTATCCCTTGATCCCAGGAACATCTATTTCTGCTTTATTGACTGCCAAAGCCTTTGACTGTGTGGATCACAATAAAGTGTGGACAATTCTGGAAGAGATGGGAATACCAGACCTCCTGACCTGCCTCTTGAGAAACCTATATGCAGGTCAGGAAGTAACAGTTAGAACTGAACATGGAACAATAGACTGATTCCAAATAGGAAAAGGAGTACATCAAGGCTGTATATTGTCACCCTGCTTATTTAACTTCTATGTAGAGTACATCATGAGAAACAGTGGGCTGGAAGAAGCCCACGCTGGAATCAAGATTGCTGGGAGAAATATCAATAACCTCAGATATGCAGATGACACCACTCTAATGGCAGAAAGTGAAGAAGAACAAAAAGCCTCTTGATGAAAGTGAAAGAAGAGAATGAAAAAGTTGGCTTAAAGCTCAACATTCAGAAAACAAAGATCATGGCATCTGGTCCCATCACTTCATGGGAAATAGATGGGGAAACAATGGAAGCAGTGTCAGACTTTATTTTTGGGGGGCTCCAAAATCACTGCAGATGGTGATTGCAGCCATGAAATTAAGACGCTTACTCCTTGGAAGAAGACTTATGACCAACCTAGATAGCATATTCAGAAGCAGAGACATTACTTTGCCAACAAAGTTTCATCTAGTCAAGGCTATGGTTTTTCCAGTGGTCATGTATGGATGTGAGATTTGGAATGTGAAGAAAGCTGAGTGCCGAAGAATTGATGCTTTTGAACTGTGGAGTTGGAGAAGACTCTTGAGAGTCCCTTGGACTGCAAGGAGATCCAAACAGCCCATTCTGAAGGAGATCAACCCTGGGATTTCTTTGGAGAGAATGATGCTGAAGCTGAAACTCCAGGACTTTGGCCACCTCATGTGAAGCGTTGACTCATTGGAAAAGACCCTGATGCTGGGAGGGACTGGGGGCAGGAGGAGAAGGGGACGACAGAGGAGAGATGGCTGGATGGCATCACGGACTTGATGGTCGTGAGTCTGAGTGAACTCTGGGAGTTGGTGATGGACAGGGAGGCCTGGTGTGCTGCGATTCATGGGGTTGCAAAGATTGGACATGACTAAGCAACTGAACTGAACTGATCTCGGGAAAAACCCTAACCACTGCCAGGCACACTCAGAGAACAAAGGACTGAGCAGAGCTAGCCAGATGCGGACCAGCCCATCCCCCACTGGAGACAGGCAGGTGAGGGCAGCCAGAGCCGGAAGGGGTCAATTACAGCCCCAGAGAGGCATCCTATAACAAACTGCAAGCAGACTTTGTTGCTAACCAAGACTTGGGATTCTGGACGGTCAACATCCACCAGGAGGGTTGCAGCCAGAGACCAGCTTTCCAGAAGAGACACACCTGAGAAGGTGCACCCGTTGTACACCAGAAAACTGAGCAGCTGGGAAGAGGGAGGGGATAAATCACAGCCTTCAATTGGGGGTGACTACCCCAACCAAGGACCTGGTCACCTGAGTTGCTCGGACCTGGGATGAGTGCCAAACAGAGGCCCAACCAAGTTTGCACCTTTGTGGAGTACCCAAGAACCTGAACCTGAGCAGCTTAGACATGGGAAGTGCATGCAAACCAGGGCCCGCATCAGACAGTTCCTGGCAGAGCAACCTAGAGCCTGAGCAGTGTAGACTGGGAAAGCACGCATGCCGTGAGCAGGGGCGAACCCAGTGTAGCTGAATCACTGTGAACACACGCCAGTGATATTTGTTTGCAGTGTTCCTCCTTCACCAAAGCATGACTGAACAAGTGAGCCTAAAAAAGGTGACCACCCCCACCCCCACCCCCAACCCCTTGTGTCAGGGCAGAAACTAGACACCAAAGTGACCAGCAAACAGAAGAAGCTAAAATAAACAGAGGGAACCACTTTGGAAGTGACAGGTGCAATAGATTAAAACCCTGTAGTTAGCACCAACTGCATAGGAAGGCGCCTATAGACAGTGAGAAGTACAAGCCAGACCAAAGAACTATCTGAAAATGAACTGACCCCACACTGTCCGCAACAACTCCAGAGAAAGATATATTTTTACTATTATCATTTTTAAATTTAAAAAATTTATTTTATTTTTTTGTTATATTTAAGTCCCCATTGCTCCTTTAATTTTCATTTTTATAACCTACTATTACCTTGCAATAAAAAGACCCTATTTTAAAGAAAACATATATATATATAAAATAAGTTCTGTGACTTTGTGTTTTTATTTATTTTTTTAATACTTTATTCTCCTTTACAATACTGTATTGGTTTTGCCATATATTGACATGAATCAGCCACAGGTGTACATGATCTCCCAATGTCGAAGCCCCCTCCCACCTCCCACCCCATACCATCTCCCCAGATCATCCTGTACACCAGCCCCAAGCATCCTGTATCCTGTATTGAACATAGACTGATGCTTCATTTCTTATATGATAGTATGTATACATGTTTCAGTGCCATTCTCCCAAATCATCCTACACCTCTCCCTCAGAGGCCAAAAGTCCATTCTATACCTGTGTCTCTTTTGTTGTCTCACCTACAGGATCATCATTACTATCTTTCTAAATTCCATATATATGTGTCAGTATACTGTATCAGTGTTTTTCTTTCTGGCTTAGCTCACTCTGTATAATCGGCTCCAGTTTCATCCATCTCATTAGAACTGAGTCTAATTTATTCTTTTTAAGGGCTGAGTAATATTCCGTTGTGTATATGTACCAGAGCTTTCTTATCCATTCATCTGCTGATGGACATCTAGATTGTTTCCGTGTCCTGGCTATTATAAACAGTGCTGCAGTGAACATTGGGGTACATGTGTCTCTTTCAATTCTGGTTTCCTCGGTGTGTATGCCCAGCAGGGGGATTGCTGGGTCATAAGGCAGTACTATTCGCAATTCTTTAAGGAATCTCCACACTGTTTTCCATAGTGGCTGTACTAGTTTGCATTCCCACCAGCAGTGTAAGAAGGTTCCCTTTTCTCCACATCCTCTCCAGCATTTATTGCTTGTAGACTTTTGGATCACAGCCATTCTGACTGGTGTGAAATGGTACCTCATTGTAGTCTTGATTTGCATTTCTCTGATAATGAGTGATGTTGAGCATCTTTTCATGTGTTTGTTAGCCATCTGTATGTCTTCTTTGGAGAAATGTCTGTTTAGTTCTTTGGCCCATTTTTTGATTGGACCATTTATTTTTCTGGAGTTGAGCTGCATAAGTTGCTTATATATCTTTGAGATTAGTTGTTTGTCAGTTGTTTCATTTGCTATTGTTTTCTCCCATTCAGAAGGCTGTCTTTTCACCTTGCTTATAGTTTCCTTTGTTGTGCAGAAGCTTTTAATTTTAATTAGATCGCATTTGTTTATTTTTGCTTTTATTTCCAGTATGCTGGGAGGTGGATCATAGAGGATCCTGCTGTGATTTATGTCGGAGAGTGTTTTGCCTATGTTCTCCTCTAGGAGTTTTATAGTTTCTGGTCTTACGTTTAGATCTTTAATCCATTTTGAGTTTATTTTTGTGTGTGGTGTTAGAAAGTGATCTAGTTTCATTCTTTTTACAAGTGGTTGACCAGTTTTCCAAGCACCACCTGTTAAAGAGACTGTCGTTACTCCACTGTATGTTCTTGCCTCCTTTGTCGAAGATAAGGTGTCCATAGGTGTGTGGATTTATCTCAGGGCTTTCTATTTTGTTCCACTGATCTATATTTCTGTCTTTGTGCCAGTACCACACTGTCTTGATGACTGTGGCTTTGTAGTAGAGCCTGAAGTCAGGCAAGTTGAATCCTCCAGTTCCATTCTTTCTTCTCAAGATTGCTTTTTGCTATTAGAGGTTTTTTGTACTTCCATACAAATCTTGAGATTATTTGTTCTAGTTCTGTGAAAAATACTGTTGGTAGCTTGATAGGGATTGCATTGAATCTGTAGATTGCTTTGCGTAGCATACTCATTTTCACTATATTGACTCTTCTGATCCATGAACATGGTATATTTCTCCATCTATTAGTGTCCTCTTTGATTTCTTTCATCAGTGTTTTATAGTTTTCGATATATAGGTCTTTAGTTTCTTTAGGTAGGAATATTCCTAAGTATTTAATTCTTTTCATTGCAGTGGTGAATGGAATTGTTTCCTTCACTTCTTTTTCTACTTTCTCAGTATTAGTGTATAGGAATGTAAGGGATTTCTGAGTGTTGATTTTATATCCTGCAACTTTACTATATTCATTGATAGCTCTAGTAGTTTTCTGATCGAGTCTTTAGGATTTTCTATGTAGAGGATCATGTCATCTGCAAACAGTGAGAGTTTTACTTCTTCTTTTCCAATTTGGATTCCTTTATTTCTTTTTCTGCTCTGAATGCTGTGGCCAAAACTTCCATAACTATATTGAATAGTAGTGATGAAAGTGAGCACCCTTGTGTTGTTCCTGACTTTAGGGGAAATGGTTTCAATTTTTCACCATTGAGGATAATGTTAGCTGTGGGTTTGTCATATATAGCTTTTATTATGTTGAGGTACGTTTCTTCTATTCCTGCTTTCTGGAGAGTTTTTATCATAAATGGATGTTGAATTTTGTAAAAGGCCTTCTCTGCATCTATTGAGATAATCATATGACTTTTATGTTTCAATTTGTTAATGTGGTGAATTACATTGATTGATTTGCAGATATTGAAGAATCCTTGCATCCCTGGGATAAAGCCCACTTGGTCATGGTGTATGATCTTTCTAATGTGTTGCTGGATTCTGATTGCTAGAACTTTGTTAAGAATTTTTGCATCTATGTTGATCAGTGATATTGGCCTGTAGTTTTCTTTTATTGTGGTGTCTTTGTCAGGTTTTGGTATTAGGGTGATGGTGGCCTCATAGAATGAGTTTGGAAGTTTACCTTCCTCTGCAATTTTCTGGAATAGTTTCAGTAAGATAGGTGTTAGCTCTTCTCAAAATTTTTGGTAGAATTCAGCTGTGAAGCCGTCTGGACCTGGGCTTTTGTTTGCTGGAAGATTTCTGATTATAGTTTCAATTTCCACGCTTGTGATGGGTCTGTTAAGATTTTCTATTTCTTCCTGGTTCAGTTTTGGAAAGTTGTACTTTTCTAAGAATTTGTCCATTTCTTCCACATTGTCCATTTTATTGGCATATAATTGCTGATAGTAGTCTCTTATGATTCTTTGTATTTCTGTGTTGTCTGTCATGATCTCTCCATTTTCATTTCTAATTTTATTGATTTGATTTTTTTCCTTTTTGTTTCTTGATGAGTCTGGCTAATGGTTTGTCAATTTTATTTATCCTTTCAAAGAACCAGCTTTTTGCTTTGTTGATTTTTGCTATGGTCTCTTTTGTTTCTTTTGCATTTATTTCTGCCCTAATTTTTAAGATTTCTCTCCTTCTACTAACTCTGAGGTTCTCTATTTCTTCCTTTTCTAGTTACTTTAGGTATAGAGTTAGGTTATTTATTTGACTTTTTTCTTGTTTCTTGAGGTATGCCTGTATTGCTATGAACTTTCCTCTTAGCACTGCTTTTATAGTGTCCCAAAGGTTCTGTGTAGTTGTGTTTTCATTTTCATTCGTTTTGATGCATAATTTGATTTCTTTTTGATTTCTTCTGTGATTTGTTGATTATTCAGAAAGGTGTTGTTCAGCCTCCAAATGTTGGAATTTTTAATAGATTTTCTCCTGTAATTGAGATCTTACCTTAGTGCATTATGGTCAGAGAAGATGCTTGGAATAATTTCGATTTTTTTGAATTTATCAAGGTTAGATTTATGGCCCAGGATGTGATTTATCCTGGAAAAGGTTCCGTGTGCACTTGAGTAAAAGGTGAAATTCATTGTTTTGGGGTGAAATGTCCTATAGATATCAATTAGGTCTAACTGGTCTATTGTATCATTTAACATTTGCGTTTCTTTGTTAATTTTCTGTTTAGTTGATCTGTCCATAGGTGTGAGTGGGGTATTAAAGTCTCCAACTATTATTGTGTTATTATTAATTTCCCCTTTCATGCTTGTTAGCAATTGTCTTACATATTGCGGTGCTCCTATGTTGGGTGCGTATATATTTATAATTGTTATATCTTCTTCTTGGATCGATCCTTTAATCATTATGTAGTGGCCTTCTTTGTCCCTTTTCACAGCCTTTGTTTTAAAGTCTATTTTATCGGATATGAGTATTGCTACTCCTGCGTTCTTTTGGTCTTTATTTGCATGGAATATCTTTTTCCAGCCCTTCATTTTCAGTCTGTATGTGTCCGTTGTTTTGAGGTGGGTCTCTTGTAAGCAGCATATATAGGGATCTTGTTTTTGTATCCATTCAGCCAGTCTTTGCCTTTTGGTTGGGGCATTCAACCCATTTACATTTAAGGTAATTATTGATAAGTATGCACCTGTTGCCATTTACTTTATTGTTTTGGGTTCAGGTTTATACGACCTTTTGTGATTCCTGTCTAAAGTCTATCCTTTAGTATTTGCTGGAGAGCTGGTTTGGTGGTGCTGAATTCTCTCAGCTTTTGCTTGTCTGTAAAGCTTTTGATATCTCCTTCATATTTGAATGAGATTCTTGCTGGGTACAGTAGTCTTGGCTGAAGGTTATTATCTTTCATCACTTTAAGTATGTCTTGCCATTCCCTCTTAGCCTGAAGAGTTTCTATTGAAAGATCTGCAGTTTCTATGGGGATCCCCTTGTGTGTTATTTGTTGTTTTTCCCTTGCTGCTTTTAATATTTGTTCTTTGTGCTTGATCTTTGTCAGTTTGATTAGTATATGTCTTGGGGTGTTCCGCCTTGGGTTTATCCTGTTTGGCACTCTCTGGGTTTCTTGGACTTGGGTGATTATTTCCTTCCCCATTTTAGGGAAGTTTTCAACTATTATCTCCTCAAGTATTTTCTCATGGTCTTTCTTTTTTGTTTTCTTCTTCTGGGACTCCTATAATTCGAATATTGGAGCGTTTCATATTGTCCTGTAGGTCTCTGAGGTTGTCCTCATTTCTTTTAATTAATTTTTCTATTTTCCTTGCTGATTCATTTATTTCTACCGTTTTATCTTCTATTTCACTAATCCTATCTTCTGCCTCCATTATTCTACTATTTGTTGCCTCCAGAGTGTTTCTGATCTCATTTATTGCATTATTCATTAAATGTTGACTCTTTTTATTTCTTCTAGGTCCTTGTTAAACCTTTCTTGCATCTTCTCAGTCCTTGACCCCAGGCTATTTATCTGTAATTCCATTTTGATTTCAAGATTTTGCATCATTTTCACTATCAATATTCGGAATTCTTTCTCAGGTAGATTTTCTATCTCTTCCTCTTTGATTTTGTGGGCATTTCTCTTGTTCCTTTACCTGCTGGGTATTCCTCTGTCTCTTCAACTTCATTATATTGCTGCGTTTGGGGTGACCTTTCTATATTCTGGGAATTTGTGGAGTTCTCTTTATTATTTAGCTTCCTCCCTGTGTATGGGGTTGTACCAGTGGCTTGTCAAGGTTTCTTGATTTGGGATGCTTGTGTTGGAGTTCTGGTGGGTGGAGCTGGATTTCTTCTCTCTGGAGTGCTGTGAAGTGTCTAGTAATGGGTTATGAGACGTCAATGGTTTTGGAGTATTTTGAGGTGCCTGTATATTGAAGCTCAGGGGCGTGTTCTTGTGTTTCTGGAGAATTTGGGTGATATGTCTTGCTCTGGAACTTGTTGGCGCTTGGGTGGTGCTCGATTTCAGTGTAGGTATGAAGGCATTTGATGAGCTCCTATTGGATAATGTTCCCTGTATTCAGGAATTCTCTGATGATATCAGGATTTGGACTTAAGCCTCCTGATTCTGGTTTTCAGATTTATTTTTACAATAGCCTCATGACTTCTCCATCTATACAGCACTGATGTTAAAACATCTAGATTAAATGTGATAGGTTTCTCCACCTTGAGGGTCCCCCCTACAGGATCACTGAGTTTCTTGGAGTAGAGAAAAGGGAGGGGGTAGTTAGAGGTGACTGGCATGGGATGAGGTGGAATCAAAAGAGGAGAGAGGAAGCTAGCTTGTAACCACTTTCTTGTGTGCACTCCAAAGTCTGGACCTCTCAGAGGTGGTCAGAGAGTTATACAGGGAAGAGAAGAGGGAGGAAGTAGACAGAGGTGGCCAGGGGGATAAAAGAGGGAGATGAAAAGGAGGGATACAGATCCAGCCAGTAACCAGTTCCCTGAGTGTTCTCCACCTTCTGGAACACACAGAGATTCATAAAGTTGGGTAGAGAAGAGGAGGGAGAGGGAGGATACAGAGGCCACCTGGTGGAGAAAAAAGAGAGTCCGATGGAGGAGAGAGAGGTCAAGCCAGTAATCTTGCACTCATGTAAAATTGGGTACTGAAGATTAGGTTTTTAAATGTACAAAATTGGCAACAAATACCAAAATGCAAAGATCAAAAATCTGGAGTAGAGATTGGATTTTCAAAAATAAAATATTAATGGAAAGAAGAAGGAGGAAAAAGAAAAAAAAAAGCCACCAGAATTATTAAAAGAAAACACCCTCCACCACAAAAAGACTATATATAGCATTTGCTTTACAAATAGGGGTTTTTTTGAAAAGTAATAATAGGTTATAAAATTAATAAATAGAGATATAGAGGACTTAAAAATTTAAGAAAGTTTAAAAAAGACAAGAAGAAGAAAAAAAATTAAAAAAGTTCTTTAAAAAAAAAAGAAAGAAAAAAATCATGCTTCCACATCAACCCACCCCCCAAAAAAAAGAAAAAGTGTTCATAAAAGTAGTAAAGGTATATCTGGCCCTTTCTGTGGCATTGTGAGCTGTGTGGGGTCGCTACCAAGGCAGTTCCCTCTGTTTGACTTCCTCTGTTTGCTGGTCTCTTCCGTGTCTGATTTCCATCTTGATGGACTCTACGCTGGGCTTGCCCCTGCTAACGGCACACACCGCTCAGCTGGATAACTGTCTGAGGCCTTCCCTAGGCTTTATGCACCTCCTCGGTCTAAGCCACTCTGGCTTGGCACTCAGGAAGCCCTCTGAGGCGCAGATTTGGTTGGGCCTGCACTTTGTGCCCTTCCCAGGTCTGAGTAGCTATGGAGTATGGCGAGCGCAATTGCTGCAATTTCTGGCCTTTCTGGGCTGCTCAATTTCTGGGAGTACTGCTGGGGCTCCTTCTCAGACAGATGATGACTGTCCAGAGACCCCCTGAAGTCTTAGTTAGCAAAGAAACCTGCTTGCAATTTGGTAGATAATGTCTCTCTTGAGCTGCGATTGCCCCCTTCCAGCACTTAAGGCTCTGGCTGCCTGTCACCAGAGGGGGATGGTCTGCATCCGGCTATTTCCGATCCATCCTTTGTTCTGTGCACGGGCCTGTTGGTGTCTTATGTTCGAGGTTTCACGTGTTAGCTATCCCACAGTCTGGTTTGCTAATCCAAGTTAGTTCATTCTGGCCACACGCAGACCTGATTCTGGCCGCATTACCACCCGATTCTCGAGAAAAGCCCTGTAGCCTGCGTCTCCCGCGGCCCGATTCTTAGAAAGCACTGCCACTTTCCTCTCCCACATCTCCCTGCCCAACCCCCACTTGCTAGTGTCAGATGCAGGCGTTTGTGCTGCTTATCCACTGGGGGATTTACAGTTGGACTCGTATTCTGTTGGTTTTAATTATTTATTTTTCCTTCCTGTTATGTTGCCCTCTGTGCTTCCAAAGCTCGCCACAGACTCAGCTGTGAGAATGTTTCCTGGTGTTTGGAAACCTCTCTTTTTAAAAGTCTCTTCCTGGGACAGGATTCCCTTCCCGGGATGGGATTCCCTTCCCAGGATGGGGCTCCCTCCCTACCTCCTTTGTCTCTTTTTTCGTCTTTTATATTTATTCCTACCTGTTTTTGAAGCCAATGATTTGCTTTGCTGGATGCCTGATGTCTTCTGCCAGCATTCAGAAGTTGTTTTGTGGAATTTACTCAGCATTGAAATGTTCTTTTGATGAAGTAGTGAGGGAGAAAGTGCTCTCCCCGTCCTATTCCTCCGCCATCTTTTTCCGTCTCTGTTTGTTTGTTTTTTAATATTGTATTTTTGAGAATCTATACTCAAGATTTTTAATCTTTGCTTTTTGGTATTTGTTATCAACTTTGTACCTTTAAGAACCCAATCTTCAGTATCCATTTTTACTTGTGAGTGAGATCACTGGCCTGATTGCTCTCTCCCCCTTTTGACTCTCCTTTTTCCATCAGGTCACCTCTATCTCCCCTCTCCCCCTTTTCTTCTCTACCCAACTCATTGAATCTCTTTGTATGTTCCAGGCTGTGGAGAACACTTAGGGAACTGATTACTGGCTGGATCTGTCTCTCTCCTTTTAATTCTCCTTTTATCCTCCTGATCACCTCTATCTCCTTCCTCCCTCTTCTCTTTGTAACTCTGTGAACATCTCTGAGCTGTCCAGACTGTGGAGCACACATAGGGAAGTGATTACTGGCCAGCTTTCCCTTTCCTCTTTTGATTCCCCTCTTCTCCTCCTGGTTCTATTTCCCTCCTCCCTCTTCGCTTCTCCATGTAATTCTGTGTGCCTCTCTGGTTGTTCCTCACTGTGGAGAAACTTTTCATCATTAACCTAGGTGTTTTATCATCAGTGCTGTATAGATGGAGAAGTCTTGAGGCTACTGTAAGAATAAGACTGAAAACCAGAGGCAGGAGGCTTAAGTCCAAATCTTGAGAATGCCAGAGAACTCCTGAATCCAGGGAACATTAATCAATAGGAGCTCATCAAGTGCCTCTATACCTACAATGAAACCAAGCACCACCCAAGGGCCAGTAAGCTCCAGAGCAAGACATACCATGCAAATTCTCTAGCAATACAGGAACATAACCCTGAGCCTTAATATACAGGCTGACCAAAGTCACACCAAACTCAGTGACATCTCAAAACTTATTACTGGACACTTCATTGCACTCCAGAAAGAAGAAATACAGCTCCACCCACCAGAACACCGACACAAGCTTCCCTAACCAGAAAACCTTGACAAGCCACTCATCCAACCCCACCCACAGCAAGGAACCTCCACAGTAAAGAGGAACCACCAACTGCCAGAATACAGAAAGGCCACCCCATACACAGCAATATAAACAAGATGAAAAGGCAGAGAAATACTCAGCAGGTAAAGGAACAGGATAAATGTCCACCAAGCCAAACCAAAGAGGAAGAGATAAGGAATCTACCTGATAAAGAATTCTAAATAATGATAGTGAAAATGATCCAAAATTTTGAAAACAAAATGGAGTTACATATAAATAGCCTGAAGACAAGGATCAAGAAGATGCAAGAAAGGTTTAACAAGGCCCTAGAAAAAATAAAAAAGAGTCAATAATGAATAATGCAATAAATGAGATAAAAGATACTCTGGAGGGAACCAACAGTAGAATAACGGAGGCGGAAAATAGGGTAAGTGAGGTAGAAGATAGAATGGCAGAAATAAATGAAACAGGAAAAAAGAAAAATGATTAAATGAGGACAACCTCAGAGACCTCTGGGACAATGTTAAATGTCCCAACATTTGAATCATAGGAGTCCCAGAATAAGAAGACAAAAAGAAAGACCATGAGAAAATACTTGAGGAGATAATAGTTGAAAACTTCCATAAAATGGGGAAGGAAATAATCACTCAAGTCTAAGAAACCCAGAGTCCCAAACAGAATAAACCCAAGGCAAAACACCCCAAGACACATATTAATCAAATTAACAAATATCAAACACAAAGAACAAATATTAAAAGCAGCAAGGGAAAAACAACAAATAACACACAAGGGGATTCCCATAGAGAAACAGCTGATCTTTCAATACAGGCTCTTCAGGCCAGAACGGAATGGCAGGACATACATAAAGTGACGAAATAAATAACCTACCGCCCAGATTACTGTACCCAGCAAGGATCTCATTCAAATATGAAGGAGAAATCAAAAGCTTTACAGACAAGCAAAAGCTGAGAGAATTCAGCACCACCAAACCAGCTCTCCAACAAATACTAAAGGATCTCTAGACAGGAAACACAGAAAGGGTGTATAAACTCAAACCCAAAACAATAAAGTAAATGGCAATGGGATCATACTTATCAATAATTACCTTAAACATAAATGGGTTGAATGCCCCAACCAAAAGACAAAGACTAGCTGAATGGATACAAAAACAAGAGCCCTAGGCCCTATATATGATATCTACAATGGATCCACCCTGAAACAAGGGACACATACAGACTAAAAGTGAAGGGCTGGAAAAAGATATTCTATGCAAATAGAGACCAAAAGAAAGCAGGAGTAGCAACACTCGTATCAGATAAAATAGACTTTAAACAAAGGCTGTGAAAAGAGACAAAGATGGACACTACATAATGATCACAGGAACAATCCAAGAAAAATATATAACAATCATAAATACATATGCACCCAACATTGCACCACAATATGTAAGACAAATGCTAACAAGTATGAAAGGGGAAATTAACAGTAACACAATAATAGTGGGAGACTTTAATACCCCACTCACACCTATGGATAGATCAACTAAACAGAAAATTAACAAGGAAACACAAATTTCAAATGATACAATAAACCAGCTAGACCTAATTGATATCTATAAGACATTTCATGCCAAAACAATGAATTTAACTTTTTTCTGAAGCACACATGGAACCTTCTCCAGGATATTTCACACCCTGGGCCATAAATCTAGCCTTGGTAAATCAAAAAATTGAAATCATTCCAAGCATCTTTTCTGACCACAAAACAGTAAGATTAGATCTAAATTACAGGAGAAAAACTATTAAAAATCCCAACATATGGCAGCTGAACAACACGCTGCTGAATAACCAACAAATCACAGAAGAAATAAAAAGAGAGAAATCAAAATATGCATAGAAAAGAATGAAAATGCAAACAACAACCCCAAACCTATGGGACACTGTAAAAAGCAATGCTGGGAAAAATATCAATAACCTCAGACATGCAAATGACACCACCCTTATAGCAGAAAGTGAAGAGGAACTAAAAAGCTTCTGGATGAAAGTGAAAGAGGAAAGCAAAAAATTGGCTTAAAGCTCAACATTCAGAAAACAAAGATCATGGCATCTGGTCCATTCACTTCATGGGAAATAAATGGGGAAACAGTGGAAAAAGTGTCAGACTTTATTTTGGGGGCTCCAAAATCACTGCAGATGGTGACTGCAACCATGAAATTAAAAGACGCTTACTACTTGGAAGAAAAGTTATGACCAACCTAGATAGTATATTCAAAAGCAGAGACATTACTTTTCCGACTAAGATCCGTCTAGTCCAGGCTATGGTTTTTCCTTGGTCATGTATGGATGTGAGAGTTGGACTGTGAAGAAGGCTGAGCACCGAAGAATTGATGCTTTTGAACTGTGGTGTTGGAGAAGCCTATTGAGAGTCCCTTGGACTGCAAGGAAATCCAACCAGTCCATTCTGAAGGAAATCAGCCCTGGGATTTCTTTGGAAGGAATGATACTAAAGCTGAAACACCAGTACTTTGGCCACCTCACGTGAAGAGTTGACTCATTGGAAAAGACTCTGATGCTGGGAAGGATTGGAGGCAGGAGAAGAAGGGGACGACAGAGGATGAGATGGCTGAATGGCATCACTGACTCAATGAACATGAGTCTGAGTGAACTCTGGGAGTTGGTGATGGACAGGGAGGCCTGGCGTACTGTGATTCATGGGGTCGCAAACAGTTGGACACAACTGAGTGACTGAACTGAACTGAAGGGGAAGAGTCATAGCAACAGGCTTACCTCAAGAAACAAGAAAAAAGTCAAATAAATAACCTAACTCTACACTTAAAGCAACTAGAAAAGGAAGAAATGAAGAACCACAGGGTTAGTAGAAGGAAAGAAATCTTAAAAATTAGGGCAGAAATAAATGCAAAAGAAACAAAAGAGGCCATAGCAAAAATAAAGCCAAAAGCTGGTTCTTTGAGAGGATAAATAAAATTAACAGACCATTAGCCAGACTCATCAAGAAACAAAGGGAGAAAAATCAAATCAATAAAATTAGAAGTGAAAATGGAGAGAGCACAACAGACAACAGAGAAATACAAAGGATCATAAGAGACTACTATGAGCAATTATATGCCAATAAAATGGAAAACGTGGAAGAAATGGACAAATTCTTAGAAAAGTACAACTTTCCAAAACTGAACCAGGAAGAAATAGAAAATCTTAACAGACCCATCACAAGCATGGAAATTGAAACTATAATCAGAAATCTTCCAGCAAACAAAAGCCCAGGTCCAGATGGCTTCACAGCTGAATTCTACCAGAAATTTAGAGAAGAGTTAACACCTATCCTATTCAAATCTTCCAGAAAATTGCAGAGAAAGGTATACTTCCAAACTCATTCTATGAGGCCACCATCACCCTAATACCAAAACCTGACAAAGATGTCACAAAAAGAAACTACAGGCCAATATCACTGGTGAACATAGATGCAAAAATCCGTAACAAAATTCTAGCAATCAGAATCCAACAACACATTAAAAAGACCATACACCATGACCAAGCGGGCTTTATTCCAGGGATGCAAGGATTCTTCAATATCTGCAAATCAATCAGTGTAATACACCACAATAACAAATTGAAAAATAAAAGCCATATGATTATCTCAATAGATGCAGAGAAAGCCTGTGACAAAATTCCACATCCATTTATGATAAAAAAAAACTCTCCAGAAAGCAGGAATAGAAGGAACATACTTCAACATAATAAAAGCTGTATATGACAAACCCACAGAAAACATTATCCTCAATGGTGAAAAATTGAAAGCATTTCCCCTAAAGTCAGGAACAAGACAAGGGTGCCCACTTTCACCACTACTATTGAACATAGTTTTGGAAGATTTGGCCACAGCAATCAGAACAGAAAAAGAAATAAAAGGAATCCAGATTGGAAAAGAAATAAAACTTTCACTGTTTGCAGATGACATGATCCTCTATATAGAAAACCCTGAAGACTCGAGCAAAAAATTACTAGAGCTAATCAATGAATATAGTAAAGTTGCAGGATATAAAATTAACACACAGAAATACATTGCATTCCTATACACTAACAATGAGAATACAGAGAAATTATGGAAACAATTCCATTCATCTTTGCAATGAGAAGAATAAAATACTTAGGAATATATCTATCTAAAGGAAAAAAAAGACCTATATATAGAAAACTATAAAACACTGGTGAAAGAAATCAAAGAGAACATTAATAGATGGAGAAATATACTATGTTCTGGATCGGAAGAATCGATATATTGAAAATGAGTATAATACCCAAAGCAATCTATAGATTCAATGCAATCCCTATCAAGCTACCAATGGTATTTTTCACAGAGCTAGAACAAATAATTTCACAATTTGTATGGAAATAGAAAAACCTCGAATAGCCAAAGCAATCTTGAGAAAGAAGAATGGAACTGGAGGAATCAACCTGCCTGACTTCAGGCTCTACTACAAAGCCACAGTTATCAAGACAGTATGGTACTAGCACAAAGACAGAAATATAGACCAATGGAACAAAATAGAAAGCCCAGAGATAAATCCATGCACCTATGGACACCTTATCTTCGACAAAGGAGGCAAGAACCTACAGTGGAGTAAAGACAGTCTCTTTAACAAGTGGTACTGGGAAAACTGGTCAACCACTTGTAAAAGAATGAAACTAGAACACTTTCTAATCCCATACACAAAAATAAACTCAAAATGGATAAAAGATCTAAACCTAAGACCAGAAACTATAAAACTCCTAGAGGAGAACATAGGCAAAACACTCTCTGACATAAATAACAGCAGAATACTCTATGACTCACCTCCCAGAATATTGGAAATAAAAGGAAAAATAAAGAAATGGGACCTAATTAAACTTAAAAGTGTCTGCACAACAAAGGAGACTATAAGCAAGGTGAAAAGACAGCCTTCAGAATGGGAGAAAATAATAGCAAATGAAGCAACTGACAAATAATCTCAAAATATACAAGCAACTCCTACAGCTCAACTCCAGAAAAATAAACGACCCAATAAAAAAATGGGCCAAAGACCTAATTAGACATTTCTCCAAAGAAGACATACAGATGGCTAACAAACATATGAAAAGATGCTCAAGATCACTCATTCTCAGACAAATGCAAATCAAAACCACAGTGAGGTTACCATTTCACACCAGTCAGAATGGCTGCTGTCGCAAAGTCTACAAGAAATAAATGTTGGAGAGGATGTGGAGAAAAGGGAACCCTCTTACACTGCTGGTGGGAATGCAAACCAGTACAGCCACTATGTAGAACAGTGTGGAGATTCCTTAAAAAACTGGAAATAGAACTGCCTTATGACCCAGCAATCCCACTGCTGGGCATACACACCGAGGAAACCAGAATTGAAAGAGACACGTGTACCCCAATGTTCATTGCAGCACTGTTTATAGCCAGGACATGTAAGCATCTAGGATGTCCATCAACAGACAAATGGATAAGAAAGCTGTGGTACATATACACAGTGGGATATTACTGAACCATTAAAAAGAATACATTTGAATCAGTTCTAATGAGGTGGATGAAACTGGAGCCTATTATACAGAGTGAAATAATCCAGAAAGAAAAACACCAATACAGTATACTAATGCATATATATGGAATTTAGAAAGGTAACTATAACCCTGTATGCAAGACAGCAAAAGAAACACAGATGTATAGAACAGTCTTTTAGACTCTGTGGGAGAGGGTAAGAGTGGGATGATATGGGAGAATGGCATTGAAATATGTAAAATATCATATGTGAAACGAATACCCAGTCCAGGTTTGATGCATGATACAGGGTGCTTGGGGCTGGTGCACTGGAATGACCCAGAGGGATGGGATGGAGAGGGAGGTGGAAGGGGGTTTCACAATGGGGAACACATGTACATCCATGGCAGACTCAAGTCAATGTACGGAAAAACCAATACAGTATTTTTTAAAAAAGGTTAAATACTGAAGAACTGATACTTTTGAACTCTGGTGTTGGAGAAGACTCTTAAGAGTCCCTTGGACTTCAAGGAGATCAAACGAGTCAATCTAAAGGAAATCAGTCCTCAATATTCATTGGAAGGACTGATGCTGAAGCTCCAATACTTTGGCCACCTGATGTGAAGAGCCAGCTCATTACAAAAGAGCCTAATGCTGTGGAAGATTAAAGGCAGGAGAAGAGGACAGTAGAGGACAAGATGGTTGGCTGGTATCATCAATTCCATGGACATGAGTTTGAGCAAGCTTGGGAGAGGCCGAGGACAGGGAAGCCTGCTGTGCTGCAGTTCATGGATTTGCAGAGTCGGACCTGACTAAGAAACTGAACAACAACAAATGGTTGGTATATAAACCAGACTGCTGGGTGCTTTGCTTCTTGTGTGCTTGACCTGGACACTTTCATAGCTAATTCATCCCAGCAGTTCAAACCTGACCTCGAGTAAATCTCATGGGCTAAACTGCCTGCCCAACATCTCCAGACAGCATGGTTGCAGAGGAGATTGACACCTTAGAATTGTCACTAAATTTGTAACTGTAGTTCCTACCAGGTGAGGACAGCTATTCCTTTTCTCTCCCTAGGTTTACTATATTCTCACTAATCAACTCTGGCAAAGTGGGTTTTAGCATCAGAAGTATGCATTTATTTTAGAGAATGGAGTAGTTTTATTGGATTTGTTTTCCAGCTAGCTTTTCGTAAATGTAGTATAATTTCTTTACAATGTTGTGTTAGTTTCTGCTATACAACCTAGTGAATCAGCTATATATATACATATATTCCCTCACTCACCCCCACTGCACACACACATCTATGTCATCACAGAGCACCGAGCTGAGCTCCCTCAGGTTCCCACTAGCTATCTATTTTATACATAATATTGTATTTATGTCAAATCTAATTCCCAATTCATCCTACCCTCCCAATTCCCTTCCCCCATGTCCACACATCCATTCTCTAAATCTGCATCTCTATTCGTGCCCTGGAACTAGGTTCATCTGTACTATTTCTCTAGATTCTATATATATTCATTAATATATGATATTTGTTTTGCTTGTTTTGGCTTAATTTACTCAATATGACAGACTGTGGGTCTGTCCACATCTCTCCAAGTGACCCAGTTTTATGTCTTTCTATGGCTGAGTAATATTCCATTATCTTCTTTATCCATTCATCTGTCTATGGACACTTAGGTTGTTTCCATGTCCTGGCTATTGTAAAAGTGCTTCAGTGAACACTGATGTATGTGCTTTTTGAATTATGGTTTTCTCGGCATATATGCCCAGTGGTGGGATTGCAGAGTCAAATGGTAGTTCTGTTTTTAGTTTCTTAAGGAATCCATTGTTATTGATGTTCAGTCACTAGTCACTAAGTTGTGTCCTAGTCTTTGCAACTCTATGGACTGTAGCATGCCAGGCTCCTCTGTCCTCCACTATCTCCCAGAGTTTGCTTAGATTCATGTTCATTGAGCCAGTGATGCTATCTAACCATCTCATCATCTGCCATCCTCTTTTCCTTTTGCCTTAAATCTTTCCCACCATCAGGGTCTTTTCCAGTGAGTCATTTCTTCACATCAGGTGGCCAAAGCCACCTGGAACTTCAGCATCAGTTCTTCCAATGAATATTCAGGGTTGATTTCCTTTAGGATTTACTTGTTTGATGTCCTTGCTGTCCAAGGGACTCTCAAGAGTCTTCTCCAGCACCACAATTCAATGGCATCAGTTCTTCAGTGTTCAGCCTTCTTTATGGTCTGACTCTCACATCCATACATGACAACAGGAAAAACCATAGCTTTGACTAGACAGACTTTGGTTGGAAAAGTGATATTTCTGTTTTATAATACGCTGTCCAGATTTGTCATAGCTTTCCTTCCAAGTAGCAAGTGTCTTAGTTTCATGGCTGCAGTCACCATCCACAGTAATTTTGGAGCCCAAGAAAAGAAAATCTGTCACTGTTTCCATTGTTTCCCCATCTATTTGCCATGACGTGATGGGACCAGATGCAATGATCTTAGTTTTCTGAATGTTGAGTTTTAAGCCAGCTTTTTCATTCTCCTCCTTTACCTTCATCAAGAGGCTCTTTAATTCCTCTTCACTTTCTTCCATTAGAATGGTATTATCTGGATACCTGAGGTTGTTGATATTTCTCCTAGCAATGTTGATTCCAGCAAGTGATTCATCCAGCCCAGCATTTTGCATGATGGGCTGTATCAATTTACATTCCCACCAACAGTGCAAGAAAGTTCCCTTTCCTCTACATTCTCTCTAGCATTTATTGTTTGTAGATGTTTTGATGATGGCCATGCTGACTGGTATGGAGTGATCCCTCATTGCAGTTTTGATTTGTGTTTCTCTAATAATGAGTAATCTTTGAGTATCTCTTCCAGTGTTTGTTGACCATCATTTTTTGATTGAGTTTTTTTTTTTTAATAAAGAGCTACATGAGCTGTTTTTATATTTTAGAGATTAATCTTTTGTGCATTACTTTGCAAATAATTCTAAGAACTGTCTTTTCATCTTGTTTATGGTTTTCTTTGCTGTGCAGAAGCTTTAAGCTTAATTAAGTCTTAAACAATTGTTTATTTTTGTTTTTATTTTCATTACTGTAGGGAGTGCATCAGAAAAGACCTTGCTGTGGTTTATGTCAAAGATTGTTTTTTCCTATGTTTTCCTCTAAGAGTTTTGTAATATCCAGTCTTAGAGTTAGGTCTTTATTCCATTTTGAGCCTATTTTTGGGTATGATGTTAGGTAGCATTCTAATTTCATTCTTTTATATGTATATGTTTAGTTTTTCCCTGTATCACTTTTTGAAGAGACTCTCTTCTCCAATGATCTTGTTGTCCTGTTTTATTGATCTACATTTCTGTTTTTGTGCCACCACCATGATGTTTTGATTATTGTAGCTTTGTAGTATATTCTGAAGTCAGAGAGCCTGTTTCCTCCACTTCTGTTTTTCCTTCCCAGGATTGCTTTTGCTATTCATGGTCCTTTGTGTTTCCATACAGATGCCAAAACCTTTTTTATAATTCTGTGAAAAGTGCCATTAGTAGTTTAATAGAGATTGCATTGAATCTGTAGATTCCTTTGGTAGTATAATCATTTTCACATTATTAATTTTTCCAATCCAAGAATATATCTCTCCAGCTTTCTGTGTCATCTTTTATTTCTTATAGCAGTGTTTTATAGTTTTTTGAGTACAGGTGTTTTTGCCTCCTAAGATATGTTTATTCCTAGTTATTTTATTCTTTTGATTGTGTTGGTAAATGGGATTGTTTCCTTAATTTCTCTTTCTGACTTTTCATTGTTAAGGTATAGGAATGCAAGAGATTTCTGTGCATTTGTTTTGTACCAACTTTAACAAATTCATTGCTTAACTCTAGTAGTTTTCTAGTAGCATCTTTAGGATTTTTATGTGTAGTATGTCATCTGCAAACATTGACCGTTTTACTTCTTTTCCAATTTAGATTCCTTTTATTTCTTTTCTTCTCTGATTGCCATGGCTAGGATTTCCAAAATTATATTGAATACAAGTGGTGAGATTTGACATCCTTGTCTTGTTCCTGATGTCAGAAGAAATGTGTTCAGTTTTTCACCATTGAAATAGATATTTGCTGTGGATTTGTCATATGTAGTCTTTATTGTGTTGAAGTAGATTCCCTCTGTGTGCATTTTCTGGTTAGTTGTTAATCATAAATGGGTGCTGAATTTTGTCAAAACCTCTTCTGTCTCTACTGAGATGATCATATGATTTTTATTCTTTAAGTTCTTAATGTGATGTATCACATTGATTTATATGCATATATTGAAAATCTTTGCATCCTCAGGATAAATTCCTCTGGATCGTGGTATGTGATCGTGGTATTGTTGGATTGATTTTCCAGTATTTTGTGAGGGTTTTTGGTTCTATGTTTATCAGTGATATTGGCCTATAATTTTCTTGTTTTGTGCTATCTTTGGTTTTGGTGTCAGGATGATGGTGACCTTGTAGTATGAGTTTGTGAATGTTCTCCCATCTGCAATTATTTTTGGAAGAGTTTGAGATGGATAGGTGTTACATCTTCTCTAAATGTTTGACAGAATTCACCTGTGAAGTCATATGTCCTAGACTTTTGTTGGAAGATTTTTAATCAAAGTTTTAATTTAATTACTTGGTCAGCTCATATTGTCTATTTTCTTCCTGGTTCAGTCTTAGAATGCTGTGCTTTTCCAAGAATTTGTCCATTTCTTTCAGGTTATCCATTTTATTGCCATATAGTTGTTTGTAGTGGTCTTTCTCAGTCCTTTGTATTTCTGTAGTGTCTGTGGTTTAAGTTCTGCTTTTTCATTTCTAATTTTATTGGTTTGAGTCCTCTCCCTGTTTTTGTTGATGAATCTGGCTAAAGGTTTATCAGTTTTGTTTATCTTTTTGAAGAACCAGCTTTTAGTTTCCTTGATCTTTGCTATTGCTTTCTTTGTTTCTGTTTTACGTATTTCTGCCTTGATCTATGTGATTTCTTTCTTTCTACTAACATTGATGGTTTTTGTATTTGTGTGTGTGTGTGTGTGTTGATTCTTCTTTCTCTTTTTAGGTGTGAGGTTAGGTTCTTTATTCAATGTTTTTCTTATTTCTTGAGGTTGACTTACATAGCTGAAAACTTCCCTCTTAGAACTTCTTTTGTTGCACCTCATAGGTTTTGGGTCATTGTGCTTTTGTTGTCATTTGTTTCTAGGTATTTTTTGATTTCTGTTTTGATTTCTTCAGTGATCTGTTGGTTATTTAGTAGCATGTTATTTAGCTTCCATGTATTTGTGTTTTTTAAGGTTTTTTTTTTTTTTCTGTTGTTGGTTTCTAATCTCACAGTGTTGTGGTCAGAAAAGATGATTGATATTATTTCAATTTTCGTAAATTTACTGAGGCTGAATTTCTGACCTAAGGTGTGATCTGTCTTGGAGAATATTCAATGTGCATTTGAAAAGAAAGTGTATTCTTCTGCTTTCAGAGGAAATGCCCTATAAATGCCACTTAAGTCTCTGGGTCTAATGTATCATGTAAAGCTTTTGTTTTATTATTAATTTTTCTCTCTGAAGGTTCTTTCCATTGGTATAAGTGGAGTATTAAAAGTCCCCTACTATTACTGTGTTACTGTCGACTTCCTCTTTTATAGCTATTAGCCTTTGCCTTCTATGTATTGAGGTAATCCTATGTTTAGTTCTATCTCCTTCTTGGATTGACCCTTTGATCATTATGTAATGTGCTTTCATGTCTTTTATGATAGGTTTTACTTTAAAGTCTATTTTATTTGATATAAGTATTGCTACTCCAGTTTTCTTCTGATTTTCATTTACATGGAATATTGGAATATATTTTCATCCCCTCACTTTCAGTCTGTAAGTGTTCCTAGTTCTGAGGTGGGCCTCTTGTAGATACCGTATATATGGGTCTTATTTTTGTATTTATCCAGCTAGTCTGTGTCTTTTTGTTTGGAGCACTTAATTCATTTACATTTAAGGTGATTATTGATATGTGTATTTCTTTTACCATTTTCTTAATTGTTTTGGGTTAGTTTTTGTAGGTCTTTTCCTTCTCTTGTATTTCCCACCTAGAGATACTCCTTTGGCATTTGTTGTAAAGCTAGTTTGGTGTTGCTGAATTGTGTTAGATTTGCTTATCTGTAAAGTTTTTATTTATTTGTCTAATCTGAATGAGATCCCTGCTGGGTAGAGTAATATTTTTGTAGATTTTCCCTTTCATCACTTTAAATATGCCCTGCCACTCCTTTCTGGCCTGCAGTTTTCCTGCTGAAAAATCAGCTGATAACCTTATGGGGATTCCATTTAGTGTTATTGGTTGCTTTTCCCTTGCTGCTTTTAATATTTGTTCTTTGTATTTAATTTTTATTAGTTTGATTAATATGTGTCTTAGTGTATGTTTCCTTGAATTTTTCCTTTATGAAACCCTGTGCTTCCTGGACTTGATTCACTATTTCCTTTTTCAGGGAAGTTTTTGACTATAATCTCTTCAGATATTTTCCCAGGCTCTTTGTCCTTCTCTTCTTCTTCTGAGATCACTATAATTTGAATGTTGGTCTGTTTAATATTGTCCCAGAGGTCTCTGAGACTGTCCTCATTTCTTCTCATCCATTTTTAAAAATTCTGCTCCTCAGCAATTATTTTGCTCTTGCCTCTGCCCATGTCAAGTGTGTGTTTCAGAGTGTCTGTGAGCTTAGTACATCTTTAGGCAACCTGTCTACTAATGGGTAGGGCTGTGTTCCTGTCTTGCTGTTTGTTTGGTGTGAAGTGTTTGGTACTGGAGCCTGTAGGCATTTGGGTGAAGCTGAGTCTTGGTGTCAAGGCTGATACTTCTGGCAGAGCATATTTAATATTACCTAGGCCCTGGAATTCTTTGGTGGTCTAGCATCCTGAACTTCATATTCTGACCCTGGAGGCCCAAGCCTGATGCCTGGCCAGTGAACCAAGAGCCCACAAGCTGTGCTCCATGGCCAGACAAAAAAGAAAAGAAAAAGGAAAAGAAAATTAACAGAAAACAACCTCCAAGAAAAACAGCAAAATAAAAAACAAACACAGCAGCAACCTGGAGACAATACACTGCTGCTGCTAAGTCACTTCAGTCGTGTCTGACTCTGTGCGACCCCATAGACAGCAGCCCACCAGGCTCCGCTGTCCCTGGGATTCTCCAGGCAAGAACACTGGAGTGGGTTGCCATTTCCTTCTCCAATGCAGGAAAGTGAAAAGTGAAAGTGAAGTTGCTCAGTCATGCCCGACTCTTCGCGACCCCATGGACTGCAGCCCACCAGGCTCCTCCATCCATGGGATTTTCCAGGCAAGAGTACTGGAGTGGGCTGCCATTGCCTTCTCTGGAGACAATACACACAGACACTCAAAGAATTAAAAAAACCAGACACACAACATCCAAGAATTATGATAGAAACAATGAAACTAACAGAAACAAAAAAGCAGACAGAAAAGAGAAAAAGAACAAATGAAAGAATTCACATGTGAGAACAGTTAATAAAGCTAAAATAATAAAAACCAAAAATGAAAAATAAAAACAGAAAGCTCACATACAGGAAAAAACAAAGAGAAATAAGTACATAGAAACAATAAAAAAGAAAAACAAGCATAAATACAAGATAAAACCCCAGAAAACCACAAAAAGTAAAAAGAGCAAAATAAAAATGTACCTTAAAAAATAATATAAACAACAACTCCTTCCACTGAAGGAAACAAAATAACCAAGAAAAGAAGAAGAATAAGAATATATCCTTAGGGCCTCCTCTGTCAGTGTTGTTGCTCCCACAGTGAACCTCAGACAATCTCAGCCTCCAACAGGAGGCCCTCCAATACCTGTAGATAGGTCTCTGGACCTGCTGCTGGAACTATGGTGCCAGTTCAGACTCTCACCTGGCCAAGTACTGTGTGTAACTGCCTCCAGTGTCCACTGTTGTTAAAGTTAGACTGATAACCGTTTTGGGACCACTCATTGTCTATTCAGGTATCCCACAGATGTGGGATTTACCATGCCTGTTGTGAGGATTTAATGTGTGGCTTGAGGAACTGGGCAAAATATTTTCATTTTCCTTCCTTAATGACACTGCCCCTGGGGCTCAGCTTTTATTTGGGCTGCTGCCTCTTGATGTGCGTCACCCTCAGGCATGTGTTCCCCACACAGGCAATAGGGAGCAAAGCAAGGCCTTACTGGGGAACATTTACTTCTTCAGTCCTGGGAGGGGTACAGCAGCCACAATTAGAATTGTGTGCGAAATGCCTCAGCCATTAGGAACTGACAGGCAGTTGCAATAGTCTGGGGCATGCTTGCTCTCCTGCGAGTCCCTCTCTGTGCCCACATGGACCAAAGAAACTGGTGGGTGGGGAAAAGGGTTGTACTGGTGGCCCTGCCTCTTGCATACCACTCAATAATGATACCTTGCTTCTGTGGGATCCTGGACTTTTTCTGCAAATTTTATTGATTGTGTTGTTCCTTACTCCTGTCCCTCCTTAGGCTGTCTTTTCACAGCAGTTCCCTCCCTGGTCCATGCTCCAGAACCCACTTTCTAGCACCTAGCCCCTCTCCATAACAGGCTGGGGTGCACAGAGCTCACATGGCCACACAGACCGTGTGAGCAATTCTTACTTTGTCCTGTCTTTCTCAGGACCTTTGATCTCCCTTTCTATCCCAGCTGATTTTCCCATATTTTTCTAAGTGCAGGAACCTCCCCTCAACTTCAGCTTCCTGCTAGAGTTGCTGGTCCCTTTTGATTCCTCCTTTTTTTTTTCCCTTTCATCCTACCCAGCTACTAGAGGATTTTGTTTTTTTTTTGTCCTTTTATATGTTCAAAGTCTTTTGCTAATGTTCAGTAGGTGCTCTGAGAGAACTGTTCCATTTGTACTTATATTCTTGATATACTTGTGAGGAGCAATGACCCCCACATCCTCCTATTCCACCATCTTCCAGTTCAGTGTATCTTTAAAAGTTACCTTGAGACTTGGTCTTTGACCCACAGGTTATTTAACAGTGGATGGTTAAATTTCCAAGTATTTGTAGATTTTCATGTTATCTTTTTATTATGATTTCTAGTTTGATTCTAGTGTATCACAGAACACACTGTGTATGATTTAAATTCTTTTAATACAAGGTCTGTTTAAAAAGACCTGTATTTTGGTGTATGTTCCATAAGCACTTGAAATACATGTACATCCTAATGATGCTGGATGGATTATTCTATAAATATCAGTTGGATCCTATTGGTTGATGTTCTTATTGAATTCCTGTTAAGTGTTTGTTGATTTTCAATGTAATTGTCCTATACACTTTTGACACTTTGATTTGATAATGAAGACTTGAACAGTTGTGGGTCTATTTTACATTTCACTTCTATCAGTTTTCCATTCATATAATTTGCAATTCTGTTGTCTGCTGTGCACAAATTTAGGATTGCTGTCTTCTTTGTGAATTGATCCTTTCATCATTATATGTCCTTCTGTGTTTTTAGTTATTATCTTTGCTCTGAAATATAATTTATTTGGCATGAATGCAGCCTCTTCTGCTTTCATTTGATTCATGTTACCATCACTTCATGGGAAATAGATGGGGAAACAGTGTCAGACTTTATTTTGGGGGCTCCAAAATCACTGCAGATGGTGACTGCAGCCATGAAATTAAAAGACGCTTACTCCTTGGAAGAAAAGTTATGACCAACCTAGATAGTATATTCAAAAGCAGAGACATTACTTTGCCGACTAAGGTCTGTCTAGTCAGGCTATGGTTTTTCCTGTGGTCATGTATAGATGTGAGAGTTGGACTGTGAAGAAGGCTGAGCACTGAAGAATTGATGCTTTTGAACTGTGGTGTTGAAGAAGACTCTTGAGATTCCCTTGGACTGCAAGCAGATCCAACCAGTCCATTCTGAAGGAAATCAGCCCTGGGATTTCTTTGGAAGGAATGATGCTAAAGCTGAAACTCCAGTATTTTGGCCACCTCATGCAAAGAGTTGACTCATTGGAAAAGACTCTGATGCTGGGAAGGATTGGGGGCAGGAGGAGAAGGGGACGACAGAAGATGAGATGGCTGGATGGCATCATGGACTCAATGAACATGAGTCTGAGTGAACTCTGGGAGATGGTGATGGCCAGGGAGGCCTGGCATGCTGCGATTCATGGGGTCGCAAAGAGTCAGACACGACTGAGCGACTGAACTGAACTGAACCATGATATAACTTTTCCATTCATTTTCTTTAATCCAACCCATACTGTTACATTTAGGAGTGAGTTTGTTGTAGATAGCATATAGATGGCTCATCATGAGTCCTGTTTTGCATATTATAACAGGAATGTCATGTAGAGCTAAGATCATCATTATTTATTTATTTATGTCCTTATTTTTATTTATTTATATTTATATACTGTCCTTTTCACTCAAATGGTTTAAGAAAACCTGCAGCAAGAATTTTTGAAAAGGAAAAAAAGTTCCTTTGGAAACTTTGAAACAAGGAAAAGATAAGCAGAGAAAGGTTGATTACAGGGGATAAAATATTGCTATACTTGAGCTTAAACTTTAGAATTGAACTTCCTGGAAGCTAAAGTAACAAGGTATGCTATGTAATCTTCATGATAAAAAAAGAGGAAGTACATCCCAGTTACCTGTGACTCTAGATCATAACTGTATGATAAACTTTCTGCAGTAAAGGATTCCCTACCTATGTTGTTCAATACATTAAATACTTGAAATGTTGTTAATGAATGAGGATCTGTCTTTTACATCTTATTTAATTTTATTAAAACTTAAATAGCCACTAACTGGAGAGCCCAGGTCTAAGGAAATAATGTTCAGTTCAGTTCAGTCACTCAGTCGTGTTTGACTCTTTGTGACCCCATGAATCGCAGCACGCCAGGCCTCGCTGTCCATCACTAACTCCCGGCGTTTACTCAACCTCATGTCCATCAAGTCAGTGATGCCATCCAGCCATCTCATCCTCTGTCGTCCCCATCTCCTCCTGCCCCCAATCCTTCCCAGCATCAATCTTTTCCAATGAGTCAACTCTTCGCATGAGGTGGCAAAAGTACTGGAGTTTCAGCTTTAGCATCAGTCCTTCCAATGAACACCCAGGACTGATCTCCTTTAGAATGGACTGGTTGGACCTCCTTGCAGTCCAAGGGACTCTCAAGAGTCTTCTCCAACACCACAGTTCAAAAGTATAAATTCTTTGGCGCTCAGCTTTCTTCACAGTCCAACTCTCACATCCATACATGACTACTGGAAAAATCATAGCCTTGACTAGATGGACCTTTGTTGGCAAAGTAATGTCTCTGCTTTTGAATGTGCTATCTAGGTTGATCATTACATTCCTACCAAGGAGTAAGTGTTTTTAATTTCAGGAAACAATGTAGCATAGTGTAATTGGAATCAGATGAGCTGGGTTAAACTTTGGCTCTGACAGGTTTGTGTGACAGTGGAGAAGCTACTGAGCCTCAGTTTCTAGATCTGTGAAATGAGAAAAATGATAGTATCTAAGACTAAGGAAATAAAATAGGATGTGCAAAGCATTTAACACAATCCCTAACATAACAAATATAGTCCTATTTTATAATGCTTGAAATTACCTGGTTTGTCAGACTTTATGTCTTGATTTTAACAGGTACTCAAATGGAGGCTTTATACAAGAATAACAACTAGTAGTCTCAGTTTTGCTTAAGCATCTTGGCCAATTACTGATTTTCTGTTCACAGAATCAAAGATCAATACATTGTTAACAGCCTATATCCACTTCAGGCTACTTGAGGATATTCTGTATAAAAGCATGGGATTCTCTTGCTTTACTTGTCAAGTTGCTAAGGAATGAAATCCTAATATTACCATTCAGTAGCTCTTTCAGGCTTGCTATTCTGTTCTTTTTGTGGATATATTAAGAGCAAAAAGTACTAATTTTAGTGAGCTTTTACTGAAACATGAGAAGATTCATTACTTTTAATAAAAAGAATAGTTTTTAAACTAGGAATGCCATAAGCATTTCATAAGATAATGTCCAGACTTTGGGCTTGATATGTTGCTGTACAGTTGACTAGAGTCTGGCATCAAGCCCCAGCATACTGCCTAGAAAGAGAAATCAGGGGCTGGCGCTCAACCCAGCTGGTGAGGTATTTGTAGGTTTTAAGTTTATGCCTTTTTTGTGTCAATTTTATTATTTTGCAGATTTAAGTAACTGGTATTTAAAACAACTCTTAAGCCATCTATTATTTCAAGCAGTGAATGATAGAATTGCTCTTACAATAATTAGAAAGTTAAAAAAAATGGTCTGGATTTATATTGCCTAGCCTGTAGGCTGCAGGGCAAGTTAGGAATTGATTGTGTTTTCATAATATTATTAGGTTCTTATATTTTTCTGATAAGCCACTCCTGTACAGAAAGGCCTATGGGACGGTGTGTTATCCTAGATGTTTAAATAGCACATGACAGAGTGTGTGTGTGTGTGTGTGTGTGTGTGTGTGTGTGTGTGTGTGCATGTATGTACATATATTTGTAAAGTATATGAAACAGGCTTTATGGACAATGCTGCTGCTGCTAAGTTGCTTCAGTCGTGTCTGACTCTGTGTGACCCCATAGAAGGCAGCCCACCAGGCTTCCCCATCCCTGGGATTCTCCAGGCAAGAACACTGAAGTGGGTTGCCCTTTCCTTCTCTAATGCATGAAAGTGAAAAATGAAAGTGAAGTCACTCAGTCCTGTCTGACTCTTTGCGACCATCCCTCCATCCATGGGATTTTCCAGGCAAGAGTACTGGGCAATAGCAAATGCAAGCTCTCTTATGTTGTTTTTAGTATAATTCCCTCCAAGATGATAGTGTGACAATGGTCACTAGAAAAAACTTTATCAGGTTGGCTTGCTTGTTATGGAAACTGTTTGACTCAGAGGAGGGTGGAGTTTTAAAAGAATGACTGACAATCCTTGTTTGCAGGTTTGAAAGTGTCTTGCATAATCTTTTATGAATTCATCATATATTTTGTGTAGGAACATACATGGTCCTCTAGACTTTGAACAATATTCATTACAGTTTAATTGGGTGAATAATGATTCTATAAAATTGAGTCAGTTCTTTTGGGACAATAAAGCTGGGAGAAAATATTTCCCAGATATCAGTGGGAACCTGTGGTCTCTTATGTTACATCATGTCACCAAGTCACCGTTCTTTATTGACTTTTTATAGTCAAGTTTGAAGACACCCACAGAGATTGAGTACTTATGTTCTTTGAAATAAAGATGTGATGATTAGACTTATTTGATAAACTCTTTGACATCCTTTTTATATTCTGCTTCAGTTCAGTTCAGTTGCTCAGTCGTGTCCAATTCTTTGCAACCCCATGAATTGCAGCATGCCTCCCTGTCCATCACCAACTCCCAGAGTTCACTTAGACTCACGTCCATCGAGTCAGTGATGCCATCCAGCCATCTCATCCTCTGTTGTCCCTTTCTCCTCCTGCCCCCAGTTCCTCCCAGCATCAAAGTCTTTTCCAATGAGTCAACTCTTCACATGAGGTGGCAAAAGTACTGGAGCTTCAGTTTTAGCATCATTCCTTCCAAAGAACACCCAGGACCGATTTCCTTTAGAATGGGTTGGTTGAATCTCCTTGCAGTCCAAGGGACTCTCAAGAGTCTTCTCCAACACCACAGTTCAAAAGCATCAATTCTTTGGCACTCAGCTTTCTTCACAGTCCAACTCTCACATCTATACATGACCACAGAAAAAACCATAGCCTTGACTAGACGGACCTTAGTCAGCAAAGTAATGTCTCTGCTTTTGAATATGCTATCTAGGTTGATCATAATTTTCCTTCCAAGGAGTAAGTATCTTTTAATTTCATGGCTGCAATCACCATCTATAGTGATTTTGGAGCCCCCAAAATAAAGTCTGACACTGTTTCCATTGTTTCCCCATCTGTTTCCCATGAAGTGATGGGACCAGATGCCATGATCTTTGTTTTCTGAATGTTGAGCTTTAAGCCAGATATTTCACTCTTTCACTTTCATCAAGAGGCTTTTTAGTTCCTCTTCACTTTCTGCCTTAAGGGTAGTGTCATCTGCATATCTGAGGTTATAGGAGAAATAAATAGAAGTGAATAGGAAGTATAATAATCAGAATTTGATTGGTATAAGTGGGAGGGTTGTTGCAAAGGAAAGTAAGCTATTAAGAATGAGACATTCATTTCAGATCTTGTCATTCATAGATTTGGAGGCATAGAAGATGGAGTAGATTTCAAGGTAAAGATCATTCAGGTTAAGGTTTACTGAGTTTGAGGTGTCTACAGAAGGACATTCAGACAAAGATGACCAGTAGCTTGATGGATGTAATAGTTTAGAGTGCAAAATGAGGTCAGAGCTGGAGAAATAGCCAGAAGAATCAGATATTAAATAAAGCTAAAACAAGCCCATTTTTGAAACAGGTTAGTGAACAAAAGCTTCCCAGGTGACACAGGGGTAAAGAATCCACCTGCCAGTGCAGGAGATGCAAATAACACAGGTTGGTTCCTCGGTCAGCAGGATCCCTGGGAGGAGGAAATGGCAACCTACTCCAGTATTCTTGCCTCGAAAATTCCATGGACACAGAGGAGACCTGGCGGGGTATAGTCCATGAGGTCACAAAAAGTCCAAGGTGACAGAGCATGCAGTGAAGAAGAAGAAAAAAAAAAGGCAAGAAAAATTATTTTAAAAGAAAAGGCAATCAGTGACTACCTGGGCTATAAAAATAGTTAATGCCTGAACTAAATGGCTGGTGAAAATTGTTTATTTTTAAAAGAAGAGAAGCAAAGACGGTATAACTTAAAAGACATTTATTAAAGTGTGGTGCACTGTAAGATTGGGGTTGACTTTAGATTCAGTCTTAGTGCTTGACTGAGCATTAAGGCCACGCCCCTGGCCACGCCCACCCACACTTGCCACCTTAGGCCTCATTCTGCCTGGCCTCCATCTTGAAAGACTTTGGTCTTCTCTACCCTGAATTCTAGATTTAGGTTTGGGACTTTGAAGTCACGTTAAGTGTTGAGTCCAGCTCCGTGCTTTCTCTGTTTTCCAGAAAGAGGAAGGTACGTTAACACTCTTAAGTTGTCAGGCATACTGGAGTGAGGCACTGTATCCTGTCAGCTCACCACAGCTGAAGTCGGAGCTGCCGTTACACCCCTGCTGCCGGGAGGTCGCCTGAGAACCGAGGGCTTCCGCCCAAGTGGGTCCCAGAAGCCTCACAGCCCCTGGGCGGGTTTCGTGCCTCAGCTTCTCTGGAAGTCCCTGCAGATGTGAAGGGTGCTGTATATATTCTGTCTCGTCTTCTAGTTTTATTTTTACGGCAGGACATATTTCCTTTTCTCAGTCCTGAGCGGCATGCCCTGGATTTTACCCCATCAATTCTGTGAACAGTGGTGCCCCGTACTAAGTTGAGACTGAACACAAGAGTAGTAGGTTTTGGGGGAAAGGTCGGAGTTCAGTTTAGGACATAATAAAGTTGAGATGCCTGTAAGAAGTCCAGGTGGACATTTCAGGAGAGTTTTGATTGTATGGGTTTGGAAACCAGAGAAAAGTTGTTGGAGGGAAATCATGTTGATTAGCCTTTCCCTGTGCTCAGCCGGTGAGTCATATCGGACTCCTTGACCCTGTAACTGTAGCCTGCCAGGCTCCTCTGTTCGTTGGATTTTCCATGCAAGAATACTGCAGTGGGTTACCATTTCCTTCTCCAGGGAAACAGAGTCTTAGTCTTTTCCTAAATACATGTGAATTTGGCTACTCTGACTGTTGGAAGTAAATGTAAAGGATCTGTAGATACGTGGGAGATGGTTATGGTAATGATTCTGGTTAAAATGCTGACTATAGTATTCATGCAGTTTATGTTCCTCCCAGTCACAAAACTTTTGTTCACAACACTTTTTGACAAGCCAACATTTGAAACACCAGTTAGTGAAATTTCATCATCAGCCAGTTAAAATTTTTTTATTTTCTTTTGACCCATAATTTTCTTTTATATAAATACAGTGTTTTTTTTCCCTGAAATGTGGAGTTTTCTGATTATCATATTATGATTGATTTCTAACTTGACTGCAGTGCAGTCAGAAAATATACCATTACATTTGTTACTCAACTAGGTTTGTTTTTTCAAGGGGACTATGGTTCCATAGAGTCTGCTTTAGTTCCTTAAAGCTGTTGGATCATATTTGATTATGTATTCTTCAAATAGGACATTTCAGTCAAAACCATGGTAATATCAGCAATATTTTCAACTGTGTCCTGTTGTAAGGAGAACAAATTCTTATTTAACTCATTCAAATAACTGTATTTCTATGAAAGTAAAAATAGTAGAAGAGTTTCCCAATTCTGGAGGAATAATAGGATAGAAAAGAGAAAGGCTTCAACTTTACTTAAAACGTATAATTTACCAGATTACCTCAATTGATAATTAGCTTAAGGGGAAAGCTTCCCTACATCTGGATAGATTAAAAGCGAGTAATATTTCAGATAAAAATGATAAAAGTTATAACCATATTCATCAGATTACTCCACCCTATATATCTAATCATTGATCTTAATATTTTGTTAACATTTTTATGAAACCATCAGGGTTTCCATTAGAATTTTTAAATTTCTTCTGTTCAGTGGTGTGATCTGAAAGTTATCTAAAACCTGTATTAGACCTTTCTTTGAGTCTTCTTGAAGATGAAGCATTTTTGAAAAAGCCTAAGATATACTCTGCAAATAAATTAAATAAGCAGGATGACAATATACAGCCTTGTTGTATTCCTTTCCCAATTTTGAACCCATCCATTGTTCCATGTCTAGTTCTAACTGTAGCTTCTTGACCTGCATACAAGTTTCTCAGGAGACAGGTAAGGTGGTCCAGTATTCCCATTTTTAAAAATGAATTTTCCACAGTTTGCTGTGATCCACAGAAAGCCTTTAGCATAGTCAATGAATGAGAAATATATGTTTTTCTGGAATTTTCTTGCTTTATCTATGTTCCATCGAAATGTTGGCAGATTGATTTCTCTGCCTTTTCTAAACCCAGCTTGTACATCTGAGTTCTTAGTTCACGTACTGATGAAGCCTAGCTTAAAGGATTTTGAGCATTGCTTTGCTAGTATGTGAAATGATCACAATTGTATGGTAGTTTGAACTTTCTTTGGCACTGCCCTTCTTTGGGATTGGAATGAAAAGTGACCTTTCCCAGTCTTGTGGCCACTGCTGAATTTCCCAAATATGCTGTTATATTGAGTTCAACATTTTAATAGCATCATATTTTAGGATTTTAAATAGCTCAACTGGAATTTCATCAACCTTCACTAGCTTTTTTCCTGTAATCCTTCGTAACGCCCACTTGACTTCACACTCAGAATGTCTGGCTCTAGGTGAGTGACCACAACATCGTGGTTATCCAGGTCATTAAGACCATTTTTTTTTTTTTTGTATAGTTCTTCTGTGTTCTTGCCACCCCTTCCTAATACCTTCATCTTCTGTTAGGTCGTTACCATTTATATCTTTTAACATGCCCATTTAATTAAATACATTTTACAATTTTTATCTCTTAAAAATATTAGTCTTTAGTAAAAACAAAAATCAAGCAGTTGTGAACATAGCAGCATTTCCTGGTTGGCTAACCTATGAACATATTCTACATCTCTAGCAACATACATTTTCTTGTAGCATAGTTTCTTTCCTCAATGTGGTACAAGACATACATCTGATGAACCCAAGTATCTTTAATTTTTCTCTTATAAGACAATAAAAGTAGGTAAACTTAGAGTTGTTTAGCAATTAAAGTTGCCGTATATTATCTTATTTAGAAGTGATCTGGATATTTAATGCTTCCTATCATTGAACATAATTTGTAAAGCTCTAAACTTTCAAATTACTGAATATCTTGAGAGAGTATTTTAAAATAGATAGGCCTAAAATATAATTGGGCTGCCCAAATGGTGCAGTAGTGAAGAACCATCTTGCCAGTGCAGAAGACATAAGAGATGCAGGTTTGATCCCTGGGCTGGAAAGATCCATGAAGTGGAAAATGGTGACCCACTCCTGTATTCTTGCCTGGAAAATTCCATGGACAGAGGTGCCTGACTGGCTACAGTCCACGGGGTCACCAGAAGTCAGATATGACTGAGCACTTGAGCAGCAGAGCAGCAAACTGTCATTATTCCCTAAGATTTCACCAAGAAGTTTCTTATGTCATTTACATTTAATTAAAACAACTTATCAGAGAATAGTTGATTTACTATGATATGTTAATTTCAGAGGTACAGCAATGTCAATCATTCATATATATACATATATATATACACATACACATATACACACAGACATATAACATTCTTTTCAGATTCTTTTCCCATATAAGTTATTGAAGAATATTGAATAGAATTCTTTGTGCTATACAGTAGGTCCTTATTAGTTATCTATTTTATATACAGTAGTGTGTATATGTTAACTCTAATTTCCTAATTTATCACTGCCCCCCATGTTCCCCTTTGATAACCATCAGTTTGATTTTGAGGTCTGTGAGTCATTTACATTTAATTTTCTTAAAAGTTTCATCATATCAACTTTTTCTTGCAGAAACATTTGCAATAGAAAGAACTTTAACTTTCAGTTAAAGTAGATACAATAAAAGTATTAGACTTAATGTTGATGGCATTAAAGATATGCCTATATTAATTAAATCAATCTTAAACTAATATTAATACCAGATATGAATTGAATATTGAATATTTACCAGTTGTTGTGAACCTGAAGTTCATTCAGGTTAGTTTTTTCCCCCATATTTCTGAGAATTTATATAAGCAATTGATTTCCTTTAAGCCAGTTAAGTAGAGCTCACTTAATAAATTCATTTCAGTAAAAGCATTCAGAGATGAATATATGTCACACTTATAAAGTACACACATACCTACCTAGAGATCTCACACCTTCATTTAAAAACTTAGTAAAAGCCTCTTGATGAAAGTGAAAGAGGAGAGTGAGAAAGTTGGCTTAAAGCTCAACATTCAGAAAATGAAGATCATGGCATCCGGTCCCATCACTTCATGGGAAATAGATGGAGAAACAGTGGAAACAGTGTCAAACTTTATTTTTGGGGGCTCGAAAATCACTGAGGATGGTGACTGCAGCCATGAAATTAAAAGATGCATACTCCTTCCAAGAAAAGTTACGACCAACCTAGATAGTATATTCAAAAGCAGAGACACTACTTTGCCGACTAAGGTCCGTCTAGTCAAGGCTATGGTTTTTCCTGTGGTCAAGTATGGATGTGAGAGTTGGACTGTGAAGAAGGCTGAGCACCGAAGAACTGATTCTTTTGAACTGTGGTGTTGGAGAAGACTCTTGAGAGTCCCTTGGACTGCAAGGAGATCCAACCAGTCCATTCTGAAGGAGATCAACCCTGGGATTTCTTTGGAAGGAATGATGCTGAAGCTGAAGCTCCAGTACTTTTGCCACCTCATGTGAAGAGTTGACTCATTGGAAAAGACTGATGCTGGGAGGGATTGGGGGGTAGGAGGAGAAGGGGATGACCGAGGATGAGATGGCTGGATGGCATCACTGACTCAATGGATGTGAGTCTGAGTGAACTCAGAGAGATGGTGATGAACAGGGAGGCCTTGTGTGCTGCGATTCATGGGGTCGCAAAGAGTCAGACACGACTGAGCGACTGAACTGAACTAGGTATTACAGTATAAAGCAGTTTGTAAAACAATGACAGAAACAAAAAAGTTGGAATAAGTTCCGTTTCCTCTATTGAGTTTAAAAGACCTCTTCGTTCCCCCACCCCTCTTTCTTTGTCCAGATTTAGGTTCTACTAATTAATCTAAAGAGAGAGAGGGTGGCATGATTTGCGAGAATGGCACTGAAACATGTATAATATCATATATGGAATAAGTCGCCAGCCCAGGTTCAATGCATGATTCTGGATGCTTGGGGCTGATGCACTAGGATGACCCAGAGGGATGGTATGGGGAGGGAAGAGGGAAGGGGGTTCAGGATGGGGAACACGTGTATACCTGTGGTGGATACATGTTGATGTATGGCAAAACAAATACAATATTGTAAAGTAATTAACCTCCAATTAAAATAAATAAATTTATTTAAAGTTGTAATCTCTGGCTTTTTAATCTCTCCTTGCTATACTTTGGAACTCAGCATTGAAATGGGTATATCTTTCCTTTTCCCTTTGCCTTTCACTTCTATTCTTCTCAAAGCTATTTGTAAGGCCTCCTCAGACCACCATTTTGCCTTTGTGTATTTCTTTTTCTTGGGAATGGTCTTGATCACACCCTCCTATATAATGTCATGCACTTATGTCCATAGTTCTTCAGGCACTCTGCTTATCAGGTCTAATTCCTTGAATCTATTTGTCACTTTCACTGTATAATCATAAGGGATTTGATTTAGGTCATACCTGAATGGTCTACGAGTTTTTCCCTACTTTCTTCAATTTAAGTCTGAATTTGGCAATAAGGAGTTCATGATCTGAGCCACAGTCAGCTCCCAGTCTTATTTTTGCTGACTGTATAGAGCTTCTGCATCTCTGGATGCAAAGAATATAATCAATATGATTTTGGTATTGACCATCTGGTGATGTCCATGCGAGAGTAATCTTTTGTGTTGTTGGAAGAGGGTGTTTGCTATGACCAATGCGTTCTCTTGGCAAAACTTTATTAGCCTTTGCCCTGCTTCATTCTGTACTCCAAGGCCAAATTTGCCTATTACTCCAGTATTTCTTTACTTCCTACTTTTGCATTCCAGTCTCTCATAATGAAAATGACATCTTTTTTGGTGTTAGTTCTAGAGGGTCTTGCTTCTATTCATAGAACCATTCAACTTCAGCTTATTCAGGGCATAGACTTGAATTACTGTTACACTGAATGGTTTGCTTTGGAAACTAACAAATCATTCTGTCATTTTTGAGATTGCATCCAAGTACTGCATTTTGGACTCTTTTGTTGACTATGATGGCTACTCCACTTCTTCTAAGGAATTCTTGCCCACAGTGTAGATATAATAGTCATCTGAGTTAAAGTCACCCATTCCAGTCCATTTTAATTTGTCAATTTCTAAAATGGTGATGTTCACTCTTACCATCTCCTGTTTGACCACTTCCAATTTGCCTTGATTCATGGACCTAACATTCCAGGTTCTTATGCAATATCACTCTTTACAGCCTCAGACTTTACTTCCATCACCCATCACATTCACAACTGGGTGTTGTTTTTGCTTTGGCTCTGTCTTTCCATTCTTTCTGGCGTTATTTCTCCACTCTTCTCCAGTAGCATACGGGGCACCTACTGACCTGGGAAGTTCATTTTTCAGTGTCATACCTTTTTACCTTTTCATACTGTTAATAGGGTTCTCAAGGCAAGAATAATGAAGTGATTTGTCATTCCCTCTCCAATGGACCATGTTTTGTCAGAACTCTCTGCCATGACATATCTGTCTTGGGTGGCCCTTACAAAGCATGGCTCATAGTTTCATTGAGCTAGGCAAGGCTGTGGTCTGTGTGATCAGATTGGTTAGTTTTTGTGACTATGGTTTTTATTCTCTCTACCCTCTGATAGATAAAGAAAGATGAGTTTAAAACTGCTTTCCTTTTTTTGTTTTCAAGCTAAAATACAGTTGACATTGAATATTATGTTAGTTTTAGGTATGCTGCATAGTTATTTGACATTTTCATACTATGAAATTATCACCAGGATAAGTCTAGTGACCATCTTTCCTCATACAGTATTATTGACCATATTCCTTATCCCCCTGGCTTGTACACTTTATAAATGGACCTATTATTCCCCTTTACCTATTTCTTCCACCAAGTACCAAAGCATCCAAATACTGCTTTTCAGACTCTTTTGTTGACTATGATGGCTACTCCATTTCTTCTAAGGTATTCTTGCCCACAGTAGTAGATATAATGGTCATCTGAATTAAATCCACCTATTCCAGTTCAAGAAAATTAGAGATTCCAAGGGAACATTTCATGCAAAGATGGGCACAATAAAGAGAAATGGTATGGACCTAACAGAAGCAGAAGATGTTAAGAAGAGGTGGCAAGAATACACAAAGATCTTCAGTACTCAGATAACCATGATGGTGTGATCACTCATCTAGAGCTAGACATCTTGGAATGAGAAGTCAAGTTGGCCTTAGGAAGTGTCACTACAAAGCTAGGGACGTGATGGAATTCCAGTTCAGCTATTACAAATCCTAAAAGATGATGCTGTGACTGTGCTGCACTCAATATGTCAGCAAATTTGGAAAACTTAGCAGTGGCCGCAGGACTGGAAAAGGTCAGATTGCATTCCAATCCCAAAGAAAGGCAGTGCCAAAGAATGCTCAAACTACTGCACAATTGCACTCATCTCACACACTAGCAAAGTAATGCTCAAAACTCTCCAAGCCAGGCTTCAACAGTATGTGAACCATGAACTTGCAGATGTTCAAGCTGGATATAGAAAAGACAGAGGAACCAGAGATCAAATTGCTAACATCTGTTGGATCATGGAAAAAGCAAGAGAGTTCCAGAAAAACATCTCAGTTCAGTTCAGTCCAGTCGCTCAGTCGTGTCTGACTCTTTGCAACCCCATGGACTGCAGCACACCAGGCTTCCCTGTCCATCACCAACTCCCAGAGTTTACTCAAACTCATGTCCAATGAGTCGGTGATGCCATCCAACCGTCTCATCCTCTGTCATTCCCTTCTCCTCCTACCTTCAATCCAGCATCAGCATCTTTTCAGATGAATGAAAAGTGGCCACAGTATTGGAGTTTCAGCCTCAACATCAGTGGCCAAAATATTGGAGTTTCAGCTTCAACATCAGTCCTTCCAGTGAATATTCAGGACTGATTTCCTTTAGGATGCACTGGTTGGATATCCTTGCAGTCCAAGGGACTCTCTCAAGGGTCTTGTCCAGCACCACAGTTCAAAAGCATCAATTCTTCAGCACTCAGCTTTCTTTATAGTCAACTCTCACATCCATACATGACTAGTGGAAAAACCATAGCCTTGACTAGACAGACCTTTGTTGACAAAGTAATGTTTCTGCTTTTTAATATGCTGTCTAACTTGGTCATGACTTTTCTTCCAAGGAGCAAACGTCTTTTAATTTCAAGGCTGCAGTCACCACCTGCTGTGATTTTGGAGCCCCCAAAATAAAATGTCACTGTTTCCATTGTTTCCCCCTCTATTTGCCATGAAGTGATGGATCCAGATGCCATGATCTTAGTTTTCTGAATGTTGAGCTTTGAGTCAAAATTTTCATTGTCCTCCTTCTCTTTTATCAAGAGGCTCTTTAGAAGAAAAACATCTACTTCTGCTTTATTGACTATGCCAAAGCCTTTGACTGTGTGGGTCACAACAAACTGTGGAGAATTCTTCAAGTGATGGGAATACCAGACCACCTGACCAGCCTTCTGAGAAATAATCTGTGTGCAGGTCAAGAAGCAACAGTTAGAACTGGACATGGAACAACAGACTGGTTCCATATCAGGAAAGGAGTATATCAAGGCTGTATATTGTCACTCTGCTTATTTAACTTATATGCAGAGTACATCATGAGAAATGCTGGATTGGATGAAGCACAACTGGGATCAAGATCACTGGGAAGAATATCAGTAACTTCAGATATGCAGATGACACCACACTTATGGCAGAAAGTGAAGTACTAAAGAGCCTCTTGTTGAAAGTCAAAGAGAGTGAAAAAGTTGGCTTAAAACTCAACATTCAGAAAACTAAAATCATGGCATCTGGTCCCATCACTTTGTGGCAAATAGATGGTGAAACAGTGGAAACAGTGACAGACAGTATTTTAGAGAGCTCCAAAATCACTGCAGATGGTGACATCAGCCTTGAAATGAAAAGACACTTTCTGTTTGAAAGATGTTATGACCAACCTAGATAGCATATTAAAAAGCATAGACATTACTTTGCCAACAAAGGTCCATCTAGTCAAGGCTATGGTTTTTCCAGTGTTCGTGTACAAATGTGAGTTGGACTATAAAGAATGCTGAGCGCCGAAGCATTGGTGCTTTTAAACTGCGGTGTTGGAGAAGACTCTTGAGAGTCCCTTGGAAAGCAAAGAGATCCAACCAGTCCATCCTAAAGAAAATCAGTCCTGAATATTCATTGGAAGGACTGATGCTGAAGCTTTGGCCACCTGATGGGAAGAACTGTCTCATTAGAAAAGACCCTGATGCTAGAAAAGGTTGAAGGCAGGCAGAGAAGGGGACAACAGAGGATGAGATGTTTGGATGGCATCACCGACTCAATGGACATGAATTTGAGTAAAATCCGGGAAGTAATGGACATGGAGGCCTGGCGTACTGCAGTATATGGAGTTGCAAAGAGTCAGACAAGACTGAGCAACTGAATTGAACTGAATCTCTGGCTTTGTGAACTGTGTTTGCATTTCAAGAACATGATAGGGTGATAACTTTAAGCCTTTTCCTAGGAATGTTTTTGTTCCCCCAGGATCAGAATTTTGAAAAGATATTTTATCAAGGCAGCTTCTTTAATGACATTTACAAAAAATCCTAGTATTTAAATGTCAAAAGATACCCTCCCATCTTGGCCCTTTTAAGGTAAGATTTCTTTCAGTTCTCAGTTAAATGAGTACTTGCAAATATTGTCTCCATACCATTGGCTCCATGTTCATAAATCAACTGGAATTCCAATAGGTCACTGCCTGTCTGAGAGACAGTAGGCTTTAGAAGCCAAATTTCCCATTTTCTTTTGGCTTTATTTTAGCATACAATGCAAATCTTTCCAACGTCTTAGCCCCTATATAGCCAATTATTAACAAATAAGGTGATCAGACATAGACAAGACAAATAGGGCCAAAAATAAAACTAGAAGCCAGAACCCCAGGATATTAACCCAGGTTTAGATTATCTCAGTACCCAAAACATTTTGTATTGTATCTATTAGTGTGGGCCTCTGTCCCATGATTCTGCCAAATTCCCACCAGCAGGACCTCTAACCCATGATTTAGACAATTTAGGCATAGGTACGGAGAAGGCAATGGCACCCCAGTCCAGTACTCTTGCCTGGAAAATCCCATGGATGGAGGAGCCTGGTAGGCTGCAGTCCATGGGGTCGCTAGGAGTTGAACACGACTGAGCAACTTCACTTTCACTTTTCACTTTCATGCATTGGAGAAGGAAATGGCAACCCACTCCAGTGTTCTTGCCTGGACAATCCCAGGGATGGGGGAGCCTGGTGGGCTGCCATCTCTGTGGTCGCACAGAGTCGGTCATGACTGAAGCGACTTAGCAGGCATAGGTAATTTTTAATGAGACTTCCCTGGTAATTTTCAGTGAACTTACTCACCCAAAAGTGTCTTCCAGACCCAGAAACTATTTCTTAGTTGCAAAGCAAAATTATGTGCCAAAGTCAATGGCCCCGTGGCTGGGGAAGTCCAGGGAGTGGTCCCTGGACCCAGTGGACCAGGCAGCTGCTTGGGCTTATCCAGCTGTTGGGTTCATTGAGCTTGCTTGCTCAATACCAGAAAGCCACTAATAAACCATGAGCAAAAAGTCCATCTGCACTTACCTCCTAACTGACTACCAAATTTGTTACAGAATTAGGTTTATTTGCCTGATATATAGAAAACCAAACACTAAGATGCTGAGGTTTGCAACAGAGATGAAATCTCAGAGCTAGGAAAGTAAATCTCAAATCCAGCTTCCTGAAAGTGTGGGGCTTCAGATGTTTATGGGATAAATAAGTAGGGTGGTCTTGCCTGGGAAAAGGTGATCAGAGGTGTGGAAAAGGTGAGGTAACTGGTATTCTGTGTAGATATATCTGAGTTACATTCTTCATGGGATACATGTTCATAAATGAAGGCAGTTTAGCATGATCATATGGTTAAGTCTGTGGCCTTTGAAGTCAAAAGTTCACCCACTGGACGCTTGTACATGCGCAGTTTTAGAGTTGGTGGCCCTAAGTAGTCAAGCTGGCTCAAACTGGACAAGAGCTGACTCTTAAGTTCCTAAGCTATGTGAAGCTTGAAGAGTATTCATTCTGCAAGAAATAATTAAGGTAACTTGCTCATTGAAGGCAGGCTATAAGCAGAGAGTTTTTAAAAACAAGATGTTCCCTTATCTGCTGATCTGTAAGGCAAGCTTAAGAATTTCTGTACTCACCAGATTCTGGTAATCTTATGGTGCATAATTTCAGGGTGGCTTTTTTTTTTCTTTAAGCCCTATGGGACATGGTTTCAATTTTTTTTAAATTAAATTAATTTATTTTTTAATTACAATACTGTATTTGTTTTGCCATACATTGACACAAATCAGCCATAGGTGAACACAATCTGCCAATGCTGAAGCCCCTCCCACCTCCCACCCCACATCCTCTACTTGAATCATCCTGTGCATCAGCCCCATGCATCCTGCATCCTACATTGAACATAGATTAGCGTTTCATTTCTTACAGGAAAATATACATGTTTCATTGCCATTCTCCCAAACCATCCCACCCTTTCCCTCTCCCTCAGAGTCCAAAAGTCTACTCTATACCTCTGTGTCTCTTGTTGTCTCACATATAGGGTCATCATTACTGTCTTCTAAATTCCATAAATATGTGTCAGTATACTGTATTGGTGTTTTTCTTTCTGGCTTACTTCACTCTGTATAATCGGTTCCAATTTCATCCATCTCATTAGAACTGAGTCAAATTTATTCTTTTTAAGGGCTGAGTAGTACTCCATTGTGTATATGAACCACAGCTTTCTTATCCATTCATCTGCTGATGGACATCTAGGTTGCTTCCATGTCCTGGCTATTATAAGCAGCGCTGCAATGAACATTGGGGTACATGTGTCTCTTTCAATTCTGGTTTCCTCGGTGTGTATGCCCAGCAGTGGGATTGCTGGGTCATAAGGCAGTTCTATTTGCAATTTTTTAAGGAATCTCCACACTGTTTTCCATAATGGCTGTACTAGTTTGCATTCCCACCAGCAGTGTAAGAGGGTTCCCTTTTCTCCACATCCTCTCCAGCATTTATTGCGTGTAGACTTTTGGATCGCAGCCATTCTGACTGGTGTGAAATGGTACCTCATTGTGGTCTTGATTTGCATTTCTCTGATAATGAGTGATGTTGAGCATCTTTTCATGTGTTTGTTAGCCATCCGTATGTCTTCTTTGGAGAAATGTCTATTTAGTTCTTTGGCCCATTTTTTTATTGGATCATTTATTTTTCTGGAGTTGAGCTGCATAAGTTGCTTATATATCTTTGAGATTAGTTGTTTGTCAGTTGTTTCATTTGCTATTGTTTTCTCCCATTCAGAAGGCTGTCTTTCACCTTGCTTATAGTTTCCTTTGTTGTGCAGAAGCTTTTAATTTTAATTAGATCCCATTTGTTTATCTTTGCTTTTATTTCCAGTATACTGGGAGTTGGATCATAGAGGATCCTGCTGTGATTTATGTCGGAGAGTGTTTTGCCTATGTTCTCCCCTAGGAGTTTTATAGTTTCTGGTCTTACATTTAGATCTTTAATCCATTTTGAGTTTATTTTTGTGTATGGTGTTAGAGAGGGATCTAGTTTCATTCTTTTACAAGTGGTTGCCCAGTTTTCCCAGCACCACCTGTTAAAGAGACTATCTTTACTCCATTGTATATTCTTGCCTCCTTTGTCGAAGATAAGGTGTCCATAGGTATGTGGGTTAATCTCAGGGCTTTCGATTTTGTTCCATTGATCTATATTTCTGCCTTTGTGCCAGTACCATACTGTCTTAATGACTTGGCTTTGTAGTAGAGCCTGAAGTCAGGCAAGTTGATTCCTCCAGTTCCATTTTTCTTTCTCAAGATTGCTTTGGCCATTCGAGGTTTTTTGTATTTCCATACAAATCTTGAGATTATTTGATCTAGTTCTGAGAAAAATACTTGCTGGTAGCTTGATGGGAATTGCATTGAATCTGTAGCTTGCTTTGGGTAGTATACTCATTTTCACTATATTGATTCTTCCAAGCCATGAGCGTGGTATATTCCTCCATCTATTAGTGTCCTCTTTGATTTCTTTCATCAGTGTTTTATAGTTTTCGATATATAGGTCTTTAGTTTCTTTAGGTAGGAATATTCCTAAGTATTTTATTCTTTTCGTTGCAATGGTGAATGGAATTGTTTCCTTAACTTCTTTTTCTACTTTCTCATTGTTAGTGTATAGGAATGCAAGGGATTTCCGAGTGTTGATTTTATATCCTGCAACTTTACTATATTCACTGATTAGCTCTAGTAGTTTTCTGGTCGAGTCTTTAGGATTTTCTATGTAGAGGATCATGTCATCTGCAAACAGTGAGAGTTTTACTTCTTCTTTTCCAATTTGGATTCCTTGTATTTCTTTTTCTGCTCTGATTGCTGTGGCCAAAACTTCCAGTACGATGTTGAAGAGTAGTGGTGAAAGTGGACACCCTTGTCTTGTTCCTGACTTTAGGGGAAGTGGTTTCAATTTTTCGCCATTGAGGATAATGTGAGCTGTGGGTTTATCATATATAGCTTTTATTATGTTGAGGTACGTTCCTTCTATTCCTGCTTTCTGGAGAGTTTTTATCATAAATGGATGCTGAATTTTGTCAAAGGCTTTTTCTGCATCTATTGAGATAATCATATGATTTTTATTTCTCAGTTTGTTAATGTGATGAATTACATTGGTTGACTTGCGGATATTGAAGAATCCTTGCATCCCTGGGATAAAGCCCACTTGGTCATGGTGTATGATCTTTTTAACGTGTTGCTGGATTCTGATTGCTAGGATTTTGTTGAGGATTTTTGCATCTATGTCCATCAGTGATATTGGCCTGTAGTTTTCTTTTTTGTGGTGTCTTTGTCAGGTTTTGGTATTAGGGTGATGGTGGCCTCATAGAATGAGTTTGGCAGTTTACCTTCCTCTGCAATTTTCTGGAATAGTTTCAGTAAGATAGGTGTTAGCTCTTCTCGGAATTTTTGGTAGAATTCAGCTGTGAAGCCGTCTGGACTTGGGCTTTTGTTTGCTGGAAGATTTCTGATTACAGTTTCAATTTCCATGCTTGTGATGGGTCTGTTAAGATTTTCTATTTCTTCCTGGTTCAGTTTTGGAAAATTGTACTTTTCTAAGAATTTGTCCATTTCTTCCAAGTTGTCCATTTTATTGGCATATAATTGCTGATAGTAGTCTCTTATGATTCTTTGTATTTCTGAGTTGTCTGTCGTGATCTCTCCATTTTCATTTCTAATTTTGTTGATTTGAATTTTTTCTCTTTGTTTCTTGATGAGTCTGGCTAATGGTTTGTCAATTTTATTTATCCTTTCAAAGAACCAGCTTTTTGCTTTGTTGACTTTTGCTATGGTCTCTTTTGTTTCTTTTGCATTTATTTCTGCCCTAATTTTTAGGATTTCTTTCCTTCTACTAACTCTGGGGTTCTCTATTTCTTCCTTTTCTAGTTGCTTTAGGTGTAGATTTAGGTTATTTATTTGACTTTTTTCTTGTTTCTTGAGGTATGCCTGTATTGCTATGAACTTTCCTCTTAGGACTGCTTTTATAGTGTCCCAAAGGTTCTGTGTACTTGTGTTTTCATTTTCATTTGTTTCGATGCATATTTTGATTTCTTTTTTTTGATTTCTTCTGTGATTTGTTGGTTATTCAGTAGGGTGTTGTTCAGCCTCCAAATGTTGGAATTTTTAATAGTTTTTCTCCTATAATTGAGATCTAACCTTAGTGCATTATGGTCAGAGAAGATGCTTGGAATAATATGAATTTTTTTGAATTTATCAAGGTTAGATTTATGACCCAGAATGTGATCTATTCTGGAGAAGGTTCCGTATTCACTTGAGTAAAAGGTGAAATTCATTGTTTTGGGGTGAAATGTCCTATAGATATCAATTAGGTCTAACTGGTCTATTGTATCGTTTAACGTTAGCGTTTCTTTGTTAATTTTCTGTTTAGTTGATCTGTCCATAGGTGTGAGTGGGGTATTAAAGTCTCCCACTATTATTGTGTTATTATTAATTTCCCCTTTCATGCTTGTTAGCGTTTGTCTTACATATTGCGGTGCTCCTATGTTGGGTGCATATATATTTATAATTGTTATATCTTCATCTTGGATCGATCCTTTAATCATTATGTAGTGGCATTCTTTGTCCCTTTTCACAGCCTTTGTTTTAAAGTCTATTTTTTTGGATATGAGTATTGCTACTCCTGCTTTCTTTTGGTCTTTATTTGCATGGAATATCTTTTTCCAGCCCTTCACTTTTAGTCTGTATGTGTCCGTTGTTTTGAGGTGGGTCTCTTGTAAGCAGCATATATAGGGATCTTGTTTTTGTATCCATTCAGCCAGTCTTTGCCTTTTGGTTGAGGCATTCAACCCATTGACATTTAAGGTAATTATTGATAAGTATGCTCCTGTTGCCATTTACTTTATTGTTTTGGGTTCGGGTTTATACGTCCTTTTTGTGTTTCCTGTCTAAAGTCTATCCTTTAGTATTTGTTGGAGAGCTGGTTTGGTGGTGCTGAATTCTCTCAGCTTTTGCTTGTCTGGAAAGCTTTTGATTTCTCCTTCATATTTTAATGAGATCCTTGCTGGGTACAGTAGTCTTGGCTGAAGGTTATTATCTTTCATCACTTTAAGTATGTCTTGCCATTCCCTCCTGGCCTGAAGAGTTTCTATTGAAAGATCTGCAGTTATTCTTATGGGAATCCCCTTGTGTGTTATTTGTTGTTTTTCCCTTGCTGCTTTTAGTAATTGTTCTTTGTGTTTGGTCTTTGTTAGTTTGATTAAAATATGTCTTGGGGTGTTCCGCCTTTTATCCTGTTTGGCACTCTCTGGGTTTCTTGGACTTGGGTGATTATTTCCTTCCCCATTTTAGGGAAGTTTTCGACTATTATCTCCTCAAGTATTTTCTCATGGTCTTTCTTTTTGTCTTCTTCTTCTGGGACTCCTATAATTCGAATGTTGGAGCGTTTCATATTGTCTTGGAGGTCTCTGAGGTTGTCCTCATTTCTTTTAATTCATCTTTCTTTTTCCCTCGCTGATTCATTTATTTCTACCATCCTATCTTCTATTTCACTAATCCTATCTTCTGCCTCCGTTATTCTACTATTTGTAGCCTCCAGAGTGTTTCTGATCTCATTTATTGCATTATTCATTTTATGTTGACTCTTTTTATTTCTTCTAGGTCCTTGTTAAACCTTTCTTGCATCTTCTCAATCCTTGACCCCAGGCTATTTATCTGTGATTCCATTTTGATTTCAAGATTTTGGATCATTTTCACTATCAGTATTTGGAATTCTTTCTCAGGTAGATTCCCTATCTCTTCCTCTTTTGTTTGGTTTGGTGGGCATGTCTCCTGTTCCTTTACCTGCTGGGAATTCCTCTGTCTCTTCATCCTGGTTATATTGCTGCGTTTGTGGTGGCTTTTCTATATTCTGGGAATTTGTGGAGTTCTCTTTATTATAGAGTTTCCTCTCTGTGTTTGGGGTTATATCACTGGCTTGTCAAAGTTTCCTGATCAGGGAGGCTTGTGTTGGAATTCTGGTGGGTGGATCTGGATTTCCTCTCTCTGGAGTGTTGTGACATGTGAAGTAATGGGTAATGAGACGTCAATGGTTTTGGAGTATTTTGAGTTGCCTATGTATTGAAGCTCAGGGGCTTGTTCTTGTGTTGCTGGAGAATATGCGTGGTATGTCTTGCTCTGGAGCTTGTTGGCTCACTTTAAGTTTAGGCATGAAGGCGTTTGATGAGCTCTAATTGGATAATGTTCCCTGTATTCAGGAATTCTTTGATGATCTCAGGATTTGGAATTACGCCTCCTGATTCTGGTTTTCAGATTTATTTTTACAATAGCCTCATGATTTCTCCATCTATTCAGCACTAATGTTAAAACATCTAGGTTAATGATGATAGGTTTCTCCACCTTGAGGGTCATCCCTAGAGGATTGGTGAGTTACTTAGAGGAGAGAAGAGGGAGGGAGTAGTTAGAGGTGAGTGGAATGGGATAAGGTGGAATCAAAAGAGGGAAAAGGAAGTTAGCCCGTAACCACTTTCTTGTGTGCGCTCCGAAGTCTGGACCGCTCAGAGGTGGTCACAGAGTTATACTTGGAAGAGGAGAGGAAGGAAGTAGATAGAGGTGGACAGGAGGATAAAAGAGGGAGATGGGAAGGAGGGATACAGATCCGGTCAGTGACCAGTTCCCTTAGAGTTCTCCTCCTTCTGGAACGCACAGAGGTTCATAGGGTTGGGTAGAGAGGGGGAGGGGGAAGGAGGGAGACAAAAGCCACCTGGTGGCGAAAAGAGAGATTCCAGAGGTGGAGAGAGGGGTCAAGCCAGTAGTCTTGCACTCATGTAAAACTGGGTACTGAGGATTAGGTTTTTAAAAGTACAAAATTGGCAACAAATACCAAAATGCCAAGATTAAAAAACTGGAGTATAGACTGGATTTTCAAAGATAGATTATTGAAAAGAAGAAGAAGAAGGAGAGAGACATTTAAAAAAAAAAGAGAAAAAAGAAAAAAAAGTAAAATATAATAAAAGACTCCAGAATTATTAAAAGACAACTTCCTTCATCATTAAGACTATATACGGCGTTTGCTTAAATGATAGGGTTTTTGTTTTTTTTTTGAAAAGTAATATTAGGTTATAAAAATAATACCTAGAAATATAGAAGACTTAAAATTTAAGGAAGTTTAGGGGGAAAAAGGATTAAAAAGAAAAGAATGAACAAATTTAAAAGGAAAAAAATAATTTTTAAAGAAAGAAAAAAAATTCTTAAAAAAATCACGCTTCCACATCACCCCCCCCCAAATTTTTTTTTTTGATCATAAAAGTAGAAACAGCGTATCTGGCGCTTTCTCTGTAGTTGAGGACTGTGTGGGGTCGCTACCAAGGCAGTTCCCTCTGTTTGACTTCCTCTGTTTGCTGGTCTCTTCCGTGTCTGATTTCTGTCTTGCCACAGAGAGGGTGGTGATGAGCTCTGCACTGGGCTTGCCCCTTCCCAATCCGTGGGATAACCGTGTGGGGCCTGGCCTATGTTTCATGCAATTCCCGGGTTTAAGCCGCTCAGGATTGGCGCTCAGGAAGTCCCCTCAGGGTGCCGGATTTGGTTCCAAGTGGCTAGGGATATTGGTGCGGACTATTGTTGCGTCTTCTGGGCTTTGCAGGTCGTTCAATTTTCTGGGATCTCCACCGGGGCTCTTTTTCAGGCAGATGATGACCACTCAGATACCCCCCAGAAGTCTCAACAAAGAGGCCCGCTTGCAATTTGGTAGGTAATGACTCTCTTGAGCTGCGACTGCCCTCTTCCAGCGCTTTGAGGCTCTGGCTGCCTGTCGCCAGTGGGGGATGGTCTGCCACCGGCTATTTCCGATCCGTCCTTTGTTCTGTGCGCGGGCCTGTCCAGGCCTTATGTTCGGGCATTTCGCGTGTTAGTTATCCCCCAGTCTTGTTTGCTAGTCCGGGATAATTCGTTCTATCCACGCGCAGACCCGATTCTGGCCCTGTTACGCCCCGATTCTCGAGAAAAGCCCTTCAGCCTAAGTCTCCCGCGGCCCAATTCTTAGAAAGCACTGTCGCCGGCGCCGCTCCTCCCTGCCCAACCCCCACTGCTGTTGGACGCAGGCATTTGCGCTGCTTATCCGCTGGGGGGTTATACTGTTGAATTCGTAATCTGTTGGTTTTAATTATTTATTTATTCTTCCTTCCTGTTATGTTGCCCTCTGTGCTTCCAGGGCTCGCCCCATGCACAGCTGTGAGAAAGTTCCCCAATTTTAGGGAACCTCTCTCTTTAAGAGTCTCTTCCTGGGACGGGATTCCCTTCCCGTGCCGGGGTTCCCTCCCTACCTCCTTTGTCTCTATCTTCGTTCTTTAAAATAAAATAAAATAAAATAAAATAAAATAAAATAATTCCTACCAGGTTTTGAAGCCAATGATCTGCTTTGCTGGATGCCTGATGTCCTCTGCCAGCAGTCAGAAGTTATTTTGTGGAATTTGCTCAGCGTTGAAATGTTCTCTTGATGAGGTAGAGAGGGAGAAAGTGTTCTCCCCATCCTATTCTTCCGCCATCATTTTTCCCCATCATGGTTTCAATTTCAATTCTTAGATGTTTAACACAATCAGTTGTGTGGCTCAGTATGTGATCCCTGTTGATAAATGCTCCATTTTCATTGCAAAAGAATATACATACTGCAAATATTGAATACAGCATTCTATAAATGGTAAAATTAGTTTATTAGTAGAGTTGTTAAATATTCAGAATCCTTACAGAATTTTTATCTGCTTATTATATGCTTTATTGAGAGAAGTGTGTTAATCTCCCAGTATTATTGTGAACTTGTGTATATTTCCTCTGGAGGCTAGGTGATTGGATGCATATATTTGAAAAATGCATACTTTAAAAAATATTACACATATTTTTAAAAAATAAATTTTCATCATTATATCCTTCTTTGTCTCTACTAATGTTTCTTTCCCTCAAGGTTTTTGAAATGCTGGTAAACCAGTGAGATATATGATGTCATTTGTCCCTAATTCTCACCCTTCCTTTAGTTACAGTCTTTTCTTCATACCCTTTACCATTCAAGTTTACATTTGCTTCCTACCATAAGTTGATATGCTTTGCTTTTGACTTTGACATGAAGTTATCCCTTAGAACAAAAGATTGAATTTGGCTTGTACCTTGGGACTTGTTCTCTTGGACAAGTTTCATCACCATTAGAATATACTCAGGCCACCTGGAGCAGTGTTGTCTGGTCATATTAGCTGAGGCCAGTCTAGACAAGCAGGATGAATAGTCAGTCAATTAAAGAATATACGTACTGCAAATATTGAGTACAATATTCTATAAATGGTAAAACTAGTTTATTAGTAGAGTTGTTAAAGGATGTATGAGCAATAAATTCTTACAGTTGCATATGACTGGGGTCTTTGTCCTTGATTGGTACATGACATTATCCTGGTGATGAAGCACGGATACATATACAAGTTTTATGGTTTTTTTTTTTTTTTTAGCCTCCTATCTTAACAAACCAAGCTCTTTTAAAGTGTATATAATTGCTGTTCTTTTAATCCAGTTAGACTGTTGTTATTATTTGGAGCTTTTAATTCATTATATTAAATGACATTACTGATAACATTTAGGTTTAAATCTGGCATTTATTATTTTTAGGTTTAAATTTGGCATTTGTTTCATTTATGACTTAATTTTATCTCCTTTGTTGGATTATTATGTCAGTTCAGTTCAGTCATTCAGTCATGTCTGACTCTTTGTGACCCCATGGACTGCAGCATGCCAGGCTTCCCTGTCCACCAACATCTCCCAAAGCTTGCTCAAACTCATGTCTATTGAGTCGGTATGCCATCCAACCATCTCATCTTCTGTCATCCCCTTCTCCTGCCTTCAGTCTTTCCCAGCATAAGGGTCTTTTCCAATGAGTCAATTCTTTGCATCAGGTGGCCAGACCTTTTGATGTTTATAGTGTATATCTTTAGCTTATCAAAGTCTACCTTCAAGTAACATTATACCACTTCACATGTAGTAGAGAACTGTATAACAAAGAGTACACTTTCATTTCCTTACTTCTGGCCTTTGAAGTATTACTGTCATGCATTTTATTTCTACAGTTGTTTTAAGCTGCAAGATTCATTGTTTATACTTTATCCTTCAAACATTGTTATCTTCTAAATATATTTTATAAATAAGAAAATCATTTTTGTATAGTACTATATATTTAATACTTCCAGTGCACCCCATTCCTTTCTTTTTTTAAAATTTAAATTTATTTTAATTGGAGGCTAATTACAATATTGTACTGGTTCTGCCACACATCAACATGAATCTGCCATGGGCATACACATGTTCCCCATCCTGAACCCTACTCCTACCTCCCTCCCCATATCATCCCTCTGGGCCAGTGTACCAGCCCCAAGGATCCTGTATCCAACCTGGACTGGCAATTCGTTTCTTATATGATATTATACATGTTTTCATGAGGTGGATGAAACTGGAGCCCATTCCTTTCTTTAAATGTCCATTTCCATCTGGTATCTTTTTCATTCTTACTGAAAGACTTTAACTACTGGAAGTCTTTCTTAAAGACTAGTTGAAAGTCTTTGAGACTTTCTATTTCTTTTAATAGAAGTTACTTGTCTTTCTACTTTTGAATAGCTGGAAAGATCTTTATTTCACTATCTTTTTAGAGCTCTTTTTGCAGAGTGCTAAATTCTAATTAAACATTTTATTAAAGAATTTCTTCAGTTCTTTAAAGATGTTTACTGTTTTCTGGATTCACTTTTTTTTTTAAAGAGGACTCATTTTTTTTTGAAAGAATGTACAAGAGTCATTCTTTGAGATTTTCTTTTATCAGTGTCTTTAAAAAATTTTTAAAATTTACTTTTAATATAAATTTATTTATTTTAATTGGATTATCAGTGTTTTTAAGCATCTTGATTCGGGTGTGTTTTATTTTTGTATGACCCTTTTCTATGGAGTCTGTGATGCTTCTTGGTTTGTGGGTTTATAATTTTCTTCAATTTTGGAAGATAGTAATTTGTTCCTCAAATATTTTTTGTCCCTTACTTTGTCCCTCATCTCTTTCAGCAACTGCAGTCATATTTATCTTAGAATGCTTAAAGTTGTTCTGCGAGTCACAGTTTCTCTTCTTTTTTCAAATTCTCAAGCTTCTAATCTTTTTTCTACAGTCCCCTCTTAATCTTAAGCAGTGCATTTTTCATCTCCCATGTTATATCTTTCATTTCTAGAAGTTCAGTCTACATATTTTTAAAGAATTATTTTGCAAAGAATAAGTATTATAAATATCAGTGAAATAAATAACACTTGATGTTTGTGAAAAAAATCATGTATTTCCTTCAAATATATGCCTTCTTCTGCTGTCTTGAACATGGGATACAATTGTAATGACACTTTAATGTCCTTGCCTACTAAGTCTGTCATTTGAGATGTTTCTGAGTTGTAGTTGCTTGATTTTTTTCTTATTTACAGATTGTGAATTTTTGCTTTTTATTTCTAAAATTTTTTATTTATTTTTGGCTCTACTGGGTCTTTGTTGCTGCCTGGGCTTTTCTATAATTGTGACAAGCAGGGGCTACTCTCTGGTTGCAGTGTGAAGGTTTCTCTCTCTCTCCTTTTTTTTTTTTTTTGCAGTGGCCTCTCTTGTTGCAAAAAATGGACTGTAGGTTGCGTGGGTTTCACTGCTTGTGGCTCCCGGGCTCTAGAGCACTGGTTCGTTCAATAGTTGTGGCACACAGGCTTAGTTGCTTGATGACATGTGGGATCTTCCAGGTTCAGGGATCAAACCCATATCCTGCAATAGCAGGTGGATTCTTTATACTGAGCCAGCGTGGAGGCCTCTATCAGGAAAATTTTCACTGGGTGCTAGGCATTGTGAATTTTGCTTTGTTGTCTGCATTTTATATTAAAAAAATATCTTGATCTTGTTCCATAACTTATGCAACCTGGAAATATTTTCATTATTTTGAAACTTACCTTTAAGTTTGTCTGGTTAGACCATAGCAGCCTTTAATGTAGGCTTAATTTTTTTTTTTTCCCACCACCAGGCAATACCCATCTGAGTATGCTATGTGGTACTGTAGGTATTACAAGATTTTGCTCCTCTGGTGGAAATACCAACTCTTTTCAGAGTTGGTACTGTGACCCTTGGAGATTTTCTCATCACCTCCTTTTATGCAGTTGTCTCCCTGTCCTCAGGTAATTTCTTTGCAAGTGTGTATTGATTAGTATACTATCTATACTGGAGAGAATCTGGAGAGACCCAGGAGGTACCCTTATTTCCACGAATTCCCATTTCTTTCTGCTCATTTCTGGAATGTTGCCAGGCTTCACTATATTCTCACACCCTGTGCTTCACCCTGGAAGCTCAATAGAGATTGTAAATGGAGCATTAAAACACATACTTCCTGTTTCCCCTCTCAAGGATTGCTGTCCTTCACTGTCCACTGTATACTATGTGAAACCTTTTGTTACATATTTTGCCTAGTTTTAAAATCATTTAATGTGAGAGTATTACCCTAGGCCCTCTTATGTCATTTTAACCTGAAGTGGACATTCAGACTATTTGCTTTTTGCTACAACACTGGAGTGCACAAAGAAAGAGCACAAAGAAAGATTCCAGGGACAGAGATAATTGCCTGGGATAAGATCTCTAAGAATATTTTTGTTTCATTAAAAGAAAGTGAAAGTGAAGTTGCTCAGTTGTGTCCAGCTCTTTGCAACCATATGGACTGTAGCCTAACCAGGCTCCTCTGTTCATGGAATTATCCAGGCAAGAGTATTGGAGTGGCAGGTGGTCTTCCCAACCCAGGGATCAAACCTGGATCTCCCACATTGGAGGCAGATACTTTACCATATGAGCCACCAGGGAAGCCACATTTCATTAAAAAATTTCCCCAAATCCATACATTCTCTGAAAGTTCATATGTTTGAGAGCCTTACCTGAGCATAGAAGGGTGAGAAAATGCAGTACTGATGTCTAGATGTCCTTAATATCTGGTTATTGTTGTTTTGCTGGTAAGAAAGCCCTTGTTAGTGAAATGTCATCTCCAACTTCTTGAAATGTCCTTAAAATAAGGGGAAGCACCCTTCTTTGTTCTTTTCTTCTTCTCGTTAGTTGTATTGGAATGATAGATACACCTTGAACAGCCATTTTGTACCCTGAGGAGCCATGTGTTGTAGTGGAAGAGCAAACTGAAAGATGTCTGGGTTCTAATAACATTGTAAAGCAACATACCACATAATTTCTTCTTTAAACCTTTGAAATTTTTTTGTTGGCAAAAGCAAAAATAAACTTATTTCAGCCATTGCTATTCTGAATATTCTATAATTCTTAATTGAAGCTCACTCTAAAAAAGCCACATGTGGGAGGAAAAGAAGGGGGCAGACACTTGTGTGTCTGAGCAACTCATTAGTCAAGGATGGTATTTTTTCATATACTTCAACCATGTCTCTAAGAGCTCAGGTTATATGAAGATCATTGTTGTTGCTTTTCAGTTGCTAGGTTGTGTCTGACTCTTTGTGACCCCATGGGCTGCAGCACGCCAGGCTTCTCTGTCCTTCACTATCTCCTGGAGTTGGCTCAACTCATGTCCTTTGAGTTGGTGATGCCATCCAACCATCTTGTCCTCTGTTGCCCAGTTCTCCTCCTGCCATCAATCTTTCCTAACATCAGGGTCTATTCGAATGACTTGGCTTTTCGCATCAGGTGGCCAAAGTATAGGATCAGTCCTTCCAATGAATAGTTTAGGATTGGCTGGTTTGATCTCTTTTCAATCAAGGGACTCTCAAGAGTCTTCTCCAGCACCGCAGTTTGAAGCATCAGTTCTTCCTTGCTCAGCTTTCTTTGTGGTCCAGCTATCACATCTGTACATGACTACTGGAAAAACCATAGCTTTGACTGTATGGACCTTTGTCAGCAAAGTGATGTCTCTGCTTTTTAATAGACTGTCTAGGTTGGTCATAGCTTTCTTTCCAAGGTGGTAGTGTGTTAATTTCATGGCTGCAGTCATTGTCCACAGTGATTTTGGAGCCCAAGAAAATCTGTCACCATTTCCACTTTTCACCCTTCTGTTTGCCATGAAGTGATGGGACTAGGTGCCATTATTTTAGTCTCTGTTGAGTTTTAAGCCAGCCTTTTCACTCTCCTCTTTCACCTTCATTAAGAGGCTCTTTAGTTCCTCTTAACTTTCTGCCATTAGAATGGTATCATCTACATATCTGAGCTTGTTGATATTTCTTCTGGCAGTCTTGATTCCAGATTGTATTTTGTCCAGCCTGGCATTTCTCATGATGTACTCTGCACATAAACTAAATAAACAGGGTGAAAATATGCAACCTTAATGTACACCTTTCAAGAGCATACTACTGTTTAAATAACACATTCATATATATTATCTAGTTTGAACTTTTTCAGCACTATTAGTTAGCTAGGGTAGAGAACATGGTACCATTATAACAGTGAAAAAGCTAAACTTTGAATGGTGCAGTATCTGCAATAAACACTCAACTAGTTAGTAGGAAAGATAGGATGAAGCTCTGCTCTTCTGCATCAACTCCAGTTCTTCTTCCTAGATTATGATCTTTTGAAAGATCTGTCCATTATTGATGGAATTTTTTGTAGAAGAGTGGAGGTAGGAAACATGAAGAAGCTACTGGATTCTGACTATTTTATTTACCATTTCAGCAAAAGAGTGAACCATGGATGATGATAACAGGACTGAGACTGGAAATGAAGACACAGGAAGATGGAAAAACTTTAATTCTTGGATTAAATACTACTTCAACTATGAATGCTATATGAATTTCCTTAATGGCTGCTACAGTTGCAAATGGCAAGCCCAACAGAAGAAAAAAAAAGCTAGACGTCCACTCTGCTGCTGCTCTTTGGTATATGAGTCGGGAGGGAGACAGACTACATTTTTTAGATATGGGAACGTGTGTATTCTCTCCTTGAGAGAAGTGCTATATGGTGTGCATGTCTCTGCGTGTGTATGTCTACAAACACAGTCATGCATCATGTTTAATTGGTCAAAAATAATTTTATTTAAAAAGTGATCAGAATTAGATAGGGAAAGAATGGAGAATGGCAGAAGAAATGATATTGGAGGAGTCAAAGGGCTTAGTATATTTTAGGTGGAGTGGAGGATATGAATGGAGAAGTGATGGGAAGTGAATGTAGAGAGAGAATGGGACAGATGTTGTGTGGTTTTAAGAATTTGATGTCTGCCATGTAGGAAATAGTCCCTAAATTAAGATCAGGGTAAAAAGGAATCCCTAAAGATTTTAAGCTTCTAATGTTGCCCACGCTGTGTTTTGGAATGGTTTCATATGGAAGATGCAACAAAAGGTACAAGAGTAATGAAGGGAGATGTCTTTGCCTTCAAATAGAAAGCAACAGTGATATTCAAGGTAAAGCTGATGGTGTCCTGGATTAGCGTCATAATGACAAAAGTGGAGAAGAGAAAATTGATTGAACAGATATTAATTACTTAAGGATGATGTACTAGGTCATAAGAGAGCTATACAGAAGGACATAGAGTGAAAGAAGGGAGGCTTCCTGGGAAAGATGCCACTGGAAGAGGCAGTGTGATATAATGGAAAAAAATCCCTGAACCAGTGCCTGAGACAATGTTTTAGTCCTTGTTCTGTCTCTGCCCTTGGACTGGTTTTGTGCTATCTCTGAGCCCTACTACAGATAGGGAATTAAACTACATAATTCTCAAAGTCCTTGAATAATTCTCAAAGCCCTATTTCTGCTCAGGAGAAGGAGTCTAGCATATAGCAAAAGAGCAAATTCCTTGTGTTCTAGGGAAAGACTGCCTGGATTAAATTTATGGCTAAATCACTGACTATTTCCAAACTAGAGCTTAACTACTGTGGGACCTTGGGCCAGTTACCTAACATTCCAGGGATTGGTTCCGTACTTGAATAATAGAGATGGTAGCAACAGTAACCATCAGTTGGGTTTGTTGTTAGAGAAGCGTTATGTGGAAACTTAAAACTGGGCTCAGCATACAGTTAGCACTCAGTAAATGTTAGCTATCATTTTGGTGTTCTTGGAGTCACTGACTTGTGAAGTCATCTTCTGCTTATAGGAATGATGGTGTAGGGGATTCTGGGTGGAGGAATTCGGGTGGTCAGAAGTCCGGAGATAGAGAAATATAGTGGTGTTTAGGGAAACATGAATTTCCGGTACTGAATTTATGAGCAGATAAGGTGATAAATGGTAAGTGATCAGGTCAGAAAGGAATGTTTTAATAAAATTTTGAGGCATCTTTATGTCAAGTTAAAATGTTTGAACTTTGTTCTGTAAACAGTGGGGAGCCTTTGAACATTTTTGAGCAAGTGTGGCAACAGTGAGAATCAAAATAAGAAAATTTATTTATGCAACAAGAACAAGTTGATTGAATGTGCTCCACAGTGAGTAAGACCACTAAGGCTTCTGGCCTTCCTGTGGCTTGTATTGTAGTGGAATGAGTTAGGTAATAAACAGTAATGAAGAAAGGTGGTTTCATATAGTGATAAGAGTTTTGAAGGTAATACATAGGAAAATGGGAGCATGGTTAGAGAAGACTGCTTTGAAGCAATGTCATGTGAACAATCTCTTAAATATAAAAATCAAATCAGCCTTGTATACATGTGGGGGCAGAAGTATTCCAGTCAGGGGAACCAGGAAGTGCAAAACTCTTAGGAATTAAAGAGCCTCCTGATGAAGGTGAAAGAGGAGAGTGAAAAAGCTGGCTTAAAACTCAACATTCAAAAAATGGAGATTATGGCATGTGGTCCTATCACTTCATGACAAATAGATGGGGGAAAATGGAAACAGTGACAGGCTTTATTTTCTTGGGCTCCAAAATTACTGCAGACAGTGAGTGCAACCTTGAAATTAAAAGGCACCTGCTCCCTGGGGAAAAAAAAAGCGGAGACATCTCTTTGCCGACAAAGGTCTGTGTAGTCAAAACTGTTTTTCCAGTAGTCATGTATGGATGTGAGAGTTGGACCATAAAGATGGCTGGACACTGAAGAATTGATACTTTTGAACTGTGGTACTGGAGAAGACTCTGAGAGTCCCTTGGACAGCAGGAAAATCAAACCAGTCAATCCTAAAGGAAATCAACCCTGAATATTCATCAGAAGGACTTATGCTGATGCTCCAATACTTGGTCACCTGATGCAAAGACCCAAGTCAATGCAAAAGACTCTGGTGGAGGGAAAGATTGATGGCAGGAGGAGAGGGAACAACAGAGGATGAGATGGTTGGATGGCATCATCAACTTGATGGGCCTGAGTTTGCACAAACTCCAGGAGATAGTGAAGCACAGGGAAGCCTTGTGTAATGAAGGACAGGGAAGCCTGGTGTACTGCAGTCCAAGAAGTCACAAAGAGTAGGACATGACTGAGCAACTGAACAACAAAGGAACAGATCCGATCATGTTCTAGAAACATAAAGAAGACCAGTATGTCTGGAGTTCAATAATGGAGTTAGTATGTAGAATGGGATGAGGTCAGGGATGGGCAAGACTTGATCATGTAAGACCTCTGGGCTATGGCAGGCAGTTGGGATGATATTCTTGTATAGCAGGTTGCTCTGGGAGGGTTATAAGCAGGGGAGTGACTGTGTGATATGTATTTTTAAAAGTCTACACATGATTTGTGTAGAGGGTGAGTATAATCTGAGTCAACACCTGTTGTCTTCATATTCCTACTCCAGAAGTGGTGGTTTAGTGCCTTGTTACCTATAATATCTCTCACCATTTTGAAGAACTCTGTTTTCCATTTTGTTTCCTTATTCTTAGTGCTCACAATAACTGTATAATTTGTACAGGGCAGGGATCATTCTATACATTTTTAATAGTTTGAATGCAGTGTTCCAACAAGGCAAAATTTCTCATTCTTGTGATACAGTCATAGTCCTGGGAAGAGTTTGACAGTGTATTGTTCTAGTTTGTGGTACAGTTTTCAGTGCAAGGGTTGTCTTCAGGGTTCAGTTTGTACATGTTTGCAGAAAGATCATTTCCATATTGGTTTTGGAGCTGACAGATCCAGGCTGTTTCTCTGCTTGGTTGTGTGACCTTGAGTCATTTAACCTAACTTCTCTAAGTTTTAACTCTTTATTCTACAAAATGAGATTAATAATACCTAACTCGTATAACTCGTATATGAGAATTAAAATAAATGTAAGTAATTTGTGAAGTCCCTAGCATTATAGCTACTGGAAAAAGATTTATTCCCTAATCTAGTGCTCTTCTCAAAATGTGGATAGATAAGTAACTATTCATTAATGAACTGATGAATAATGTATGAATGAATTACTTAGTGAATGAACATACATTTGGTACATGGAGAGGTAGATGAATTCAACAGATTGAGAGACCATGATTGGCAATACATAGAAATGAAATGAAAGTTCCTTTTCCTTAAAGAAGAAACTGTGACATCAGATATAAACATATACAACCAACTCTAGTTTAGGATAATGTTATAAATAAAGTTTTGTAAAATTCCTTAGGGTTAAAAGAATACAGTGGTCTCTCCAGTCAGGGGAGGGTAATGCTACATTGTAACCATGTAGGCCTCTGAGGAGTATAAACAAATGTTGCAGAAGTACCATAATAAATGGAGTTAAATGAGATTTCCTTCTGTTTCTTCCCAGAGAGAGCGATTATTTTACCCATGGCTGATGATGTCATTTTGCTTGTCTGTGCTTTTATTTTACACATGGATAGAAACTTCAAATGAATTCAATGGCTTTGACTGGTGAGTTTTACTTTTGTATTTTCATTTGTGTAAGGGCTCTGTGGTATAATTACCACATGGATCTTACTTCAGGCTGAAAAGATCTGGTTACATAAGAGGGAGGGTGGACAAAGTTGGATTTTCTGCATCTGGTGTATGGGAGGCCTGACTCTGGGGAAGTGTAAGCATGCTCAGCACCCTCAGCTACTATACTTCCCTTCCACCTGTGGTCAGTCTCACTCTTAGACCAAATCTGGCTCAGGGGAAGCTTTCTCCGTGCTTCCAGTGCCCCCAGTCCTTCTGTTCAGATGACTCCCGATATCTTGTTCCTCAACTTCTTGATCTGGGTTACTGATGCCTACACTAGTTGGTCTTCACAATCTCTGTCCATGAACCCTGATATCTGTCTTACCTCCAGCCTCTTACTCTTTCTCTGTCCTTACGGGGCTTCCTGAAACTCTAAAGACGGGTGTGATGTGTGATCTGAGCGCCCTTCTGGCAAAACTTGAAGACAGCTCTCAGTTCTTCCAGCTTCTCTAGCCTTGATTGTTATGTATCTTACCCATTATTTGGTGTTTGATGTGGAAATGGGTCTGTTTAAGTATGAGGCTTTTTAAAAATGTAATTTATTGCTTTTGTTTAGTTGCTAAGTCATGTCTGATTCTTTGTGACCACATGGACTGCAGCATGCCAGGATTCCCTGTCCTTCACTTTATCTCAGAGTTTGCTCAAACTCATGTCCACTGAGCCAGTGATACCATCCAACCATCTCATCCCCTGTCACCCAATTCTCCTCCTACCCTCAACCTTTCCCAGCATCAGAGTCTTTTCCAATGAGTCGGCTCTTCGCATCAGGTCACCAAAGTATTGGAGCTTCAACATAAATCCTTCCAATGAATATTCAGGGTTGATTTCCTTTAGGATATCTGGTTTGAACTCCTTGTTTTCCAGGGAACTCTCAAGATTCTTCTCCAGCACCACAGTTCAAAAGCATCAGTTCTTCGGTGCTTAGCCTTCTTTATTGTCCATCTCTTCTATCCATACATGACTACTGGAAAACCCCTAACTTTGACTGTATGGACCTTTGTTGGTGAAGTGATGTCTCTGCTTTTTAATATACTGTCATGTAATTCTTCCAAGAAGCTAGCATCTTTTAATTTCATGGCTGCAGTCACCATCCACATTGATTTTGGAACCCAAGAAAATGAAATCTGACACTAATTTCCACATTTTCCCCATCTATTTGCCAAGAAGTGATAAGACCAGATGCCATGATCTTCATTTTTGAACGTTGAGTTTTAAGCCACCTTTTTCACTCTCCTCTTTTGCCCTCATCAAGAGACTCTTTAGTTCCTCTTCACTTTTTGCCATTAAAGTGGTGTCATCTGCATATCTGAGATTGTTTATATTTTTCCCAGCAGTCTTGATTCTTGGGTCTGTTTAGGGCTGTTTTGTTGCTGTTGTTGTTTTGGGCATTTCTTTTGGTTAGTCTTGTTAAAGATTTGTCATTTTGCTTATCTTTTGAAAAACTAAATTTTAGTTTTGTTGATTTTGTCATTGTTTTCCTGTTCTTTATTTCACTTATTTACCAAGTAAATTAGCCCTTGAATGGAGCAAAGGCATAGACAAAAGATGAAAGAAGACATTGCTGTGTAGCCAGAACTGTATGCTATCAATCTTACTCCTAGTTTTCTCCTAGAAGAACTTTTAATAATTTACCAGATTTCTTGTCATTGGAGAAGAAGAAATACTTTTATGGGATTCCTGGACACTGACTGTGAACTTTCTGAAATGTAAAACTGGAGATATAAAGTGCTGCTATGATTCCTTAGAAAGAGTAGGAACTTTTGAGTATTAGGTAGTCAATAGAATTCTGGTTCAGACCCATATCTTCATTGGGCATAGTGGGTCTCTAGACCACCCTGTGGTTATTTCTCTAGTTCTGGAATGCATACTCCAATAAACATATTCAAAATCATTCATAATCATTGGGCATAGACCACCCTGTTGGTTATTTCTCTAGTTCTGGAATGCATTCTCCAATAAACATACTCAAAATCATTCATAATCCCTACAGCAATACTCCATCATCAAATAGGAGATGTAAATTTAAGAGTGAGCTCCTCCTGATCCTAAAGCCACAGTAGGTTTCATAGGCAGTTCTATGGCTGCCATGGCAAATTACCACAAATTGAGTGACACCAAAGAATACCATTTCTTATCTTACAGTTTTGTTGGTCAGAAATGAGGTATGACCTGGGTACTCAAGGTGCTTAGCTGGCCTGTGCTTTTAACTGGGGCTCTGAGTGAGACTCACTTCCAGGTTTATTTAAGTTGTTGGCAGAATCCAGTTTCTTCTGGTTGTTGAAATAAAGTGTTCAGTCATTAGTGATTGTCAGATGGGCGTGTTCTAAGCTTCTAGCTTGTGACCTTCTCTATCTTCAAATCTAACAGTGGTGTTTCAACTCTATCTCATGCTTCAGATTTCTCTGATTTGTCATTTCTCATGTCTCTGAGTTCCTTTTCTGCCTTCTTTACTTATTTTAAGAGCTCATGTGACTATACTGGATTCAATCTGATAATCCAGACTATCTTCCTACTTTAAAGGAAGCTGAATAGTAACCTTGATTGAAAATGTTCCTGTTATAGTCTAAAATAACATCGTCACTAGCGACACCAGAGGACAAAGATATATACTATATACTTCCCAGACCCTGATGCAGGGAAAGATTGAAGGCATAAGAAGAGGGTGACAAGAGGATGAGGTGGTTGGATGTCATCACCAACTCAGTGGACATGAACTTGGGCAAACTCCAGGAGATAGTGAAAGATAGAGAGGCCTGGTGTGTTGCAGTTTGTGGGGTCGCAAGAGCTGGATATGACTTAGAGACTGAACAACAACATACAGATATATGTGTGTGTATATATACACACATATATATGTATTTAAATGATATATATATATATGAATAAAATGTATGTTTATAATATATATGATATGTAAGGAAATATATATATATATGAATTTTTGCTTATACCATTTCTCTGTCATTGAAAATAAGATGTGTAACTAGTAGTTAATCCTATATACTAGTACTTAGAGGCATAAACATCATCCAGTGATCAACTGTCAGAACAGATGTAACAACCTTCTCTAGCATTTTCTGTGATAGCATAAGGTCTAATCCCAACAATGAATACTTCTCTGAATCATCCCAGACCAATCCAATATTTTTAATCATTTTGAAAATTCTTAGGCTTTATCTTTCATTTTTCTTTTTAAGCTAGTTTTAAGGTATCTGCTTATTTATTTTTGGCTTTGTTGAGTCTTTGTTGCTGCATGTGGGCTTTTTTTCTAGTTGTGATGAGCAGGGGCTGCTCTCTAGTTTCAGTGCATGGACTTCTCGTTGTGGTGGCTTCTCTTATTGTGGAACATAGACTCTAGGATGTGTGGGCTTTAGTAGTTGCAGCATGTGGGCTCAGTAGTGTGGCTCATGGGCTTTGCTGTCCCATAGTCTGTGGGATCTTCCCAGATACAGGGTTGAACCCGTGTCTTCTGTCTTGGCATGTAGATCTTTACCACTAGCCACCAGCAAAGCCTCCATCCCATTTTCTACTGCCTCTCCTTTTGAAACTTTAGTTTCATGTGTGTCAAGCCTTTTCTCTTCTTCCCTTAAGTGTCATATTTCTTTTGTACTTTTCAAGGTTTGTGTGTGTGTGTGTGTGTGTGTGTGTGTGTGTGTGTGTGTGTGTGTGTGTTTCCTTCTTAATATTTGTCTCCTGACTTGTTTTTTTGCTAAACAAATTATTTTGGCTGTGTTTTGCCTGCTATTAAATTTGTTCACTGCATTCTTAATTTTTGTTGCTGTATTTTCCTTTGTAGAATTCTTAATTGGTTTTCTTTTTAAATAGGTCTCTGTGCTTTGTCACTCAGTCCAGCTCTTTGTGACCCTATGAACTCTAGCCCACAAGGCTCCTCTGTCCATGGGATCCTCCAGGCAGGGAATATTGGAGTGGGTTGCCATGCCCTCCTCCAGGGGGTCTTCTCAACCCAGGGATTGAACCCAGGTCTCCCACATTGCAGGTCTCCCACAATTTTTCCTTTGCCAGCAATACTCAGCAGGTAGATGGGACCTTCACCTGTTTGGTGTGAGAATTTGGAAATGACCTAATATTAAATATTTACATGTGAGTGAAAATAGATAAGAAGGCCATTATGTTGATGAGGGCAGAAAATAATGTGGCTAGAGAAATTATTAGAAAAGATAGAGGTACCATTGAAGGCAAAACCAAACTTTTCTTTCTCATTTGGAATATAAAGTCAATATTGCTGCTGGAAAAGTCATGTAATTAATTCTTTGGCTGTCTTTAGACTGCTTTATGTCTATCCTATGTGTTTTTTTCCCCTGTATTTCATTTTTTGATCATTACTCTGCTTGCATATAAATATTCTATTCTTGTTATATGGATATGAGTCCTTTATCACTCTGAAGATCTTGAATATATTTTTTATTGTTCTTTTCTGATTGTTATGTTAATTATATTTTTGTGCAAGTTATTGTATTAGTTGGCATTATTAGGTTAATTTGTTAACATCACTTACACATTTTCTGATTCCTGGCTGTCAGATCATGTTTCACAGGATACTCTTCTCAGGGTCTTGATCTGGGATCAGCCTTACTAGGCTGACTGCTTGTCTAACTTTTTCTTTTGGCATGTCTTCTCACCCCTGACCAAAGAGAAATTTTTCTTATATTTAATGTAGTAATATGTTCAATAATCTGTATTTTATATTGTTAAAACATAATTTCTCTAGGTCTCATAAGGAGAGGAAATAATTTCTGTTATCTTGAAATGAGTCTAAATTCTATGACATATAATATTTAGAGTAATTGTAACATTGTTTAACTTAAATCAGTTTATTAGAAGTTTTAACTTATAACCTACTTTAGTAATAAGGAGGACTACAAATCTCTTACATAAGATATAGATGTTAATATAGTGGCTTGCTATTATGTAAGAGAACATATTTATAAGGACAAGGAATCTGCCAAATTGGCATGTATTAGCTATATGAAGGCAGTGAACTTATGGATGACTTTTTCTCTTTTGATATTCCATAATTCCAGCATTTTATTGTTTTTTTTTAAAGAGTGTATAGTTTTTGAGTCTTTAAATAACTTTAAAAAGTATACCATTTGTACAGAATCCTATTAATATACCTGATTGTAGAGCAAAATTAAAACTTCTTAACTAAATACCTGCAAAGGGAACTGTTTCCAAATTGCTCCTCTTCTTATTCCCCTGTTTCTTATGCCTCATCTAGTACAGTCCTATCCCCTATCCTTGACAGAGATACTACTAACTTCTTTATTTTAGAAATTGAAACACATTTTTGCAGGGTTGTTTTCCTAGGTACAGGAGTCTGGTTCTTTTGGTCCATTGTCTTGCTGAGTTTCCTTGGGATCCTGGCTGCCTACACAACATTCCTACTGGTGAGTAATGTTTCCCATTTCTCCCATTCCCTTCCTGAGTAACCTCATGAGGTGCTCTGTCTGTGATAGGTTCCCAATTGGTGCTGGGAGCCCTCAGATCACTCTTCGCAGAATCTGGGTCTTCATCAGCCACTTAAATATTAGGCAGGAGAGGTAGAGGGGTAAAAGGCTCATGCTGCTAGAGAGTGTGTCTTTTCACTTTGATCCTTTGAAAGGGTGGCAGAACATCCTTTTTTTCTTCCTATGTTTCATGGCTTCTTTTCTGATTCATTTAGAATTGTCATTTTAGATACCTGCATCTTCACATGGCAATACACTTATTCATTGAACTAGTCACTTCATAGCCCATCTCTTGAGCCTTACAAATTATCTAGTGAGTTAAACCTGTTCTGCTCTGCAAAACCTAATCCCCTAATCCAGGTGCAAATTACATTTTAGCAAATGTATTTAGGTAATAGAGACCCTGCCTGTTTCCTGACACAGTAGTGTTGTGTAGTGTGGAAAATTCACGCTAGACAGAGTAGTGTCATGTAGTGTGAGAAATGTAGGCCAGGCAGCAGAGGAGTCTTCAGAACTGGAAAGCTTATGGGAGACTAACTTTTAGGTAACTAGAGTTTTTCTGTGCCCACTTACACATAGGACATGTATAACTTTCTCTGGGTTCATAATTTCTTGTCTCCACAGATTTTCTCTCTGATACTAAAGGACCCAACCCCCACAAGAGTTTACATTTGCATTAAATTTTCTTTCAGCAAAATATATTATATGAGTGATAAGTACTTAAGTTACAGAGATCAAAAACGTTTGGTTTCTGTTTTTATACAGGGCACTTCAGAGATAAGTATGAAAAATAAAGTTACAGTTGTCCTTAATTCAATGAGTGTAGACTCTAATAGGGAACTAGGACATAGACAAAAGTAAGGAACAAAGAGCATTATAATTGTCATTCAGTTCAGTTCAGTTACTCAGTTGTGTCTGACTCATTGTGAGCCCATGAATCACAACACGCCAGGCCTCCCTGTCCATCACCAACTCCTAGAGTTTAGTCAAACTCATGTCCATCGAGTCAGTGATGCCATCCAGCCATCTCATCCTCAGTCGTCCCCTTTTCCTCCTGCCCCCAATCCTTCCCAGAATTAGGGTCTTTTCCAATGAGTCAACTCTTCGCATGAGGTGGCCAGAGTACTGGAGTTTCAGCTTCAGCATCATTCCTTTCAGTGCACACCCAGGACTGATCTCCTTTAGGATGGACTGGTTGGATCTCCTTGCAGTCCAAGGGACTCTGAAGAGGCTTCTCCAATACCACAGTTCAAAAGCATCTGTTCTTCGGCACTCAGCTTTCTTCACAGTCCAACTCTCACATCCATACATGACCACTGGAAAACCATAGCCTTGACTAGACGGATCTTTGTTGGCAAAGTAGTATCTCTGCTTTTCAATATGCTATCTAGGTTGGTCATAACTTTTCTTCCAAGGAGTAAGCATCTTTTAATTTCATGGCTGCAGTTACCATCTACAGTGATTTTGGAGCCCCCAAAATCAAGTCTGACACTGTTTCCACTGTTTCCCCATCTAGATGCCATGATCTTCGTTTTCTGACTGTTGAGCTTTAAGCCAACTTTTCACTCTCTTTCACTTTCAGCAAGAGGCTTTCTGCCATAAGGATGGTGTCATCTGCATATATGAGGTTATTGATATTTCTCCTGGCAATCTTGATTCCAGCTTGTGCTTTTCCAGCTCAGTGTTTCTCATGATGTACCCTGCATGTAAGTTAAATAAGCAGGATGATAATATACAGCCTTGATGTACTCCTTTTCCTATTTGGAACCAGTCTGTTGTTCCATGTCCAATTCTAACTGTTGCTTCCTGACCTGCATTCAGGTTTCTCAAGAGGCAGGTCAGGTGGTCTGGTATTTCCATCTCTTTCAGAATTTCCCACAGTTTATTGTGATCCACACAGTCAAAGGCTTTGGCATTAGAAGGTCCTAAATAAACTTCTACCTGGTTACTGAGAAGGAAGAGTTAACTTCCAGCTAGGAAGATTAAGTGAGGCTTCTTGGAAGAGGTGGCACAGGAGGGGGATCTTGAAGGGATGTTAGATTTAGACATGTTTATGGGGGTGGAGGAAAAAGTTCCAGAACATGGGGGTATCATGACAAAGTCAGCAAGACAGACATACATACAGTTTGACTTGATAAGATGGAAGAATCAGTGATGGTGGTGGTTTAATTGCTAAGTTGTGTTTGACTTTTGTAGCCCCATGGACTGTAGCCTGCCAGGCTCCTTTGTCCATGGGATTCTCCAGGCAAGAATAGTGGAGTAGATTGCCATTTCCCTCTCCAGAAGAATCAGTACTGTTAACATATAAGGTATAAAGAAGAATAATGTGAAATATGAATAAATGATAGGATTTTTCAAAGATTTTGGAAGACCTAAAAATAAGTCAAGACATTTAGCATAAATCAGATTTCTAGTTAGAGTAATCATTCTCGAAGTCATTGTATGGAGAGTATATGCAGACAGAGATTAGTAAGAAATTTTTAATGAGGAAGATGTGGATGAATGATGTGCTTGGCTCCACCAAACTGTACTTCACTCATACACAATAAACAAAATGGTATAGGATATGGCTATCTTCAGTTCAGTTCAGTCGCTCAGTCATGTTCGACTCTTTGCGACCCCATGAATCACAGCACGCCAGGCCTCCCTGTCCATCACCAACTCCCAGAGTTCACTGAGACTCATGTCCATCGAGTCAGTGATGCCATCCAGCCATCTCATCTTCTGTGGTCCCCTTCTCCTCCTGCCTCCAATTCCTCCCAGCATCAGAGTCTTTTCCAATGAGTCAACTCTTCACATGAGGTGGCCAAAGTACTGGAGTTTCAGCTTTAGCATTATTCCTTCCAAAGAAATCCCAGGGCTGATCTTCACAATGGACTGGTTGGATCTCCTTGCAGTCCAAGGGACTCTCAAGAGTCTTCTCCAACACCACAGTTCAAAAGCATCAATTCTTTGGCGCTCAGCCTTCTTCACAGTCCAACTCTCACGTCCATACATGACCACTGGAAAAACCATAGCTTTGACTAGACGGACCTTAGTCAGCAAAGTAATGTCTCTGCTTTCCATATGCTATGTAGGTCGGTCATAACTTTTCTTCCAAGGAGTAAATGTCTTTTAATTTCATGGCTGCAGTGACCATCTGCAGTGATTTTGGAGCCCCCAAAAATAAAGTCTGACACTGTTTCCCCATCTATTTCCCATGAAGTGATGGGACCAGTTGCCATGATCTTCATTTTCTGAATGTTGAGCTTTAAGCCGACTTTTTCACTCACCTCTTTCACTTTTGTCAAGAGGCTTTTTAGTTCCTCTTCACTTTCTGCCATAAGGGTGGTGTCATCTGCATATCTGAGATTATTGATATTTCTCCCAGCAATCTTGACTCCATCTTGTGTTTCTTCCAGTCCAGCATTTCTCATGATGTACTCTGCATATGAGTTAAATAAGCAGGGTGACAATATACAGCCTTGACGTACTCCTTTTCCTATTTGGAACCAGTCTGTTGTTCCATGTCCAGTTCTAATTGTTGCTTCCTGACCTGCGTACAGATTTCTCAAGAGGCAGGTTAGGTGGTCTGGTATTCCCATCTCTCTCAGAATTGTCCACAGTTTATTGTGATCCACACAGTCAAAGGCTTTGGCATAGTCAGTAAAGCAGAAATAGATGTTTTTCTGGAACTCTCTTGCTTTTTCCATGATCCGGAGGATGTTGGCAATTTGATCTCTGGTTCCTCTGCCTTTTCTTTTCTTTTTTTTTATTATTAAATTTATTTATTTTTTTTAATTACAATACTATATTTGTTTTGCCATACATTGACACGAATCAGCCATAGGTGAACACAATCTCCCAATGCCGAAGCCCCCTCCCACCTCCCACCCCACATCCTCTACTTGAATCATCCTGTGCATCAGCCCCATACATCCTGCATCCTACATTGAACGTAGATTGGCGCTTCGTTTCTTACAAGAAAATATACACGTTTCATTGCCATTCTCCCAAACCATCCCACCCTTCCCCTCTCCCTCAGAGTCCAAAAGTCCACTCTGCCTTTTCTAAAACCAGCTTACACATCAGGAAGTCCATGGTTCACATATTGCTGAAGCTGGCTTGGAGAATTTTGAACATTACTTTACTAGCATGTGCTGCTGCTGCTGCTAAGTCACTTTAGTCGTGTTTGACTCTGTACGACCCCATAGATGGCAGCTCACCAGGCTCTCCGATCGCTGGGATTCTTCAGTCAAGAACACTGGAGTGGGTTTCCATTTCCTTCTCCAATGCATGAAAGTGAAAAGTGAAAATGAAGTTGCTCAGTTGTGTCCAACTCCTAGCGACCCCATGAACTACAGCCTACCAGGCTCCTCTGTCCATGGGATTTTCCAGGCAAGAGTACTGGAGTGGGTTGCCATTGCCTTCTCCATACTAGCACGTGAGAGAGTGCAATTGTGCGGTAGTTTGAGCATTCTTTGGTATTGCCTTTCTTTGGGATTTGAATGAAAAGTGACCTTTTCCAGTCCTGTGGCCACTGCTGTTTTCCAAATTTGCTGGCATATTGAGTGCAGCACTTTCACAGCGTGGATATCTTAGTATATGGTATATCCTAAGATGGACTTGCAGTGTCCAGTAAGCTATGTATTTTAACAAGCTTCTACTCTATCCTACCTCTTTTTGGATATAGTGGCAGCAATAGAGGAGACCAGGTTTCTATTTCTTTATCTTTCAGTTATTTGTAACGTTAACCAAGTCTCATAACTGTTCTAATTCTCAGTTTCTTTTCTTTCAATTGAGAGTGATAATGATATTTAATAAAGTGGTATTTTATAGGGCCTAAAAGTGAAAGTGTTAGTTGTTTAGTCATGTCCAACTCTTTGCAACCCCGTGGATTGTAGCCCTCCAGGCACCTTTGTCCATTAGGATTCTCCAGGCAAGAATACTGGAGTGTATTGCCTTGCCCTCCTCCAGGGCCTCTTCCCAACTCAGGGATTGAACCCACATTATAGTCAGGTTCTTTACTGTGTGAGCCACTAGGGGAAGCCCAAGGTCTTGTCTGGGACCTGAACTCAGGACCTTTCATGCTGGAGGCAAGTACCATATTCCATAGACCAACCAGCTTGCCTGTATTGTACATTGATAAAGTACAAATAAAATAATATCCATAAAGTTGTTTTGATAAAAGGTGAGTGTCTTATGCACTCAAACTCTCCTTAATATCCTTAGCATCTAAAGACTCCAGTTTTTAGTCTCCATCTGCACACTGACTTGATGATTGGGTAGACTTGGATTCAAATTTAATTAAGATTTATTGACTAATGCCAATGTTAACAACAGTGTTAAAAATTGTAACAATGGCACTGGTTCCTCAAAGAAGAACTTTTGTTTTAACATTTCAGTATTATTGTTATTTTATTGTTGGCACATTTATAGGAGAAACTTGATTAGATGAGAAGAGGAAGCAAAATTTAAGGAAATTCAGAGATTATAAAAAGCTGACCCCTCACTCTTATTACTAGTTTTGCATAATGCTAGGAATAAGCTCCATCACAGGGAAAAGAAGTTGGTAGGAACTCTGGAAGAATATCAATGTGGTGATTGTTACAAACTTGCAGAGAAGATAATAAACTCTCTCTGGGTTGCTGGTGAAAGTTACAAGTAGGAGGTCACATGGAGCTCTGTTTGAAGGGTTGGTGGCATGGAAAGGGAGAGCTTTTAGGCAGAGGAATAGTGTGACAAACCCTTGATGCTGAAAAGGGCAGGTGTAGTGAGAAGTGAATGTGATGCTGGACTGAAAGGAATGCTGAGTTGACAACAGTGTTTTGGGTAGCGCCGTGGTGATTTCATTTCAAATTATTCTCCTCCTTATTTTTTTTTTTTTTTTGGTTTCAGGTACTTGGATTTTTGTTGTGTTGGGAAAAACAGCGACTGTACCTGCACTGGTACCATAAGGTAGGACATCTGAAACTTCAAATAGGAGACCTGAGACCAGGACTGAATGTGCCTCTTTGGCACTAAGTATTTAATACAGAGCTCCACTTTCTTTGTCTCCTTAGAAAAAAAGAAATCTGCTTATACTATTTCAACTGAAATGATTCAGTTCCTAACAGGTGGAACTGGCTTACTGACTATGATGAACCCAAACTTTATTTTTTCTCACTACTCTGTGTTAAACTTACTATGTGTGTTTGTTATTCCCATCCCCATAAAATCTTGAGCAAGCTCCATTAATTTCCCAGTCCTTCATGGTTACAAGAGCATTCCATTTCAGTTACTAAATATTTCAGTTCATTGTAATGAATTCCAACTTTATGAGACATTTCCTTTACCCTGTTTCACATGACCCAGGCCTGGAAAGCAGCAGTGGGGAAGAGAACATGACCTTTACCTTTCTTGCAGAGTAAGGGTCAGGGGAAGGAGAGATAGGGTAAAGAACACAGTCCCACAGGGAGGGTTTAGTTCCATTAGGACCAAGAAATTGCAATTTTTGGCTCTTTACTGCATGGATTTTTCCATGTGTGTTTTCAGAGACCCTCTGTTGAGATCTTGACTGCAACTCTTGGTGGATTCAATGCCTGTCTTCCTGTACCCTCTAAAATTTCTCTGCTGATGTCCTTTTTATTCTCCCTGACTTTGGAGCCCTTTAAAAATACACAGGAAAGTACAACGGGTCTGTTTTTATTCTGAGGAGACAGACATTACTGACCCAGCATCTGAGGACATGCAACTCTTTTCCATCATTGCCTCCCTTGTCTTGTTTTGCTATGGGCTTGAACATGTCCAGCACAGCCTCTTGGTATTTATACCTTTTCAGGCATGGTTTTCCTTGTATTTCCTCAAATCCAGAAACATGTCAAACTCCTTGAGTGGTCCCCTTAAATTTCCTCTTACTCAAAAGGGAAGTATGAATTGAAAGTATACATTTAAAAGAATGGAAATTTAAGTAATAAGATCATGCAGGGAAAGAGGAAATTGAAGCATGAACATATAGGTGTTACTGAGATTCCCATAAGTTTTGGAGTTTGGATACCATGAGCAATTTGTCACTACAAAGGGTCCCTACGAGTTAAACCATTCTGATTACTGTTCCAGAAACCATGCTTACTTTGCTTCTGGCAGTGAGTGCTGCTACTTGGCCTCTGCCACAGCAGAATCTCATCATTGCCTTTGAATTCAGGAAACCAGTTTCTGTGTCAGCATCTCTCACCTTTATCCAGGCATAAAGCATGGCCACTATGATGCTTTTCAAGGATGCTGACACTCTCCCAATGTGTTTCTCAGTGTCCTCTGAGACTGCCTGTAGGGCACAATATGGAGTGGGTTAGCTGACCATAGGTGATAGCATTCCAACAACATTTTCTCTTTAAAATTATTCTCAGTTTGTTGTAATCCACACAGTCAAAGGCTGTGGCATAGCCAATGAAGTGGAAGAGATAGGAATACTAGATCACCTTATCTGCCCCCTGAGAAACCTGAATGCAGGTCAAGAAGCAACAGTTATAACAGGAAGTGGTACAACAGACTGGTTCAAAATTGGGAAAGGAATACATCAAGACTGTATATTGTTACCTTGCTTATTTAACGTATACACAGAGTATATCATGCAAAATGCTGGGCTGGATGAATCAAGCTGAAATCAAGATTTCTGGGAGAAATATCAACAACCTCATATACAGATGATACCACTTCAGTGAAAAAAAGTGAAGAAGAATTAAAGAGCTTCTTGATGAAAGTGAAAGAGGAGAGTGAAAAACTTGGCTTAAAACTCAACATTCAAAAAATGAAGAACATGGCTTCTGGTCCCATCACTTCATGGCAAATAGATAGAGAAACAGTGGAAACAGGCAGATTTTATTTTCCTGGGCTCCAAAATCACTGTGGATGGTGGCTGCAGCCACAAACTGATGTATGGCAAAACCAATGCAATATTGTAAAGTAATTAACCTCCAATTAAAATAAATAAATTTATATTTTAAAAAAGTGAGCTCCTTGGAAGGAAAGCTCTGACAAACCTAGACAGCATGTTAAAAAGCAGAGGCATCACTTTGCCGACTAAGGTCCATATAGTCAAAGCTATGGTTTTTCCAGTAGTCATATATGGATGTGAGAGTTGGACCATAAACAAGGCTGAGCTCTGAAGAATTGATGCCTTTGAATTGTGGTGTTGGAGAAGACTCTTGGGAGTCTCTTGGATAGCACAGAGATTAAACCAGTCAATCCCAAGAAATCAACCCTGATTTAAATATTTGTGTTATGAGGCATTTGGTCTGCTAACAGTATTTTTTTCTTCAGATTTTCACATCTATTTGTGTCTTTGTATAGAAGAGATTGGACTATAGGTTTTGTTTCCTGTAATTGTCTTGTTTAGTTTATCAGTGTTTTTGTTAGCTTCAAAAACAAGTTAGAGAGAATTCCCTCTTTATTCTCAGGAAGAGTTGGTTAAAATTGAAATTTTTTTCCTTTGTTGTTGTTCAGTTGCAACCTCATGGACTGCCACATACCAGGTTTCCCTATCTTTTACTGTCTCCCAGAGTTTGCTCAAACTCATCTTGATTGAGTCTATTATGCCATCTGACAGTCTCATCCTCTGTGACCAAATTCTCCTGTCCTCAATCTTTCCCAGCATCAGATTATTTTCCAATGAGTTGACTCTTTGCATCAAGTGACCAAAGTATTGGAGCTTCTGCATCAGTCCTTCCAAAGAATATTCAGGGTTGATTTCCTTGAGGATTGACTGGTTTGATTTTCTTTCTGTTCAAGGGACTCCCAGGAGTCCTTTCCAGCACTACAGTTGAAAAGCATCAGTACTTGGTGCTCAGCCTTCTTTATGGTCCAACTCCCATATCCATATATGACTACTGGAAAAACCATAGCTTTAGCTAGACGGACCTTTGTTGACAAAGTGATGCCTCTGCTTTTTATAGGTTTGTCATAGCTTTCCTTACACGGAGCAAATGTCTTTTAATTTTGTGGCTGCAGTCACCATCTGCAGTAATTTTGGAGCCCAGGAAAATAAAGTCTGTCACTATTTCCTTTCCCCCACATCTATTTGACATGAAGTGATAGGACCAGATGCCAAGAGGTTAGTTTTTTGAATGCTGAGTTTTAAGCCTGCTTTTTCAATCTCCTCTTTCACTCTTGTCAAGAGGCTCTATATGTTGTCTTTTTTTTTTTTCTATTAGAGTTGTGTCATCTCTGTATCTGAGGTTGTTGATATTTCTCCCTGCAACCTTGACTCCAGCTTGAGTTTCATCAAGCCTGGCATTTTGCACGATGTACTCTGCATATAAGTTAAATAAACAGGATGACAATATACAGTGTTGATGTACTCCTTTCCCAGTTTGGAATCAGTCTGTTCCATGTCCAGTTCTAACTGCTGCTTCTTGACTTGCATACAGGTTTCTCAGGAGACAGGTAAGGTGGTCTGGTATTCCCATCTCTTTAAAAATTTTCCACAGTTTGTTGTGATCCACACAGTCAAAAGCTTTAGCATAGTCAATGAAGCAGATGTTTTTCTGGAATTCCCTTGCTTTTTCTATGATCCAAGAGATGTTGGCAATTTGATCTCTGGTTCCTCTGCCTTTTCTAAATCCAGCTTGTACATCTGGAAGTTCTTGGGTCACATATTGTTTGTTGAAGCCTAGCTAAAAGGATTTTGAGCTTTACCTTGCTAGCATGTGAAATGAGTACAGTTGTGCGGTAGTTTGAATATTCGTTTGCATTGCCCTTTTTTGAGATTGGAATGAAAACTGACTTTTTCCAGTCCTGTGCCACTGCTGTATTTTCCAAATTTGCTGGCATGTTAAGTGTAGCACTTTAACAGCATCATCTTTCAGGATTGGAAATAACTCAGCTGGAATTTTGAAAATTAACCATTTAAGGCAGCAAAGCCTGAAATTATTCTGTGAGGTTTGATCATGGATTCAGTCGCTTTCATAGGTACAGAAGTCTCTAGAGGGCACCACAGATGTAGGAAAACTACATTTGAAGGGGAACAAGTTGACATTTCGTCTTCTTGGTTTCAGTGTTCTTTCACTATAAAATGAATAGTAGATTTTTAAAATCTGTCCAACAGATATTTGCTGAATGATTACTGTGTGTCAGGCAGTGAGACTCACTGCCTCTTGAAGGCAGTGAGAATATGATCTTACCCAAATATTGTCCTTGACCTCATAAGCTTATAGTCTATTTGGGAAAAACATATGTTGAAAAGGCAATTACAAATACTGTTGACTTGTGATTATACTGAGTCACTTAAAGTGATATTGAATATTTAAAATGGCCATTGTTGAAACTTGGTGAGATATGCCAAGCAGTATTGAAGACCCAGCTGAGGTGGAAATAATTAATTAGTAAAGACATCAGACCATATATCTGTATAATTTTTTTCCAGCCATGCTACATGACTTAGACTTGGCAGCAATAAGATTAAATCCAAGTAGTACTGGGGGTCTGCGGGGTGGTTAGATTAAGGAGATGAGGAATAAGGTCACTGAAATTGTGAGAACAAACACACATTTCTCAAGCACAGTTATGATCAAAGCCTACTGCATGGAAATCAGAACATTCTTTTGTTTCCCCAGATCCTGGTTCTGATAATGATTCCATTTTGCTTACTTTTGTTATGGATTTTATTAACTTACTGGAAAGACAGGTGGCTCACCATTGGGCTGTCACTTCAGGTAAGCACCACACTTAGTTGTAGCCCTGTCTGTCCAGATGTGTTCAGGCTGACTTTTCAATTTCCTCACAGGTCTTTGCTCCCTACATACACCTGAGCAGCATATCTGTGATGGTTTTGCTTTCATGGCCTGTGGCCTTCTACTTGATCCATTTGGAAGGAGAAGGTATGTCCTGTGGGTGGAGCCTTCCCTGATTCTTCCAGCTCTGGCTTTAACTTCTGTACTTTACTCAGCAGAACAAGCAAAGCACCGCTGTGTCTTTTGAAACGCATTTATCTTGTTACTCAAGCATGCTCCTTGTGATCAAATTCGCAACCCTACATGGTCTGTCATAACATCCTGTCATAGCATTTCCCAGGCTAAGCAGTCCCTCTTTTAAAGAGACATTCTCCTTTTAGAAAAATGAGTATTCTCTCTCATTAACTTTCAGGGAATAGATTGGAGTAGTTTTAGGGAGGGTAGAGGGCGTTTTATTTTTATTTGGCCAGTGATGTTACACATCATAGTTCTTTTAGTTTGTATTCAGGTATTACCATTTTCTTTTGTGTGTGTGCATGTGTCGCTATATTTTGTTTATTTTTTCTCTTCTGTATAACATTCTATTGATGGCATCAGCGCTGAGTCTTTTTTAAAAATTTAATTTCATTTATTTTTAATTGGAGGCTAATTGTGCGAGACAGCAAAAGAGACATAGATGCATAGAACAGTCTTTTGGACTCTGTGGGAGAGGGAGAGGGTGGGATGATTTGGGAGAATGGCATTGAAACATGTATAATATCATATAAAAACAAATCACCAGTCTAGGTTCAAAGCAAGATACAGGATGCTTGGGGCTGGTGCACTGGGATGACCCAGAGGGATGGTATGGGGAGGGAGGTGGGAGGGGGTTCAGGATTGGGAACATGTGTACACCCGTGGTGGATTCATGTTGATGTACGGCAAAACCAATACAGTACTGTAAAGTAATTAGCCTCCAGATATTACTATTTTCAACTCAAGAACCAGGTGCAGATATTCCCTGGATACATCTTAGTCCTTCAGAGCAGTCCATGGTGAGTCTGTCACGTCTGAGGACTTTCACAGAAGCAGAAATCTACCTCTGCCACTGCTTTCCTCTTCATTCTTTGTCCTAATATCATGGAAACAAACAAGAATCAGAGCTGTACGTGAAGCTGTTTTGAGAATGGAGTTAACGCTCAGCATCCTTACTGAGAAACCAGGAGAACCTGCTTCTGTCTATGTCTCTTTTTATTATTACTGGTTAAACAAGGAATGCTTGCTTCCTGACATGTCCAAGGATTCAGGAAAGAGAAAAACGGGATTGCCATTATGTGTGTATGTGTATGTGGCTAGTGAATTTTAGGAAATGTTTCTGGGGGCAGGAACGTAAAGGGGACAATAATGAACTCTTTTCTTTTTTATTTCCTGAATTTTAGCTAGAATGAGACGGTACCAGATTACAAGTAATGAAAGAAGAAATACATGCTGTAGTATGCTCACGAAATTGAGAGGTTAGAGCTGGAGAGCTAGATTTGAAAGTGACATGAATGGTAATTTTAAAATGTACAAATAGGTTAAATCCTCAGAGGTATAAAATAGTAACTGTTGAGGTATTGCCAGTGATAACAGGTATTGTGATTAGTCTGTGTGCTTGTGTATGTGTGTGTGTATTTAAGAGAGGAGTGGGGAGAGAGAAATACAACTAATTCAGTTCAGTTCCGTTGCTTAGTTGTGTCCAACTCTTTGTGACCCCATGAATCGCAGCACGCCAGGCCTCCCTGTCCATCACTAACTCCCGGAGTTCACTCAGACTCACGTCCATCGAGTTGGTGATGCCATCCAGCCATCTGATCCTCTGTCATCCCCTTTTCCTCCTGCCCCCAATCCCTCCCAGCATCAGAGTTCTTCCTAGTGAGTCAACTCTTCACATGAGGTAGCCAAAGTATTGGAGTTTCAGCTTTAGCACCATTCCTTCCAAAGAACACCCAGGGCTGATCTCCTTTAGAATAGACTGGTTGGATCTCCTTGCAGTCCAATGAATTCTCAAGAGTCTTCTCTAACACCACAATTCAAAACCATCAATTCTTCGGCACTCAGCTTTCTTCACAGTCCAACTTTCACATCCATACATGACCACAGGAAAAACCATAGCCTTGACTAGATGGACCTTAGTCGGCAAAGTAACGTCTCTGCTTTTCAATATGCTATCCAAGTTGGTCATAACTTTTCTTCCAAGGAGTAAGTGTCTTTTAATTTCATGGCTGCAGTCACCATCTGCAGTGATTTTGGAGCCCCCAAAATAAAGTCTGACACTGTTTCCATTGTTTCCCCATATATTTCCCATGAAGTGATGGGATCAGATGCCATGATCTTCGTTTTCTGAATGTTGAGCTTTAGGCCAACTTTTTCACTCTCTTTCACTTTCATCATTTCCTGCCATAAGGGTGGTGTCATCTGCATATCTGAGGTTATTGATATTTCTCCCGGCAATCTTGATTCCAACTTATGCTTCTTCCGGCCCATCGTTTCTCATGATGTACTCTGCATAGAAGTTAAATAAGCAGGGTGACAATATACAGCCTTGACGTACTCCTTTTCTTATTTGGAACCAGTTTGTTGTTCCATATCCAATTTTAACTGTTGCTTCCTGACCTGCATACAGGTTTCACAAGAGGCAGGTCAGGTGGTCTGGTATTTCCATCTCTTGGAGAATTTTCCACAGTTTACTGTGATCCACACAGTCAAAGGCTTTGGCACAGCCAATAAAGCAGAAATAGATGTTTTTCTGGAACTCTCTTGCTTTTTCTATGATCCAGCAGATGTTGGCAATTTGATCTCTGATTCCTCTGCCTTTTCTAAAACGAGCTTGAACATCAGGAAGTTCACAGTTCACGTATTGCTGAAGCCTGGCTTGGAGAATTTTGAGCATTACTTTACTACTGTGTGAGATGAGTGCAATTGTGCAGTAGTTTGAACACTCTTTGGCATTGCCTTTCTTTGGGATTAGAATGAAAACTGACCTTTTCCAGTCCTGTGGCCACTGCTGAGTTTTCCAAATTTGCTGGCATATTGAGTGCAGCACTTTCACAGCATCATCTTTGGTCTATGATGAGTCAATAGTGTCATATCAATAGCGTGAGGTAATATTAGTAGCAGAATAGCTCCATTTTTTGAAATGAAGAAAATGAATACCCAGAGAGGTTAAAGAATAAGTCTGAGTCACACAACTAGAAAGTAGTATAGCCTGCTTTGTATTTGGATTTCTTTCAACTAATATTCCTTCCACTATTTCTCTCTGCCATCAATATCTGGGCATTTTAGGCTGTCTTTAAGGGCTTGAGAGCTTTCTCAGAACCAACCAAACTCCTCCTCCTTCTGAGAAGCTACTCCTTAACATTCCCTCTCCTTCCTGCCTCCTGTACAATTTATTCCATTGTTAATTTGTATTTGTAATTTTTGTTGTTGTTCAGTTGCTAAGTCATGTCCGACTTTTTGTGACCTCATGGACTGTAGCACGCCAGGCCTCATTGTCTGTCACCATCTCCTGGAGTTCACCCAAATTCGTGTCCATTGAATTGGTAATGCCATCCAACCGTCTCATCCTTGGTCACCCCCATCTCCTCTTCTCATTCTTTCCCAGTAATAAGGTCTTTTCCAGTGAGTCGGCTCTTTGCATCAGGTGGCCAAAGTATTGGTGCTTCAGCATAAGTCCTTCCAATCAATATTCAGGGTTGATTTCCTTTAGGATTGATTGTTTGATCTCCTTACTGTCCAAGGGACTCTCAAGAGTCTTCTTTAGCACCATGGTTTGAAAACAAATTTTCAGTGTTCAGCCTTCTTTATTGTCCAACTCTCACATCTTTACTTGACTACTGGAAAGACCATATTTTGACTATACAGACCTTTGTCAGCAAAGTGATGTCTTTGCTTTTAAACACGCTGTCTAGGTTTGTCATAGCCTTCCTTCCAAGAAGCAAGTGTCTTCTAATTTCATGGCTTCAGTCAGCATCCCCAGTGATTTCAGAGCCCAAAAAGAGAAAATTTGTCACAACTTTCACTTTTTCCAGTGAAGTGATGTGACTGGATGCCATGGTCTTAGTTTTTTTAATGTTGAGTTTTAAGCTAGCTTTTTCACTCTTCTCTTTCACCTTCACCAAGAAACTGTTTAGTTTGTCTTCACTTTTTCCTATTAGAGTGGTATCATCTAAATATTTGAGATTGTTAATATTATTCCCAGCAGTCTTGATTCCAGTTTGTAACTCATCCAGCCTGGCATTTTGCATGATATACTCAGCATATAAGTTAAATAAACAAGGTGACAGTATATAGCTTAGTTGTACTCCTTTCCCAATTTGGAACCAGTCCATTGTTCAGTGTAAGGTTCTAACTGTTGCTTCTTGGCTCTCATACAGGTTTCTTAGGAGATAGGTAAGATGGTCTGGTATTCCCATCTCTTTAAGAATTTTCAAGAGTTTATTCTTATCCACACAGTCAAAGGCTTTCTTGTAGTCAATGAGGCATCAGTGGATGTTTTTCTGGAATTCCCTTGGTTTCTCTATCATCCAGTGGATGTTGGCAATTTAATCTATGGTTCCACTGCTTTTTTGAAACCCCGCTTGTTCATCTGGAAGTTCTTGAGTCAAGTACTACTGAAACCTAGCTTGAAGGATTTTGAGCATAACCTTACCAGCATGGAAAGTGAGCATAATTGTCCAGTAGTTTGAATATCCTTTAGCACGATCCTTCTTTGGAATTTGGATGAAAACTTACATTTTCTAGTCCTGTGGCCATTGCTGGGTTTTCTAAATTTGCTGACATACTGAGTGCAACATTTAAACACCATCATCTTTTAGTATTAGCACAGATGGAATTCCATCACTTCCACTAGCTTTATTGTTAGTAATGCTTCCTGAGGCCTACTTGACTTCACACTCCAAGATGCATTTGCAATAATTTTAAGTTGATAATCATGTTTGTATTGGGTAGCCTTTTGCTTTCAAATAATTGAAATGTGGGGACCTGAGAGAAATAGTAAATCTGTGAGTTCACAGAGTCAGTGAACCTATGGATTAGATATTTACTATAACTATTTTGGGGGATACTTATTTGCTTGGGATGATTCTCCATTCCTTTTTCTTTTTCATCACTTTTTCATTCCAACTTTTTCAGCTCTACAAGTGGCCGTTGGATTGCCCTTTTTTCTTATCCTTTTGTGTCTCTATGTGGTGCCATTTGGGACTTACTCTGCCTGCCTTCAGGAGAAGGAGAAATTGGCACCCAAGCCAACCTTCTTTGGACATAGAGGTGCACCCATGGTAAGTCTGAGCTTGATGGATGTGGGTGTGCATGGGTGTGGATGAGACAAGGGCACATCAGATTCTCAGAAACCCCTGGAGAAATAAAGAAGTTGGCTTGAGATGACAAGATGAGTAATTAATTATAGAGGTTGGACTTAATTCTCCTAATTCTCAGTCCATTTCTATTTCTTATGTCCAGTGGCATTGTCTCAGATGAGCAGAATTCCCAAACCAAATTCGTGAGAGGAGAATGTAGGCAGGTTCTTAGAACAAAGAGCCAAGAGAACCAAACTCTGCTTCCTAAAGTCCTTTTATTACTGTTCCCCTTTCCTATGCTAAAATGGATGTTGGCAGAAAAGACTATGAGATTAAAGGCCTGATGTCCTTTTCTTCCACAGCTGGGGCCTGAGAATACCATAATGTCCTTTGAGAAAGCTGTTGAATATGGGGCCCATGGACTGGAGAGTGATGTACAAATAAGGTAGGAAAGAAGGGACCAGGGTGGGAGGAGAAAAGACCAGTGGATGACTCCAGCCTGGCCCAAGCTGTAGAGAGGGCAAGCCCTGGGAGTTTCTCCCTTATTTACCTGGCACATCTGCACATAACACTATATATGAATCACTTCTCCTTTACAAACCACGTATCTGCATCTCTACATTCTCTAAATCACACACTCTATATAGTCCCCACACATAGCTCAAATCTGGCCTCCCTGCAAACATGCTTGCAGCTTACCTCTGTGCCCTACCTTAGCAGTCTATTTAATTAACATTTCCTAGGCATCACCTGTATTCCTACTATATCCTTCTTATGAGTGAGAGGCAGATGAGTGAGACAGAGTCGTGCCTTAGAGCTGTTTGCAGCCAGTGAAGGATACACGGCATGTTTACAAATAAACACAGTATAGGACCATTTGTGGTGAGTGCCTTCCAGAGAAGAGTAAGGCAAATGCAATGGAACCTCAGTGGAGGAGGAAGAGGCCATCTCTTTTGTGAAAAATGATCTGTGTGCTCAGAACAGTGTTGGGGTTGAGCCTTGAAGGAAAAAATAGTATTTTCCCAAGCAGATATGGAGAGCAGGAATATTCTGGGCAGAGGTAGCAGCTTAGTCAAAGGCATCCAAAGGAGGAATAGCAAGTTGGTAGATCCGTGAGCTGGTCTGTATGGATGCCAAGAGTAGTCCACTTTGGGGACGTGAGGGGCCTATGTGAGGGGGGAAGGTATGGCTGCAAGGCTTACTGAGACTGGATCGCAGAGATCCCTAAATGTGTACTGGGCAGCCATGGTAGGTTTTAGAGAACAGATTAGCGTATTGTTTTAGAAGGACTTATCTGAGAATCTGTGAGGGAGAATCATCATGGATTTGGGCAGTAGTTTCTAGCAATGTCCAAGGGACAACAAAGGAAAACTTAGATCATAGCAGGAATGAGGACAAAAACCACATGCTTTTCTGTAGAATGTATGTCCTTGGGCAGCCGAAAGTAGAGACAAACCGTTGGATGGTTATATTAGAGAATGTGGCATGTACTACTCCCTTCCCAGCCTTCTGTGAGGCAAACAGGAAAGAAATGAACATCCTATTTCACAGTGAAGAACTGTGGTTTGAGCCTGAATTCAAAGAAGAGAAATGTATTCCTGAAGACGTAAGGCTAGAATGTACATGATAAAGCCAGAATTTGAACTGGATTTCCTGACCCCAGACTAGGATTCTTATCAATGGTGACAAGTATTCCATGCAGAATATTTGAATCAGGATTGAAACTGAATGCTCTTTCAGAGCTTCCATTTCATTTTGCAAGTTCCTCATGGTCATGGCCTAATGTGGTAATGGTGCTGAGACAAGTGAGCTCCTGGCACATTGTCCTTTTCTCTTCTGTGACTTTAACTTCATTGTAGATGATCTTCCCAACTGCTCGGTTTCTCTGTTGACATCTTCATTTCCCATGACCACCATCCACATATCTCTAGCACTCACATTGATGGCTACAGTCTATACTCATCATTAATAAATATTGCCTACCAGTCATAGTCTAGTCAGGACATGAATACCACAAAAGTATCTGGAACAGGTAAAATCATATTATATTTACTAAGTAGTAAAAATGGCAAACTACTGAAAGTGGGACATAGGACTCTGGAGAGTGCGCAAATGACAACTACTACTGTGTATTCCATCATATTCTCTCCATTAATTACACCCCCAAAAAATAGCCAAAGCAATCTTGAGAAAGAAAAATGGAACTGGAGGAATCAACTTGCCTGACTTCAGGCTCTACTACAAAACCACAGTCATTAAGACAGTATGGTACTGGCACAAAGACAGAAATATAGATCAATGGAACAAAATAGAAAGCCCTGAGATAAACCCACACACCTATGGACACCTTATCTTCGACAAAGGAGGCAAGAATATACAATGGGGTAAAGACACAGTCTCTTTAACAGGTGGTGCTGGGAAAACTGGGCAACCACTTGTAAAAGAATGAAACTAGACCCCTTTCTAACACCATACACAAAAATAAACTCAAAATGGATTAAAGATCTAAATGTAAGACCAGAAACTATAAAACTCCTAGAGGAGAACATAGGCAAAACACTCTCCGACATAAATCACAGCAGGATCCTCTATGATCCAACTCCCAGTATACTGGAAATAAAAGCAAAGATAAACAAATGGGATCTAATTAAAATTAAAAGCTTCTGCACAACAAAGGAAACTATAAGCAAGGTGAAAAGACAGCCTTCTGAATGGGAGAAAACAATAGCAAATGAAACAACTGACAAACAGCTAATCTCAAAGATATATAAGCAACTTATGCAGCTCAACTCCAGAAAAATAAATGATCCAATCAAAAAATGGGCCAAAGAACTAAATAGGCATTTCTCCAAAGAAGACATACGGATGGCTAACAAACACATGAAAAGATGCTCAACATCACTCATTATCAGAGAGATGCAAATCAAGACCACAAGGAGGTACCATTTCACACCAGTCAGAATGGCTGCGATCCAAAAGTCTACAAGCAATAAATGCTGGAGAGGGTGTGGAGAAAAGGGAACCCTCTTACACTGCTGGTGGGAATGCAAACTAGTACAGCCATTATGGAAAACAGTGTGGAGATTCCTTTAAAAATTGCAAATAGAACTGCCTTATGACCCAGCAATCCCACTGCTGGGCATACACACCGAGGAAACCAGAATTGAAAGAGACACATGTACCCCAATGTTCATTGCAGCGTTGTTTATAATAGCCAGGATATGGAAACACCTAGATGTCCATCAGCAGATGATTGGATAAGAAAGCTGTGGTACATATACACAATGGAATACTACTCAGCCCTTAAAAAGAATAAATTTGACTCAGTTCTAATGAGATGGATGAAATTGGAACCGATTATACAGAGTGAAGTAAGCCAGAAAGAAAAACACCAATACAGTATACTGACACATATATATGGAATTTAGAAGACAGTAATGATGACCCTATATGTGAGACAACAAAGAGACACAGAGGTATAGAGTGGACTTTTGGACTCTGAGGGAGAGGGAAAAGGTGGGATGGTTTGGGAGAATGGCAATGAAACATGTATATTTTCTTGTAAGAAACGAAGAAGCGCCAATCTATGTTCAATGTAGGATGCAGGATGCATGGGGCTGATGCACAGGATGATTCAAGTAGAGGATGTGGGGTGGGAGGTGGGAGGGGGGCTTCAGCATTGGGAGATTGTGTTCACCTATGGCTGATTCGTGTCAATGTATGGCAAAACAAATACAGTATTGTAATTAAAAAATAAATAAATTAAAAAAAAAGATACTGGACAAAATTCACAAAGCAACTAACAGAAGACTCTGAATGGTGAAAAATAGAATGTAGACTGGCTTGGTTCATAAGACCAAAGGAGCTTCATAATAGGGAGCGAGTTTCCACGTGCTAATTTCTGTTTCTCCTCATGTATCCTGGACATGAGCTCTAAAGAGAGCTGACCTGGAAACACCTATAGCTGCAGACAGAAAAAAGCTCCATAAAAATCTGTTATATCTAGCCCAATAACTGGTAGAAGCGTCATCCAATATGATATAAATGTTTTGATCATACCAGCCCTACTCAGGGGAACACCACACAGAAACCACTCCCCACCCTGTCACAGCTTATGGCTGAGGCTCTGGAGACTATGAGCAGATCCCTGTAACTATTTCTGTACTGATGTAAGCGGTGGTACCCATTTCCTTTCTTCAGCTAGAGAGTGAGCAGAGAATTATTGAGAGAAGTTTTCCAGAAAAAAATGATTTTTTAATTGTAAAATATTCTTAACATAAAATTTACCATTTAAACCATTTTTAGGGTACAGTTTAATGGCATTAAGTACCTCCACCTTCTTTTAAGCATCACCACATAGATCCCTAGCACTTTTCATCTTTTCAGACTAAAACTATTTGTTAGATGTTAATACTAACTCCACCCAAGCCTTTGCAACCATCATTCTTTTTCTCTGTCAGTGTGTTTGATTGTTCTATGAAATCATGCAGTATTTGTTATTTTGTGTTAAGCTCATTTCACATCAGCATGATGTCAGTATAGCTCATTTCACTTTAGCATGTCAAGACTCATCTATATTGTAGCATCTGACAGAATTTCCTTCCTTTTAAAAGTTCTCTTAAAAAGCACATAACAAAATTTGCCATCATAACTATCTTTTAAGTGTACAATTTAGTAGTATCAAATATATTCACATTGTTTTGAAACAAATCTATAGAACTTGTTCATCTTGCAGATCTGAAACTTCATACCTGTTAAATAACAATTCCACCTTTCCTTCTGTTCTCAGCCCCTGCTTACCACAATTCTACTTTTTGCTCCTATGAATCTGACTATGTAAATAACACCCATAAGTGGAGTCATATAGTATTTATCTTTTCCTGACTATCTTGTTTGTTTTAGCATAATGTCCTCAGATTTCATCTATGTTGTGGCATGTGACAGGACTTCCTTCCTTTTTAGATTGAATGATATCCTACTATGTATAGATATCACATTTTGCTTCTTCACTTATCCTCTGATAGACATTTGGCTTCTTCTACCTCTTGGCTGTTTTGAAAAATGCTGCTATGAACATTAAGAATACAAGTATATTTTCAAGAACTTGTTTTCAGTGCTTTTAAGTGTGTAGCCCAAAGTGGAATTACTGTATCATGTGGTAAATCTATGTTTAGTTTTCTGAGGAATTGCTATGTTAGAGAAAGGGAATTTAAAAACCTGTTCATAAAATCCTGGGCAGACCTTTGTATAACCTATGCATGAAACCACACAGACACAACATAGCAAGTTTGAGAATCTATTGTAACACTATCTGTGTTGTAGACTGATTTCTGCAGAGTCTTTGAAAACTAAGTTGGCGTTAAAACCGTGTCTTACAAATGTGGTCCAGGACATGTTTTCTGAACCTAAACATATTGAATCTCTGTTAAAATAGATTTTAATGAGATTTAAAGTCTCCAAATATTCAACATGCTCAGGATACAACCCAGAGTTTTCCATACCAAGATCTAGAAAAACTCAGCTTCAATGAGAAAAGGTAATCAATATATGTCAACAGCAGGAGAAACAGATGTTGGAATTATTTATAAGAATTTAAAAGCAGCTATCATAAAATGTCTCCAAGAAACAATTATGAACACTTGTTAATTGAAAAAGTAGAAGATGTTAGCAGAGAAAGAGAAGTAAAGAAGAATCAAATGGAAATGAAAATTCTTTAAACAAAAGATAATGATGTTGCAATGGCAACCCACTCCAGTGTTCTTGGCTGGAGAATCCCAGGGACGGGGGAGCTTGGTAGGCTGCCATCTGTGGGGTCGCACAGAGTCGGACATGACTGAAGTGACTTAGCATATATCAAATCATGCTGTACACCTAAAAATAATACAGTGCTACATGTCAGTTATAGCTCAATAAAACAAGGGTAAGGAAAACAAGTTGGAACATGAGGAATAAAAAAAGCAAAGGAAAGGGTAAAAATACATAGGTGGGAACTGCTCTGGTGGTCCAGTGGTTAAGGAGACACTTGCCACTGCAGGGGACACAGTTTGATCCCTGGTCTGGGAAGATCACAGAAGCTGTGGATAAGCCTGTGCACCACAACTGTTGAGCCTGCACGCTACAACTAATGAACTATACATGCCTAGAGCTTGTGCTCTGGAACAACAGAATCCATCACAGTGAGAAGCACGCCCACCACAAAGAAAAGTAAGCCCACTTCTGAAACTAGAGAAAGCCTGTGTGCAGCAACTGAGGCCCAGCCCAGCCAGAAATAATAAATGTATTTTAAAAGATAAATATTAATAGGAGATTCTTTTATTCCAGAGTTTAAAAATTGTGTTCAGTGGTTAAAGACAAAAGTGATAATATTGTTTGATAGATGGGTCTCAATCTATTTTTAGATATTTAAGACATGTATATCATCATGGAAGGAGGTTGGGTAATGGGACCTAAAAAGTATTGTTTTCTACACAATACTTGAAGAGATAGATGGTTGACACTAGTAGAATGTGATCTATGGGACGTATTTGGAATCTTTGGGGGCAACCACAAAATTATACAGAGATACACAGTTGACCCTAGAACAACAGGAGATTGAAGTGCCCTTCAGTTCATTTCATTCACTCAGTCATGTCCAACTCTTTGGAACCCATGGACTGCAGCACGCCAGGCTTCCCTGTCCATTACCCACTCCAGGAGCTTGCTTAAACTCATGTCCATCAAATTCACCTTATCCTCTATTGTCCCCTTCTCCTCCTGCCTTCAGTCTTTCTCAGCATCAGGGTCTTTTCCAATGATTCAGTTCTTCCCATCAGGTGACCAATGTATTGGAGTTTCAGCTTCAGCATCAGTCTTTCCAATGAATATTCAGGACTGAGTTCCCTTTAGGATTGACAGGTTTGATCTCCTTGCAGTCCAAGGAAATCTCAAGAGTCTTCTACCACACCACGGTTCAAAAGTCAACTTTCTTTATGGTCTAACTCTCACATTCATAGATAGCTACTGGAAAAACCATAGCTTTGACTAGATGGACCTTTGTCAGCAAAGTGATGTCTCTGCTTTTTAATATGCTTTCTAGGTTTGTCACAGCTTTTATTCCAAGGAGCAAGCATCTTTTAATTTCCAGGCTTCAGTCACATTCCACAGTGATTTTGAGCCCAAGAAAATAGTCTCTCACTGTTTCCATTGTTTCCCCATCTATTTGCCATGGAGTGATGGGACCAGAGGCCAAGATCTTTGTTTTTTGAATGCTGAGTTTTAAGCCAACTTTTTCACTCTCCTCTTTCACTTTCATCAAGAGGCTCTTTAGTTCTTTGCTTTCTGCCATAGGGGTGGTGTCATATGCATATTGAAGATTATTGATATTTCTCCTGGCAGTCTTGATTCCAGCTTGTGTTTCATCCAGCTTGGCATTTCACATGATGTACTCTGCATATAAGTTAAATAATCAGGGTGATAATGTATAGCCTTCATGTAGTCCTTCCTCAACTTGTAACCAGTTTGCTCTTCCATGTCTGGTTCTAACTTGCTTCTTGACCTTCTTACAGATTTCTCAGCAGGCAGATAAGGTGGTACAAAATGAAGCAGGGCAAAGGTTAACAGAGCTTTGCCAAGAGAATGCACTGGTCATAGCAAACACCCTCTTCCAATAACACAAGAGACGACTCCCACATGGACATCACCAGACTGTCAATATTGAAGTCAGATTGATTATATTCTTTGCAGCCAAAGATGGAGAAGCTCTATACAGTCAGCAAAAACAAGCCTTGGAGCTGACTGTAGCTCAGATCATGAACTCCTTATTGCAAAATTCAGACTTAAATTGAAGAAAGTAGGGAAAACCAGTAGACCATTCAGGGATGACCTAAATCAAATCACTCATGATTATACAGTGTAATTGACAAATAAGTTCAAGGGATTATATCTGACAGAGTGCCTGAAGAACTATGGATGGAGGTTCATGACATTGCATAGGAGGAACTGATCAAGATCATCCCCAAGAAAAGAAATGGAAAAAGGGAAAATGGTAGTCTGAGGAAGCCTTACAAATAGCTGAGTAAAGAAGAGAAGTTAAAGGCAAAGAAGAAAAGGAAAGATATACCCATTTAAATGCAGAGTTCCAAAGCAAGAAAAGATAAGAAAGCCTTCCTCAGTGATCAATACAAAGAAATAGAGGAAACAACAGAATGGGAAAGATGAGAGACCTCTTCAAGAAAATTAGAGATACCAAGGGAAAATTTCATGCAAAGACGGGCTCGATAAAGGACAGAAATGGTCTGGACCTAACAGAAGGAGAAGTTATTAAGAAAAGATGGCAATAATATACAGAAGAACTATACAGAAAACATCTTCATGACCCAGATAACCATGATGGTATGGTCACTCATCTAGAGCCAGACATCCTGGAATGGGAAGTCAAGTGGGCCTTAGGAAACATCACTATGAACAAAGCTAATGGAGATGATGGAATTCCAGTTGAGCTATTTCAGCCTAAAAGATGATGCTGTTGAAGTGCTGCACTTAATATGCTGGCAAATTGGGAAAACTCAGCAGTGGCCATAGGAATGGTAAGTGTCAGTTTTCATTACAATCCCAAAGAAAGGCAATGCAAAGAGTGTTCAAACTACTGCACAGTTGCACTCATCTCACACGCTAGCAAAGTAATGCTCAAAATTCTCCAAGCGAGGCTTCAAAAGTACCTGAACCAAGAACTACCAGAAGAACAAGCTGGATTTAGAAAAGTCAGAAGAACCAGAGATCAAATTGCCAACATCCGTTGGTTCATTGAAAAAACAAGGGAGTTCCAGAAAAACTACTTCTGCTTTATTGACTATGCCAAAGCCTTTGACTATGTGGATCATAACAAGCTGTGGAAAATTCTTAAAGAGATGGGAATACCAGGCCACGTTACCTGCCTCCTGAGAAATCTGTATGCAAGTCAAGAAGCAGCAGTTAGAACTGGACATGGAACAACAGACTGGTTCAACCAGCTTGTGACAATATTATATTGTCACCCTGCTCATTTAACTTATATGCAGAGTACATCATGCAAAATGCTGAGCTGGATGAGGCACAAGCTGGAATCAAGATTGCCAGGAAAGATAACAGTAACCTCGGATACACAGATGGCACCACCCTTATGGCAGAAAGCAAAGAAGAACTAAAGAGCCTCTTGATGAAAGTGAAAGAAGACAGTGAAAAAGTTGGCTTTAAACTCAACATTCATATGTTGATTTTTTTTTTTTTGTTTCTTCTGTGATTTGTTGGTTATTCAGCAGCGTGTTGTTCAGCCTCCATATGTTGGATTTTTAATAGTTTTTCTCCTGTAGTTTAGATCTAATATACTGCATTGTGGTCAGAAAAGATTCTTGGAATGATTTCTTTTTTTTTTGAATTTAGCAAGTCTAGATTTATGGCCCAGGATGTGATCTATCCTGGAGAAGGTTCCGTGTGTCCTTGAGAAAAAGGTGAAATTCATTGTTTTGGGGTGAAATGTCCTATAGATATCAGAAACAAATGAAAATGAAAACACAGTGATCCAAAACCTGTGGGACACCATAAAAACAGTGCTAAGGGGAAGGTTCCTAGCAATACAGGCATACTTCAAGAAACAGGAAAAAATTCAAATAAATAACCTACCTCTACACCTAGATCAACAAGAAAAGGAACAAATCAAGTACCCCAGGGTTAGTAGAAGGAAAGAAATCTTAAAAATTAGGGCAGAAATAAATGCAAAAGAAACAGAAGAGACTATAGCAAAAATCAACAAAGCCAAAAGCTGGTTCTTTGAGAGGATAAATAAAATTGACAAACTATTAGCCAGACTCATTAAGAAACAAAGAGAGAAAAATCAAATTAATAAAATTATAAATGAAAATGGGAGGTCACGACAGACAATACAGAAATACAAAGGATCATAAGAGACTACTATCAGCAATTATATGCCAATAAAATGGACAACTTGGAAGAAATGGACAAATTCTTAGAAAAGTACAACTTTCCAAAACTGAACCAAGAAGAAATAGAAAATCTTAACAAGCCCATCACAAGCATAGAAATTGAAACTGTAATCAGAAATCTTCCAGCAAACAAAAGCCCAGGTCCAGATGGCTTCACAGCTGAATTCTACCAAAAATTTAGAGAAGAGCTAATACCTATCCTACTCAAACTCTTCAAGAAAATTGCAGAGGAAGGTAAACTTCCAAACTCATTCTATGAAGCCACCATCACCCTAATACCAAAACCTGACAAAGATGCCACAAAAGAGAAAACTACAGGCCAATATCACTGATCAACATAGATGCAAAAATCCTCAACAAAATTCTAGCAATCAGAATCTAACAACACATTAATAAGATCATACACCATGACCAAGTGGGCTTTATCCCAGGGATACAAGGATACTTCAATATCTGCAAATCAATCAGTGTAATACACCACATTAACAAATTGAAAAATAAAAGCCATATGATTATCTCAGTAGATGCAGAGAAAGCCTTTGAAAAAATTCAACATCTATTTATGACAAAAACCCTCAGAAAGCAGGAATAGAAGGAACATACCTCAACATAATAAGTTATATATGACAAACCCACAGCAAACATTATCCTCAATGGTGAAAAACTGAAAGCATTTCTCCAAAAGTCAGGAACAAGACAAGACTGCCCATTCTCAAGACTACTATTCAACATCGTACTGGAAGTTTTGGCCACAGCAATCAGAGCAGAAAAAGAAATAAAAGGAATCCAGATTGGAAAAAAGAAGTAAAACTCTGTTTGCAGATGACATGATCCTCTACATAGAAAACCCTGAGGACTCCACCAGAAATTACTAGAACTAATCAATGAATATAGTAAAGTTGCAGGATATAAAATCAACACACAGAAATCTCTTGCACTCCTATACACTAATAATGAGAAAACAGACAGAGAGTTTAAGGAAACAATTCCATTCATCATTGCAAAGAAAGAATAAAATACTTAGGAATATATCTACCTAAAGAAACAAAGACCTATATATAGAAAACTATAAAACACTGGTGAAAGAAATCAAAGAGGACACAAATAGATGGAGAAATATACCGTGTTCATGGATCAGAAGAATCAGATAGTGAAAATGAGTATACTACCCAAAGCAATCTATAGATTCAATGCAATCCTTATCAAGCTACCAACGGTATTTTTTCACAGAGCTAGAACAAATAATTTCACAATTTGTATGGAAATTAAAAAGTCTCAAATAGCCAAAGCAATTTTGAGAAAGAAGAATGACACTGGAGGACTCAACCTGCCTGACTTCAGTCATCAAGACAGTATGGTACTGGCACAAAGACAGAAAAATAGATCAATGGAACAAAATAGAAAGCCCAGAGATAAATCCATGCACCTATGGACATCTTATCTTTGATAAAGGAGGCAAAAATATACAGTGAAGAAAAGACAATCTCTTTAACAAGTGGTGCTGGGAAAACTGGTCAACCACTCATAAAAGAATGAAACTAGACCACTTTCTAACACCATACACAAAAATAAACTCAAAATGGATTAAAGATATAAGAGTAAGACCAGAAACTATTAAACTCCTAGAGGAAGACATAGGTAAAACACTCTCCGACATAAACCATAAAAGCAAAAATAAACAAATGGGAGCTAATTAAACTTAAAAGCTTCTGCACAACAAAGGAAACTATAAGCAAGGTGAAAAGACAGCCTTCAGAATGGGAGAAAATAATAGCAAATGAAGCAACGGACAAAGAATTAATCTCAAAAATATACAAGCAACTCCTGCAGTTCAATTCCAGAAAAATAAACGACCCAATCAAAAAGTGGGCCAAAGAACTAAACAGACATTTCTCCAAAGAAGACGTACAGATGGCTAACAAACGTATGAAAAGATGCTCAAGATTACTCATTATCAGAGAAATGCAAATCAAAGCCACAATGAGGTACCATTTCACGCCAATCAGAATGGCTGCTATCCCAAAGTCTACAAGCAATAAATGCTGGAGAGGGTGTAGAGAAAAGGGAACCCTCTTACACTGTTGGTGGGAATGCAAACTAGTACAGCCACTATGGAAAACAGTGTGGAGATTCCTTAAAAAAACTGGAAATAGAACTGCCTTATGACCCAGCAATCCCACTGCTGGGCATACACACCAAGGAAACCAGAATTGAAAGAGACACGTGTACCCCAATATTCATCGCAGCACTGTTTATAATAGCCTGTACATGGAAGCAACCTAGATGTCCATCAGCAGACAAATGGATAAGAAAGCTGTGGTATATATACGCAATGGAGTATTACTCAGCCATTAAAAAGAATACATTTGAATCAGTTCTAATGAGGTGCATGAAACTGGAGCCGATTATACAGAGTGAGCTAAGCCAGAAAGAAGAACACTAATACAGTATAATAACACTTGTATATGGAATTTAGAAAGATGGTAACGATAACCCTGTATGTGAGACAGCAAAAGAGACACAGATGTATAGAACAGTCTTTTGGACTCTGTGGGAGAGGGAAAGAGTGGGATGGTTTGGGAGAATGGCATTGAAACATGTATATTATCATATGTGAATCGTATTGCCAGTCCAGGTTCGATGCATGATACAGGATGCTCTGGGCTGATGCACTGGGATGACCCAGAGGGAGGGGATGGGGAGGGAGTTGGGAGAGTGGTTTAGGGTTGGTAACACATGTATACCTGTGGCAGATTCATGTCATGTATGTCAAAACCAATATAATATTGTAAAGTAATTAGCCATCAATTATAATAAATAAATTTGTATTAAAGAAGAAAAAACTCAGCATTCAGAAGACTAAGGTTATGGCATCCAGTTCCATCACTTCATGGCAAATAGATAGGGAAATAATGGCAACTGTGACAAACTTTAGTTTTGGAGGTTCCAAAATCACTGCAGATGGTGACTGCAGCCATGAAATTAAAAAGATGCTTGCTCCTTGGAAGAAAAGCTATGACAATCCTAGAGAGCATATTAAAAAGCAGAGACATTACTTTGCCTAACAAGGTGTGTCTAGGTAAAGCTATGTTTTTTCCAGTAGTCATGTATGGATGAGAGAGTTGTACTATAAAGAAAGCTGAGTGCCAAAGTATTGATGTTTTTGAACTGTGGTGTTGGAGAAGACTCTTGAGAGTATCTTGGACTGCAAGAAGATCCAACCAGTCCATCCTAAAGGAAATCAGTCCTGAATATTCATTTGAAGGTCTGATGCTGAAGCTTAAACTCTAGTACTTTGGTCACCTAATGTGAAGACCTGACTCACTGAAAAAGACCCTGATTCTGGGAAAGATTGAAGGCAGGAGGAGAAGGGGCAATGGAGGATGAGATGATTGGATGGCATCGCTGACTGGATGGACATGAATTTAAGTTCATTCCAGTAGTTTGTGATATACAGGGAGTCCTGTCATGCTGCAGTCCGTGGGTTTGCAAAGAGTCGGACAGGAGTGAGCGACTGAACTGAACTGGTTCGTGTGGCCCCAGGGAGCACAGGGCCTTACCTCATCCCTACTCTACTTACCTTACTCTCAGGCCATACCTTTTTCTTCATTCTAACAATCCCTGGATAGGGAAGCTACACTTTCACCATAAATAATATGATATTTACAAACTCCAAAAAGAGATCCCTAGGGCAGAAAAATACTGATATCATGTAAATTATTGGCACTTAGTCCTTTGTTGTGATATGGGAGGGAGTAAGGAACCTTAGTTAGACTTTTTACCTTGATGGGCTCTCTGAGAACCCTCTCTGCCAAGTTGATTGTATTCTGCCAATTCTCCCATTTTTCCCTTTCTCCCCATGCCTACAGTTTTGATGGGGTGCCTTTTCTCATGCATGACTATGACTTGACAAGAACAACGAATATAAAGGAGGTCCTGCCAGATGCCGCCAGTAGACAGCCTTCCTTGTTTAAATGGAGTTTCCTGACGACTCTGAATGCAGGCAAATGGTTTTCAGATGCATGGGTAAGATGCATTTCCCAGGTCAAAAACTGAATCCTTTTATTATACATGGTCACACACTCTCCTAGAAATAAATACACTGTGTACAGTATAATTTTGATGCCCTCATGAGGTGGTACTACCTGAGAGAATTGGAGAAGTTCATGTAAAGGTATCATTTGATCTGAAAGAAGATTATTGCTGAGGGGAACCATGGGCAATAATGGTGGTTTGTTTCATATACTGCAGTAGACTGGAGCAAGAAGTTATGTAGTGTGTGTGTGTGTGTGTGTGTGTGTGTGTGGAGAGAGAGAGAGAGAGAGAGAGAGAGAGAGAGAGAGAGAGAGAGAGAGATGGGTGTTTATGAAAGAGGAAAGGAAAGGTGAAGGGAAGGAGAGAGAGAGAAAAGGAGAGGTACAGAGGAGATTGGATATACACTGGGAAAAGAATCAAAAAACATTATAAGGAGAATATCAGTTCAGTTCAGTTCAATTCAGTCACTCAGTCGTGTCCGACTCTTTGTGACCCCATGAATCGCAGCATGCCAGGCCTTGCTGTCCATCACCATCTCCCGGAATTCACTCAAACTCACGTCCATTGAGTCAGTGATGCAATCCAGCCATCTATTCCTATGTCGTCCCCTTTTCATCCTGCCCCCAATCCCTCCCAGCATCAGAGTCCTTTCCAATGAGTCAATTCTTTGCATGAGGTGGCCAAAGTACTGGAATCTCAGCTTTAGCATCATTCCTTCCAAAGAAATCCCAGGGCTGATCTCCTTTAGAATGGACTGATTGGATCTGCTTGCAGTCCAAGGGACTTTCAAGAGTCTTCTCCAACACCACAGTTCAAAAGCATCAATTCTTCAGTGCTCAGTCTTTTTCACAGTCCAACTCTCACATCCATACATGACCACTGGAAAATCCATAGCCTTGACTAGACGGAACTTTGTTGGCAAATAATGTCTATGCTTTCCATGTGCTCTTTTAACTTCATGGCTGCAGTCACCATCTGCAGTGATTTTGGAGCCCAGAAAGATAAAATCTGACACTGTTTCCACTGTTTCCCCATCTATTTCCCATGAAGTGTTGGGACCAGACACTATGATCTTCATTTTCTGAATGTTTAGCTTTAAGCAGCATTTTCACTCTCCTCTTTCAATTGCATCAAGAGGCTTTTTAGTTCCTCTTCACTTTCTTCCATAAGGGTGGTGTCATCTGCATATCTGAGGTTATTGATATTTCTCCCAGCAATCTTGATTCCAGCTTGTGCTTCTTCCAGCCTAGCATTTCTCATGATGTACTCTGCATATAAGTTAAATAAGCAGAGTGACAATATATAGCCTTGACGTACTCCTTTTCCTATTTGGAACCAGTCTGTTGTTCCATGTCCAGTTCTAAATGTTGCTTCCTGACCTGCATACAGGTTTCTCAAGAGGCAGGTCAGGTGGGCTGATATTCCCATCTCTTTCAGAATTTTCCACAGTTTCTTGTGATCCACACAGTCAAAGGCTTTGGCATAGTCAATAAGGCAGAAATAGATGTTTTTCTGAAACTCTGTTGCTTTTTCGATGATCCAGTGGATGTTGGCAATTTGATCTCTGATTCCTCTGCCTTTTTAAAAGCAGCTTGAACATCTAGAAGTTCATGGTTCACGTATTGCTGAAGCCTGGCTTGGAGAATTTTGAGCATTACTTTACTAACATGTGAGATGAGTGCAATTGTATGGTAGCTTGAGCATTCTTTGGCATTGCCTTTCTTTGGGATTGGAATGAAAACTGACCTTTTCCAGTCCTGTGGCCACTGCTGAGTTTTCCAAATTTGCTGACATATTGAGTGCAGCACTTTCACAGCATCATCTTTCAGGATTTGAAATAGCTCAACTGGAATTCCATCACCTCCACCAGCTTTGTTTGTAGTGATGTTTTCTAAGGCCCACTTGACTTCACATTCCAGGATGTCTGGCTCTTGGTGAGTGATCATACCATTGTGATTATCTTGGTCATGAAGTTTTTTTTTTTTTTTTTTTGTACAGTTCTTCGTGTATTCTTGCCACCTCTTAACATCTTCTCCATACCATTTCTGTCCTTTATCAAGCCCATTTTGCATGAAATGTTCCCTTGATATCTCTGATTTTCTTGAAGAGATCTCTAGTCTTTCCCACTCTGTTCTTTCCCTCTATTTCTTTGCATTTATTGCTGAGGAAGGCTGTCTTATCTCTTCTCGCTATACTTTGGAACTCTGCATTCAGATGCTTATATCTTTCCTTTTCTCCTTTGCTTTTCTCTTCTCTTCTTTTTACAGCTACTGTAAGGCCCCCCGCCCCAGGCAGCCATTTTGCTTTTTGCATTTCTTTTCCATGGGGATGGTCTTGATCCCTGTCTCCTGCACAGTGTCACAAACCTCATTCCATGGTTCATCAGGCACTCTAGCTATCAGATCTAGGCCCTTAAATCTCTTTCTCACTTCCACTGTATAATCATAAGGGATTTGAATTAGGTCATTCCTGAATGGTCTAGTGGTTTTCCCCACTTTCTTCAATTTAAGTCTGAATTTGGCAATAAGGAGTTCATGATCTGAGCCACAGTCAGCTCCCAGTCTTGTTTTTGCTGACTGTATAGAGCTTCTCCATCTTTGGCTGCGAAGAATATAATCAATCTGATTTTGGTATTGACCATCTGGTGATGTCCATGTGTATAGTCTTCTCTTATATTTTTGGCAGAGAGTGTTTGCTATGACCAGTACGTTCTCTTGGCAAAATTCTCTTAGCCTTTGCCCTGCTTCATTCTGTATTCCAAGGCCAAATTTGCCTGTTACTCCAGGTGTTTCTTGACTTCCTACTTTTGCGTTCCAGTCCCCTATAATGAAAAGGACATCTTTCTCAGGTGTTTGTTCTAAAAAGTCTTGTAGGTCTTCATAGAACCATTCAACTTCAGCTTCTTCAACATTACTGGTTTTATATAGACTTGGATTATTGTGATCCTGAATGGTTTGCCTTGGAAATGAACAGAGATCATTCTGTCATTTTTGATATTGCATACAAGTACTGCACTGGATATGAGGAGAATATAGCAGTGTGTAAATAAGACAGTTTAGAATTATCCTGAATATTTTAAAGTGGGTAAAAAGTCACACCTATTTTTTCAATATTAAGAAAAACAAGTGACATTTTCCAGGTTATCATATGTTTACAGGGAATCCATGCAACCTAGGTTTTACTAATCAGATATACTGATTTTGAGTCTTTGATTTTGACACAACAAATATTTGAGGAGGACAGACAGCAGACATTCATATTGCTAGCACCTATGGCAACAGAGCTACAATACTTGAGGATCAGCTGTGGTAATAGCTCTCTTATTACATAATTGTGTAATTAGGAAAATAAATCTTCAGATAATTTTGTTTATTATCTAGGTGGAATGGAATTTTATTTACATTACATGCGAATCATGAAGACTGAATTGATCCTTTTTCATGTTAAAAAAGTGACAAGTTTAGACTTAGGTAAAGAGAGAATTATCCACCTCAAATTCATTCTGTTAACAATTATTACTGGCTCAGAGGTTAAAGCATCTGCCTCCAATGTGGGAGACCCAGGTTTGATCCCTGGGTCGGGAAGATCCCCTGGAGAAGGAAATGGTAACCCACTCCAGTATTCTTGCCTGGAGAACCCCATGGACAGAGAAGGCTGGTAGGCTACAGTCCATGGGGTCACAAAGAGTCGGACACGACTGAGCGACTTCACCCTCATTCCCTCACTATAAGGGGCAGCTAAATGTTGGTTTATAATGAGTGTATCACCTCAGAATACTTATTCTCATATGAGTATATAGCCTATAAATGCTGTTTGCATGTGTGAAATAGTGGTATCCATCTGATATACCAGGTTTCTATGTGTGTGTAGGCTCTGTATATAAATCTCATCATGCATGAATGAATAGAACATACAGACTTGAGAGGCTTCTTTAGTATGTATAATGTATATAGGCTTAGTTTGCCATATAGGAAACTCATCTCTTGTATCTCAGCTGGTAAAGAATCTACCCACAATGTGGGAGACCTGGGTTCAATCCCTGGGTTAGGAGTATTTCCTGGAGAAGGGAAAGGCTACCCCTGGAGAATTCCATGGACTGTATAGACCATGGTTCACAAAGAGTCAGACATGACTGAGCGACTTTCACTAGTTTGCCATAGGTAATGTTTCAACAAACATGTATTCCAAATGAAAAGACCATTATTAATCTGATGTGTAATGTATGCTTTGTGAAAGTCTTATTGTAAGTGATGGAAATGGATATGTTGTTATAAAGTTTTATTTTATAGGATTAATAGTTTTATTTTAGCTTGTTTAGGTGGTAAGTTTACAGCGTTTAGTTTCTCAATTATTCTGGTTACTGAAGAGTATCTGAAAGCTTGACTTCAAATGTGATTATCTAGGAGGCTTTATTTTTAGGTTTCATAGTAGAGCTTTCTTTGTTTCTATGTTGTGCAGGCAGGAAGTCAAGGTGGTGTTGGCACATGATTTAAAAGATTTGGATGTTTGGATAATTTTTCATAGTAAAGAAATTGGTTTTGTTTGTGAAGGTTTTTCTGGGTGTTCTTTATTGGTTGGGTATAGTTATGGATTGAAGGTGGTGGTGAGTTGATTATTATTTGCCAGTATAATTACTATTCTTGAGATTACTTGTAAAAATTAAATACCTAATCTGATCTATAATGAAATAAAAATAGATACTGAAGTTCTGGGTGTTGTCCCTGGAAGCTCAGCTGAGTTTCTCTTTTTAGTAAAACCAACTTTAGTGTGGAACATTTTCATATCCTTTTGTGAAAGTATAAATCTCAAGATTACAGAGAATTACTTGAGAAATTTATTTCATGCATAAAGATAATGAACCAGGTACAAGTTTTATTTAGCACATTAATATGGGAACAAACAGGATGATGAAACCCAGTCAAGAGAAAAGTGAGAAACCAACATACAAAATTCTCAGTGCAACAAAGAAATCCTAAGAATTGCATTGCTAAGTTGAATACAAACCTAGTGTATTATTTCAGTTAATACACTCTGTGACAATAAAACTTAATTTTAGAGTTGTCTTCTCTATGAAAACTCATTTGATCTCTACTAGACAAAAATCCTGTCCTCTTTTATCAGTTTTCTAGAAGTCAACATCTAACTTTACATTGTAAATCAGTTCAGTTCAGTCGCTTAGTCATGTCCGACTCTTCACAGCCCCATGAATTGCAGCATGCCAGGCCTGCCTGTCCATCACCAACTCCCAGAGTTTACTCAAACTCATGTCCATTGAGTTGGTGATGCCATCCAACCATCTCATCCTCTGTCGTCCCCTTCTCCTGCCTTCAATCTTTCCTAGCATCAGGGTCTTTTCCAATGAGTCAGTTCTTTGCATCAGGTAGCCAAAGTATTGGACACAGCAATTCAAAGAAAGGTACATTCCCATAAGAATCAGATGATCTTCAGATGTGCTTGTTAAACAGTGTGTTACACTGATACTGGAGGGTTCAATGATGAACTTATGCTTCATTTCTGAGTTTTGAAAATTTAGGGTTCCCTCTTGTGCTCATAAATAACCTCTGTAGATTATTTAGAGAAGGGTCTTATTGTGATTTTGTGTTATTTAACCTTATTAATTTGTATCCAGTGTGGTTTAAAGGGTCAGTTAATACACATAAGGTTTATTGTTGTATAATCAGCAAATCTTGATTCAGATTGTGTTAAATAACTATTAAGCTTAATAAATGAGGTTCTGTCTAGAGCATGTATAGGGAATCTAGAATTTCATTAAATAGTCCCTACTGTTCCAGACTCTTATTCTTACTACAACTTGAGAATTTCACCTGAATCAGGTTTCACATATATATCTACAAATGTGGGCAACTTTTCTCTCCTATTCCTGGTAATCAGTGATCTTTCTTCCTACTGTAATGCTGGGATAGAGTACAACAAGGGACACCAAACTGTTTGCCTAGGAAAGCTGTAGGCTTTGATTCCAAATACCAGTTATGCATATGTCTTTAGTGGGGACTGGTGGCTTGTTCTTTCAGACTGAATGACATGTATTCTCAAATATGATCCTTCAGTTATGACCTTGATGACACAATCAATTTTTCTAATTGTGTCCAACTGGGAATTTCCAACTCCCAGTGTAAAGGAGTACATATTTTCAGCTTTTGCAAAAGACTGCATTGCCATGAAACTAGTGGCTCAGTAAAAACAAATTTTACCTGAATTCAGAGGGGTGGTGAGAACAAGTTATTAAATAAAATAATGTTTTGCTCAAGCGTAACAGAAGAAAAAGTCAAAGGAGAATGGGTTTTCTCATACACCCATGAGGAAGTAGAATGTTTAAAAGAGTACTAACAGGGAATCTCCACCTGGTGGTACAGTAGTTAGGACTCAGCACTTTCACTGCTGAAGGCCTGGGTTCAATCCCTAGTCAGGAAATGAAGATCCCACAAGTCACACAGTGTTGCCAAATAAGAAGAAAGGAGTACCAACAATTTCCAAAAAGAAAAGATGAATATGCATGATTAGATTGCCCTCATCAGTTTGTTCAATCTGGTGTAGGTAATGTCCTACTATATCTAGGGTTATCAGTGTATTTCTGGGGAGTTATCTGCTCTTCTCTAAAATTTAATCTTGGAAATTCTGAGTCAGTCCCCTGATCAGTTGTATTGGTATCTAATTGAAGTGGCAGTGTCAGCTTACACTAGGAAAGATGTTTCCACGAGTTTCTTCCTTGCATGTCAGTAGATAAGAGAGTATCTGTAAAGGTCCTCTCAAACATGATTTTGAGGTTAACTTCTCCTATTTCTGTTCTATATCATGTAGGGAAAACCTTCAGATGAACATGGGAATAAAGCAGAAATCACATGATAATTAAAATTAATTTGATTATTATATGATAGTAAATAGCAGTGTCAAAAAGGAGAATACAATAGTCTACAAATAGGCTATAATGCATAACTATTTTCAAAAGATTTGGTCTGTTTCTCTTTCCCTTAAGAGTAAGAACATGTCGTGACTTTTGTCTTGTTTCAGTGGTTGAGACTTCATGCTTCCAATACAGGGACACAGGTTCAGTCCCTAGTCAAGGAACTAAGATCCTGCATTCCACTCAGCAACCCCACCCACCCAAAAAGGAAGATTATATTATGGGCATTGAACAGCTCTCCTGGTACTTCCAATCCATTCTTTATTACATTAAAAAAAAATTGTCCATCTCTTAAATGTATTTCTATTATTTTACCTGCACAGTATTAACTAGGAATTTAAAATTTTCCTTTTAACAACTCCTCCCATATTGAGGGATTAATGCACAATGTAGAGCTATATATGAAGCATGGACATTTCTACTTCTAGCCATGACTATTTGCCTAGAAAATTAAACTGAAGGGCTTAAATAGTCATTCTCAGATACTGGGCAACAATCAGTGCAGAACTGTGATCCATGAGAGAAGGGAATACTAGGAGAGCCTTAAAATTGCCCTCATGTTTTGCCTGGATGTACTTTCCAGGTCTTATAGCAGGAGGACCCTAAGCAAAGCATAGCTATCTTGTGGATTTGAGGAGAAAGAGATTGGATTTTGGGAGATCAGAGTGTCTGGAATTTTGAGGGATGAAGTTCAAAAGTGAGAAAGCTTTCCAGAGAAAGGCCTCTAGAAATCTTCATGGGACTGGCTTGAGTATGTTGTTAGTATCTATGAGACACAGAAATAGGGTGAAGTTCTACAAGGCTGGTCAAAGTACTAATAGGGAGCTTTTATCTGAACCATTCTAAGAACATACGGTTATGAGAGCTGGACTGTAAAGAAGTCAGAACACCAAAGAAGCCTTTGAACTATGGTGCTGGAGAATACTCCAGCAAGGAGATCAAACCAGTCAGTCTTAAGGGAGATCTACCCTGAATATTCACTGGGATGACTGATGCTGAAGCTGAAGCTCCAGTATATTTGTCATCTGATGCAAATAGATGACTCACTGGAAAAGTCCCTGATGTTGGGAAAGATCGAGGGCAGAAGGAAAAGAGGGTATCAGAGGATGAGATGGCTGGATGGCATCACTGATGCAAACTCTGGGAGACAATGAGGGATAGGGAGTCCTGATGTGCCGCAGTCCATGAGGTTGCAAAGAGTCAGACACAACTAGGCGATTGAACGACAACAACAACATCATCAAGAGCTCACTTCCATTGCCAACATTCATTGGATCATAGAAGAAGCTAGAGAATTCCAGAAAAGCGTCTAATTCTGCTTCATTAACTATGCTAAAGCTTTTGTGTGGAATAAAACAAACTGTGGAAAATTCTTAAAGAGATGGGAATATCAGACCACTTTACCTGCCTCCTGAGAAACCTGTATGCAGGTCAAGAAGCAACTGTTAGAATCGGCCATGGAACAACGGGCTGGTTCCAAGTTGGGAAGAGAGCACGTCAAGGCTGTATATTGTCACCCTGCTTATTTAACTTACATGCAGAATCATGTGAAATGCCAGGCTGGGTGAGCATGAGCTGGAATCAAGGTTGCAGGGGGAGGCATCAATAACCTCAGAAAGCAGATGATACCACCCTTATGACAGAAAGTGAAGAGGAACTGAAGAGCCTATTGATGAAAGTGAAAAGGAAAGTGAAAAAGCTGGCTTAAAACTCAACATTCAAAAAATGAAGATGGTGGTATCTGGTTCCATCACTTCATGGAAAACAGATGGGAAAACAGTGGAAAGAGTGCAAGCATCTTTTAATTTCATGACAGCAGTCACCGTCCACAGTGATTTTGGAGCCCAAGAAAATAAAGCCAGGCATGCTGCAGTCTATGGGGTCACAAAGATTTGGACACGACTGAGTGACTGAACAAGAGCTCACATGTGTCTGGAAGATACTCAAGTTCTAACTAGCTGTATTAGAAGATAGACTTTTTGGACATATGAGAACTTCAGTAAAAACCCCAGAAAGGTCACACCATAATAACAAGCCTAAACCAGCTCTAAATTAAGGGCTATTTTAGACCCACTTAAAAAAATCCAATTGATTTGTTCATAATATAACCCCAGCCCCCCCAAAAAAAAAAAACACTTCCCTTGTGGCTCAGTTGGTAAAGAATCTGCCTGCAGTGCAGGAGACCCGTGTTCAATCTCTGGCTTGGGAAGATCCTCAGTAGAAGGAAATAGCAATCCACTCCAGTATTCTTGCTTGGAGAATCCCATGGACAATGGAACCTGGCAGGATACAGTTCATAGGGTCCCAAGAGTCAGATACAACTTAGTGACTAAATCACCATCACCAAACAAACAAACAAACAAACTAGGAAAGAAAACAATACTCAGACATCTAACAGTATAACAACTACAGTGTACAAGATCCAGTAATAAAATTACTGTGCCTACAAAGAAGGTTGAAAATGTGGCTTAAAGCCAGGGGAAAACTACACATAAAGATCCAGGAAAAAAAAAAAAAAAAGCTGATAGAATTAAGAAAAGGGAGTTTTCAAAAGCTATTCCAAGTGTATCAAGGATTTAAAGAAAAATAACATAATGAGAGAGATGTAAGATATAAAAATAACTGAATAGAATTTCTAGAACTGAAATTTCTATGTCATCTGAAATTCTTCAGTATTTGTTGATAGTTTGTGTATTTTGAGTAATGGCTCTATATCACCAAGGTGGTTGAATGAATGGATATAGAGTTGTTCATAAGATTTTTAATTATCCTTGTAATGACTTTGGGATCAATGGTTATATTCCATTTTTTCATTCCTGATTTTCATAGTTTGTAATGGTCTCTCCTCCCCTGTCCTAGAGATTTATGCATTGTATTGATCTAATTAGAGATACAGTATGTGGTTTTGTTGATTTCTGCTCAGATCTTTTGTTTTCTTTCTTTTGTTTGCTTTGGCTTTGATTTTAGGTTTTATGTAGCTTGCAAAAGGGTCAACTTTAGGTTACTTTAGTTATTTTTTTCAGTTCACTTCAGTCGCTCAGTCATGTCCCACTCTTTGCAACCCCATGAATCATAGCACACCAGGCCTCCCTGTCCATCTCCAACTCCCATTCATTCAAACTCATGTCCATCGAGTTGGTGATGCCATCCAGCCATCTCGTTCTCTGTCGTCCCCTCTTCCTTCTGCCCCCAATCCCTCCCAGCATCAGAGTCCTTTCCAATGAGTCAACTCTTCACATGAGGTGGCCAAAGTACTGGAGTTTCAGCTTTAGCATCATTCCTTCCAAAGAACACCCAGGGCTGATCTTCAGAATGGACTGGCTGGATCTGCTTGCAGTCCAAGGGATTCTCAAGAGGCTTCTCCAACACCACAGTTCAAACGCATCAATTCTTCTGCACTCAGCTTTCTTCACAGTCCAACTCTCACATCCATACATGACCACAGGAAAAACCATAGCCTTGACTAGACAGACCTTAGTTGGTAAAGTAATGTCTCTGCTTTTGAATATGCTATCTAGGTTAGTCATAACTTTCCTTCCAAGGAGTAAGCATCTTCTAATTTCATGGTTGCAAGCACCATCTGCAGTGATTTTGGAGCCCCCAAAAATAAAGTCTGACACTGTTTCCACTGTTTCCCCATCTATTTCCCATGAAGTGATGGGACTGGATGACATGATCTTTGTTTTCTGAATGTTGAGCTTTAAGCCAACTTTTTCACTCTCCTCTTTTACTTTCATCAAGAGGCTTTTAGTTCCTCTTCACTTTCTGCCATAAGGGTGGTGTCATCTGCATATCTGAGGTTACTGATATTTCTCCCGGCAATCTTGACTGCAGCTTGTGCTTCTTACAGCTCAGCATTTCTCATGATGTACTCTACATATAAGTTAAATGAGCAGGGTGACAATATACAGCCTTGACGTACTCCTTTTCCTGTTTGGAACCAGTCTGTTGTTCCATATCCAGTTCTAACTGTTGCTTCCTGACCTGCATATAGGTTTCTCAAGAGGCAGGTCAGGTGGTCTGGTATTCCCATCTCTCTCAGAATTTTCCACAGTTTATTGTGATCCACACAAAGGCTTTGACATAGTCAATAAAGCAAGCATTTCATACTATACATTTACCTCTAATACCACCTTAACTGTATCATAGATTTTGATGTGTTGTATTTTAATTTTTATTTATTTTGAAATATTTTAAAATTTCCTTAAATTTTCTTTCTTGTTATTATTTAGTTGTTAAGTCCTGTCTGACTCTTTGGGACCCATGGACAGTAACCCACCAGGCTCCTCTGTCCATGGAGTTTCCCAGGCAAGAATACTGAAGTGAATTGCCATTTCCTTCTCCAGTTACCTTCCCAACCCAGGGACTGAATTTACATCTCCTGCATTGGCAGGTGAATCCTTTACTGCTGAAACACCAGGGAAGCCTGACCCCATGGTTTATTTAGAAATTTTCTTTTCAAATTTCTAGATACTTTCAGATTTTCTAGTTATCTCACTATTGATTTCTAGTTTAATGCTGTTCTGGTCTGATTACATTCTTTGTATGTTTTCATATTTATTGAAGTTCATTTATTTTATGGTTCAGAATATGATCTGTTGTATTGTTACAAATGCACATGAAAGGACTATGCATTCTGCCTATAAATGAGTTGTAAAATAGCAAATAAAATGTGTCAAACCATCTTCCAGTTTATTCATCCCAGCCCATAACCATAAATTTATTTTCCACATATGTAACTCCACTTTAGTTTTGTAGATAAATTCATTTGTAGGCCTTTATTTTTTTATTTTTACACATATAAGGAAATCCAACTAGTCCATCCTAAAGGAGATCAGTCCCGGCTGTTCATTGGTAGGACTAATTTTGAAGCTGAAACTCCAAAACTTTGGCCACCTGATACGAAGAGCTGTCTGGTTTGAAAAGACGCTGATGCTGGGGAAGATTGAGGGCAGGAGGAGAAGGGGACGACAGAGGATGAGATGGTTGGATGGCGTCATCGACTCAATGGACATGGGTTTGGGTGGACTCTGGGAGTTGGTAATGGATGGGGAGGCCTGGTGTGCTGCGGTTCATGGGGTTACAAAGAGTTGGACACGACTGAGTGACTGAACTGAACTGAACTGAAGCAATACTGTATATTTATCTTTCTCTCTCTGACTTACTTCCCTCAGTATGGCAGTCTCTGGGTCTGTCTGTGTTGCTGCGCCTGGCATTATTTTGTTCTGTTTTGTAGCTGAGTAGTAGTCCATTGTATATATGTACCACATCTTCTTTATCCATTCCTGTTGGTGGACATTTAGGTTGCTTCCATGTGCTGAATATTGTACACAGTGCTGCAATGAACTCTGGGGTGAATGTGTCCTTTCAGGCCATATTTTTCCCTATGTATGTGCAGGAGTTGAATTGCTGTATCGTATGGTAGCTCTATTTTCATTTTTTAAGGAATCTCCATTCTGTTGTCCATAGTGGCTGTACCAGTTTACATTCCCACCAACAGTCTAGGAGGGTGCCCTTTTCTCCACATGCTCTCCAGCATTTTTTGTTTTGTGCTTTTTTAATGATGGCCATTCTGACCAGTGTGAACTGATACCTCGTTTAAGTTTTGGTTTGCATTTCTCCATTAATTAGTGATGTTGAGCATCTTTTCATGTGCTTTTTAACAATCCATATGTCTTTGGAGAGATGTCTGTTTAGATCTGCCACCCATTTTCTTTTTTGTTTGTTTGTTGTTTTTTTTTTTTAAGTTTTTATTTTTATTTATTTATTTTTTAAAACTTTATTCTACATTACAGTACTGTATTTGTTTTGCCATACATTGACATGAATCAGCCACAGGTGTCCACGATCTCCCAATGCCAAAGCCCCCTCCCACCTCCCACCCCACATCCTCTCCCTGAATCATCCCGTGCACCAGCCATGCATCCTGCATCCTGTATTGAACATAGACTAGCACTTCATTCTTACAAGATAGTATACGTGTTTCAATGCCGTTCTTCCAAATCATCCCACCCTCTCCCTCTCCCTCAGAGTCCAAAAGTCCGTTCTATACCTCTGAGTCTCTTTTGTTGTCTCACATAGAGGGTCTTCATTACTATCCTTCTAAATTCCATATATAAGTGTCAGTATACTGTATTGGTGTTTTTCTTTCTGGCTTACTTCACTCTGTATAATCGGTTCCAATTTCATCCATCTCATTAGAACTGAGTCAAATTTATTCTTTTTAAGGGCTGAGTAGTACTCCATTGTGTATATGTACCACAGCTTTCTTATCCATTCATCTGCTGATGGACATCTAGGTTGTTTCCATGTCCTGGCTATTATAAACAGTGCTGCAATGAACATTGGGGTACATGTGTCTCTTTCAATTCTGGTTTCCTCGGTGTGTATGCCCAGCAGTGGGATTGCTGGGTCATAAGGCAGTTCTATTTGCAATTTTTAAGGAATCTCCACACTGTTTTCCATAGTGGCTGTACTAGTTTGCATTCCCACCAGCAGTGTAAGAGGGTTCCCTTTTCTCCACATCCTCTCCAGCATTTATTGCTTGTAGACTTTTGGATCGCAGCCATTCTGACTGGTGTGAAATGGTACCTCCTTGTGGTCTTGATTTGCATTTCTCTGATAATAAGTGATGTTGAGCATCTTTTCATGTGTTTATTAGCCATCCGTATGTCTTCTTTGGAGAAATGCCTATTTAGTTCTTTGGCCCATTTTTTTAATTGGTTCGTTTATTTTTCTGGAGTTGAGCTGCATAAGTTGCTTTGTATATCTTTGAGATTAGTTGTTTGTCAGTTGTTTCATTTGCTATTGTTTTGTCCCATTCAGAAGGCTGTCTTTTCACCTTGCTTATAGTTTCCTTTGTTGTGCAGAAGCTTTTAATTTTAATTAGATCCCATTTGTTTATTTTTGCTTTTATTTCCAGTATATTGGGAGGTGGATCATAAAGGATCCTGCTGTGATTTATGTCGGAGAGTGTTTTGCCTATGTTCTCCTCTAGGAGTTTTATAGTTTCTGGTCTTACATTTAGATCTTTAATCCATTTGAGTTTATTTTTGTGTATGGTGTTAGAAAGGGGTCTAGTTTCATTCTTTTACAAGTGGTTGCCCAGTTTTCCCAGCACCACCTGTTAAAGAGACTGTCTTTACCCCATTGTATATTCTTGCCTCCTTTGTCGAAGATAAGGTGTCCATAGGTGTGTGGGTTTATCTCAGGGCTTTCTATTTTGTTCCATTGATCTATATTTCTGTCTTTGTGCCAGTACCATACTGTCTTAATGACTGTGGCTTTGTGGGTTGTTTGTTTTTTGGCTATGGAACTGCATGAGCTGTTTGTATATTTTGGAGATAAATACTGTGTTGGTTGCTTCATTTGTAAATATTTTCTTTTTTTTGAGGGTTTTCTTTTTATTTTGTTTGTCTGTGTGTTTTTTTTCCTGTGCAAAACATTTAAGTTTAATTAGGTCTCTTTTGTTTATTTTTGTGTTTACTTTCGTTATTCTAGGAGGTGGATCAGAAAAGATCTTGCTGGGACTTCTCTGGCAGTCCAGTGGTTAAGACTGTACAAGCCATTTACTTGCCCTTGTTGCTCAACTGGAAAAGAATATGCCTGCAATGTGGGAGACCTGGGTTTGATCCCTGGGTTGGGAAGATCCCCTGGAGAAGGGAAAGGCCACAATCCAGTATTCTGGCCTGGAGAATCCCATGAACTGTATAGGGATTGCAAAGAATTGAATAGGACTGAGCGACTTTCACTTCACTTCTTCACTTCATGTTTAATAATACATGTAAATTTCTTTTAATGATATCTTTAGAGCTGGCATAAATCATCTTGCTTTTTAAAGGTGCACTTTTGGGAGACTTTCACATCATTAAAAACTTTGGTGACTTCATCATTCACTGTTACTCTAGAAGCCATAGTGCTTGTAGCTGAGGCTGTGGTGGAGGCTCCCGGAAATCATCTTAAATTTCTTTAGTTGGTTGGTTTTTGATAACTTTTCATGATTCATAATCTCTCATTACGTTATATCTCTTCTTTAGCCAATATCGGCCCAAAAGTTGGTTTGGGTTTTCCCTAAGATGTTGCGCAAAACCTGAACGAAGTTTTTGCCCAACCTTATATCATGGCCTAGATCAGGAGCTGACAAACTGCAGCCTACTGTCTAAATTCAGCCTAGTGGCTGTTCTGTGTGGCCTGAGAGCTGTGTATGGTCTTTGAATTTTTAAATCACTGGAGAAAATCAGAAGAATAATGTTTCATGATGTGTACAGCTCACATAAAACTCAAGTTTTAGTGTCAGTCAATAAATTTTTATTGAAACACAGACATGTTTTTTTTTTTTTAGACATGCTTATTCACTTGTGAATTGTCTATGGCTGTTTCTGCACTGTAATAATTCAGTAGTTGAGACAGAGATGTGTCTCACACAAAGGAAAAAAATATTTGACACTTGTCTCTTGACACATAAGTTTGCTGAACCCTGGATAAGGAACTGTTTATGTTTTATAGAGCTAAATTTCTCCTTAGAAGATTTGTGAATAGAATTATAAATTCAGTCAGAATTTCAATGTGGATTACTGCATAGACTTAAGATATTGGCTTAAGACTTAAGAAAACAGTAGGATGACCCTTCAGTAAAACCTAAAACATAACTTTCCAGGCCAATTGTTGATTTTGGTCTGATCAGGGCAGTCAGTGTTGATGATCTTCATAAGCTAGGATAAGGACACAAAGAAAGTAAATATAGAACCAGAGAGAATACATTTGGATATAACTGGTTAATAGCTCATAGATACTGAATGAATTTATATCCTCCAACTGTCTGAGTTTGGGAATTTTTTTGAAAAATAAATGATATGGGGAGGGAGGTGGGAGGGGGTTCAGGATTGAGAACTCATGTACACCTGTGGTGGATTCATGTCAATGTATGGCAAAACCAATACAGTATTGTAAAGTAAAATTAAAAGAAAAATAATAAAATAGAATAAATAAAAAGGAAAATAAATGAAATAGATATATTGGTTGGACTAATATGAGGTATAATCAATCCTTATTATATTAAGTCTGCCATTATAGTTGGGTTAGGAGGTCGCACAGAGTCGGACATGACTGAAGTGACTTAGCAGCAGCAGCAGCAGGAAGATTTTAGGCAAAGTTATCAACACAGATAATGTGAACTCTTACAGGTTTGATTCTAATTATTCCTGCTCTTTTCCCCTCAGGAATTCTGCTGCCATGACCATTTATTTATTTTTGAATCAATATACTAGTGTCCATACTGATAGTCAAATAATATTCAGTAGAATTTTCTGCAACTCCTGATACAAATTTTCTGTGGTGCTTTTATTCTGGCTATTCTTTTGCAAAGAAGATTCCTAGCATAAAAATTTTAGGAAGGGGCTGAGGAGAACAAAGAGGTGTTATGACAGTGGTCTCAAAGTAAAAGTTACAAGTTGGTTCATGGAAAAGGACTTAATATTGTTAAAAATTCCCACCATTTGAGTGGTTTTAAGCACTAAGCAATCTGATTTTTTACCACAGTGGGATGAATAGTTTCAATAAAAAGTGATATTGCTATTCATATTTTTGGCTAGTTCTCCTCAGGATTACCTGTTGAGTAGTAGTGTTTCCTTCTAAATGGAGTCATTGAGAAGATTTTGCATAATTGTCCTTTTTTAAAAAAATGAAGTATAATTGACTTAGAATATTATATTAGCTTCAGATGGACAACATAGTGATTTGATATTTTTATGCTTTACAAAATGATCACAGTAAGTCTGTTTACCCTCTCACCATAAAAATTATTACAATATTATTGACTATATTCCCAATGCTTTATAACCTCCTTATTACTGTTTATTTTATAACTGGAAATTTGTACCTCTGAATCTCACCTATTTTATTCATCCTCCCTTCCCTCAGGCTACTACTAGTTTATTCTCTATGTCTGTGATGCTGTTTGATTTTGTTATGTTTGCATGTTTTGGTTTTTAGATTTCATATAAAATGAAACTTCAAGCATGTAGAATAGCTTGAGAAGGACAGGTGTTAACTTTTTTCTAGAAATTAGGTATAATTCACCTGTTAAACTGGCTGGCTGGAGCTGGAGTATTGTTGGGAATTTTAGGTTATCAGTTTCATTACTAGTAATTGTTTTGTTCATGCTTTCTATTTCTTCCACATTCAGTCTTGAGAGATTGTACCTTGCTAAGAATTTATCTATTTCTTATAGGTTGTCCATATTATTGGCATATTTTCATTTGCAGTTATTTCTTACAATCCTTCGTATTTCTGTGGTGTCAGTTGTAGCTCCTCTTTCATTTCTTATTTTATTTATTTGGGCCCTTCATCACTTTTCTTGACTATTCTGGCTAACGTTTTATGAATTTTGTTTATCTTTTCAAAGAACCAGGCTTTAGACTCATTGATCTATTCTTTAGTTGTTTTAGCCTCCATTTTGTATATTTCTGCTTTGATCTTCATTATATCTTTGTTGATGAACACTGGATTTTGTTTTTTCACTTTGTACTTTTCTTTAGGTACATATTTTCAGATTTTCTTTTTTACCTGAGGTAGACTTGTATCACTATAGACATCCCTCTTAGAATTGTCCAATAGATTTTTGGATCTCAGGGGTTTCCATTTGTCTCCAGCTATTTTTAAAATTTGGAATTGGAACCGATTATACAGAGTGAAGTAAGCCAGAAAGAAAAACACCAATACAGTGTACTGACACATATATATGGAATTTAGAAGACAGTAATGATGACCCTACATGAGAGACAACAAGAGACACAGAGGTATAGAGTGGACTTTTGGACTCTGAGGGAGAGGGAAAGGGTGGGATGGTATGGGAGAATGGCAATGAAACATGTATATTTTCCTGTAAGAAACGAAACGCTAATCTATGTTCAATGTAGGATGCAGGAGGCATGGGGCTGATGCACAGGATGATTCAAGTAGAGGATGGGGGGGTGGGAGGTGGGAGGGGGATTCGGCATTGGGAGATTGTGTTCACCTATGGCTGATTCGTGTCAATGTATGGCAAAACAAATACAGTATTGTAATTAAAAAAAATAAATAAATTTAATTAAAAAATAAAAAAATAAAATAAAATTTTGTCTTTCTGATCTGTTGGTCACTCATTGACTGTTCAATAGCATATTGTTTAGCATCCATGTGTTTGTGTTTTAAAATTAATTTTTATCAGAGTATAGTTGCTTTACCCTATTGTGTTTCTACTGTATAGCAAAGTGAATCAGCTATACATATACATATATCCCCTCTTGTTTGGATTTCCTTCCTATTTGTCACCATAGAGCACTGAATGGGGTTCCTTTAGCTATACAGTAGGTTCTCCTTAGTTATATATTTTATACATAGTACCAGTAGTGTGTATATGTCAATCCCAACTTCCCAGTTCATCCCACACATCGCCCTTTCCCCCTTGGTGTTGAAACATTTGTATCTCTATTTCTGTTTTGCAAATAAAATAATTATACCATTTTTATATTCCACATATATGCTAATGTTCATATATGATATTTGTTTTTCTGACTGATTTTACTCTCTGTGACCATCTAGATATAATCACATCTCTACAAATGACCCAATTTTGTTCCTTTTTACAGCTGAGTAATATTTTATTGTGTATATGTATCCTATCTTCTTTATCCATTCTTCTGTTGAGCAACAGTAGAGAACCCTTGGACTAGAGAGTCTTATGTGGGGCCTAGACCCCATAATTCTGGAGAGAATATTCTGCAGTTGTGATTATCCTTCCTTTTTGGATTGCCTCCCTGATGTATCAGTCTTAATTGTATAATGTCTCTAGATTCCTTTTTATATCTATAATTGTGGAGATGTTCTCTACTAGTTTTTTTTTTAAATTAATTTATTTTGGCTGTGCTGGGTCTTCATTGTTGTGTTCTGGCTTTCTCTAGTTGCAGTGAATGGGAGCTGCTTTACCTGGTGGTATACACGCTTCCCTTTGCCATGGCTTCTTTTGTTGCTGAGCACAGGCTCTAGGTGCACAAGCTTCTGTAGTTGTAGCACTCAGGCTTCAGTAGTTGTGGCACAGGGTCTCCTTAGTTGTGGCTTGTGGGCCCTAGAGCATGGGCTCCAGTAGTTGTGACACAGTCTTTGTTGCTCTACAGCATGTGGAACCTTCTGGACTAGGGATTGAACCCATGTCTCCTGCATTGGCAGGTGGATTTCTGTCCACTGTACCACCACAAGTCTTTAGGTTGTTCTCATAGATACTTGTTCTGCCTGTGGTTGTAGTTCTGGTGTGTCCATGGGAAAAAGAGAGTGGAGGGTTTTTCTACTCTGCCATACTGGCCACGACTCTAATTGTCCTGTTTCTTAACAAATTAATAAGCTGGATCATCTAGCAGCCCTTCTACTTGTAATTTCTCTAAGCACAGACATAGAGAACTGAGAACCATTTAATACTTTTTTTTTTTTTTTAACTTGAGAAACAAGGTGTTTTGTGGAGAATTTGTCTTTATTTCTAGCTTGTTACTTACTAGAGCTTTTTTCAAATGTTCAGTCATAGGCTAGAGACAGTCTAAATTGGCTTTGTTCCATTCCAGTATATTTTTCTGAGTATTTTAAGGTGAGCCCTGATTTACGTAAGCTATTAGATTACCCATATTACTACTCAAAACTACTGAAATCTAGTTTTAAACCCTCCTGTTAATCTTGATAGTTTTTGCTATTTCAATTTTTTGTTGTTGTTGTTTAAGTTGTCCTTAAGGAAAAGGCTTCAAGAATATCCTTGTATAATGGGTTTCCTATTCCCTTTGCCATTTGGGGGCATTTTAGAAATTAAGTACAAATGAGTTTTTAAATCTGATTTTGATCTTTCCTGTCCAGTTTTTTCCACTGTTTTCCCCACATGAAGGTCTGGCAGTTAAGTGAATCATTTAGTCTAGAACTGGTAGAATCTAAGGAAATCTTGAATTATGAAGCAAATTCCTATGTTTATGAGGATTAAGAAAAGACTTAATTATCGACTCAGCTCAGATCTCAATCATGGTTTAATTCAATACTGATGATCTTCCTTGTTGGTATTATGAAATATGATTCTTTCTTTCTTGAGAAAAAAAGTGGGAAAGGGCAGCTTTCTTAGGGTGTTCTGGGAACGAGAAGAAATACAGAGGGTGGAATAAAATGAAGATTAAGTTGTGTTGAGACAAAGGAAGAATAGTCTTGAGAAAATGTGAGGTAGCTATTTCTTCCTTCTGAAAGATAGCCATCTATCACCAACTTTACCAACAAGTGATCTAAAATTGGCAAATAATGGTAAAAGTAGCCATCTACTAAGTTTAATATAGACTATGTACATATATATATATATATATATATATTGGACTGAGGTGTAAGATAAAATGCTGTGTCTTAAAAAAGCTGACAGTTTTTGCTGTGAGAAAGTTACACTGAGTAGAAGTAGAAAAGTGAGGGGGCTGTTGTGAATTGTGCAGTATTCTGTGTACCAGACATTCTCCTAGACCCAGAAAATATTTTACTGTATTTAATCATCAAAATAATCATGAGAAATACATAGATTATTCCTCCCCTTTCCCATTTTATAGTTTGAACAATAAAGACTTTGAGAATATAAATGATTTTACCAAGGTTACAAAGCAAGAGGCATATGAAGCCAAGATTTGAATTTGGTTTAAGACATATATAAATAAGTAAGTACAGAGAACAGAATTAAAGAGGCATAAAATTAGTCATTGGAGTTTAATGCCATCAAAGTTTCTTTAGTTCAGAAATATTTCAGGATGTCTTCATGAGGAGGTAGCGTTTGAACTAAGCTGTGCAAGTAGAGGAAAGGTTTTAACAGGTGAATGTGGCAAGGGAGGCAGATGTATGATAGAGGTGGGTTTGAATCCAATTTAATCTGAAGCTAAAGCATATTTCTTCTTCTTCTTTTTTTTTTTAATTGCCCATAACTGGAACAGTGAGAGGGAATGTGGGAAACCATTGAAACTAAAAATGAATTGTATTACCTTGAGTTTTAAAAAAGTTTGAAAAGGGAGCTGTAGAAAAGAATAGGAAGAACCTTTAGTGCAAATACAACAGGTTCTATGATAGAGATTAAATCATTGCAAATACCATCACTTCCAATGGAAATTACATTTAATTTCTCTTCTTGGCAACTCTTATCTCAGGACCAGTATTTCAGAAGTCCTGGTGGGTTGAATGGTAATGGATCAACATGGAGGTAGGGCTGGGTGTGGGGCTGAATGCAGGAAAATTGGAAAATGCTTTTGATAGGAGCTAATGTTTTCTCTGATGTACTTATTTTTAGATCAAACCATTTTTTCGTATGAAACCCTTATCAGAGGCTGATAAGGAAAGAGCAAGAAATCAGAAGATTGCTAAACTAACTGATTTATTGGCAATTGCACAGAAGGAAAAGAAACTGGTGATATTTGATCTTAATTCTCCTCCTCCAAGACATCCTTCCAGATCATCGTATATCCACCTTGTAGTAAGAGTGATCCTTGACTCTAAGATTGAGCAACATCTGGTATGTCTATCTCAGTATTTATGATAGAGGTTGGGAGGTGGATTGCTTGTCCCAAGAGCATAGCACTTGAGCCTGACCTACCTTGTAGATCTTTCCTGGGATCCTTAAATAATTCTGCTCTCTATAGAAATGGGAATTGGTTGCTTATACAGCTACATGTGGCAATCTAAGAATGACCCAATTAAATTTACATCATTGGGGAAAACATTGAGGCTGTTTGCTGTTCCACAGCAAATGAAATATCACCAGTGTGTTAAAAGGGGATGCGTATGATTGCTACACAATGTGACTTCACCATCACCAACATACATCTATTAGAAAGGGCCTGGGCATGGAACACTAAGGCTTTGAGGACTTGGTTTTCATTAGTAATATAGAAAGGACATCTGGTTCTTATTTGAGCAGAGATTTGTTCATCATGTTTCTCAGAACTTGCTGCATTTTGGCAGCTAATCATTCCAAATGTCTTAAAATTTCAAAATATGGAAAAATGCTATGAGTAAAACAAGTATGTATCTCTGCAAATAGAACTATTTCTACAGATGAGTCAAAATAGCATCCCCTGTTAGCAGGATATGACTCCGCTCAAAGATGATTTTTAGCATCATCAGCCAGAGGAGATGTTTATAAGTCTGACTTTTCATCCACACCTACCAACTCCTCATCCACTTTGGCTAGTATTATATCACCATGGACCCTTGGTCCCACTATGTTAACTGGGAAAACTCAGCTCCAGAACAACCTTGGTGAAAGCCTCATTATAGGAGTTCATTAAATGCTGTATGGCAGAAACCAACACAACAATCTAAAGCAATTATCTTCCAATTTAAATTGTAAAAAGTTCATTAGACAATATTGTCAGGTTGACTCTTTCACCAAAGGCTGGAATCTCTCTGCTCCCTATAAAATGTACCCATGCTGGAATGGGTCTCCTCCCATTCTACATGGGGCTGTTTGTGTCTAGACTGCTGATTATCCACTGAAAGATGTCCTATTTTTCCTTATAGATTGCTTGGTTACCAGGTTCTGAGAGAAGGTATATCAAGAGCAAAGCTCCTGGTTTTCAGCATGTGGGCACATTTTATACCCTTCAGGAACTTGCGGATGAAAACATCACTAGAATAAATGTTGACTATAAGAGATTGTACTATAATGGATTGAGGTAACTGATCATACCTCTTTTGGCCTGTATTGCCTTACTTGCACAAAATCTTCATCCCAGCCAAGGTACTTAGGTTCCTCCTCAGGATATCTGTGTGTGGTTATCTGTTTGGAATCCCCTATTTTCCTCCTCCTGTCCCCCCCACCCCCATCCTCTTCCAACAAACATTTATCAATAATAGGCTCTCTTCCTGGGACAGTCTTTAGCCCCTTATCCTTGTGCTTCAATCTCTTATCACTGTTGCTCTTTTTCCTTTTATATAATGTTATCAGTGGAAGTCAGAGCTCAAAAGTTGATGATTTCCTCTGCCATTACCAGATAGATTACAGTACCTTATAAATGGCTTTTTGATGCAGATATCTAGATCTCTTATAGGAATAACCCAGGGCATAGTTATATCATTATTTCAAAAACATAAAATTGGCAAACAAATGGATAAGAAAGCTGTGGTACATATACACAGTGGAATATTACTCAACTATTAAAAAGTGCATTTGAATCAGTTCTTATAAGGTGGATGAAACTGGAGCCTATTATACAGAGTGAAGTAAGTCAGAAAGAAAAACACCAATACAATATATTAACACATACATATGTAATTTAGAAAGATGGTAATGATGACCCTATATGTGAGACAGGAAGAGAGACACAGATGTAAAGAACAGACTTTTGGACTCTGTAGGAGAAGGCAAGGGTGGCATGATTTGAGAGAATAACATTGAAACGTATATTATCATATGTGAAACAGATTGCCAGTCCAGGTTCAATGCATGAGACAGGGTTGGTGCACTGGGATGACCCTGAGGGATGAGATGGGAAGGAAGGTTGGAGGGGGTTCAGAATAAAGAACACATGTTCACCCTTGGTGGATTCATGTCAATGTTTGGCAAAAACCACTACAATATTGTAATTAGCCTCCAATTAAAAGAAATAAAAAAATAAAAGGGGAAAAAAACAACTTAAAACAGCCTAGTATGAGAATAAAGTAAAATTATTTATATACCACATTTATAAATATATAATTAGGGATAGATTTTCTGAATTAAAAGCACTTGGGAATGAAATGGTAACTTTTTCAAATTCAACTGTTATTAGTCACTGCTCATGTTAATCCCTATACCCTTTCTATTCAATTTTAAAATAATTTTTCAGATAATTCTAAATGCTTCCAAGACACAGTTTCCTTGGTGATACGGATGTAGATGTACATAGGCATCAGTTAAAAGATGTAGATATCACCATAGCTGTAGTTATAGATGTATATCCAAAATCTCTTGGGGTTAGTAGGAGTTCCCATAGATACCTTTTTGTATTTAAAGTCATGAACTCGGCTGCTGGATGCACTTGTGTTACTTTTCCTGGCTCTTTGACCATAGGGAAATTGATTAAAAAAATGTCATTTTTTTTCTTTCAACATTAGAAAATTATATATGCATGTGTATTTCTGTCTCCTTTTACTTATTTTGATATAGGAAATGTTTCTAGTTAAATTTTTCCTCACAATTATTATTTAGATTACTAGTAGTTGAAATTAATTATAATAGCTTCCATTTATTGAGCTTTTATTATGTGTCAAGTGGTTGGTAGACCACAGACTCATTTTCAAATCCTGGCTTACCCATCAGACAAGTGACCACACTGATGACTTAGACAAGTTTTTGCAAAAAGTTATCCCCATAACAAAATTTTTATAATCAAATAGGGTATTTTCTAGAGTTTCTCTCTGAAGGATCTCACCCCTTATTCCTGTCTTGACTAATTAGTTCATTCCTGTGAATGGTTCTGAGAAGCAGCGTGTCCTTGGAGAAGTTTCTCTTTTTGTTTAGTTGTGGTTGAAGGTGGGTTGGACCAATAGGAGACACTACTAACTTTGGAGAGTGTTCAGTTCTGTGTTGATCAGGATTCTTCCTCCACATTGTAGGATATTTAACATCCAGTGATGTTATGGCATCATTGTGACAATCTCAAATGCCCTAGATATTTCCACATGTCATCTGAGAAAATGATTATTGCTCCCATTGAGAGCCATAGGCTAGATGAATGTGTCCAGGTGCATGTTCAACTTCAGCCAAGGATTTTGTGATTATTTAAGGAGATGCAAATGCTGTCCCAACATTCAGGCATATCCTCACTCTTAGGAACTGGTAAGCAGGGGCTGTCCACGTGGCACGCCAGTCAGGCAGTCAGAAATGGTGTACTCTTAGCACAAAGACATATCACAAAAATGGCACCAAAAACTCAGGTTTCCATATGTGACTTCTTACATAGCCAGCAAAATCATAGAGTATTAGTCCAATTTGAGAACCCACTTAGATTAAAAATAAAAGCCATATCTCATTTGAGCTAACCTGTATCTCACTATTGAAAGATTTTGAGACCTGCAACTTGTTTGTTGCTGCTGTAGGGCAAGCTTGCCATTTCAAGGCTAGGTACTTGAAATCAGCAGCCATAAGCAGTAGAAATACTGAAACTGAATAGTGCTATTTCTGATGACTCAGTGACTTATTTCACTATCTAAACTTTACATGGTTTAATATGACACTTTGGAAGTTACTTGTTTTGAAAAATTGTCTATAATGAATCTTGTTTTTGAACATCAAAAAAGAAAAGCAGTTTAATTTAGCTCAGCAAATATTTCCCAAATAGTAATATGTATATAGACCAAATAGTTTTAGGGAAAAGTCAACACAAGCAAGATATGATTCTTTTGTAAGGAAATCTATATAGTCTAGTAGAGGAGTATAAGGGTTTTTAAATATAACTGTACTGTAGGCTAGATCATGATTATTCATGAGCCAGACTTTATTCCAAGCACTTCTCCTCAAGAAACACTGAATTTTAAGAAATTCAGCAGTTATACCTTGTTAGTCATATACTGTTTAAATCAGAATATTTATTTCAATCACATTTCCAATGCAGTCTCTGTGTTCATTTTGATCAGACCACTAGTGCACTAGACCACTAGTATTCATTTTGATCAAACCACTAATGCAAGACATTGTGACCTTGCCATTTTGACTGAGAATGCTTTATTTTTTTATTTTTTAAATTTTATTTTTACTTTATTTTGCTTTACAATACTGTATTGTTTTTGCCATATATCGACATGAATCAGCCACGGGTGTACATGAGTTCCCAACAGTGTTTTAACAGGAACTAAAAAGCCTCTGGATGAAAGTGAAAGTGGAGAGTGAAAAAGTTGGCTTAAAGCTCAACATTCAGAACAAAGATCATGACATCCGGTCCCATCACTTCATGGGAAATAGATGGGGAAACAGTGGAAACAGTGTCGGACTTTATTTTTGGGGGCTCCAAAATTCACTGCAGATGGTGAGTGCAGCCATGAAATTAGAAGACGCTTACTCCTTGGAAGAAAAGTGACCAGCCTAGATAGCATATTCAAAAGCAGAGACATTACTTTGCTGACTAAGGTCTGTCTAGTCAAGGCTATGGTTTTTCCTGTGGTCATGTATGGATGTGAGAGTTGGACTGTGAAGAAGGCTGAGCACCGAAGAATTGATGCATTTGAACTGTGGTGTTGCAGAAGACTCTTGAGAGTCCCTTGGACTGCAAGGAGATCCAGTCAGTCCATTCTGAAGGAGATCAGCCCTGGGATTTCTTTGGAAGGAATGATGCTAAAGCTGAAACTCCAGTACTTTGGCCACCTCATGCGAAGAATTGACTCATTGGAAAAGACTCTGATGCTTGGAGGGATTGGGGGCAGGAGAAGGGGACGACCGAGGATGAGATGGCTGGATGGCATCACGAACTCAATGGACATGAGTCTGAGTGAATTCTGGGAGTTGGTGATGGACAGGGAGGCCTGGCGTGCTGCGATTCACGGGGTTGCAATGAGTCAGACATGACTGAGTGAATGAACTGAACTGAACTGAACCAAAACTATATGCATACAAAAACGTCCTCTGATTTATTTCTGATGTGGGAATTTTAAATGTTTAAAAATTTTTTAATTTTGAAACTAATTTGTTGAGATGAAATTCCCATAAAATTAATCAATTTAAAGGAACAATTCAGTAGAATTTAGTACATTCAGAATGTTGTTCAGCTGTCACCTCTAGGTCCAGTACATTTTAGTATTAGATATTTTTACATTTTTATTTTTCCATTTTTCATCAGTCTTGCTAGAGGTTTACAAATTGTACTAACCTTTTCAAAAACCAAATTTTACCTTCATTAGCTATATTCTGTTGCAAATTTTCTTTCCTATTTTATTGACTGCTGTTATCTTTATTTTCTTTTTTATATTTCCTGTAGGTTTACTTTGTTCTTCTTTTATTAGTTTCTTTAGGTAGAAAATTAGGCGTTTGATTCTAAATTTTCTCTTCTAGCATAAATGTTTAAAGCTATAAATTACCATGCCAGCATTACTTACATTCCACAACATCCAATTTAAAATATTTAAAAAGTGTTTTATTTCCCACTTGACTCACAGATTACTTAGAAATGAATTGCTAACCTTTTAAAGATGTATTACTGCATCTATCCTTAGTGTTATTTGCTTTTGACTTAAATTCATTGTGTGTGTGTGTGTGTGTGTGTGTGTGTGTGTGTGTGTTAGTCATGCAGTCATGTCCAACTCTGTGACCCATGGACTGTAGCCCATCAGGCTCCTCTGTCCATGGGATTTTCCAGGCAGGAGTACTGGAGTCGGTTGCCATTTCCTTCTCCAAATTCACTGTGACCAAAGAACAAGTCTCTATGACTTCAATACACTAAATGTATTTACACTGGTCTCCTTGCCTACTAAATTATTTGTCTTGATGAATTTCCCATGTCCACCTAAAAATGATGAGCTCTCTTCATTTCTTGGATGTGGTATTCTGTAAATATTGGTCAGTTTAGTTCGGTTGACAGTCTTTTTAAACATTTATACTGTATTTCCCCCTTCTTTTCTAATGATTTGTTTGTTGCATGTCACAGTCCCACACAGCATAGAACTTACCTACTGTGAAGCTTTGTTATTAATTTCAAAGGTACAGCAGTCAATCAAGAGGTTTAGAGAAAGCAAGGAAAGTTCAGTCATTGATTTCAGCTTTGCAGGCTTTTTCTTTTATTGGATTCATACTCTATGGCCTACAGTAACAGATAAGAGCTCCAAGTGAGTTTTTGCAGAGCTGTTTCACTTAGAGGGGAGTATTTACATTACAGAACATCTGCATTTAATATTCCCAAAGAGATATGTAACTTATGTGACCTTCTCCAGGGAACCATGCCTCATAAATCCACATTCTATAATTACTTACAAAATATTTAATAAACATTCAACTAGGAAATCCTTTTTAAAAATATTTTATGCATAAGGCCTCTCTTCACAGTAAATATTATTCTATTTAGAAAAGAAGTAGCTATCATATTGACAAGATTAGACCATTGTCACCTGCCTTCTTACCTCTGTGAGCAGTCTGCCACACCAGAGAAATTAAGGGCTCCAAATGCCTCATCTGCCAATTTTGGAGAGAGAGGTATTGATATCTCCCACTCTGGTTGCTGATTTGTGTTATTTCTCACTTTAGCTCTGTTTATTGTTATTGTTATTATGTGTTATTATGGTGGTTGTTTGGCTTCTTTTATATATATATATATATATATTTAAATTTTATTTTTAATTTATTCTACGTTACAATACTGTATTGGTTTTACCATACATTGACATGAATCAGCCACAGGTGTACACAATCTGCCAATGCCAAAGCCCCCTCCCACCTCCCACCTCCCACCCCATATCATCCCCCTGGATCATCCCGTGCACCAGCCCCAAGCATCCTGTATCCTGCATCGAACATAGACTGGCACTTCGTTTCTTACATGATAGTATACATGTTTCAATGCCATACTCCCAAATCATCCCACCCTCTCCCTCTCCCTCAGAGGCCAAAAGTCTATTCTATATCTCTGTGTCTTTTTGTTGTCTCACATACTGGGTCATCATTACTATCTTTATAAATTCCATATATATGTGTCAGTATACTGTACTGGTGTTTTTCTTTCTGGCTTACTTCACTCTGTATAATCGGCTCCAGTTTCATCCATCTCATTAGAACTAATTCAAATTTATTCTTTTAAGGGCTGAGTAATACTCCATTGTGTATATGTACCACAGCTTTCTTATCCATTCATCTGCTGATGGACATCTACCAACTCCAGAAAAATAAACGATCCAATCAAAAAATGGGCCAAAGAACTAAATAGGCATTTCTCCAAAGAAGACATACGGATGGCTAACAAACACATGAAAAGATGCTCAACATCACTCATTATCAGAAAGATGCAAATCAAGACCACAATGAGGTACCATTTCATGCCAGTCAGAGTGGCTGCAATCCAAAAGTCTACAAGCAATAAATACTGGAGAGGATGTGGAGAAAAGGGAACCTTCTTACACTGTTGGTGGGAATGCAAACTAGTACAGCCATTATGGAAAACAGTGTGGAGATTCCTTAAAAATTGCAAATAGAACTGCCTTATGACCCAGCAATCCCACTGCTGGGTATACGCACCGAGGAAACCAGAATTGAAAGAGACACATGTACCCCAATGTTCATTGGCTTCTTATATTTTAAACACTTTAAAAATACATTTAAATTTAGAATTGTTAGATCTTCTTGGTGAATTCACCCTTTCATTATGAAATATCCATGGTCTCTGGTTATAATTCTTGTCTAAAGATTGCTTTTATTAATATTGCTACATTTTCTTATAGTTTGTGTGTTTGCTTTGTGGTTTTTTTTTGTCCTTTGTCTTTCAACTGCTTTGCATATTTATGTTTAAAGTGCATCTTTTATAAACAGAATATTGGTTCTTGCTTTTATATTTGTGAGGATAATGTCTATTTTTAATAAGACTCATTGGTCCATTAATATTTAGTTTACCTGGTATACTTGGGTTTACATTATAATTAGGACCATTTTTTCCTATATATCCTCTCTAATCTTGGTGAGTTATTTTGGTTCTTTCCTACGTTTTAATTGTTTAGTTAATTTCTAATTCTTTAGTGTTCTTTTTTGTTTCTTCTATAGGCTTTTACATTTTTGAATTTTTTTTAGTGGTTGCTCTAGGGATTATAATTATTATTATAATCTACTGTAAATTAATATCATTCTATAGTATAAAATACAAAATATTAAAGCCTTAGGACAACACAGTTGTATTTACTACCTTCTGCCCTTTGTGCTCTTCTTGTTATAATACTTTTGATATAAAACCCAAAGTTGTTGTTGTTTAGTCACGCAGTCATATCCGACTCTTTGTGACCCCATGGACTGCAACATGCCAGGCTTCCCTGTCCTTCACCATTTCCTGATGCTTGCTCAAACTCATGTTCATTGAGTTGGTGATGCCATCCAACCATCTTGTCCAATGTTGTCCCCTTCTCCTCCTGCCTTCAATCTTTCCCAGCATCAGGGTCTTTTATAATGAATCAGCTCTTCATATCAGGTGGCCAAAGCACTGGAGTATCAGCTTCAGCATCAATCCTTCCAGTGAATGTTCAGGATTGATTTCCTTTAGGACTGACTGGTTTGATCTCCTTGCGGTCCAAGGGACCCTCAAGAGTCTTCTCCAACACTACCAGTTTGAAAGTGTCAATTCTTCGGTGCTCCAGCCTTCTGTATGTTCCAACTCTCACATCCATATGTGACTGCTAGAAAAACCAAACCCAGAGTACATTTGTATTGCATTTTAAAAAATAGTCTATAGTATTTTTTAAACTTTTTATTTTGAAATGATTGCATGTTAACATGTAGGAAATAATACAAAATGATGATGTGATGATGTGTTACTCCACTGGTAAAACTTGTAATGATATGATACCGAAGCCAAGCTATTGATATTGATAAAACCCACCAATCTTACTCAGATTTACCAAGTTTTACTTACATTCATTTTATGTGTGTTTTGTGTATATAGTTCTGTGCAGTTTTATCATATATATGTTTGTGGATCTTTAACAGCCAACCAAGATAGACTGGTTTAATCACCAGAAGTATTACTTTTTTTTCCCCTAGCACAATCAGTTTTAATTAGCATTGCTCAATATGAGAAATGATAAAATATCAGTCATTATAATTGCAAGTATTGACAGTTATTCAAAGTCATTAACATTTCAAGACCTAAAATAATACAGACTTACTGAATTTTAAAGATGTGGAGGTAAGGTAGGGAAAAGTTGCTAGGAATACCTTCAGTTTTGCATAGGCTCAGTAAACATACCCCATGAATGATCATTTCCAGTATTTTGGAGAGGTGAAGAAAGATTCTTAAGATACCACTAGCCTGGCCTCCTCATTAGCCACAGTGCTACAGGAAGTTGCTTCTAAACATGTAAATGTCCGTGTTTCACTCAGATACACTGAGGATTCCCCAACTGCCTATAGGAAAGTGTTCAATCTTCTTAGCCTTGGATTCAAAGCTCTTAATTTCCAGCTCCAGTTTTTCTTTCTTTCTTTCTTTTTCTTTTTTTCTTTTTTTTTTTTTACAAATGTGTGTGTGTGTTTTAGTTTATTTATATTAATTGGAGGCTAATTACTTTACAATATTGTAGTGGTTTTTGCCATACATTGACATGAATCAGCCATGGGTAAACATGTGTTCCCCATCCTGAACCCCTCTCCCACCTCCCTCCCCATCCCATCCCTCAGGTTCATCCCAGTGCACCAGCACTGAGCATTCTGTCTCATGTATCAAACCTTGACTGAAATCACCAGAAGTATTACTTTTGTTGCCCTTTGATAACTACACTCCCCTTCCTTCCATCTGCATCTACTCACTTTAAACCCTAACCCCTCTCAATGATTAATCTCTTCTGCACTTCTATAATCCTGTCATTTTAAGAAAGTTATATAGAAGAATTACAGAGTATGCAACCTGTTGTGATTGGCCTTTTTCCACTCAGTATAATTCCCTTTGACATTCATCCAGATTGTTGCATGCATCTACAGTTTTTTTCAGTTTCACTGATAGATAGTGTTCCATTGTATGAATGTACTAATATTTGTATAATTATTCATCAACTGAAAGATATCTGATTGTTTCTATTATAGATAAATGTTATGAACATTTGAGTATAGGTTTTCATGAGAACATGATTTGTTAACTAAGAGTCTATAACTCACTCAGATTCCCCATTCTTTAAAAAGTGTCTTCATTGTGTTAAAATACATATAAAACTTACTTTTGCAATGATTTTTAATATAAATTACTGTGGTTTTAATGTATATTCACTGTGTTATACAACAATCACCATCATCTACCTACCTAACACTTTTCATCTCGTAAACTCAAATTCTCATTAAACAATGAACCTTCATCAATCCCTCATCAGAGTGTTTCTGTTTGTGATTTTGATTCATGTAAGTGGAATCACATGTTTGTCTAAGACTAACTTATTTCACTTTAGGATGAAGTTCTCAAGGTTCATCCATGTTGAATTCATTCATTACAGCATTTCATTCCTTTTAAAGGCTGAATAATAGTCTATTCTATGTTTGTACCACAGTTTTCTTATCCATTCATTAGCTGATGTACATTTGGATTGCTTGAATATCTTAGCTCTTGTGAATGAGGCAGCTTGGAACATGGGTATATGAATAGCCCTTCAAGACCCTGCTTTCAATTCTTTTGGGTATTTACAAGAAAGTAGAATTGCTGGATTGTATGCATTCTTTTTTTAATTTTTTGGGTAAACACCATACTGTTTTCCACAGTGGCTGTAAAACAGGACACAAATGTTCCAAGTTTTCCATGTTAACACATCCTTATTGATTTCTGTGGTTTTTTTTTTTTTTGTTGGTAGTCATCCTAATGGTTTGATATTTGTTATTCTTGGAATGTTTGATGAAATTCACCAGTGTAGTCATTGGGTCCAGGAATTTTCTTTGTTTGGAGAGTTTTGGTTAATGATTCAGTTTCTTTACCCATTGTAGGTCTATTTGTGTTTTCTTATTCTTTACTGATTTCTTTTCTGATTCATTCTTTGGTAGGTTTTATGTTTCTAGGAATTTGTCCATTTCACTGAATTTTTCTAGTTTGTTGGGATATGATTCCTTATAGTACTCTCTTATAACCCTCATATTTCTGTTAAATTGGTGGTAATTTTTCCACTTTAATTTCTGACTTCAGTAATTTGAGTCTTTTCTCTTTTTCATGTTTGTATATCATGTTAAAAACTTACCAATATTGTTGATATATTCAGAGAATTACCTTGGGTTTCATTGATTTTTCTCTGTTGGTTTTCTGTTCTTCATTTTGTTTATTTCTGTTTTGATCTTTATTATTTTCTTCCTTTTGCTTTTACCATTTTCTTAAGTTTTAAAGTTAGGATCTTTCTTTTTCTTCTTTTAAAATGTTCACATTTAGATATACATTTCCCCCATGCATTGCTTTTGCTACATCCCATGGATTTTGTTTTTATTTTCATCACATATCCAAATATTTTATAGTTTGCCTAGTGATTACTTTTTTGATCCACTGGTTGCTTTAAAGTGTATTAAGTTCCACAAATATTTAAATTTTAATTTCTGTTTTGTTATTGACTTCTAACTTTGTCCTGTTACCTATCTTTTTAAGTCTATTGAGATTTTGTGGCCAAACATCTAGTCTGTCCTGAAAATGTCCCATATGTACTTGAGAAGTTTGTGCATCCTATTGTTGGGTGGATCATTTTGCATATACCTATTAGGTACAGTTAGTTTCTTGTATCAGCTGAGTCCTCTGTTTCTCTGTTTATCTTCTGTCTGGTTGTTCTGTCTGTTAATAAGAGTGGGGTATTAAAATCTCCAACTATTATAATACACTTTCAATTCTGTCAGTGCAGAATTTTGCTTGTCTGTATTATGTACACAAATATTTATAATTATTATGTTTTCTTGCTATATTGAAACTTTTGTTAATGTTCAAAAATACAAAAAAAGAAAAAATGGTAAATCTGTACAATGTAATATTACTCAGCCATAAAAGGTACAAAATTGGGTTGTTTGTAGGAATGTGGATGGTCCTAGAGTCTGTCATACAGAGTGGAATAAGTCAGAAGGAGAAAAACAAATATTACATATTAATGCATATATATGGAATTCAGAAAAAGAGCAGAGATGAACCTATTTGCAAGGCAGGAATAGACACAGACATAGAGAACAGACATGTGGACACTAAAGAGGGGAAAGGTGGGGATGCGAGGGTGGGATGAACTAGAAGGTTAGGATTGACATATATATACTACCATGGAAAAAAATAGCTAGTGGGAACCTGCTGCATAGAACAGGGATCTCAGGTATATGCTCAGTGATGACCTAGATGGGTGTGTGTGTGGGGTAAGAGGAAGATCTAAGAGAGAGGAAATATATGTATGCCAATAGTTGATTGACTTTGTTGTACAGCAGATCTAAAATTGAGTCTCTTGTAAACACCATGAAATGTGGTTTTATGCATTCTGCCAATCTCAGTTTGATTGGAGAGTTTAATCCATTTCCATTTAAAGTAATTACTGATAAGCGGGGGCTGTTGTCATGTTACTTCTACATCTGTAAATATTTGTTATTTTGTATCTGTCATCTGTTTTAATTTGTTATTTCTATATACTTAATAATATTTTACCTCTTACTTCCTGCCTTACTGTTTTCTTTTATGTTTAGTTATTTTTGTAGTGAAACATTTAAATCCTTTTCTCATTTCCTTTTTTATATAAGAAAATGAAGTTTCTCAGTCCGACTTTTTGCGACCCCATGCACTGTAGCTTACCAGGTTCCTCCATCCATGGGACAAGAGTACTGGAGTGGGTTGCCATTTCCTTCTCCATGGGTACTTCCCAACCCAGGGATCAAACCTGGGTCTCCAGCATTGTAGGCAGACGCTTTACCCTCTGAGCCATCAGGGAAGCCCTCAGTTTTTAAAATATATTATATGCCTAATTTCCCTATGGTTACCATGGGAATTGCACTTACCGTGTAACATTATGGCACTGTGATTGAATTTATACCAGCTTAAATTCAAAGATATGCAATAGCTCCTCTCCTTCACAGGTCCAGTCCTACCTTCTTTGCTTGCTGATGTCAGAAGACTTCATCTTTTTCATGGTGTGCCCCTAAATATAAAATAATAATACTTCTAAATATAGTCGTTTCTCAAATGATATTGAAAATAATATGTGGAGTGATAATCAGAGTTACAAAAATACTAGCTTTTAGACTAATTGTGTTTTTTTTTCTTTAAGTGTTTCAGTCTTAAATTATGTGAAAAATAAAGACATATTTAAATCGTTGTGTTTACAGACCATTTTTACAGTAATGCTAGATTTTTTTACTTAATTTTTTAAAAATATAAATTTGTTTATTTTAATTGGAGTTTAATTACTTTACAATATGTTACCATACAACATTGATTTACTGTCTCTTGACTTTATTTTGAGTCCTTGGTGAACTCCCTTGAATTGTTCTTACAGGGTCAGGCTAGTGGCCATGAATTCCCTCAGCTTTCGTTTGGAAATGTCTTAATTTCCACCCCTTACTGAGGCTCATACTTCTCACTCCACAACAAGCCAGTATAATTGAGACAGTTTGTTGGGGCAAGTATTAACAACTTTGTTCAGAAAACTGGCAGACTGAGAAGATGGCTAGTATTCACAGAAACATCTCACCAACTTAGAGCTTAGTTGTCATTTATACTGCAAGTGGAGGGTTGGTGCAAAGTTCTTGGTGTATGAATCCTCTGTTCTTGCAGGTGTCCATGTAGATCAGATCATGATTTCCTTGGGGTGGGGGTAAAGAGCTCTGTCTCTTTTTGGAGGGGGCATTTCATGAATGCCATCTATAGTCTTAAAGCATGTTCAGGTAGGATTCTGATCTCAAGCTGTTCTGGCGAAAAAGTTATTTGAGCATTTCATATACAAAGGAAATCTCAACTCAAAAGGATTGGTTACTCTGGCATATATAAGCTGTGTTTCAGAATGAGGTCCCTTAGTTGGCATTCTGGAGTTTGTAAGAAGGAATGATTTTGTACTTCTTTAGAGACTTTTGTGACTGAGATGAATCGAGATGTTTTCCGTGCCACCTCGGTGTTTACCATAAAGTATGTTGCACCCTTTTTCTATCAGAAAGTCAATCAGATCATTACCCACTGCCAGTTTTACCTTGGGCTCCTGTGGGGAAATTGTAATTAGGTGCCTCAAGTCCAAGAGAGAATCTGAGCCTCTTCATTCAAGATCATCTCTTGATGATCATCTCTTTTGCCATATGAAAGGTTCCTATATTTCTTTGTTTTGTTTTTAGTGTTTTAGCCCAGGGCAGTCATTTTTTCCACTGTCCTTCCTCCTTATAGTAAGTATATTGTTCCTTCCTCAGGGGTGGCTTACCTCTATTCAGGTTACTTGTCTTCTGGGAATCAAATGCTGCTGCCAGAAAAGTGGCATTCTGTTTGCATCTTCTTCTCTCTCTCTCTCTCTTTTTTTTTTTTTTTGACCTATCTTCCATTTATTTTCTATGCCATGTATTTGAATTTGAAATTCATTTCCCACTGTTTTACCTTCCTGTTCTACCCATTGACAGAGCTTCTCAATATACACAGTCTGTGTTAAAGCAAGTATCATGGTTAACATATATACACTATTACATGTAAAATAGCAAGGACATACTGTATATCCCTTTGCTGTACACTGGAAGCTAACATAGCATTGTAAAGTAACTATTTCAATTTTTATTTTTTTATTTTTTAAATTTTATTTTTACTTTATTTTACTTTACAATATTGTTTCCTATTGTTGAATACTTTAAAAGCAGCATCTACCAACCGAGAAGGGTTCATTACAAATGAATCATCTCATGTCTGCAGTTTTCTCATATTTTACATTTCTAGCACTTTTAGAGACCCCAGGATCTGACGTGGGCTTGATAAATTCATTGAAAAAATTCAGAGGAGTATTTATTTGGTTTTACTGAATTAAAAATAATTTATTAAAGCCAGCCTGCTGGCTGTTTGCATTTAGGCCATCACAGGATAATGGCATAGGGGAAACTGGCTTGAGCAGGGGATGGCTCCTGGTCCAAACTTGGTGTCCAAACGGGTCTAAGATGGCAATACCAGACTAAGTCTCTGTGCTCTGTGACCTAATACAGGATTTTCTAATTGATCCCTATAAGGTGTGGGAGCCAGTTACATTTCCTGAGCCCCAGCATTGGGAACTGGCTCTGGCTGTATAGGAAAGTAATGAAATAATAAGACATAAATATATTCACATAGCAGCCAGAGTGGCTGGCACAGGTGGCTCAGGCAGAGGGGTGAAGGTTTTAAACAACATATCCTCACTCTAGTTCCTTTCTTCTTTAATTTTCCTGATGTAATAGCACAAATATTTGCATGTAGGGCATTTCATCGTTCTTCCCCATAGTCTTTACAGAATAGCTCTAATTGCAGAGTTGTATAGTCTTTTTGAGTGTTTTACTATAAAATAAAAAATAGCAATTGATCTTCTCTTAACCATTTTGCCTTGGCATAAATCTATCAGCCGAATTCTGGACTGAGACTTTCAGTTTTAAGAACAAAGTGGGAATTTTCTCTTCTCTCTGGGAATGTCTCACTCTCAAACACAAACAGAAAAGTTTGTGTATGTGTGTGTTCCTTTCTTCCATTTGACATCAGTAAAAATTTTAAATATCACAGACTGATTTGACTGTAAATGAAGAAATGGTTCCAATACAAAGTGAAACAAAGGCTCAAAGACAGAGAATTCTAAATAAACCTTTAAGTTTGGTCTTGGGGTTTTACATACACCAGTGACACAGGCTGGAGAAGTGAAAGGCAATCCACTCCAGAATTCTTGCCTGGAGAATTCCATGGACACAGCAGCCTGGTGGGCAACAATGGTGTCTCAAAGAGTCAGCTATAACTGAGTGACTTTCACTTTCAGTGACACAGGAGACCACAGATGATACAGTTAACACAGCAAAGGTGGCAGTACATGGTACACAGGGTCTCAAGATAACCATATAAATCCCCTTGGAGTTCCAGACAGGTACTGTGACCACACATTGTTACAATAGAATATTCTCTTTTTCTTAGTCATGGGTTTGTAGCTATAATCAGACCACTCCCCAGAGGACTTTCTTTAGTCATAGTGGTTTTAAAGACAGAACTATAAGACAAACAAACAAATGGCACACACACATGCTTTCATTCAATGAAACAGAAAAACCAGTTCAAAAATCAGATAAAAATCAGCAACTGTTTCCTCTTTCCAACAGGGTACCCGACTCAAAAAAAAAAAAAAAAGACTTATTCCTGAGAAGAAAAGCTCCAAACAGAGGAGTAAAGTTTTGGTTTATTCGCAGCAATAACTTACCTGTTGACTTCCAGATACCAAGTGCTTATTCCAATTGTCAAGTGCTGGGATCGCTGGGACCACTTTGGGGGAATTTTGTAGGGAAGATCTTCAGCATAAGTGGTCCCACCAGTTGCTAGGGCCTTATCCAATAATTTCTAAGTTGGGATAGCTGGCCATGAGCAACAGGGATCCTTTCTAATTCACCAAAATTTGTTACCTAAATCCAAGCTCATACTGCTTGCTACATGACAGATGCTGAGTCAGGGAGTAGCAATTTTATTTGGAAAGCAAGCAGACTGTGAATACGGTGAGTGAGTGTCCCAAAGCACCATCTTATCCAAGTTAGAATTTGGGTTTTTATGTTCTAAAAGCAGAGAAGATGTGGTTGGTTGTTGGAACTTTTGGTATCCTTTGTTGTTGTACCTGTCCATGTAGGTCACATCACAATGTTCCTGAAGACCTCCAACAAGATAAGCGCTATTCTGTGTTACACAATCTCCATGTAAATGGAAAAGTGTTATCCTTTAATAAGTCATAGCCTTGAGAATGAACTGTGCTATATATATCAGGCCATAGGCAGCATTCTTGTCTTGTCACCAGAGCAATAGAATATGCAGTTTAACTTGCATATTAGAATAAACAGATCTAATATGGAGTCAGATTTATTTTTTCCTATAACACCCCTTATTTTTAAAAGACAGGCTTTGCTGGATATAAGTGTCTTGGTTGACTGGTTTTTCTTTTAACACTTAGACTATGTGGATCCACTACCTTCTGTCTTCCAAAATTTCTGATGAGAAATCTGCTCAGGATGTTATTGAAGATCCTTGTATGTAACAAGATGCTTTCAAGAGTCTTTTCTTTGTCTTTGTCTTTTGAAATTTTGATTATAATATGTCATAGGGTGAATCTCTTTGAGTTCATCTTGGTGTACCCTAGATGCAGCTAGATTCAAATGTTTCATCAGAGCACAGATCTCCAATAATTGGAGGATAGTGACCTTTGGCCCATCTTGGCTTCCATAGGCTGTGTGCAAGCTGCTACAGGAACATGGGCACAGCAGCCTGCGATAGGGCTGAGAATGCAGAGTGGATAATTGATACTATGCTAATTACTGAAATTGACCAAAGTTAACCATAACTTATAAAGTTGCTAGACTTCAATAAACCCCCATAGAGCCAAGTTCAAGTTCAGTCGCTCAGTCGTGTCCTACTCTTTGCGACCCCATGAATCGCAGCACGCCAGGTCTCCCTGTTCATCACCATCTCTTGGAGTTCACTCAGACTCACGTCCATCGAGTCCGTGATGCCATCCAGCCATCTCATCCTCTGTCGTCTCCTTCTCCTCCTGCCCCCAATCCCTCTCAGCATCAGAGTCTTTTCCAATGAGTCAACTCTTAGCATGAGGTGGCCAAAGTACTGGAGTTTCAGCTTCAGCATCATTCCTTCCAAAGAAATCCCAGGGCTGATCTCCTTCAGAATGGACTGGTTGGATCTCCTTGCAGTCCAAGGGACTCTCAAGAGTCTTCTCCAACACCACAGTTCAAAAGCATCAATTCTTCGGCACTCAGCCTTCTTCACAGTCCAACTGTCACATCCATACATGACTACTGGAAAAACCACAGCCTTGACTAGATGGACAAGGCTTGACTAGTCGGCAAAGTAATGTCTCTGCTTTTGAATATACTGTCTAGGTTGGTCATAAGTTTTCTCCCAAGGAGTAAACGTCTTTTAATTTCATGGCTGCAGTCACCATGTTCAGTGATTTTGGAGCCCCCCAAATAAAGTCTGACACTGTTTCCACTGTTTTCCCATCTATTTCCCATGAAATGATGGGACCAGATGCCCTGATCTTCCATTTTCTGAATATTGAGCTTTCAGCCAACTTTTTCACTCTCCTCTTTTACTTTCATCAAGAGGCCCTTTAGCTCCTCTTCACTCTCTGCCATAAGGGTGGTGTCATCTGCATATCTGAGGTTATTGATATTTCTCCTGGCAATCTTGATTCCAGCTTGTGTTTCTTCCAGTCCAGCGTTTCTCATGATATACTCTGCATGTAAGTTAAACAAGCAGGGTGACAATATACAGCCTTGACGTACTCCTTTTCCTATTTGGAACCAGTCTGTTGTTCCATGTCCAGTTCTAGCTGTTGCTTCCTGACCTGCATACAGATTTCTCAAGAGGCAGGTCAGGTGGTCTGGTATTCCCATCTCTTTCAGAATGTTCCACAGTTTATTGTGATCCATACAGTCAAAGGCGTTGGCATAGTCAATAAAGCAAAAATAGATGTTTTTCTGGAGCTCTCTAGCTTTTTCCATGATCTAGCAGATGGCAATTTGATCTCTGGTTCCTCTGCCTTTTCTAAAACCAGCTTGAACATCTAGAAGTTCATGGTTCACGTATTGCTGAAGCCTGGCTTGGAGAATTTTGAGCGTTACTTTACTAGCATGTGAGATGAGTGCAATTGTGCGGTAGTTTGAGAATTTTTGGCATTGCCTTTATTTGGGATTGGAATGAACACTGACCTCTTCCAGTCCTGTGGCCACTGCTGTGTTTTCCAAATTTGCTGGCATATGGAGTGCAGCACTTTCACAGCATCATCTTTCAGGATTTGAAACAGCTCAACTGGAATTCCATCACCTCCACTAGCTTTGTTCGTAGTGATGCTTTCTAAGGCCCACTTGACTTCACATTCCAGAGTGTCTGGCTCTAGATGCGTGATCACATCATCATGATCATCTGGGTTGTAAAGATCTTTTTGTACAGTTCTTCTGTGTATTCTTGCCATCTCTTCTTAATATCTTCTGCTTCTGTTAAGTCCATACCATTTCTGTCCTTTATTGAGACCATCTTTGCATTAAATGTTCCCTTGATATCTCTAATTTTCTTGAAGAGATCTCTAGTCTTTCCCATTCTATTGTTTTCCTCTATTTCTTTGCATTTATTGCTGAAGAAGGCTTTCTTATCTCTTCTTGCTATTCTTTGGAACTCTGCATTCAGATGCTTATATCTTTCCTTTTCTCCTTTGCTTTTCACCTCTCTTCTTTTCACAGCTATTTGTAAGGCTTCCCCAGACAGCCATTTTGCTTTTTTGCATTTCTTTTGGTAGATTTTGCCAGTGTAATTATTGTTTAGATGGGGGCAGGTTCCTGGTGCTTCTTTTCTGCCATCTTCCCAGAATTGCCTGCTGTGAATATAAGTTGTTACCTCTGTGGGATAAATGCCCAAGAATGCAATTCCTGGGGTATGATAGTTTAGACAGTTTTATAAGAAACTTTATAAGTTTTATATAGTTTATGAGGAACTGCCAAACATTTTCAGAGGGCCTATACCATTTTATGTTCCCACCAGCAAAGTATGATGATCTAGAGGTTCTCCATCCTTGCTAGTTTAGGGCATTGTGATTTATTTTTAAATGTAGTCATTCTGTTATATGTGTAGTGATATCTCATTGTGGTTTTAATTTTCATTCCCTTTTGGTGAGTAATGATATTAAACATTTTCTCATGTGCTAAGTTGCCATGGTCTACCCTCTTCAGTGAAATGTCTTATCATACCATTTTTTAACTGAACTGCTTGATTTTTATTGCTAAATATTGAGAGTTCTTTGTGTGCATATAGTTTTTGATGAATATTTGATTTGCAAATATTTTGTCCCAGTCTGTTTCAGGAGTGTACCATCTCCTTAACAGAGTCTTCCACAAAGCAAAAGTTTTAACATTTTGATTAAGTTTACCTTTCCAATTTTCTCTTTTATGAGTCATGCTTTTAATGTCAAGTTTAAGAGCTCTTTGTCTAACCCTTAGATCTCAAAGATTTCTGTTTTTTTTTCCCCCAAAGTTTTATGGTTTTACATCATGTACTTAACTCTGTGATCCATCTTTAGTCAATTTTTATATGAATTATGTGGTGTGGGTCAAAGTTTTCTGTTTCTTTTTGCCTTTGCCTATACAATTGCTCTAGTACCATTTGTTGAAAAAAACTTTTTATTTCATTGATTTAATTTTGCACCTTTAACAATTATCATTTTGATGTGTTTGTGTGGGTCTGTTTATGGCTTTTAAATTGTTGTTCAGTTGCTGAGTTGTGTCCAACTCTTTGTGATTTTAAATTATGTTCCACTAATCTGTTTCTTTTCTAAGACCACATATTTTGATTACTGTTGCTATATCAGTTCAGTTCAGTTCATTTCACTCAGTTGTGTCTGATTCTTTGTGACCCCATGAATCGCAGCATGCCAGGCCTCCTTGTCCATCAGCATCTCCTGGAGTTCACTCAGACTCACGTCCATTGAGTCAGTGATGCCATCCAGCCATCTCATCCTCTGTCATCCCCCTTCTCCTCCTGCCCCCAATCCCTCCCAGCATCAGAGTCTTTTCCAATGAGTCAGCTCTTTGCATGAGGTGGCCAGAGTACTGGAGTTTCAGCTTTAGCATCATTCCTTCCAAAAAAATCCCAGGGCTAATCTCCTTCAGAATGGACTGGTTGGATCTCCTTGAAGTCCAAGGGACTCTCAAGAGTCTTCTCCAACACCACAGTTCAAACGCATCAATTCTTCAGCACTCAGCTTTCTTCACAGTCCAACTCTCACATCCATACATGACCACTGGAAAAACCATAGCCTTGACTAGACTGACCTTTGTTGGCAAAGTAATGTCTCTGCTTTCCATATGCTATCTAGGTTGGTCATAACTTTTCTTCCAAGGAGTAAGTGTCTTCTAATTTCATGGCTGCAATCACCATCTGCAGTGATTTTGGAGTCCTCCAATATAAAGTCTGACACTATTTCCACTGTTTCCCCATCTATTTCCCATGGAGTGATAGGACCAGATGCCATGATCTTCGTTTTCTGAATGTTGAGGTTTAAGCCAACTTTATTGGGTAGAGTGATTCTTTCTCACTTTATTCTTTTTAGTATCATTTTAGTTAATTTTGGGCTGTGAATCATTTCAGAATCAGCTGGACTGTTTGTCCAAAAATCCTTTCTGGTATTTTCATAGGGATCACATTAAGCTTGCAGATCACTGTGAGAATTGACATCTTTACAATGTTGAGTTTTCTGATTCATAAACACTTATGTCTCTTCACTTTTTAAATCATCTTTGATGACTTTTGTCAGTTCTTTGTAGTTATGGCTTACAGGTTTTGTTAAGTTAGTACCTAAGTATTTACTTTTCTTTGGAGTAATTGTTTATGGTATTATTTCAATTTCTATATAAAAATGGAATGGTTTATGTGTATTGGTTTCAAAAGTTTTGAAAAGTAGGTTTTTATTACAATTTCCTTATTTCTATTAAAAAAATCTTTTAGGTGATATGTAGAATTGTCTTAGAGATAATTCCAACATACTAGGTAACTAATTGCAAGCACTCCTGAAAATGTAGTAGCATGATTTTTTTATCTTACAATTTATACACTGAGCCTAAGAACCTTTCAAGCTAGTATATGACAAAACTGCACTCACACTCAGGCTTCTACAGAGCTGTTTCCAATATACTGTGCCATCTCAGGATTAAAACAAAAAATTTTTGATGGGATGTATATGGTACATTTTGTGAGAAATTTTCTCTGAAGATGACAACTTGATTAGAGTTACTAGATGATGTTCTACTTATTTTCTTTCCATATCTATAGATACTGGATGAATATCCACTGACATTTAGTGCACAGGGAAATTTAGGTTCCATTTCTCCCACTCAGTTGTTCTGAAAATTCTTTTAAAAATTTGAAATATAAATATTTGCCAGATAGGTATTCATTTATTTATTCCTTCAGTTAACTCTTTATGAAGCAAGTACTGAACATATGGAAATGAATAAGCCAGAATTTCCGCTTTAATATGCTTATGGTCAAGTAAAGAAGACTGATAGGAAAGCAGGTAGAGTAGAGAGTGGTAAGTTCTCGGAAGGAAGTAAATATATTTGCTTCACAGTAGTATGTGGAGCTTACTCATACCAGCTCATTGGAGCCAAAGAAGTTTGCAAACCTGTTTTAACAGTGGTGGTTGAAATTGGGCCAAGGCTTCCCAGCTGGTACCAGTACTAAAAATCCAGCCTACCAGTGCAGGAGACGGAAGAGGTGAGGGTTCAATCCCTAGGTTGGGAAGATCCCTTGGAGGAGGGCATGGAAACTCCATTATTCTTGCCTGGAGAATCCCATGGACAGAGGAACCTGGTGGGCTCCAGTCCATAGCGTCACAAAGAGTCAGACACAACTGAAGTGACTTAGCATGCACTCATATATAGGAATATTTATACCATGGAAATTGGCTAATTCTAGTAGGGCTTTCCTTCCTCCCATTTTTTCCTCCATCTTTGCTTCACTCTGTACCCCATTTCCTTCCTTCCTTCCTTCTTTTTCTTCCTTTCTTTCTTTTCCCCTTAGGACATGCATACTACTGTTGATCGAGGAGGAAAAGTATTAAATGCAGTTCTGTGTCTCACTGTAACATGATCTCATTCTACGTGTCATGTCATAAGTCATCCCATGCCCAACTAATTCTGGTGATTTAAGCTACAGTCTTTCACAAATATTGTGGCTGTTTACCTTTTAGATGATAAAAATATGATTAAATCTAAATCTCCTGTGGGTTCCTTTTCTTCCCAGAGAATATAAAGCAGCTAACATCAGCATCAACTTATACATTGTCAATGAACCTTGGCTCTTCTCATTGGTCTGGTGCCACAGTATTCAGTCCGTGACCACAGACAACATTGAAGTCCTGAATGGGATGAATCACCCTTACTACTTCATGGTGAGCTGGTTGTTCAGATTATTCTTCCTAGACTGATACAGTAGGAGTCTCTGTCCCCCCACCTTACCCCTGCATTGCCCACTGTGCAGTCCCCAGGGTAGCTACTTAAGAGCAGAAACAATATGTTACATTGGAGATATGGCATTTTTCCTTCTCTCACCCAGATCTTTCTGCTATTCTCAGGGAGAAATTGCTGTTGGTATAAATAATTGGCTGTTTATTGAATCCCCACAATGTGCCTTTCTTGGATACTGTAATTCAACCCTCTGAGCTAGCCACTAGGAGTAACACATGGGAATCTGAAGTTTGAAGCTTCACATGATGCAGGATTCACAGTGTCTGACAGCAGTGTGTTGATCCTGCATCCCCACCTGCAGGCAGAGCACCAGTGACAGTGGCATGGGTGTGGGGATTCAAGTGTGCTTGAATTCAAAGTGAGAACTGTGGGTCCTGACCAAAAGGCTTTTGAGAAGGAGTGTGAGTGCCCATCACCTAGCTTGATATCCCTTTCTGTCCTTCTGCTTATGATCAGAGGCATGGGGGACCCAAACACCTGAGTTACACTTCCAGATGAATCCCATCCTTATTATCTAGGAAGGAACCCCAGCTAACCAATTAACTGCTACAGAGCCCATTTTTCTTATCAGTGTGTAAATAGGACGACTGTATCAGACACAAGAGGCAACAACTGAAAACAGCTTAATTTCTCTTTTCTGACTTTCTAAACTGCTCTGTGAGCTAGGCTTTTCCCTTACCCTGGATGAGATTTCTCTCAGATCCCATAGTTTTTCTAGCATTCTTAGATAATCTTTCAACATACTGTTTAGTCACCAAAAAGCCTCAATTCAGGATCAAAATGTGTAGTTCAGAATAATAACTCAAACTCTAAACTGCCTTGAAAATTAAAGCTTTAGGCAGAGAAACCTAAATGAAAAGACTGAATATTTTTGGTTGCCTTTTCCATACTTCCAGTTTTACTGGCCCCCTTCTTTTTCTGACTTGTTCAGGGTCAGGAGCAGGTGCAAGGTAGTTAGGGAAAAGGGCAGTCTTGTAGGGCTGGCATTTCACTGAGGCCCCCTGGTGGTAGTGTAAAATTGCCTACCCTTTCTTTCTTGGTGGCTTGGGGAGGTTTCTACAGATGATCCTCTAGGAAACCTAGGATGGCAGGTCCTTGGCACAAGTGAAGCCTCTTCACTTGTCTTTCCTCATATTATCCCTCTTGTATGTACTATATACTTTCCTAGTGTTTTTGATTTTAAAATTGCAGTGAAAACTTGTTCATTATATAAAATTCAGTTATTACAAAAATGTAAATTAGAAAGCAGTGCACCCTTCATAATCCTATCCCCTAAATCAGTAATGGCTCAAAACTGTCCCTTCAGATATGTTAAATAAAACTTTTTCTTCAATACTTGGATTGATAATGTTTAAGTTTATAATAAATTCATGTGTTTCAAAATCAAAGAGTATAAAAGGATGTAAGTAAATAACTTCTTTCTAAAAGAAGGGCGTTTAAAGGACTGAAGGTAACTTTGGTCAGGAGGTGGGACCAGCGTCCCAAAGGCTTTCCTAAGCAGCCCATACTCTGGGTCAGAATATGCAGATTCAGATCTTGGCTCTACCAACTTATTGTGTTAACTCTCGGAAATGTTATCTAACCTGCTGGGCCTCAGATTGTTGATTTGTAAATTGGAGATAAAACTAGTACAATAGAAGCAGTTTTATCCAATACACATGGGTCTGCTTAATGGTCTGTTTGTTGAAAAAGTTAGAACAGGACATCATGAAATAAATTATATACAGTCTATTGCCATTTTATTATGTTTAAAAAGCATACCTAATATTTAGTGGCTTAAAAGTAACAAATATTTGTCTGTCACATTCTATATGATGGCTGAGTTGTTTCTCCAGCCTGAGATAGCTTGACTGGACTAGGTGGTCTAGGATGTCCTCATCCACATGTCTAGGTTCTTACCTGGGATGACTGTGGTTTCTTCATTTGGTCACTCATCTTCAAGGAGGCCAGCTTGTGCAGGTTCACCTGCTGGCACTGGATTTCCAGCAGCAAGAGAGGTCAAGCACCAGTGCACATGCTTTCTTAAGGATCTCACAGTGTGATGTTTGTAAATGTACCACTGGCCAAAGAAAATCGCATGGTTAAGTTCAGATTCAAGGTGGGTCAGGGGGAAAAACAGACTTTACCTCTTAATGGAAAGTGACAGTGCAGTCACATTTCATATAGGCCTGCATTTTGAATTAAATAATGTGGCCATTTTTATAAACAATCTACCACAAAAAAACTAAGAATGGATTAAAGATGTAAGACCATATACTTTAAAACTCTTAAAGGAAAGCATACAACACTCTACCCTGTGGGACTTTCATCCAGATTCATTGGAGAAATCAAAAGCTTTATAGAAAAGCAAAAGCTAAGAGAATTCAGCACCAGCAGAGAGCACTGCAACAAGTACTAAAGGAACTTCTCTAAGCAGAAATGAAAAGCCACAAATAGAGACAGAAGAAATTATGAATGGAGAGACTCACCAGTAAAGGCAAACATACAGTACAGATAGGAAATCATCTGTGTACCAAAATATGACATAAAAACCATCAATTGTGAGGAGAGCACAAATGGAGGATATTGGAAATGTGTGTGAAATTAAAAGACCTTAAAACAATCTTGTTTATATATAGACTGCTTTGTCAAAACCCTATGGTTACCACAAGCCCCAAATCTACAGTACATACATACACACAAAAGAGAAAAAGAATCCAAACACAACACTAAAAGTAGTCATTAAATCACAGGAGAAAAAAAGAAGTAAAAAGACCTGTAAAAACAAACCTGAAACTATTAAGAAAATTGTAATAGATAAATACATATCCATAATCAACTTAAATGTAAATGGATTAAATACTCCTATCAAAAGACACACACTGGCTGAATGGATATGTATGATATTTATATGAAACCCACTTCAGACCCAGGGATATATATAAACTGAAAGTGAAAAGATGAAAAAATATTTCATGTAAATGAAAATCAAAAGAAAATTGGAGTAGTAATACTCATATCAGACAAAATAGACTTTATAAAATAGAGACTGTTATAAGGGACAAAGAAGGATACTACATAACAATCAAAGGAACAGCCCAAGAAGAAGGTTTAACAATTTTAAATATATATGCACCCAAATATAAGCACTTTAATACATAAGGCAAACAATAACAACCATAAAGTAAGAAATTGACAAGAACACAATAATAGTGAGTGAGTGAGTGAGTGAAGTCCCTCAGTCGTGTCCAACTCTTTGCGACCCCCATGGACTGTAGCCCACCAGGCTCCTCCCCCATGGGATTCTCCAAGCAAGAGTACTGGAGTGGGCTGCCATTTCCTTCTCCAAGGGATCTTCCCAACTCAAGGATCCAACTCGGGTCTCCTGCATTCCAGGCAGACGCTTTAACCTGGAGTGGGTTGCCATTTTCCTTCTCCAGGGGATCTTCCCAACCCAGGGTTTGAACCTGGGTCTCCCACATTCCAGGCGGATGCTTTAACCTCTAAGCCATCAGGGAAGCCCCAATAATAGTGGGGGACTTTAATATTTCACTTACACCAATTGGCTGATCTTCCTGACAGAAAAATTGATAAGGAAACACAAGCCTTAAATTATATATTAGACCAGATATTAACTAATATTTATAGATCATTCCATACCAGTGTAACACAATACACATTGTCCTTAAGTGCACATGGAACATTCTCCAGGATTGACCATATGCTGGGCCACAAAGTGAGTCTTGGTAAATTTAAGAATATCGAAGTTATATCAAGTATCTTTTCTGATCATAATACTGATTCTAGAAATCAACTACAAGGGAAAAATGTAAAAACCAAAAACACATGGAGGCTAAACAATATGTTACTAAGCAACCAATAGATCACTGAAAAGTGAAATAAATAAAAAGATACCTATAGACAAATGAAAATGAAAATATAATGATGCAAAACCTATGTGACATGGCACAAGTAGTTCTAAGAGGCAAGTTCATAGCAATACAAACTTACCTCAGGAAACAAGAAAACTGACAAATAAATTAACATTACATCTAAAGCAAGTAGAGAAAGAGGAACAAAGAAAACCCAGATAGCAGAAGGAAACAAATCATAAGATCAGAGCAGATATAAATGTTAAAGAGATGAAGAAAATGATAGGAGCAATCAATGAAAAATAAAAGCTGTTTTTCTTTTTAAAAGATAAAAATTGATAAACCTTTACCCAGATTCACTGAGTAAGAGGGAAGGGGCACAATCAATACAATTAGCAATCAAAGTGTAGAAGTTACAACTAACACCAAAGAAATACAAAGGATCATAAGATATAAACACAGGCAACTGTGTGCCAATAAATTGGACAACGTGAAAGAAATGGACAGATTCTTAGCAAGGTATGATCTCTCAAGACTGAACCAGGAAGAAATAGAAAATATCAACATACCAATCACAAAGAAAGGCAATGCCAAAGAATGCTCGAACTACCGCACTGTTGCACTCATCTCACACGCTAGTAAAGTAATGCTCAAAATTCTCCAAGCTAGGCTTCAGCAGTATGTGAACCGTGAACTTCCAGATGTTCAAGCTGGTTTTAGAAAAGGCAGAGGAACCAGAGATCAAATTGCCAACATCTGCTGGAACATGGAAAAAGCAAGAGAGTTCCAGAAAAACATCTATTTCTGCTTTATTGACTATGCCAAAGCCTTTGACTGTGTGTATCACAATAAACTGTGGAAAATTCTGAAAGAGATGGGAATACCAGAACACCTGACCTCTTGAGAAACCTGTATGCAGGTCAGGAAACAACAGTTAGAACTGGACATGGAACAACATGCTGGATCCAAATAGGAAAAGGAATACTTCAAGGCTGTATATTGTCACCCTGCTTATTTAACTTATATGCAGAATACATCATGAGAAACACTGGGCTGGAAGAAGTACAAGCTGGAATCAGGATTGCAGGAAGAAATATCAATAACCTCAGATATGCAGATGACACCACCCTTATGGCAGAAAGTGAAGAGGAGCTAAAAAGCCTCTTGATGAAGTGAAAGAGGAGAGCAAAAAAGTTGGCTTAAAGCTCAACATTCAGAAGACGAAGATCATAGCCTCTGGTCCCATCACTTCATGGGAAATAGATGGGGAAACAGTGGAAACAGTGTCTGACTTTATTTTTGGAGTCTCCAAAACCCTGCAGATGGTGATTGCAGCCATGAAATTAAAAGACGCTTATTCCTTAGAGGAAAGTTATGACCAACCTAAATAGCATATTCAAAAGCAGAGACATTACTTTGCCAACAAAGATCTGTCTAGTCAGTTCAGGATAGTTCAGTCACTCAGTCGTGTCTGACTCTTTGTGACCCCATGAATAGCAGCACGCCAGGCCTCCTTGTCCATCAGCAAATCCCAGAGTTCCCTTAGATTCACGCCCATCGAGTCAGTGATGCCATCCAGCTATCTCATCCTCGGTTGTCCCCTTCTCCTCATGCCCCCAATCCCTCCCAGCATCAGAGTCCTTTCCAATGAGTCAACTCTTCACATGAGATGGCCAAAGTACTGGAGTTCCAGCTTTAGCATCATCCTTCCAAAGAAATCCCAGGGCTGATCTCCTTCAGAATGGACTGGTTGGATCTCCTTGCAGTCCAAGGGACTCTCTAGAGTCTTCTCCAACACCACAGTTCAAAAGCATCAATTCTTCAGTACTCAGCTTTCTTCACAGTCCAACTCTCACATCCATACATGACCACTGGAAAAACCATAGCCTTGACTAGACTGACCTTAGTCGGCAAAGTAATGTCTCTGCTTTTGAATATGCTGTCTAGGTTGGTCATAACTTTTCTTCCAAGGAGTAAGCGTCTTTTAATTTCATGGCTGCAGTGACCATCTGCAGTGATTTTGGAGCCCCCCAATATAAAGTCTGACACTGTTTCCACTGTTTCCCCATCTATTTCCCATGAAGTGATGGAAGCAGATGCCATGATCTTCGTTTTCTGAATGTTGAGCGTTAAGCCAACTTTTTCACTCTCCTCTTTCACTTTCATCAAGAGGCCCTTTAGCTCCTCTTCACTCTCTGCCATAAGGGTGGTGTCATCTGCATATCTGAGGTTATTGATATTTCTCCCAGCAATCTTGATTCCAGCTTGTGTTCTTCCAGTCCAGCGTTTCTCATGATGTACTCTGCATATAAGTTAAATAAGCAGAGTGACAATATATAGCCTTGACGTACTCCTTTTCCTTTTTGGAACCAGTCTGTTGTTCCATGTCCAGTTCTAACTGTTGCTTCCTGACCTGCATACAGGTTTCTCAAGAGGCAGGTCACATGGGCTGGTATTCCCGTCTTTCTCAGAATTCTCCACAGTTTATTGTGATCCACACAGTCAAAGGCTTTGGCCTTGTCAATAAAGCAGAAAAAAGATGTTTTTCTGGAGCTCTCTTGCTTTTTCCATGATCCAGAGGATGTTGGCAATTTGATCTCTGGTTCCTCTGCCTTTTCTAAAACCAGTTTGAACATATGAAAGTCCACGGTTCATGTATTGCTGAAGTCTGGCTTGGAGAATTTTGAGCATCACTTTACTAGCATGTGAGATGAGTACAATTTTGCGGTAGTTTGAGCATTCTTTGGCATTGCCTTTCTTTGGGATTGGAATAAAAACTGACCTTTTCCAGTCCTTTGGCCACTGCTGAGTTCTCCAAATTTGCTGGCATATTGAGGGTTGCACTTTCACAGCATCATCTTTCAGGATTTGAAATAGCTCTACTGGAATCCATCACCTCCACTAGCTTTATTCATAGTGTTGCTTTCCAAGGCCCACTTGACTTCACATTCCAGGATGTCTGGTTCGAGATGAGTGATAGGACCATCGTGACTATCCAGGTCATGAAGATCTTTTCTGGACAGTTCTTCTGTGTATTCTTGCCACCTCTTCTTAACATCTTCTGTTTCTGTAGGTCCATACCATTTCTGTCCTTCATCGAGCCCATTTTGCATGAAATGTTCCCTTGGTATCTCTAATTTTGTTGAAGAGATCTCTAGTCTTTCCCATTCTTTTCTTTTCCTCTATTTCTTTGCATTGATTGCTGAAGAAGGCTTTCTTATCTCTTCTTGCTATTCTTTGGAACTCTGCATTCAGATGTTTATATCTTACCTTTTCTCCTTTACTTTTGGCTTCTCTTCTTTTTGCAGCTATTTGTAAGGCCTCCTCAGACAGCCATTTTGCTTTTTGCATTTCTTTTCCATGGGGATGGTCTTGATCCCTGTCTCCCATACAATGTCACGAACCTCATTCCACAGTTCATCAGGCACTCTATCTATCAGTTCTAGGCCCTCAAATCTATTTCTCACTTCCACTGTATAATCATAAGGGATTTGATTTAGGTCATACCTGAATGGTCTAGCAGTGTTCCCTACTTTCTTCAATTTAACTCTGAGTTTGTAATAAGGGGGTTCATAATCTGAGCCACAGTCAGCTCCTGGTCTTGTTTTTGTTGACTGTATAGAGCTTTTCCATCTTTGGCTGCAAAGAATATAATCAATCTGATTTCAGTGTTGACCATCTGTTGATGTCCATGTGTAGAGTCTTCTCTTGTGTTGTTGGAAGAGGGTGCTTGCTATGACCAGTGCATTTTCTTGGCGAAACTCTATTAGTCTTTGCCCTGCTTCATTCCGCATTCCAAGACCAAATTTGCCTGTTACTCCAGGTGTTTCTTGACTTCCTACTTTTGCATTCCTGTCCCCTATAATGAAAATTACATCTTTTTTTTGTGTTAGTTCTAAAACGTCTTGTAGGTCTTCATAGAAGCATTCAACTTCAGCTTCTTCAGTGTTACTGGTTGGGGCATAGACTTCGATTACCATGATATTGAATGGTTTGCCTTGGAAACGAACAGAGATCATTCTATCATTTTTGAGATTGCATCCAAGTGCTGCGTTTCAGACTCTTTTTGTTGACCATGATGGCTACTCCATTTCTTCTGAGGGTAGTTTTTCTGGTGGTCATGTATGGATGTGAAAGTTGGACTGCGAAGTAAGCTGAGTGCAAAAACATTGATGCTTTTGAACTGTGGTGTTGGAGAAGACTCTTGAGATTCCCTTGGACTGCAGGGAGATCAGCCCTGGGTATTCTTTGGAAGGAATGATACTAAAGCTAAAACTATAGTACTTTGGCCTCCTCATGTGAAAAGTTGACTTATTGGAAAAGACTCTGATGCTGGGAGGGATTGGGGACAGGAGAAGAGGGGCCCAACAGAGGATGAGATGGCTGGATAGCTTCACCGACTCAGTGGACGTGGATTTGGGTAAACTCCGGGAGTTGGTGATGGACAGGGAGGCCTGGCGTGCTGCAATTATGGGGTCGCAAAGAGTCAGACACAACTGAGTGACTGAACTGAACCAATCACAGTCACTTAAACGGAAACTGTTATTCAATGGTCCTAACAGGTGAATTCTACTAAACATTTAGAGAAGATTTACCACATGTTCTGAAACTATTCAAAAAAAATTTGGCAGAGGAATGAAAACTCCCTAATTCATTCTATGAGTCTACCATCACCCTGATACTAAAACCAAACATATCACACACACACACACACAAAATTACAGGCCAGTATCACTGATGAACATAGACACAAAAATCCTCAACACAATACTAGCAAACTGAATCCAACAACATATTAAAAGGATCATACACCATTATCCAGTGTGGTTTATCCCAGGGATGCAGGAATTTATCAATACCTACAAATCAATCAGTGTAATATACCACATCAACAAATTGAAAACTAAAAACCATATGATAATCTCAGTAGATGCAGAAAAACTTTTGACAGAATTCAGGACCGATTCATGATAAAAACTTTCCAGAAAATGGGCATAGAGAGAACATACTTCAACAAAATATAGGCAATATTTGACAAACCTTCAAATAACATCATAAATCAACAGTGAAAAACTGAAAACATTTCCTTTAAGGTCAGGGACAAGACAAGGGTGTCCATTCTCACCACTTTTATTCAGCATAGTTTTTGGAAGTCCTACCTATGGCAATCATAGAAGAAAAAGAAAAAGGGAATCCAGACTTGAAGAACTTAAACTGTTACTGTTTGTAAATGACATGATATTATACATAGAAAATCCTAAAGATACTCCCAGAAAACCACTAGAGCTCATCAATGAATCTGGTAAAGTTGCAGGTTACAAAATTAATATACAGTGGTCATGTATGGATGTGAAAGCTGGACTGTGAAGAAAGCTGAGCACCAAAGCATTGATGCATTCCTATGCACTAACAGCAAAATGTCCAAAAGAGAAATTCAAGAAACAATTCCATTTACCATTACATCAAAATAATAGAATACCTAGGAATAAATCTACCTAAGGAGACAAAAAACCTGTACTCCAAAAACTGTACGCTGTAGATGAGAAAATCAAAGACACAAATGGATAGAAAGATATGCCACATTCATGGATTGAAAGAATCTGTATCACTGGAACAACTATACTACCTAAGGCAATCTACAGATTCAGTGCAATTCCTATCAAATTATCAATGACATTTTTCACAGAATTAGAACAGAAAATCTTAAAATTTTTATGGATACACAAAGTATCTTGAATAGCCAAGCAATATTGGGAAAGAAAATGAAGCTGGAAGGATCAGGATCCCTGAATTTTGTCCATATTAAAAAACTACAGTCATCAAAACAGTATGATTGTGGCACAAGGATAGAGTTATAGATAAATGGGACAGGATAGAAAGCCCAGAAATAAATCCATGCACCTGTGGCCAATTAATTGATGACAAAGGAGCTAAGACTATACAATGGAGAAAAGACAATTTCTTCAATATGTGAAGCTTGGAAAACTGTACATCATCATGTTAAAAAATGACTCTAGATCATTCACCTTTTGACATAGCCTCAAAGTCTTTCTTTTGAGAGGATTAAGCTGACTGAATTTTGTATTTTGTCACTTGTATGTGCTTCCTAGTGCACCAGCTGACTTTAAAGTTTAGTTTCCTGGATGTACAAGAACTTCCGTTCATTTGGAGGATGAAGAATCTGCAGATTTTTATAATCCTCCCACCTCTCAGTTGCAGTTTAGTTTTTAAAAACTTCTGTCATCATTGAGTTTTTCAAAGCATTGATTTTTTTTTTGACAATGTTGTACTTTTAAAACTGATCATGCAGATTTCATATAACATTAATTAAACTCCTTCCCAGGTGATTCAGTGGTAAGGAATCTGCCTGCCAATGCAGAAGATACAGGTTGGATCCCTGGATTGGGAAAATTTCTTGGAGAAGGAAATGGCAACTCCAGTTCTAGTACTGGAAAAGGCAACTCCAGTATTGTTGCTTGGGAAATCCCAAGGACGGAGGAGCCTGGGGGCTGCAGTGCATGGGGTTACAAAAGAGTCAGACATGACGTAGCGACTGAAACAATAATTACACTGTACATTTATAACAAGTACAGGTGTTCTAAGTCATATGGATTGTAAGAACAACTGATTCTTAGTGACTGTACAGCTGATCTGGTGGGCAGCCTGCAGCAGGCCAAGGCATCAGTCAGTCAGTTGCCTACTGGGGATTAGGAGCCTTGGCTTAGTAGAAGTTGGTTAAGAGATTTTATTATGCCTGCCTAGTAGACCTATTGTGAGAATTAGCTGTGAAAATATTTCCCACATGCATAGAATACTACCTTAGCTCCTGTAAATGCTCATTAATATTAATTGTTGTTCTCATTATTAACTTGATCATTCATATTGTTGTTGTTGTTCTTGTTATAATTAGTAATCAGACCAAGCAAAGACCTTGAATTAGGATGGAAATGACATAAGAAAGATAAAAATGCCAGACCTAGTACCATCAAGTAGTATTGGAGGTAGAAAAATGAATGTAGAAAGGGAGGATCAAGCCAGAGAATTAAAAAATTTATTCAGTAGAACCTAGATAATGGAGCTGTGAAATGGGTGATGTAGGCAAGAATCCTAGAGAAGTGGACATGTTAGTTAAGAATGATAATTTCAACATTTTTATTTGAAGCATGATTAAGAAGAATGATTCCTAAATGCTGGTTCACAGACTGGTTGCTTGTTTCTAGGAAGCTTGTTAAAGATGCAGAAATTCTGATTCCTGAGTCACTAATGAGGCCCAGGAAGCTGTTTTATGAAAGGCTGCAGCTCAGGTAGATTTGGATGCATGGCCAGGTTTGGAAGCTGTGCTGATAGCACACTGGAAGCCAAGGAACGTGGGCTGTAGTCCTGGGTCCAGAGAAGACTTGCTCTGTGACATCTCTGTGACTCCCTCAGACCTCTGTCGAGGGTCCAGGGAAATGAGGTGTGTGAAGTGTTTTAGCCCTTGTAGAGACCTTGGCACATGTAAAGGGGGGATTACATGTTAGGTTAGCAGCAGGTATTCTCTGTGTTTGACTTCAATCCTGGCAATCTAGGTTCCTCCTCCTGCTCTGCCCCATCTCCATTCTTGCTCAAGCAAGGGACTTGATCCACACGATCGACAATCTTCTCCAACTGTAAATGCCTAAAACTGTGTTTTCTGTTTTGCAGACACCAAATTTCTACCTGTTCTTGTGGATTTTCATGGATATTCTTTCTGCAGTTTTCATTGTTTCCATATTTCATTTTCATTGGTAAATATGCATTTGTAATTTTGTATAATTTTTTCCCAGAATATGATATAAATGGTTTTGTACTTTGTGAAATTTGTGAAAAACTTACACTCTTCCCATAATCCCACATGACAAATCCTCAGGGAGACAGGATTTTAAAGGTTTTGTCTTCCAAACTTCCTGCAGCTCCACACACCCCTTCTACCGCCTCGATGTGAGACCATATTCTAAAGATAAGGACTCTCACTAAAGCTTAATCAAAGCTTTTTTTTTTTTTTTTTTCTACATATCCCTTGTGGATCAGTTGGGAGAGGACAAGAGCTAAAGGTTGTTCAGAACAAGTGTCCCATCTTCCACAGAATGGGACACAGCAGGGTGCTGTGTAAAGAGCAAGCTCACACTCCAGGAAGTCAGGGTTTTAGTCCTGGTTTTTCCTCTAGTTGCTGGGTGACCCTGGGAAAATCATTGCCCCCTTTCAGATCATAGTCTTTTTATCTGACCAATCAAATGACATTTGAGAATCCTTGAGGGGAAAAATGCATCATGATCATAAGGTTCAGGATGTGAGAGGGAACATCTGGTCAGAGAATTTTAGCTAGAAGAAACCATGGTCTTTAGATCTCATCATGCCCATCGTTTCCTCATTTGAGTTGTCCTTTAAAGGAGGAAACTTCATACCCTCTGCCAAAGGTACCATTTGACTGGTAATATTCTTTTCTGGCCACTGCCTGTGTTATTGTTGCTTTGGAAGAGGTCTGTGAGGCTCATGGACTCTGCTTCCTTCTAGGTGGAGAGAGAGCCAGAGTGAAAAAAATTCTCCAGGGTATCACCAGTTATACAGGTAAAGTCAGAGGCCTAGCCCCTCTCATCTCTTCATCCCTCCCCATTGCCTACATGAGGCAGGGCTTGTCTTTAATATTTCTGACAAGAGTTGAAGGAGTCTAAAGTTACAGGGTGGGAACCACTGAGAAGCTGGGGAAAAACAGGCTGTGCACAGACTCTGTGAGGCCCTTGACATCAGAATACATAGTGGACTTTATCCTCTAAGCAGTGAGACTCCTTGGAAGATTTTGGACATGGTTGTATATTTGCTTGCTTTGTCATATATTCATTCATCACACAGTTATAGAATGCCGACTTTGTGCCAGGCAGTGTGAGACTGAAGTACCTGAAAGCTTTGTATATGGAGGGTGTCTCGAGAACAGAGGCTCTGGTCCACAGAGAGCAATGAGGAAGTAGGAAAAGGTATAGCAGCAGTTGACATCTTTGATTCAGCCATCTAGTTCCAGGACAGAGACACTGGCATGCTCCTCAGGGCTGAATGTGCTTTATGTGGCTTCAGTTGTGATGTATGTTGGAAGGTGGAAGGAGAAAATTGCCAAGATCTTGGAATGCTGGACTAGAGTCTAGACTGCATATAAACATTAGGAAATGGCAAGTGACTTTCAGACAAGGGAGCAGTATGCTGAGACACTTGTGTAAAGGGATAGAATAGCAAAATAACTTCTAATCGGCAGAATAACTCAGGGCTAAGTTAGACAGGTCTAGTAAGGAAATGGGAAGCTAGAGTTTATTATTCAGGAGGTTGTGGGGATAATCACACAGTGAATTACTGGCTTGGGAAGCCAGTGCAATGTTAAAGAGAAAGCCAGTTAGGAGGCAGAAGACTTGCAGTACATGATGCAGCTTCCTCCCATTGCTCTTGGAGTCTTTAAGTAAAGTTGACACAGTCAAAAATGATTAATTAATTTCTTGTGAACAGTTGTGAAGATGATGAGATACTTTGTATCAGTCATCAGTCTTCAACACATACATTACTTAGACTTTCAGGAATGTATCCACAGTTCAGTTCAGTTCAGTTACTCAGTCATGTCTGACTCTGTGACCTCGTGAACCGCAGCACGCCAGGCCTCCCCTATCCATCACCGACTCCCAGAATCCACCCAAATCCATGTCCATCTAGTTGGTGATGCCATCCAGCTATCTCATCCTCTGTTATCCCCTTCTCCTCCTGCCAGCATCAGGGACTATGAAAAAATAAGAAATTAGAAGAGTAATGGTCTTTTGTACTGTAAAACTGAAGGTTTAAATCAAGTCACCCAGATTTATTAAGATATAGAGTAATCTCCAGTGACTCTGAGTTTTATGGATTTTAAGAAGGTTACTCTGTGGGCTGTTAAGGAGATTGAAGGCTGTGTTCCAGCTGCCTTATGATATTCAGAAGTTATATCAGTAAACCAGGGCTTCCAAAACAAAATACCATAGACTGGATACCTTAAACAACAGTAGTAGTTTCAGCTTCAGCATCAGTCCTTCCAATGACAGCCTGGAGCCATGCAGGGTGGGAAGAGCGGCCTTGCATACTAAGCCTAGTGTCACATCTTGCACCATGACTACCTTTAGATTGACGTGTACTGCTGCACCTGCTGCTACCTTTAGGACACACACACATATTTAGGATATATTTTTCAGCCCTTCAAAGAAGTTGATCCTTTATCTTTTGTCTTGTATAGTTTCTTATGAAAAATCATTCAAAAAAGAAATCTTCCATTGTTTTAATCATTGTTCCTCTACTTATAATATTTTATCTTGTCTCATACAGTTTCTTATAAAAAGTCATCCAAAAATTTTAATCATTGTTCCTATACTTGTAAAATGTCCTTTTTAAGGTTGTTTCTTTTATTAAATTTTTCAGTAATTTGATTATGATTTACCTTAATGTATATTAGTGTGTCTACCTGCTTAGGGTTTACTGAACTTCTTAGATCAGTATGAGTATAAATTTTCAGCCTGTATTTTTCAAATATCTTTATGCTATTACCTTCTTTTGGGTTTCCAATTACATAGATATTAGATGGTTTCATATTATCTCATAAGTTACCAAGACTGTTTATTTTTATTTTTAGCCTATTAATTTCTATGCTTCATTTTGGATATATTCAATTTAAAGTTTGGGTTGTTTTTGATCACTGTATAACAAATTACCACAAATCTATCAGTGTAAAACAATACAAATTTATCATCTCCCAGTTTGTGGGCCAGGGGTTCAGGCATGGGTTTTCTAGGTCTACCGCATATTTCACCAGGCTCTCATGAAGATCTTGGCGTGGGCTCCAGTCTCTTCTGAGACTTAAGAGTCCTCTTCCAAGCTCATTAATTGTTGGCAGAATTTAGTTCCTTACAGTTGCAAGAACTGAAGTCAGTCGTGTTTTCTTAATCACACTTGACTGAGCTTTTCTCTGAGACCTAGATATTCCATTCAGGTCTTAGTCATAAGGCTGTCTCACATTGTAGCATCTTACTTCTTCACACCCAGTATGAGAATATGTCTTGTAGCAGATGGATTCAGGAGAAAGAGAACAAATGGAAAAATAATACACAAAATAAATAGAAAACAAATTGAAATATGGTAGTCATAAATTCAACCACTAAGTTCAGTTAACATAAATGTACCAAATACTCAAAGTAGTAATAGTGATTGTAATATTGGATAGACCCAACCATATGCAGTTTACAAAAGAAATGCTTGAAATATAAAAACACATTAATAGTGAAAGGACAGAAAATTAAAATAAAGTCAGAAGGGAGAAAAATGAAAAAGACAGGATGAAAAATAATATGCCATACAAACACCAAGTGCTGGGGTCCAGCCCCGGTGGATCCAGGGAATTCAAAGCAGGGATGGAGTCAGAGTCTGGAAAGGACTATTTAATTAGAAATATAAAGAGATTAGGAAAGAATAGTGTAGTAGGAAAATTAGTGGAGAAAATATTCTGAATAACTTGGTTTACGTGGAAAACTAATAAAACCTCGAGACAAGAGATTTGCACCATCTATGTTAGGCCACTGGTGCCCACTTGAATAGTGGAGGGTGCCCCGCCTTGGGCTCCCTCTTGCGTGGATTTTAGAAGCCAGGGCAAGTAAGTAGACTTGGCGAGCCTCCGTGATCCAGATGGGAATTCAGCCAGAAAAGGGAGAAAAGAATGACATGGGGGAGCCCAGCATCAGTGCAAGACTCAAGACTTTATTTTCAAAATCAGTTTATATACCCCAAGTTGTACATAAAGAAATAATGGAATATGCAGAGTTATGCAGGGGCAGCAGTCCTGACCCTCACTGAGACCAGGCTTTCTTTTTGCATACCTTCCCGTTTACAAAAGGTCCCAGGTGGTTTACATTATCTTCTCTCCAAGAGGCCTGTTAACATTTTTATGGCTCTCTTCCTAGATAAATGTTTATCAACCAGAAAACTCTTTTTCCTTAGAAGTGTTTTTTTCTTTACTCTGCATCACCCTCAAAGTACTAAATAAAGTTACATTTCTGTAGAACAAAGGTACAGTGGGTTATAACAAAAAAGTACTTAACTCGAAGATCTAATGTTGCTAATACCAGGTCTACTACCTGTTTTTTCTATATACTAACTATATCTACAAATAAAATATATGAAAATTTGGCAGCAAGTATTGGCTCAACAAATGAAACCTTTAATCAGTCCTATTCTAATGATTTTTACTCCTCGGAAGCCCCTACATTCCTAGGATGTTTTAAGCTTCCTGTGCCTCATGCAGTTGGGAGGCTGCAAACAATCACATGTGCAGATGTAAGAGTCCAGCAGGCAGGCTAGAAAGCCATCAAAGGGGTTCTTGGATTGGAAAACTCCTATTATGCCCAGGAGATTTATTATCTAAAAGCTCTAAATTAACTTTTTCCAGAAAAGGTGGTGGGGGACAGCCCCCTGTTAATGTCAGAAGAGTAGGTGGAAAACAAACACAGTAAAGCAGGCAGACTCTGGTTTTGGGAGGGTGAATGCTCAGGAAATTCCAGGGGAACCCCTGAAGCCTGATCACGCCCTTGCATTTTGTCAGGCTTCCTTCCTCATGACCTTTGCCACAGGCGGGATTCCTCACGCTGGCTCCCGGCAACCAAGCATGAAAATAATATCTGAAAGATAAACTTTAAAACATGAAGCCTTACTTGAAACAAAGATTTTTTTAAGAAATAAAAGATCAGTATATCAAGAAGGGCCAAAATTATATAGTAGGTAACAGAGCTTAAAAACACATTAAACAAAAATGGAAAGAAATAGAAAAATCATAGTTAAAGATTTTGACATCCCTCTCTTAGTACCTGAAAGAACAACTAAATTGATCAAAAAGTAAAATCAGAAAGGATATAGAAATCTGAACACTTCCAGCCAACCTGACCTAGTTGGCAGAAAATATTATATTCAACAACTGCAGAATGTACAATATTTTGAAATATAAATGGCATAGTTGCAAAATAGACCATATGGCAAGACATAAAGCAGATCTGGAAGATAGAGATGATTTGCCCAACACACAGATGCAAACACACTGAATTATGTAAAATAAGGAGACAGAGGAATATGTTCCAATCAAAAGAACAAGGCAAAACCCCAGAAAAAGAACTAAATGAAACAGAGACGAGCAATCTACCTGATAGAGTTAAAAATAATGGTCATAAACATATGCTTATTGAGCTTTGGAGAAAAATGGATGGACATAGTGCAAACTTCAACATAAAGTACAAGAAAGTACCAAACAGAAGTAATAACTGAACCAAAAATACATTAGAAGGGCTCAGCAGCAGAACAGATGAGGTAGTAGAAACAATCAGTGAGCTGGAAGACAAAACAGACATGGAACTCACCAAGACAGAGAAAAAGAATGAAAAAAAGAACTTTAAAAGGGAAAGATACATTATGGGACTGTTGTGACAGCATCCAGTGTAATAACGTTCACATTATAGTGCTCTCAGAAGGAAAAGAGAAAGAGAAAATGCCCCCAAATTAACTGAAGAAACAGTGGCTGAAAATGTCCCTAATCTAGGGAAAGAAAAGAAAGCCCACAGAGTTCCAAATAAGATGATCTCAAAAAGACACATACCAAGACACTTAAAGTTAAAATTAAAGTTAAAATGGTAAATTTAAGGATAAAGACAGAATCCTAAAAGGAGAACATAAAAACCAACTTGTAATCAAGGCAAACGGCATAATCTCATCAGCAGATATTCTAGTAGAAACTTTACAAGCCAGATAGGAAAGGTGTGATATATTAAAAGTGTTGAAAGGAAAAAACTTCCAAACAAGAACTCTTTACCCAGTAAGGTTACCATTCAGAATTGAAGGAGATATCAAGAATTTCCCCAGATAAACAAAAGCTAGAAGAGTTCATCACTACTAGACCAATTCTACAAGAAATATTAAAGGGAGTTCTTTAAGTTGGAAGCATACAAAAGTAACAATGTCACTGGAATGTGTTTATGTATAATAAAGGTAGTGGAGGAATCACATATAGCAAATATAAAGATTAAAAAAACAAAAGGAGTAAAAATTACTAAAATTGCAATAATTAGTAAAGGATGCCTAAAATAAGAAGATATAAAATGTGTCATCAATCAGTATATTTCAAAAGACTGAAATCATACAGTATTTGAGTACTAAAGTAGTTAAATTGGAAACAATCATAAAAATATCTAGATAATTTAATAATTATTAGAAATTGATATATTTCTAAACATTTTATTGATCAAGAGATTAATCATAAGGGAAATTGGAAGCTATTTTAAAGTGTAATGCATATACAACAGCAAAACTTGTATGGTACAACTTAAGCCATAACTTAGAGGGAAATTAATAACTTTAACTTTTGGAAGAAAGCCTGGCTTAATAGTAATTAAGAGTCTACTGTAGCAATCTAGAAAATGGAGGTTTTTTTTTTTTTCCGCCAAGTAAAAGAAATGAAATGATAAAGATAGCAGAAACAATAAAATAGAAATGATACAAACTATAGAGAAAAATTAAAAAGTGAAAAGTTAGTTCTTAGAAAAGATTAATAAAATTGATAAATGCTTAGTAAGGGGAAAGGAGACAGACTGATTGCCAGTATAATGAATGATTAATGAGAGATTATCTCTCCAGATCCTATACATAAAAAGGAAAATCATGGAACATTTTTAAGCCATTAAATTTAAATGAGGTAAACAAATTCCTTCAAATGATTCAATTTTCCAGAACTGAAAAAAGAAATAGAAATTTTAATAATCTATCAGAATCTTTCAGAATTGAATCCATGTATCAAAAACCTCACAACAAAGGAAAGTTCAGGCCCAATAAGCTTCACTGGTTAAGTGAATATTTAAGAAATAATACCAATTTTATACCGACTCACTAAAAAAAAAGTGCATTTCTTAACTGATTTTTTTTGTGGTCAGCAATAATCTCATATAAAAAAATATGTGACAAAGACAGTGCAACATCTAAATGTATCAATATCATTCTCCAACTTAGCCATAAAATAGTATATTAGCAGATTGAATCCATCAGTATAAAAAGGATAAAACATCTGGAGCAAGTGAGATTTACTGCAGTGGTACAAGTTGAATATATAATTTGCAGGTTAATCAATCTATCATCTAATCAAAATAGACTAGAAATAAAGTATATTTGACAAAAATCCACATCTATTTATGATCAAGATCTGAGTAGCCTAGTTATCGAGTGAAACTTCCTCAGTCTGATGAAAGATACTTAAAAATAAAACCTCAGCCAGTATGATTGTTAATGGTGAAACAGGATTTTCTATCTAAGATCAGTAATAAGGTGAGGCTGTCTACTCTCACTACTTTTACTTGGCATTGTACTAAAGATCCTAGCTAGTTTCAATTAGTTCAGTCACTCAGTCGTGTCTGACTATTTGTGACCCCATTGACTACAGCACGCCAGGCTTCCCTGTCCATCACCAACTCCTGGAGCTTGCTCAAACTCACGTCAATTTAGTAAGATAGCCAGTTTAGTATATATAAATTATATACTAAATATATATATATATTATATACTAAATATATATATATATAATTTATATATATGTGTGTGTGTATATATATATATATATAACAGGCATAAATGAAGAAATAAAACTCCTAATTTGCAGATATGATTATATACAGTAAAAAATTCAAAGGAATCAAAAAACAAACCTACTACAACTGGTAACTTAAGCAATAGCTCAGGAATATTGTTGTTCAGGCTCTAAGTCATCTGACTGTTTGCAACCCTGTGGATAGCAGCATGCCAGGCTTCCCTGTCCTTCACTATCTCCTAAAGTTTGCTCAGACTCATGTCCATTGAGTCAGTGATGCCATTCAGCCATCTCATCCTCTGTTGTCCCCTTTTCCTCTTGCCCTCAGTCTTTCCCAGCATCAGAGTCTTTTCCAATGTGTTGGCTCTTCACATCAGGTAGCCACAAGTTTGGAGCTTCAGCTTCAGCATCAGTGCTTCTAATGAATCAGTTCAGTTCAGTTCAGTCACTCAGTCATATCTGACTCTTTGCAACCCCATGGACTGCAGCACACCAGGCTTCCCTTTCCATCACCAACTCCTGGAGCTTGTTCAAACTCATGTCCATCGAGTCAGTGATGCCATCCAACCATCTCATCCTCTGTCGTCCCCTTCTCCTCCTGCCTTGAATCTTTTACAGCATCAGGGTCTTTTCCAATGAGTCAGTTCTTTGCATCAGGTAGCCAAAGTATTGGAGCTTCAGTTTCAGCATCAGTCCTTCCAATGAGTATTCAGGACTGATTTCTTTTGGTATTGACTAGTTTGATCTCCTTGCAGTCCAAGGGACTCTCAATAGTCTTCTCCAATATCACAGTTCAAAAGCATCAATTCTTCAATGCACAGCTTTCTTTATAGTCCAACTCACATCCATACATGACTACTGGAAAAACCATGAATATTCAGAATTAATTTTCATTAAGATTGAATTTGGTTTGATCTTGCTGCCCAAAGGACTTTCTATAGAACCTTCTTCAGCATCACAACTTGAAAGCATCAAATCTTTGGCACTTAGCCCTTTATGGTCCAACTCTCATATCTATCCATACATGACTACTGGAAAAGCCAAGCTTTGACTGTATGAATCTTTGTTGACAAAGCAATGTCCTGCTTTTTATTATGCTGTCTAGGTTTTTTCCCAAGGTAGCAAGCATCTTTTAATTTCATGGCTGCAGTCACTGTCCACAGTGATTTTTGAGCCCAAGAAAATAAAATCTGTCACTCTATCCACTTTTTCCCCGTGTGTTTGCCTTGAAGTGATGGGATCAGATGCCATTAGTTTTTGAATGTTGATACAAGTTCAATATAGAAAAATCAACTGTATGTTGATATATTATCAGTGAATACTTTAAAATTGAAATAGCATCATCTACAACAGTATAAAAACATTAATAGAAATTTTAGGAAAATATTGTAAGCCCTTGTAAAGAAGATAGAAGATTGGTCACTGAAAACTACAAAAGTTTAGTGAGAAAAAGACCTAGATAAAAGGAGCAACATAACACATTCATGAATTTGAAAACCTAATATCATAGATATTGGATGTCATGGAATTGAAGTACAAATTCAATTCAGGTGCATTAAAAATCCCCTTCAGCCTGTGAAGCTAAAATTAAGCTCATGTGTGCAACTGTTTCTTCAAGAGTGAAATTATACACAGAGGAAAAATAACTGGATTCTCTTCTTCGGATTCTCACTCTTTTCTAAATTTTGTGTCCTTCCTTATATTGTGTTCTTCCTTATATTGTAAATTCTTAAATAATTTTAAGATATTTCCTTCATTTTATACATGATCCAGTTTTTAATTTGTCTTTGATGAGAGTCCATTTCCTAGCTGCATTATGAGAAAAAGTCTCCATCATCTATTCTTTCTATCATTAAGTTAAAAAAAACCTGAAACTATTTTCTGAGCAATTACTGTGTGATAGACACTCTTGAGCACTATACAAGGGGGTGGCAAGCAAGGCAAAGTCTCTATTCTTAAAAAGCTCCCATTCCAATAGAGGATGTATTCAGGTTTTTTTTTTTTTTTTACACTGCTTCAGAGTCTGTGGTTAGGAAATACATGAACCTTAAAAAATGTTGATTTAACCCTTCTGAGTGCTCCTGTGGTGAGTTAGAACCTCACCCAATAGACTCTTAAATTTAAGCACCTTGTTGTACAGATGTAGCGAAGTCTGCCCAAAGGCTAGGTACGGAGAAAACTAAGGGGAAAGATTCTAAAATGGTAAGTGAGGAGCTGACATTTTAAAGATGACTAGGATTTTACCAAATTACTGGCAAAGACTGGAGAATCGACTTTGGAGGAATCTATGTTGTTTTCTTTTCTATCCCACAGAAGCTTCAAGTGCAAGCCTCCAAAATGAAGTATTAGAAATTATGGGTATCCCTGCACCTTTTCCAGAGAGGGAAAGGGAACCTCCAAGTTCTATAGCTGTTATACCAGAGGTTGTCAATGAAACCACTGTACCAACCGTGCATCCCACAGATGATGTTGGACAACCAGTGCCCACTGAGCCAGCCTTTGAACCCATCCAAGCACCCATTTCGGAAGCCAACAGAAAGGCCACCCTCCAAACTGTATAGCCTATCTTGGAGGCAAATGAACCAGCGGTTCCCTCTGTGGAGAAGCCTCCTCCTGAAACGTAACCTGAAAAGCCCCCCACCATTGACTCCCCCATTAATCCTCTTTTATGATGATTTCCACCACACCCAGCATGTCCTTCTCCCCTATTGGGCTGTCTTCAAAGAATAATTAGCCACAACTTGCCTCCTTCTCCTTTTTCTACCTCTCTGTGCCCAGATTGACCTGATGGTAGAGAGAGATCAGGAAAGGGGGTGTGGAAGAGCCAGGGAGGCTCTCAGGAAATCCACTCTGGTCTCAGCTTTCCTCTCCAGGGGATGAGCAGAGGGGAAGGAGTGTGGTCCTGGAGTTGGAGCTGATTGTTTGGGTGTCAGATGATCTATCTCATCCTAACCCCTCATAATATTCCCCCGCTAAAGGAGTGGCTGTGGTGAACATCAGCCTATAAATAAAGGCAAACTCTCAGGAACTGAGAAGGAAATTGATACAATCTTTGGGGCCCTCTGTGGTCACTCAGGCTGACAAAGACAAGGGAGGAGTGCCAGAGAGATGCTGTCCAGAGTCAGAGAAGGAGAGGTGGCATGGATGTGAGCGGGGCAAAGATCTCACCCCACTCGCACATCCTGTCGTACAGTATGTGTTGGGCGTTTCCTCATAGCTTGTTGCTGGCTGATTCTCCGGTGGGGTGATGGGCATATTCCCATGCCCACCCAGTGGCTTTTGGACCTTGAAGCTGAGTTTTGACTCAAGCTGAGAACCCTGTGTTAGAAGCAGGAAGTTGTGTTCCACTGTGTGACCATCACTACTCACCCTCCTTGTCCAGGGCTCATGTTCCCGTGTATATGGCGATGGGCAGGGGCAGACACCGCAGCACCTTCCCTGGGCTGACTGTGGAGTCCTGTAAACATTGGTGGGGCAGGGCTGCCTCAGATGGCCACACTGTCATCCCAGAAAGCAGGGCTGTGTGGTCTGGGGACTTTGTTTCAGCAGCAGCCCGCCCCCCTCCCACGCAGGCATCTGGAGACCAGGAACAGCGCTCCCTGTGGAGTGGCTTGTCACCTACACGCAGGTGACCCCAGATGCTTGTGCATTTGAGGGCAGGTGAGCTGGGCTGGCTGTGCTGAAGTATCAGGGGCCTTGAGGACAGATCCCTAACATGCCAGAGGCAAGAGAATTCTCCCCTCACCTCTCCAGGCTCTCAGCCTAGCCACAGTCCAGAGGGATGTCCCACCCCACATCACACCTTCCCTGTCTGAAAACCCTACCCCAGAACTGCCCAGACTGAAGTTTCTCAGTCATGTGTGACTCTTTGCAATACCATGGACTGTAGCTTACCAGACTCTTCCGTCCATGGATTGTTCTAGGCAAGAGTACTGGAGTGGCTTGCCATTTCCTTCTCCAGTTCAGTTGCTAAGTCATGGCCAACTCTTTGTGACCCCATTAACTGCAGCACACAAGGCCTCTCTGTCCATCACCAACTCCTGGAGTCCATCCAAACCAATGTCCATTGAGTCTGTGATGCCATCCAACCAATTCATCTTCTGTCATCCCCTTCTCCTCCTGCCCTCAATCCTTCCCAGCATCAGGGTCTTTTCCAATGAGTCAGCTCTTCTCATCAGGTGGCCAAAGTATTGGAGTTTCAGCTTCAACATCAGTCCTTCCAATGAACACCTTTAGGATGGACTGAGCTCCTTTAGGATGAACTGGTTGGATCTCCTTGCAGTCCAAGGGACTCTCAAGAGGCTTCTTCAACACTACAGTTCAAAAGCATTAATTCTTAAGCACTCAGCTTTCTTTATAGTCCAGCTCTCACATCCATACATGACCACTAGAAAAACCATAGCCTTGACTAGACAGACCTTTGTTGACAAAATAATGTCTCTGTTTTTTAATATGCTGTCTAGGTTGGTCATAACTTTCCTTCCAAGGAGTAAGCATATTTTAATTTCATGGCTGCAATCACCATCTGCAGTGATTTTGGAGCCCAGAAAAATAAAGTCAGCCACTGTTCCACTGTTTCCCCATCTATTTCCCATGAAGTGATGGGACTGGATGCTATGATCTTTGCTTTCTGAATGTTGAGCTTTAAGCCAACTTTTTCACTCTCTCCTTTCACTTTCATCAAGAGGCTCTTTAGCTCCTCTTCACTTTCTGCCATAAAGGTAGTATCATCTGCATATCTGAGGTTATTGATATTTCTCCTAGCAATCTTGATTCCAGCTTGTGCTTCTTCCAGCCCAGCATTTCTCATGATGTACTCTGCATATAAGTTACATAAGCAGGGTGACAATATATAGCCTTGATGTATTCCTTTACCTATTTGGAACCAGTCTGTTGTTCCATGTCCAGTTATAACTGTTGCTTCCTGACCTGCATATAGGTTTCTCAAGAGGCAGGTCAGGAGGTCTGGTATTCCCATCTCTTTCAGAAATTTCCAGTTTGTTGTGATTCACACAGTCAAAGGCTTTGGCATAGTCAATAAGGCAGAAATAGATGTTTTTCTGGAATTCTCTTCCGTTTTCCATGATCCAGTGGATGTTGGCAATTTGATCTCTGGTTCCTCTGCCTTTTCTAAAACCAGCTTGAAAATCTGGAAGTTCACAGTTCATGCACTGCTGAAGCCTGGCTTGGAGAATTTTGAGTATCACTTTACTATTGTGTGAGATGAGTATAATTGTGCAGTAGTTTGGGGATCTTCCAAATTGCTTGTTCAATCCTGGTCACAAAGTAATATTTTACAGACACCCACTGGACATAAGGATTTAATCCAAGGAAGCCTAGTTCCTGGGGTTCTTGGCGGCTTTTTGAATGACCAAGGAGACATTTCTGGCAGGATGTAAGGGCCATTCTGGATCCACTGGCCGAGGTAAGGCACAGAAGCTGGTTCCTCTCTGGATCTCCAGCCAACCATACATAGGTCTCCACCTCCCAAGCTGATATCCAGCATTGCCCCGCCCATCCTACCCTGGTCCCAACCCATCCCTTTAAGCAACTTTCAAGCACATTGTGGGCTTAGACACCCCAATCCCAAATTCCAGACTAGCTTGATCCTGTATCCACAGACCACGGAGAGAGTTATACGAGTCACTCCCCTATAGGGCCTTGTCCTGGTGCCACATACTGCTCCCCCTCCCTTCCCCCCCAAAAGAGACCTGGGGCAGAAGATAAAGCACATGGTATATTCCTGAGGTCATCAGGGGAGATCTGAACAGGGGTCATCACTCACACTGTAATATATAAAAGCAGTCTATCTCCCTACCCTAGCTGAGGCTCCAGGACTTTGGTCAATTAAGCCAGTCCCTTAGGTTTCAGGATAGTCTTGGTTTGATTGTTCCCAGCATGGAAAACTAGGTTGTTCTCTTGGTTACATTTCCAGGCCATGTACACAAAGTGAAAGGAGGTCACATGGTAGGACTAGACTGAGTTACAAATGACATCTGAGGAGCCCAGTCTCTTACAATGGTAAGGTCACAGCAAGCCAGGAGTAGAACCAACCAGGTGCTTCAGGGTGAATGGAGGGAGTTCTGCCTCTTGGCAAGGCCACCTTGCTGGAAGAAGGGTTAGAGGGCATGGTGATACTGTCATGGTGGCCAGCCAGCCCAGCCTCCCTGCTTTGGGTAGTCAGTGTCTTTCCCTGGCTGCAGAGGTAGCTAATGTTCCTGAGCCAGCTGCTGCCTAGAGAGCAGGCACTGGGCCAGGGCTGCCTTCCCTCTGTTCCCTCGCCACTCCTGGGGCCCCACTGTTTGCTCATGGCTGTGAGCCTCTGGCTAATATAGGGAGTCGGGAGGTCATCCATCTTGTAGCCCTGAAAACATCAGCAAGAAGATAAACAGAGCACTGAGAAGGATATGGCCATCCACTCAGATCCAGAACACAGACAGCTCCCAGGAAACTGCAGTGGACAGAAGCCTGGACAAAGACAAATCCTGCCCCACCCATGGGCTCCAGCCTCCCCAGCCAGATAGCTGAAGGTATAGATTCATCCATCCAGACAGCTAGGGTTCTAAGTTATTGTGACCCCACTTTAAGGTGCTAGTTTGTGAGTCCCTCAAATTCTGGATGCCTATCTCCAGGAGTAATCATAAAGGCTGTAAAAGGCTGTACCAGTTGAGCTCTGTCCAGGAGACCTCATTGCTAATGTCTCTGCTGTTGACCTCAGTGGCCAGGAAGGTCAGCCCATGTAGCCAAGGGGAAGAATGGTAGTTATTTTTCCTTCACCAACAGCCCCAGTTGTGCCCTCCTGTGTCAATGATAGGACTCTGCCTCCTGACCCCCTTTGTAGGAATTGCTCAGGCTTTCACATCTGAGCATCAGTTGCTCCAACACAGCCTGCTACCCTGACCAGTGTTGGCAGTGAGCAGTCTGGAAGGAGGAAGTGGATGGTAGTGTCTGATGATGCTGAAAGACCAAGCACTAAAGAGTTAATTTGATTTAGTAGCAAGGGCTTTATTAGTAACTCAGAGAGTGGTTTGGATGGAGAGATGAGAGGTAAGGGATAAGACAAAGCAAATATGGACAGCCTCTCAAGATGTGTGGCCAGGAGGGTGGATGATGTGAGGATGGTTGTGCCTACAAGATCTTTCAGGATTTGAGTCTGAGGTCCTTTGTTAGAAGTACAGACAGAGAAGTCCACTCCACTTTCTCTTCCCTGTCACTATTCACCTTGATTCTGGGATTGATGAAGTTGATACACTTGTTAATGACAATTAAGAGGATCTCAGGGTAGAGATTAAGATGGCAGAGTGGGAGAATGCTCATGAAAACAAAGTTACAAATACGTATGGAGCCGCAATTCTCTCCAAGTTCACTGGAGGACAAGCCAAACACTTGTTCTACAGCTAAGTCTATAAAGATACAATCAGGAATGAAGGAGAAGGGACAAGGTCAAGAACCACCCCTTTGGCGGGAGACACAGAAGAGGAGTACAATAGCATAGGCTCAGGGGTCTTCCTTGGGGAACAAGGGGGTCAAGCCATGAAATAGGCACCTCAGCACTGGGCTCAGACAATGAGATGCTGAATCTCCTTAGCTGTTTTGAAAAGCAGTGGGTCTTACCACAGGGTTATAACAAACTGAGACTCTGCTCTTGAAGATTGCACACGCAGTCTTGCTTACTCCTGGTTATAGCATGGTGCCAACAAATGGAATTTCTGGGACTCTGGTTGGCTTGATAGTACTGCTCCAGAGTTCACCCTGCTTGCACCAGGCTCTTGCTTCCAACTCTCTTGCTCCACATTAAGTTGGAGGCTGTCACTGCCAGTGGAACAACACATGTTTAGAGGGGATAGATGGACCCTGCCCTGCCTCTGATCAGGGCAGAAACAGCCATTATCACCTCATGCATCCCTGCCCACACTCTCAGAAATGAGTGTGGCTAGCTCCAGGGTGGTGGAGAAGGCAATGGCACCCCACTCCAGTACTCTTGCCTGGAAAATCCCATAGATGGAGGAGCCTGGTAGGCTGCAGTCCATGGAGTCATGAAAAGTAGGACATGACTGAGCGACTTCACTTTCACTTTTAAGTTTCATGCATTGGAGAAGGAAATGGCAACCCACTCCAGTGTTCTTGCCTGGAGAATCCCAGGGATGGGGAAGCCTGGTGGGCTGCCGTCTATGGGGTTGCACAGGGTCGAACACGACTGAAGTGACTAAGCAGCAGCTGCTGCAGCAGCAGCAGCAGCAGCAGCAACTCCAGGGTGGAGGCCATCATAACTAAGCAAGCATCGCTGTGTATACTGGAAGGGGCCAGGACCAGCTCAGCTAGCCAACTCTTCTGGCCCTGAATCAACTTCTAACCAGCTTCTAACCAAGCAAGTTATACACCAGGCAAATAGTGAGTGAAACTAGCACAGTAGTGCAGGCCCCAGACATATACCAGACCAATGCCTGGACTTCTGTAATCTCTGGAGAAACCAGGCTCCCTCAGGGCTCCTGTTCTAGCCACCTGTCGCCTGATAGGGTGATGGTGGTCACTCAGCATACGAGAAGGCCAAGGTTGCAACTGGCTCTGGATCTAGCCCCTCCAGCCCCAGCCCTATCTCCAACCAAGGTGGTGGCTGCCAAGCACACCCTGAGGGAAGACACAGCCCATGCTTATTTCAGATCCAGCTCTTCCACTGACACTACTGGGTACACACAGACTACATGGGACACTCCGACACAAGGACATGTCTTCAAGACTGGGATAGGTAATTATTTCACCTAATTTCACAGACACAAAGTTTAGGAATATGTTTCAAATTAAAGAACAACAAAAAACTGGACAAATCTAATAGAACAGAATGCCCATTAAAGAGTTAAGAGTGATAAGAGTGCTAACTGAACCAGGAAAAAAATAGATGAACACAGTAAGAATTTTAACAAAGAACCAGAAAATTTAAAGACGAACTAGTAAGAGCTGAAAAATACAACAGCAAAAAATACAATAGAAGGAATTAACTGAAGATTAGGTGATACTGAAGAACACAAGCAATCTAGAAGACAGTAATGCAAGTTACCTAATCAGAAGAGTAAAAACTTTTTTTAAAAATGACAGTAGTTTTAAGGGACTTGTGAGATATCAAGCCAACTAATATTCAGAGAGTTCTGATTGAGATGGCAGAGGAGCGGGACATGTAGCTCACATTGTCATAAGTACATCACAAATGCATTTATGTGTGGAACGATTCTCACAGAACATCTGCTGAGTGCTGGCAGAAGACCTGAGACTTCCCAACAGACAAGTCTGGGTAGGACTGAAGAAAAATGAGAGAAAGGAATTGGGATGGGACCTGAGCCCCTGGGAGGGAGCTGTGAAAGAGGAAAAGTTCTTGCACCCTGGGAAGTCCCCTCAGTGGCAGAGTCACCAGCCAGGACAAGATGGGGAGTTTTGGAGTTTTGGAGGAGGACACAACAAGTGGATTACAGAGAGCAAAGTGGAGGGAGACCTGCACAGATGGGCAGGGCTACTATCTGGGACTCCAAATCCTGAGATGCTCCTCCACTGGGGTGGATGGGGGCTGACTGCTGAGGTCTGGACTCCAGAGGTCAGACCTGGGGGAGAGCTGGGGTTGGCTGCAGGAAACTGCCTAAGGGAGCTAGGGGTATGATGCACCATAAACAAGGAAGTACAGGAAGAAGCCTGGGCCCACCAGCGAGGCAAGCTAGCATTGTTGGGAGGTGCATGAGGAGAGCGGTGGAGCCACAACAGGACCTTCTTTCTCCAGACTTGTGCTCTCAGCCCACAGGGCACTGCCTAAATGAGCCCTAGGGATGGGCGTGAGTTGCCACTGCCACCTCAGACTGCAGAAGTGGGTACAGACTACCACTGCTCCTGAGGGTCCCACAACTGTGAAAACCCCTGCCACCACCTCCCCAGGAGGGCACATAGGCTGCATAACTGTATATCCTCTTTCAAGGGGATAATGACCAGCACACATTAAGGACAGAGATGGCAAGCATTTGAACCAAAACAGTCCCTGTGCTAAAATATGTTAAATCCACACAAACTAACCAGGGAAAGTTCTGCGTATAAATAGCTCTGCAAGACTATGTAGTAGAGAATTGTTTCCCCTAATTCAAAGAGTAAGAGGAATATACACAAAATGAAGAATCAGAGGAAACTCTTCCAGTTAAAAGACAATGAGAATTACCCTGATGGAACAAAAATGAAACAGACCTCTTCAGTATAATAATGGGATCGATAGCCAAAAAATTTGTTCAGGTTTTGTGTAACATAGTTCAAAAAGTATGTAATGAAAATACTCAAGGAATGAAAAAAAAGGCTATCAACAGAAATTCAGATTACTGTAAAGAGGAATTAGAAACCATGAGGAGGAATCAAGAAAAATTAGAAAATTCATTTGCTGAGATAAAAGCTGAACTAAAGGCAAAAAATAGCAGAATGAATAATGCAGAAGGAATTAGTGATCTGAAAGATATAGTAATAGAAATTACTCACTTAAAAACAGAAAGAAAAATGAAAAAGATGAAAACAATATTAAGAGACTTGGGGTATAATATAATGTGTGCCATTTATGCATATAAGGGATTTCAGAAGGAGAAGAAAGGGGTAAGGTGATTGAAAATGTATTTGAAGAAATTGTGGCTGAAAACTTCCCAAACTTAAAGAAACATATATGATGATTCAGGAAGCACAGAAAGCTCCAAACAAGATGAACCCAAACAAACGTACACCAGACATATTTCTTATACATGTATCCACCCTGTTTTAGTATTTTGTTATTGGAATGTAATTGCTTTACCATGCTGTGTTAGTTTCTGTTAGACAATGAATAAATCAGCCGTATGCATACAAAAAAAATGAAAAAATAAAGCAACGCTGTATATAGTCAAAAAAATAAAAATGACAAAAATTAAAGAAAAAGGATTCTAAAGGCAGTAAGACAAAGAGTAAATTACAAGGAAACTCTCATAAGGCTATCAGCTGATTTCTCTACAGAAACAATGCAAGCCAGAAGGGAGTGGCAATATATATTCGAAGTCGTGAATGTGAAAAGCCTGCAGGCTGAAATATCTACACAGCAAGATTATCATTTAGGAGAATAAAGATTTTTTTCAGACAAGCAAAAACCTGTCCTAACAGAAATATTGAAAGGTAATCTCTAAATAGAAAAGAAGAAGATATAATAATGAGAAATCATTTGGACAGTAATTTAATTAAATTAGCCAGTATACACATCAAACAAAACTATAAAGCAAAGACATAAGGAATAGCAAAAGCATAAACATGAAAATGTGAAAGAGGACATCAAAATCATGAAATGTGGGTAAAGAGAAAATGTAGATTTTTTTTAGAATGTATTTTAGCCTCTATGCCATTCTAAAGCTAGAAGATACAGGAAAGGTTAACATATTTGAAAAAACATAGCAAGCAGAAATTGAAAACATACAGAATACTCACAAAAACAAAAAGCATAAAATAAAACTAAATCATGAAAGCATAAAAAGAAAAAGGAACAAAGAAGAAACAACTAGAAAGGAAAGTGTAATATGTCAACAAATACATATTGGTCAATAATTACATTAAAAGTGAATGGACTGAATGCTCCAGTCAAAAGACGTAGAGTGGAAGACTGGATTAAAAAAAAAAAAGTGCCTACAATGTTCTGCCTGTACAGAGACCCAGCTCAGGGCAAAGGACACACATAGATTGAAAGTGAGGGGATGGAGAAAGGTATTTCACGCAAACAGAAATGACAAGCTAATGGGAGATACAATACTCACATTAGACAAAATAGACACTGATAAGTAGAAAATGATATGAAGAAATGGAAAGATACTCCTTGTTCTTGGATTGGAAGAATCAAATTGTTGAAAATGATTATACTGTCCAAAGTAATCTACAGACTCAGTGCAATCCCTTTCTAATTGCCAGTGGCATCTTTCAGAGAATAAAAATTTTACAGTTTGTATGGAAACACAAAATACCCTGACTAGCCAAAGCAATCTTGAGAAAGAAAAATGGAACCAGGGGAATCAGGCTTCCTTGCTTCAGACTATACTAAAAGCTACAGTCATCAAAACAGTACGATACTGGCACAGAAATATAGGCCAACTGAACTGAATAAAAAGCCCAGAGATAATCCCATACACCTATGGTCCCCTAATCTATGACAGTGGAGACAACAATATACAGTGAAGAAAAGACAAGCTCTTTAGTAAGTGGTACTGGGAAAACTGGACAGCTACATGTGGAAAAATGAAATTAGAACACTCTCTAGCTCCATACACAGAAATAAATTCAAAATGGATTGAAGACTTGAATGTAAGGCCAGATACTATAAAACTCTTAGAGGAAAACAGAACAATTTTTGATATAAATCACAGCAAGACCTTTTCTGACCCACTCTCTAGAATAATAAAAATAAATGGGACATTAGTAAGTGTAAACATTTTTGCACTTCAAAGGAAATCATAAATAAATGGAAAGAAAACCCTTAGAATGGGAGAAAATAATTTCAAACAATGCCACTGATAAGGGATTAATGCCCCAAATATAGAAGGTGTTCATGAAGCTCAATATGAAAACAAACAACCCAATCCAAAAATGAGTGGAAGACCTAAATAGACATTTCTCCAATGAAGACATACAGGTAAGATAGACAACAAACATATGAAAAGATCAACATCACTAGTTATTTGAGAAATGCAAATCAAAACCACAATGAGGTATCACCTCACACTGGTCAGAATGGCCAGCATCAAAAAACTACAAAAAAAAAAAAGTGCTGGAGAGGCTGTAGACAAAAGGGAACCCTCTTGCACTGTTTGGTTGGATAGCAAATTGATACAGCCTTTATGAAGAACAGTATGGAAGTTCCTTGAAAAACTAAAAGTAGAACTATCATATGACCCTGGTAGCTCAGACAGTAAAGAATCTGCCTGTAGTGTAGGAGACTTGGGCTCTATCCCTGGATCGGGAAAATCCCTGGAGGAAGGAATGGCTATCCACTCCAGTATTTTTTCCTGGAGAATTCCATGGACAGAGGAGGTTGGCAAGCTACCATTGATGGGGTTGTAAAGAGTTGGACATGACCAAGAGACTAACACACAGCATATGATACAACAATCCCAATCTTGGGCTTATACCCAGAGAAAGCCATAATTCCATAAGACACATGCACTCCAATGTTCACTGCAACTCTATTCACAATAGCCAGGACATGGAAGCAACCTAATTGTCTATCAGCATAAAAATGGATAAAGAAGATGTGGTACATATATACAATGGAATCTTAGCCTAAAAGGAATGATACTGTGCCATTTGCAGAGATTGTGGTTGGACCCAGAGACTGTCATACAGAGTGAAGTAAGTCAGAAAGAGAAAACAAACATCATGTAATACTGCTTATATATGAAACCTAGAAAATGATACAGATGAACTTATTTGCAAAGCAGAAATAGAAACACAAATGTAGAGAACAAAGATGGATACCAAAGGGGAAATGGAGAGAGTGAGTTGAACTGGGAGATTGGGATTGACATATATACAGTACCATGCATAAAACATCTAACTATTGAGAACCTACTGTATAGCAGAGGGAACTCTACTCAGTGCTCTATGGTGACCTAGTTCAGTTCAGTCAGTTCAGTTGCTCAGTTGTGTCTGACTCTTTGTAACCCATGGACCGCAGCACGCTAGGCCTCCCTGTCCATCACCAACTCCTGGAGTTTACTCAGACTCAAGTCCATTGAGTCAGTGATGCCATCCAACCATCTCATCCTCTGTTGTCCCCTTCTCCTCCTCCTTCAATCTTTCCCAGCATCAGGGTCTTTCCCAATGAGTCAGCTCTTCGCAGCTGGTGGCCAAAGTATTGGAGTTTCAGCTTCAATATCAGTCCTTCCAATGAACACTCAGGACTGATCTCCTTTAGGATGGACTGGTTAGATCTCCTTGAAGTCCAAGGGGCTCTCAAGAGTCTTCTCCAACACTACAGTTCAAAAGCATCAATCCTTTGGCACTCAGCTTTATAGTCCAACTCTCACATCCATACATGTGAAAAGGTGGTGACCTAACTGGGAAGGAAATCCAAAAAAAGGGGATAGGGACTTCCCTTGTGGTCCAGTGGCTAGGACTCTGTGCTCCCAATAAAGGGGGTCTGGGAACTAAATACCAAATGTTGCAAGGGTTGACATGCCGCAGCTAAGGATTTCACATGCCACAACTAAAAGATCCGATGCAGCCACATGCCACAACTAAAAGATGTGATGCAGTGAAATATTTAAAAACAAAACAAAAGGAGGAGATATATGTATTCGTGTATCTGATTCACCTAACAACAGACATTAGTAGAACACTGTAAAGCAATTATAATAGTTAATTTAAAACAACACAAAAATCTACTATGTATATACTGGGAAGATAAAGCCTTAAAATAGATAATTTCTAGAATAGTGCTGTGGGAACAGAGGAGAGGGTGAAAAAACGGCCCAAACTAGAGATCAGGGACAACTTCACAGATGGAGGACTTTTAAGCTGAGTCCTGACAAAGACAAATAAAAGGATCTGTGCTGTGAGGTGGGAAGGGAAGGGAAAGGGAACAACTTGAGACAAAGTGAGGAGGTATGAAAGAGCCCCTTCATTATGTTTGGTGATTTATCACTGGTTCAGTATATTGAGTGTAGCATAAGCTATGGGATATGAAGAAAGAGATATGAGCAGAGCAGAACTTCCCCAATTTCTTTATTTTTAAATAGAGTTTATTTTTTCAGAGTAGTTTTAGGTTCACAGTAAAATTAAGTGGAAAGTACACAGATTTTCTATAAACCTCCCACCCCCACATATGCACAACCTTCCCTACAACCAACATCCTATATTTGATGGTATGTTAGTTATAATTTATGGGCCTACATTACACATCATATTGAATTTAGGTCCATATTTTACATTAGGGTTAACACTTGATGTCATACATTCTGTGGGTTTGGACATATGTACATTGACAAGTATCCAGCATTATAGTATCATACAGAATAGTTTTCACTGCCCTAAAATTTCTCTGTTCTCTACTAATTCATCCTTCCTTCCCTCTAATCCATGAAACCCGCTGATCTTTATGCTGTCTCCATAGTTTTGGCTTTTCCAGAATGTCACATAGTTGAAATCATAGAGTATGTAGATTTTTCAAATTGGTTTCTTTCATCTAATATGTAGTTTTCTCATTTTTTAAAATAGTTCGATAGCTCCTTTCTTTTTAGTGCTGAATAATATTTCATTTCCCAGATGAACCTGAGTTTATTCATTCATCTGCTGAAGGACATCTTGGTTGATTTCAAGTTTTGGCAATTGTGAATAAGACTGCTATACTATCTGTGTTCAGTTTTTTTGTGGTGTTCGGTTTTTTTGTGTGAACATATTTTCAGCTCATTTGGGTAAATACTAAGGAGCATGATTGCAGTATTATATTGTAAAAATGTTTAATTTTGTAAGAAACTTCCAATTTGTCTTCCAAAGGGACTGTATAATTTTGCATTCCCATCATCAATGAGTGAAAGACCTTGTTGCTCCATCCTCGTCAGCATTTGGTGTTGCCAGTTTTGGATGTTGGCTGTTCTAATATGTGAAGTGATATTTCACTCCTGTTATAATTTGCAATTCTTTGATGACATATGATGTTGAGCATCTTTTCCAATTCTGTGTCTTTTAGTTAAGGTGTCTATTCAGGTCTTTTCTCATTTTGTTAACCAGGTTGTTTGTTTTCTTCTTTCTGAGATTTAATAGTTCTTTTGCATTTTGGATAATAGTTCTTTCTCAGATACAGTCTTCCCTCAGTATCCATGCGGGATTGTTTCCAGGACCCCTGCAGGTACTAAAATCCATGGGCATTGAAGTTTCTTGTATAAAAGGGTACGGTGTTTGCCTATACCTATACACATCCTCCCATATCACTCTAGAATACTTATCATTTGATTACTTATCATATAATACCTAATACAATGTAAATACTCTATTAATAGTTGTAACTATATTGTAAGGGCTATGTAAATAGTTCCCCAAGTGGCAAACTCAAGTTTTGGTATTTGGAACTTTCTAGAATTTTGGGGAAATATTTTTGATGTGCAGTTGGTTGAGTCCACCTGTGAAGAACTCATGGATACTGAGGGAAAACGATCAGTAAATATTTTCTCCTTATCTCTGGCTTCTCTTCACATTCTCTTGATCTTCAAATTTTACATGCACATATTAAAGTTATGTGGATCATTTTGGATTTAATTAAAATTCATATTCATATGCAGTAGGTCTAGGGTGGAGCTTGGGATTCCACATTTGCAGCAGTCTCTCAAGTGATGGTGATGCTGGCCTAAAAAGCAAGGTTACAGATCACTCTGGCCACTGTTGGAAGGGATGAAAATGCAGGTGACAAGTTCCTGTTAAAATGATTCTGGCCACAGAGAACAACGCGTGAAATAGGGTGGTGGCAGTGGCAATGGAGAAAAGTGGATACATTTGATCACTCTCTAGAAGGTGAAATCATTAATAACTTGGGGACTGCACTGCGAGAGAGGTGAGAGAACACCATCATGGGTGGCTGCTGTCCAGAGGAGGCAGGACAACAGAATACAAAGGCTTTGGGGCTAGGAGACTGAAGACCTCAATCCTGGCCCCAGATCTGCTGCTCACTTGCTCTGTAACCTTGGGCAGACTACTTAAGTTCTTGGGACCCTTCTGTCAAACGGGCACCATCATCACTGCTGTGCTGTCACCCAGGCGTTTTGAGGCACTAATGAACTAACTCACGTGAGAGTGCTTTGCCAACACTAGGGCAGGACACACATGAAAGTGATTATTGTAATTATTATGAAATGTAAATCTATTATAAAGTGCTATGGGGTTTATTTGTTAGTTACTCTTTCGAGTTAGGTCCTAACAAGGGTCCTCCAGCACAGTGAGACAACGGAACGAGACTGAGTTTGGTTTTGAAGCTAAGGAAAGTTTTATCCTTTGAAAAAGAACAGAGGGGTGTGAGCCTGTGCACTAGAGCCCCAATTCTCCTTGAAAGGCTGTGGCCGGGGCTGTTAGTGGTCTCCTCTGTGGGGGGAGGGGAGGAGTTCTCCCAGGTGGAGCACAGAGAACCGCTCAGCACACACAGCACTGCTCAGGCTTGAGAGCCGGGGCTCTTCTACACACTGCCCGCTGCTGCCGTCTTGAATGCAGTGTCTGCCTGAGCTTCTACCCCGGCGTGCGGAGCTACAGTGTTGGGAGCATCCATTTCCCACTAGGAACTCTGGTCTGAAGAGCCCAGTGCAGGGCCCGCAGCACTGGTACCCTGAGAGCAACTGAAGCTAGACCAATCAACACCAAGAAGAAATAAGGGTAAGACTTTATTTTACCACCAGAGACTATGTTTATTTCCTGGGAATTGTTAATGGGCTTTGCTGATAACATACTGACACTTTCTTTGGCCCTGGGACTATTCAGTCTGGTAGTAAGGCTCAGACTCATCAACCTGGAAAGACAATAGAACAAGGGCTGCAGAATAAATAGATCATGTAAATGCAGCCCGGCTCTTCTGGGCACTGGGGCCTTAAGTGTGAATTGGGGGCCTTATTTTAGCTAATGGGCTGCAGCCTATACTTTTAATATGAACTCCAAGGAGAGGCCCAGACAAGCCCAGTGTTCAGCCCCTGTCTGAGCCCAGCCCAGGTACCGCTCAGTGAATTCTTTTAGAGGTGAATTTGGGGCTTCCATTCTTTAATGCTGAGCCTTGCTGGTGTATGATCCTGGGTATTTCTAGGTGGGAAAATGTCTAGCTTGTCATGGAGCCCAGGACTTTGTGTCATGATTGTGATAGCATGGAGAATTACTTTTCCTCCAAGAAGAAACTGGTTTTCCTGGGAGATCGGTAATGGGAAGGACCAGAGACTCAGGGCTCCTCACCTTTCCTCACTTTCGTATTTTAAAGAAGGGATAATGTGGTCTTGACGTTGGCATATTCTGGCCTTCAAGGTGTTTCTGGTTTGCTTAGATGTCAAGTTTGATACTTGACAGGGTACCTGTACAGGGGCCCTGCACCAGGCTCTTGAGACCAGAGTTCCTAGTGGGAAATGGATGTTCCCAACACTGGAGCTCCTTGGGCTGGGGGTAGGTTATACTTGTCAGGAAGGGTCAAGCCCAAGTAAATTATTAAAAAGAAGTAGCTATGTTTCCTTATCTGTAAGATGGGGTTATTAATATTTGTTTTATAGCATTTCATGAGTATTTGGTGAAATAATGCAAACAGAATTCTTAGCGCATGCCTGGCTACCATAAATGGTAGATTTGCAGTTACCCTCTGAAACCAGTACTGCCAGATGATATGTAGGGAGTTCTCTGTGAGTTTATTTAGACCACGTGGCCCTGTTCTCTACCTCCTCCCTAGGAGATTAAAGGAGGAGGAATCCTGGCTGGAGGAAATAGAAGGTTTCTACAGATTTTTAAAATCTTGGCTCTGTGGGTCCCCATCTAGGAAGAAAGATCATCAGGCAGAGGCTGCTACTGCTGCTAAGTCACTTCAGTCATGTCTGACTCTGTGCAATCCCATAGACGGCAGCCCACCAGGCTCCCCTGTCCCTGGGATTCTCCAGGCAAGAACACTGGAATGGGTTGCTATTTCCTTCTCCAATGCATGAAAGTGAAAAGTGAAAGTGAAGTCACTTAGTCGTGTCCGACTCTTAGTGACCCCATGGACTGCAGCCTACCAGGCTCCTCCGTCCATGGGATTTTCCAGGCAAGAGTACTGGAGTGGGGTGCCATTGCCTTCTCTGAGCAGGCTGAGCCTAGGAAGGTAAATATTTAAGCCTATTTAGCTGGGTTGTATTTGTAGTTGGCTGCTGAGGTCTAGCTAATTGCAAGAACCTGAAACTCAATTGGAAGAGGGTTATATTAGTTTGCTAGAACTATTGCAACAAATTACCACAAAGTAGGGGCTTTAAACAACAAAAATTTATTGTTTCAATTCTGGAGTCTGGAAGTCCAAGATGAAGGTGTTTTTACTTCTGAGCTGTAAGGAAAAATCTGTTCCATGCCTCTCCCTCCCTTCTGGGGACTTGCTGACAGTGTTTGGCATCTCTTGTCTTGAAGAACCATCACTCTGATTTCTGAATTTGAAACTGGAGGGGAAAGGGGCAGGATTCAAGTGCTAGATAATGAAGAAGGGACTCAGCTGCTGGAACCAGCTGCAACTGAGGTTGCTTTGAAAATAGTCCAGTCATTGACCTCTAGCTCCTTATTTGTTGTTGTTTAGTCTCTATTTTGGGTCTGACAATTTGGCCACACAGTGGACTGTAGCCCACCATGCTCCTCTGTCCGTGGGATTTCCCCAGGCATGTACTGGAATGGGCTGCCATATCTTGCTCCAGGGGGCTCTTTTGGACCCAGGGATCAATCTGCATCTCCTGCATTGGCAGACAGATTATTTACCACTGAGCCACCAGGGGCGCCCCTACCTTGATTAATTATTTACAAGTGACCACACCACTTTCTTTGTGTAAGTGTAATACTTACACTTTCTTTGTAATACTAAAAATCACACCTCATTACTCCATGACAGTTTGGAGATGGGCCATAAAAGGCAGAAAGTGGGCAGTGGCCTACTTCCTTGGAAATCCCCAGCCTAGCCTGAAATATCAAGAATATTCCCCTATAGTAATGCCCTGGAGCTTCTCTCACTTTCTGAGACATTCTGCCTATAGAATGTGTATTTCTATAAATAACTCGTTTTCTCCTTCCTGTGACTCACTCTTAAATTCTTGTCAGTGGAAAGCCAAGAACCCTCACTTGGCAGTCCATGCTAAAGACTCCTGCAGGTCCCAGAACATGACATTCCCTCTCCTGCAATACCTTTACTGCATATGGTGTTCTTGTGAGCATCTGTTTCCAAAAAAATTTTTTAACAAGGACATCAGACTTACTGGATTAAGGGAACCCCTCTACTCCAGTATGACCTAATCATAACTTAAATTAGTTATTATCTGCAAAGGCCTTATTGCCAAATAAGATCACATTCTGAGGTCCTGGGAGTTAGGACATAGAAATCTGGCAGGAATACAATTCAACTACTAGCAAGAGTACTTCAGCACTACAACTCCTTAAATATCAACGTTTTTCCTGTTAGGTCTTCAGGACCTTAGTGAACATCCACTTCATGCAAGACCCTTGATGGCAGAAAAATGATAGCAAGTCTTTGGAATTAGTGATCCTTTGTGTTTCTAGCCTAGGGAAGCAGTATAGCATAGGCATTTAGAGCTCAGGTGCTGAGCCAGACTGCCTGGGTTTGGGTCTGGCTGCTGCCAGTTACTAATATGTGAGTGTGAGCAAGTCACTTAATCTCTGTGCTTCATTTTCTTTATCTGCAAAATAAGGATGATAGTGCCTAACTGATAGTGTTGCTGTGAGGCTAGAGCAAGTTACACATGTTTCATATTATTAAAACAACTTCAAAATCTAAAATGCTCTAATTTAGAGAACCTTAAAATGGCCTGTAATCAGGGAACACAATGGTGGGATGCACAATCTAGAAGCTCATAGAAGGCAGGATGTTTGAGGCCAGTATGGCCTTTATAGACTGTGTACTTCAGTGTTGTTTTGCAAATGAGGAAATCAGGGTTCAGAAAAAGGAACTTGCCGTGGATCAGCTGACTCATTTGTGGAGAACCAAGACTGTTAACTCTGATGAGTGTTTTTGATTCGCCTCCCTTATTTAACATCAGTGAAAAATTAAGCCTTTAACCATACACTGAGCATCTACTCCAATCTAGATCCAACATCAGGCTCTTTAAATACACAAGTGAAGTACAGTCCTTGGCTTATATAGGAGCTTAGAGCTCAACAAAGAGCTAATTAAATATAAAAACACAGAAGGAAGTAGTTTGGTTTTTGTTAACTTTTTCCCTGTTTCTCTTGCAGCATATAAAGAGAAAGCAAGTTTATAGTAAGTTCTGGCTATTCACTGTTAAATTCAATCCTCTTCCAGACTTCCTGATGCGTCATGTTTGCCTAAGACCCTCATTGCTATCTTTTTATATTCTTGACAGGGACACATTCCTCCTCTCCAGAATTATACCAGAGAAGTCTCTGAATCTCCATTCCATAAATAGACCTTGGTTAAATGGCACTTTGGCAGTAGACTTTGTGCTGAGCACTGTGACCCAGAGATAAATCAGACAAGGTTCATGCTTTTAAGGAAGAATAGCCTGCTGGAGAAGCATCTCAAGAAGTAACTGATACAGGGAGATATGTGTTATAAGAGAGGCCTGTGAGGAGCTCTGATAGCAGAGAGAGGAAGGAATGACTGAAGTGATCTTTAGCTGCTGTCGGTTATCAGAGTTAGTTCTGAATTTCCTTAATGGTCCCTGGGACTGTGCCTTGCTGACAGCCTTGCATGTCTCATTATTAGGAATGCCAGAGCAATGAGACCACTCACTTCAGACATCAAATATCACTAAGTTGGAGCAGAAGAAAACCCCACAGGCTTTTCCGGATGTAATGGAATTTTATAACTTGAGGAAGACCTCCAACAGCCAGAAGTACATGAGATTTACAGGTATGGAGATTGTGTCCAGGGAAGTATAGGAGAAAAAGAGTGTTCAACAGGGTGAAAAAAGCTCCACAGATGTGTAGGTATGGGAGAAGGAAGAAAGAATTGGAGAGTGGAGATGGCACTGTTGGCTAAGATGGAATTTTGGAATTTGAGAGCCAGAATGATGGGTTTTACACCAAGGGGAGTCTTTACTCTGAAACTTCAAGTATTTTCTTGGCCATGAAATGCAACTTGTGGGATCCCAGTTCTCTGACCAAGGGTTGAACCAGGGCCCTTGCCAGTGAAAGTGGAGAGTCTTAAAAACTGGATTGCCAGGGAATCCCCTGAAACTGCAGATTTTTAAAAAGTAGTGCAGGCTTCCATGGTGGCTCAGACGGTAAAGCATCTGCCTGCAATGTGGGAGACCCGGGTTTGATTCCTAGGAAGGAAATGGCAATCCACTCCAGCACTCTTGCCTGGAAAATCCCATGGACAGAGAAGCCTGATAGGCTACAGTCCATGGGGTTGCAAAGAGTCGGACACGACTGAGCGACTTCACTTTCACTGTGTGTATATATATATATGTGTGTGTGTGTGTGTGTATATATATATATAAATAAAACACTAGAAGATGTGTGTGTATGTGTGTGTGTGTGTGTATATATATATATATATATATATATATATATATATAAAAACACAGAAGATGTAGATTCTGACACTGACTAGGTTCTAATAGTCATTTCATTCTTTGAAGCTCAAAATGGGAATAATAATTCCTATCTCCAAGGTTTATAATGCAGATAAATGAGCTCCCTAATGTAGAAGTTCTTTATAGGTTGTAAAACAGCACCTTGGAAATGTAGCCATCATTATAATCTTTGTTTTCAATAACAGTAAACTATGTGGCAATACATTTAATGTATATCTTTTACACATTAGAGACGCAAGTCCAGTTTCTTTCTCAAGGAACTGATTTTTATCAGTCAAATGAAAACCAGGCAAGTAATAGTAAATGGTCTTTAGGTTTACTTTACATATACATATACATATACATATATATATATATATATATATATATATATATATATAAAATAAAGGACCATGTTTTTCAGAATGTTTTTAATCACAAAATTGTGATTAGAGTTCAGGTCAGTTCTCCTGGTTCCTGAGTACGTTTTACCTAAAGGTTCAGGAGTACCTTTACAGTTCACCACTTGCTTCTAGTAACTGTATTTGGAGAACCTTCTTCCATAGCAGAGAGATTTTCCTTTTCTTAGGCAACTCATAAGAAAGCCTGTATTTCTAGAAACTTGACTTTTATACAGCATCTTAGAAGTTAGGGCTAGAAGTATCCTTAGTATACACCACTTCCAGTTCCCCTTTCTTTTGCAGACATTAGAGCCCCAAATACTTTTCTAATGTGGCTGAATGTGTGGTCTCTTAACCACTGGTCTTAATTCTGAGTCCAGTGCTCTTTCACTGTGTCTCTTTCAAAGGGCAGTATTGTTGGGGAAAGTGAGAACCGCGATGAGCTAGCTAATTTTGAAGGATGCTTTTCCCAGCAAGTTTCTGACTTGTAGCAAAGGGCTCACATATTGAGGATGACAGACCACGGCTTTGCTGCATGGTGATGCCCAGGAAAGGGTCATGCATGTCCCTAGAATATTTCCTTCCTGACATCTGGACTGCTGGGCCTGTCTCACTTCTTTCACTGGAGGCCTGGATCGTTCCAAGGAGGTACTGGGTTTGAGAGATGCTGGGCAGGCAAGTTTTCTAGTCAGAAGATCAGGGCTTGTGTTGTATAGAGTTTGTCGGAAACATTAGATTAGAAGCTGGCTTTGAAAGCCTTAGCAGCAAAGTCTTTGGAAGAATCTGTTTTTATGTGTATGGATGTGTACAAATGCCATTTATGTATATGGAAGCATAGCTCTGTGGGTTTGCATATGTTTGAAATTAAAGTCCACTTCAGTGTTTATGACTGAATATGGGTATAGATATACATATGCAGGTAATTCTGTGTGAGTTCCTCTGTGCATGCATAAATGAATAACAGTGAGTGGATATGTATAGATACATACCCATACAGCTAATTTCCTGTGTATAAATTGTGCGAACTTGTATATATGTGTTTGTGCTTGCATGTGCATGCATGCACACATGTGAGGGAGTTTTAATTTTCTAGAAGCTGAAGATCAGAGCTAACTGTCCCCTCTTCTCATACTACTAATTATGATGAAACTACTTCAATTTGTATATGCTTACACATGAATTAACTCATTTGACTCTCATGATTGTCTTGAGAGATTGGTAGGGAAAGGACTATTATCCCCGTTTTTCAGACTCAGACAAATTAATTAGGCTCTGGGAAAGTAAGTGACTTATTTAGAATGTCTCAACTGCTGTGTGATGGAAGTGTGTTCTCACTTTGGGCCCTTAAACCCTTTGCAACCCAAGGACAATCCTCCTTGCCAATTTTTCGTCAAGTTTCCTATTTTTAAGCATTTTGTTTTCCACACCAATCAGCTAATGTGATAAGCAAAATGTACATTAGATAAACAATCCAAGGTTCTGGGTTAAAATATAGATTTAAGCTACCAATTTATGTAAACTTGAACTGGTCTTTTCTCTGAAACTGAGTTTCTTTATTTGTAAAATGAAAGGATTGAAAGTATGCTCAGTTCTATATTCTGTGCTACGGGATATGATTTTTTCATATAGAAATTATTGTTGTTGTTTAGTTGCTAAATCCTGTCTTGACTCTTTGTGACCCCAAGGACTGCAGTATCTCAATAGAGATTGTAAATCACATTTTACAAAAATAGCAGTGAAATATTTAGTACCAAAATATCCAGTTTATAAGGTGAAGGCATAGTACTGCACTTTGCTGTGCTTAAGGTAGTATAGTTTTGGGAAAGAAAAGTATGAATCAGTACTGAATTGGTTTCTTTAAGGTACAGATGGTCTTCAAGGTTTATTTTAAGAATACGTATCACAGTTAAATGCATTCCATGATTTGTCATAGAACCAACGAAACTGTCCTTTGTACTTTCTTATATGATGGAATTGGGATCTCAGACATTCTTTTGGCTTAATTCTTGGTGACAAATATGTTGAATTTGGTAGAATTTTGTCCTCCTTAATTCCATTGGTGGTAAACTGGTGAAGTCAGTTTCTTCTTGGACCTTTCAGAATAAGAGGAAAAACCAAACACAATATTTGGTCTCTAAACTTATTTTCTTGCTATGTTCTTCTTTGGATCTATGTTTTGTGTTTCATTAAGTCTAAGATATTATTTATTGTAAGATGTACCATTATTTTATATATAACTAAAGAAAAAAAAAGTTGCCAGTTAAGCCATAGTGAAAGTGAAAGTGAAGTCGCTCAGTTGTGTCTGACTCTTTGTGACCCTGTGGACTATAGCCCACCAGGCTCCTCCATCCATGGGATTCTCCAGGCAAGAATACTGGAGTGGGCTGCCATTTCCTTCTCCAGGAGTTAAACCATGAAGTGGTGTTAATTGCAAGACAAATCTCTGTTTTGGAGTTGTTAATATTAAATAAAAATCCATATCTGTAAACTAATGAAATATGATAATTATCTGATTAAGGGAGCTTGGAACTCTTAGAAATAAGACCCTGCCTCTGATTATACTTGAGACGATTAAATCACTCTTTTTCCTCGTAGGGTTTATCACTCTGGGAAGTAGACATGAAATGTAGAAGGGTCCTTTTAAAAACTGGTCTTGATTTGTTATGAAGGCTCAGCACCATGCCAACCATGATTATTTTTTCTTTAGCTTATAATGCAGGAAACCTCTTTGGTCATCAAGGCTTGATGATGATACAGTTGATACAGATACTGTTCTAGCATAGTTTTTTAGAAGTACACCAGGATTGAACGCTCAACTCCTACCAATCTATGTGTTAAGCAGTTAATGGGCAAATTACTTAACTTCTCTGAATGTCAAGTTGCCAATCTGTAAAAGTAGACATAATGATAATAATACTCAGAGCTGTACTGAGGATTAAAGGGGGTAATGTGTATAATATGCTTAGCATGGTGTTGGTCCCGTGGTACCAATAACACTATCGTTATTGCTCTGTGCTTGGCAAGTGGTTCACCGAATAGGCTTCCTTAGGTCTTAAGAAAGGATTAACTGTAATAGTTTAATGACTAAGTCCCTTGTCTTTTTTCCCTTGGAGGTAAATTAGCAGAGGATTATAATCCTAACACTTTGGTAAGCCTTTGTTTCCTCTATTCTGATGTGGGCAGGTATGATTTTTAGGGATCAGGTCAGTGTCGCAGATGCAGAGTCCGGGCTGGGAAACACTTAGTCTTGCTCACTTTTCCACTCTGGGACTCAGAGTAAAGGACTTGGACTTAATAAACAGTAGATATCCCTTCCAGTTTTAATTTAATGCTCTAGAAATCATAACCGTGGAACCAGAACTGGCTGCTAGATTGTTTTTCATTTGTAGATATGAACCTTATGAAAACCAATTTGCCTTTCTGAGCTTCAGCTTTTTCATCAATTAAATGAGCATAAAATAGTTTGCCATTCTTGGACATGTCTTCAAATAATTGAATTTAGAAGAGAATTTCTTCTTTTGGGTTGCTTGGGTCTTCAAAACCAAGATTAGGACTAATTGTTGAGGGAGCAAATTCTACTAATTTAAAGTCATTCATTCTGTTTTCTGAAGTTGTAGTGAATATTCTGTCACTTGATGGGGTATTATAGGAATCACTGAATTTTTGGAAAGTAAAATTAAATGAACTCAACGGGTCTCTGCCTTTCTCAATTTACAAATTCTCTTTTCCAAAGCAGTTAAGATGAAATGTTGATGTGTTTGAAAGGGTCTTATAAATAATAATCTGTGATGTATCTGAGAGAATATGGCTCTTCTTTATACCAGATATTATCTTTTGTTTAAAGGTGGTAATTATATCAATTTATTAAATTGTATTGCTTTCCTAAACATTGGTAAAGCCCTTACTCTATGCCAGGTCCTATGTGAAGAAGTGGCAGTACAATGATGAATAAGTTTTGTCCCAACTCCTAGCAGTCTCCCTGTCTTATGAGTGACATGAAGCCACAATTACAGTACAGCATGCTAAAATTTCATGAGGTGAGGGGCTTTGTCTGACTTGTTAATTGCTGGATCCATGGCATCTGGCAAGTAACCATTTACTGAATAAAAGATTGGCTATACAAATATGGGTTCTTGGTGGTAGAGTCTGTTCTGAATGAGTTGTCTAGGTTGAGAATTAAGGAGACACGAGAATATTCTAGACAGAAAGGAAGCAACCTAAATGTCCATCAGTGGATGAATGGATAAAGAAGATGTGGTACATATATTCAATGGAATATTACTCAGCCATAAAAAGAATGAAATAATACCATTTGCTACAACATGGATGGACCTAGAGATTATCACACTAAGTAAGTCACACAAAGAGTAACATCATATGATAACCCTCATATGTTGAATCTAATATTTTTTAAATGATATAAATTAACTTATTTATGAAATAGAAACAGACTCACAGATTTTAAAAACAAATTTATGTTTACCCAAGAGGAAACGTTGAGGGGAGGGATACATTAGAAACTTAGGATTAACATATACATGCTGCTGCTGCTGCTGCTATGTCGCTTCAGTTGTGTCCGACTCTGCGACCCCACAGATGGCAGCCCACCAGGCTGATAATCAATACGAATCTACTATATTGCACAGGGAAGACTATTCAGTATTCTGCAATAACCTATATGGGAAAATAAAGAAAAAGAATGAATATATACATACATATATATATTTATATATAACTGAATAACTGCTGTATACATGAAACAAACACAACACTGTAAATCAACAGTACTCCAATAAAATTTAAGAAAGAGTATTCCAGACAGAAAGAGAAAAATAACCATGTGCCAAGACAAGGAGGTTCATGAGGTAGGCTTGTACATATAACTGCAAGTAATTTGTTAAGACTGGAATGAGAAATGTAAAGGGACTAGAGATGGGTGATAAGGAGAAGGGTAGACAGGTCAGATCACGTAGGAGATTTAACCATTTTAACCATAATGAGAAGCTATTGAAACATTTTAAGTGGGGAAGTCATACGTTCTAACACAATGCTGAATGCTGCTGCTTCTGCTGCTAAGTCGCTTCAGTCATGTCTGACTCTGTGCAACCCCATAGACGGCAGCCCACCAGGCTCCCCCGTCCCTGGGATTCTCCAGGCAAGAACACTGGAGTGGGTTGCCATTTCCTTCTCCAATGCATGAAAGTGAAAAGTGAAAGTGAAGTCACTTAGTCATGTCTGACTCATCTGCCCATGGATGCAGCCTACCAGGCTCCTCTGTCCATGGGATATTTGAGGCAAGAGTACTGGAGTGGGGTGCCATTGCCTTCTCCGCAATGCTGAATAACCACCCCAAATACTTTGAACCATGCTTCTAGCAGTGGGGATGTGTTTGCTCTGAGTCATTTATACCCTTATCAATTACATAAAACAATTTCACATATCCAACATCTTGTGGCACACTAGCTCCTTTCTTATTCAGTGTCTATTTTAATATTCACAGGTGTTTTATGAAGCAGTTTATTATCTTCATTTTATAAAAGATAAAACTGAAATCAAGAAGGGTTAATGGCAGTAGGTATGTGATTCTCAGTCTTTATTACTTTCCCCTCATTCACTCTTTCATCAGATGGAAGAGATGTGATTAAAAGACGAGGATGAATTTGCAAATGTTAAGGTCTTTGGGAATTTCTCCCAGTTGTTGAATTGTAAATTATTGAAGAAGAGGCCTGAATGAAGCTGAGCCATGCTTTGTGGCTCAAATGTTTTTATGGTTTCATAGAAGGAGTAATAGCTATTATTTATTGAATAGCTAATATGTGCCAGGCACTGTGTTAATAACTTTATATATGTTAGCATAATTAGTCCTCACAATTACCTTGTGAAGAAAATATTATCCTCCCCACTTTGCAGGTGAGAAAACAGACTTTCCTGAAGGCTCATAATTGCTATTGTGGTACAACCAGATGAGAACTAGGCTATTCTGAGTCCCTGTCCTGGATTTTTTTTTTCACTGTGGCAAGGAACTGAGAAAGAGGATGTTGGAGAGGTCTTATAAAGGAGATTGCAGTAAAGCCTTTAGTCTGTTGTTCCTTAGAGGCGAAGAGGAGCCCTGGGGCGCATGCCGTATGGCAGAGAGGATAACACCTGCTTAGTAAAAATGTGTATTGGTTTAGAATCTACAATTAAAACCACCAGGCTGTCAAGATTATTTCTGTCCCAATTCAGAACATGTCCCTGTGGCTCAGTCCTCTTTATCTGCTTGTTAGTATTACGTGGGGGATATGGTTTGTATTGTAGTAACATGACATTGTTTTCATACTAGTTTCACATGGATCATTTGACTTGTTTTGTAAAATAAGTGGATGGGATTGTTACCTCCATGACACAAGAAACTATGAATCAGAGAGATTAAATGACTCTGTACCCTGGATGAGTCAGTAGTAGAGACCAGCACAAAATTCAGTTCTCCTGAGCTTTTATTTATTCACTCATAGCACACGTTTTTGTAGTGCCTTCTTTTGCTGAGGTATTGATGATACAAAGTTGAATATGCTCTATCTTTGTCCTTAAGAAAAAATTAACAACAGAATAGAGGTTGAAGGCTGAAAGAGATATGTAATTAGTATACAGTGGGGGTCATATTTGATGGAATGATTTACTCTATCTGGTAGTACAATGAGGTTCACATGGAACTGTTGGCACCTTAACTATAGGTTCATTTAATATAAGTTTCCTTCAAGCTCCAGAATCGTTTTATTTGTGGCTCACTGATCTGAGATCTGGTCCTCAAATTCTAGCACTTTAGTGCCTGAATTCTCATTTATAAAATGAACACTTTCTATGTAATAGGCTCTTTTGGTACCAAAGACTCAAGGACTATTAAGGTCTTTGCTCTCGATCTCACAATTTAGCGAGGATTCAGAAAAAATAAATAGGAATTTATAATGTCAGATAAGCACTGCTAATGATCCTAGCCAGAGGAAAAGTCAATGATTTCTTGTGTGAGGTGACATGAACAAAAGCCAACTTAAAGATATATCATGTTAGGCCAGAGGACTTGGACTTTGTGCTGAAGATATGGAAGTATTTTAGATCAGATATTGATGTAGTTGGATGTTCATTTTAGTGTAAACTACAATATCTGAATGAATTTGAGGGCTTCCCTGCTGGCTCAGTGTAAAGAATCCACCCGCCAATATAGGAGACATGGGTTTAATCCTGGTCCAAGAAGATCCCACATGCCTGTGATCAACAAAGCCTGAGCATTACAACTACTGAGCGTTGCTCTTGGGTCTGAGAGTTATAGTTACTGAGATTCCAAGCTACCAAAGTTCACATGCCTTAGAGCCCATGCTCTGTAACAAGAGAAGCCATCGCAGTGAGAAGCTGTGCACTGCAGCTAGAGAGCAGCCCCTGCTTGCCGTGACTAAAGAAAAGCCTGCGTAGCAACAAAGACCCAGCACAGTCAAAAATAAATAAATAAAATTAGCCTATCTCTCTTGCTGTGATAAATTGCTTAACTTCAACTGCCATTGCCTTCTCTTCTTTTTTTTTATTTTTTTAAATTAAATTTCTTTATTTTTTAAATTACAATACTGTATTTGTTTTGCCATACATTGACACGAATCAGCCATAGGTGAACACAATCTCCCAATGCCGAAGCCCCCTCCCACCTCCCACCCCACATCCTCTACTTGAATCATCCTGTGCATCAGCCCCATGCATCCTGCATCCTACATTGAACATAGATTATCGTTTCGTTTCTTACAGGAAAATATACATGTTTCATTGCCATTCTCCCAAACCATCCCACCCTTTCCCTCTCCCTCAGAGTCCAAAAGTCCACTCTATACCTCTGTGTCTCTTGTTGTCTCACATATAGGGTCATCATTACTGTCTTCTAAATTCCATATATATGTGTCAGTATACTGTATTGGTGTTTTTCTTTCTGGCTTACTTCACTCTGTATAATCGGTTCCAATTTCATCCATCTCATTAGAACTGAGTCAAATTTATTCTTTTTAAGGGCTGAGTAGTACTCCATATGCCTTCTCTTCTTAACTTCAGAAAAGATACATAAAAATCAATTCAAAATAATGCACCAGCATAAAAACAGGATATAAATGGGCCATTGCCAGAAATTCATGGGAGAGAGAAAGCAGATAAAATCAGATTGGAACAGAAGAAACCGTAGCTTAATGTGTAGAAAGAGGGAAAATCCTAGTAAAATCAGACGAGCTCTAAAAAATACTGGCTGAGAGAGAAACAGGAATGAGTCATGGGTCATCTTCATGGATAAATTATTTAAAATTCTGTATTCAAAACAGGAGGGGCAGTCTCCATTTTGCAATTAACATGAGGTAGCAGAATTTTGCTTCCAAGCTTACACAAGATAATTTTTTCTTTTTTCATTTAAATGTAACTGACAATATGATATTAGTTTTGGAAGTGAAAGTGAAGTCGCTCAGTCATGTCTGACTCTTTACCACCCCCGTGGGCTGTAGCCTACCAGGCTCCTCTGTCCAAGGGATTTTCCAGGCAATTGTCCTGGAGTGGATTGCCATCTCCTTCTCCAGGGGATCTTTCCAACCCAGGGCTCGAACCCGGGTCTCCCACATTGTAGACAGCCGCTTTACTGTCTGAGCCATCAGGGAAGTCAATATAGTAATTTAGTATTTGGAAGTACAACATAGTAATTCATTATTTTTATGTATTACAAAATGATCACTGTGATAATTCAAGCTACTATGTTACCATAAATGTTATCATATTGACTATATTCCCCATGCTGTACATTATGTCCTTGTGACTTACTTATTTCATAACTGGAAGTTTATTCTTCTTAACTGCCCTCACACATTTTATTCATCCTCCTACGTGCCTCACTTTGGGCAACCAAATGTTTACTGTATCTATGAATCTGTTTCTTCTGTATTGTTATGTATGATTATTTTGTTTTTAGATTCCATGTATAAGTGAAATCATAAGGTATTTGTCTTTCTCTCTGACTTATTTCACATGGCATAATACCCTCTAGGTACATCAGTGTGATCACAATTGGCAAGATCAAACTAGCATTCAAGCTTGATGTCAATATAAAGACAGCTTTGCACATGCGCATGTAAAGTTCTGGTTTTATCACTCATAGGTGATCTTGGAAAGGCTAAACACCAAATAGTAATAATAATAACCTCCAGCGTTGGTGATTATGAACATTTACTTTAAAACTTATATTTTTCTCAACTATTAGGTTAAAATCAAACAGGACTAAAATCCTTGTAACTAACAACTGTCGTTCTGGGATCTCCCTAAAGTGTTGACTTGGTAGTGTTTTTGAATTTTGGAGTTGGAGTTTCTGTGCAGTGCCTTTCTCAGTTTTAGTTTGCTTTTGCAGTTGGTGGAGCCTGTATTACGGTAGGTTTGGGAAAGTAAATGGAAAGTAAATATTTAGTATCTTTTAGGTCTCAAAATGGAGTATTTCTATTCTACTGTCACACCTGATTTATACTTGAAACTATGGAATTCTAATCAGGTTGAAAATTTTCCATTGGAATTTGGAAAACATTGTACTTTTGTCATTTACATTTCCGCACTGGCTATTGATGTCCAAAACCATTTTATTCCTGCTTCTTTATTTTCTTCTTCAGTTGAGAAACTTGTAGCATTTTCGTTACCATCATGTTCAAATTTTATTACTACTTCCTTATAATTACCTCTTTATTTTGTGAGGAACTTTGTGGACTCTTTCAACCTGAAAAGTCTGCCTTCTGCTTTAGAAAATTAGTTTGAGCTGTTTTGTTGATGAGTTCTTCCCCTCTGTTTTCTTTTCTTTTTTTTTCTTTCAGGAGTTCTTTTTATTCAGATCATGAGCGTTCTGTTCTGATTCTCTATTTTTCATATATTTCATTCATTCATATATTTTCTTTTTTTATTGTATTGGTTTTGCCATACATCAACATGAATCCACCATGGGTATGTGTTCCCCATCCTTGATCCCCTCTCCCCTCTCCCTCCCCATTCCATCCCTCTGTGTCATCCCAGTACACCAGCCCCGAGCATCCGGTATCCTGGTGCATCGAACCTGGTCTGGTGATTCGTTTCACATATGATATTATCCTCGTCTTCATCTTATTTTGATTTATGGGAGATTTCCTCAAATTCATCTTTCAATCTGTCCAATTTTTTATTTCTTTTCTCACGTTTAATTTCTAACAAAAATTTTTGTTTATAAAATTATACCATTCGATTCTTGTTGAACCGTAACAAAGCTGAGTGCCGAAGAATTGATGCTTTTGAACTGTGGTGTTTGAGAAGACTCTTGAGAGTCCCTTGGACTGCAAGGAGATCAAACCACTCAATCCTATAGGAAATCAGTCCTGGATATTCATTAGAAGGGCTGAGGCTGAAGCTGAAGCTCCAACACTTTGACCACCTGATGCAAAGAACTGACTCATTGGAAAAGACCCTGATGCTGGGAAAGATGAAAGGCAGAAAGAGAAGGTGACGACAGAAGATGAGATGGTTGGATGGCATCACCGACTCAGTGGACATGAGTTTGAGCAGGCTGCAGGAGTTGGTGATGGACAGGGAGCCTGGTGTGCTGCAGTCCATGGGGTCGCAAACAGTGGGACATGACTGAACAAATGAACTGAACTGATGGCTACTTTAACTTTCTTATGGTTCCTGTTTGCATAGTATATCTTTTCCATTGTTTTATTTTCAACATACTCATGACTTTGATTTTATAGTGTGTAATTATTGATATATTTGGATTTACATTTGTCATTTGCTGTTTGCATTCTATATGGATCCTGAATTTTCCTGTTTCTCCTTCAGTGTCTTCTTTGTTAAATAAATACTTTTATTTCACTATTTCTACTCTTTAAAAAAAAACATATTTCTTAGTGGTGGTACTCAGGATTAAAATATACATTTTAATTTATCATGCTCTTCTTCTGACCAACACAAACTGAATTACACACATACACACACATTTATATATGTTATAAGCCTAACAGTAAAGAGTTATAATGGTTATTTTACATAATCTTCTGTCTTTTAAATAAAATAATGGAAGAAAAAAATGTACTTATAGACTCTTTCATGTTAATTTTCCTATTTACCATTTCTTCTGCTCTTTAATTATATTTGTTGATTTAAGTTACCATTTGTATTATTTCTTCTTAGTCTGGCAGACTTCCTTCAGTATTATTTGTAAATAGCTCTGCTGGCAGCAAATTCTCCTTGCCCTTATTTATCTGGGTATTTCCTTATTTCACCTTCACTTTTTAAATATAGTTTTGTTGGATATAGCTTTCTTCATAAAAAAATTCCTTTGAATATGTTATCCTACTGGTCTCTAGCCTTCATGGTTCAGGTAAGGAGTTAGTTTTTAATCATATTGTCATTTTACATTATGCACCATTTTTCTCTTGATGCTTTCAGTATTTTTACTTTGGCTTTGACTTTTGTCAGTCTGACTATGATGTCTCTATGTATGAATCCTCATGTATTTTCCTACTTTGTGTATATTTTGGGATTCTTGCATCTCCATATTAATATTTTTCATCAAACTTGGGAAAGTTTTCTCCATTAGTTTTAAAATATTTTTCTCTTCTTTTTGTTCTCTCCTTCAGACTTTTCCATTTTTGGATGTTGGTGTGTTTTATGTTGTCCCACAGTTCTTTGATACTCTGTTACTTTTTCTTCAATCTTTTTTCCCTCCAGGTTCCTTATATTGGGAAGTTTCTATGGATCTTTCTTCAAATTCACTAATTCTTTCTTCTCCTGGGTTGAATCCTTTGTTTAGCATCACAAGTAAGATTTTTCATTTACCATGTTATTCTTCAACTCCAGTATATCCTTTTTTTTAAAATATTGAGGCTCTATATTTGTTGATTCATTATTATGCTTTCTTTTAATTCTTTGAACATATTTATAATACCTGATTTGAAGCCTTTCTAAATTATTTTTCTTTGGAGTATAGTTGCTTTACAATGCTACATTAGTTTTTGCTGTACAGCATAATGAATCAGCCATACATATATACATATGTCCCTTCCTTTTGGACTTTCTTCCAGTTCAGATTATCACAGTGCCTTAAGTATAGTTTCCTGTGCTGTACAATATATTCTCATTAGTTATCTATTATAGGCATAATATTAATAGTGTATATGTATCAATCCCAGTCTCCTAATTTCTCCCACCTCCCTTTTCCCATGGTATACATATATTTGTTCTTTACATCTGTGCCTATTTCTGCTTTGCAAATAGGTTTATAATTTTTTAGATTCCAGGTATATGCATTAAAATACAATATTTGTTTTTCTCTTTCTGACTTCATTCTGTATGTCACTCTCTAGGTCCATCCATCTCTCTACAAGTGACCCAGGTTCATTACTTTTTCTGGACAAATAATATTCCATTGAATGTATATTTACCACACTTTCTATATCCATTCCTCTGTTGATGGACAATCAGGTGGTTTCCATGTCCTTGAAGCAGCTCTATTTAGAATATTTAGAATAGTGCTACTATGAATTTTGGGGTGCATACATCTTGTGAATGATGGTTTTCTAGGGCTTTGTGCCCTGTAGTGGGAGTTCCCTTTTCTTTACACGCTCTCCAGCATTTCTTTATTTATTTATGTGTATAGTATTAGAGAGTTTGTAATTTCATTCTTTTACATGTGCGTGTATGTGTGCTCAGCCACATCTGACTCTTTGTGACCTTTTGAACTTTAGTCTGCCAGGCTTCTCTGTCCTTGGGATTTCCCAGGCAAGAATACTGGAGTGGGTTGCCATTTCTTCCTTCAGGGGATCTTCCTGACCCAAAGATCGAACCTGTGTCTCCTGTGTCTCCAGCATTACAGGCAGTTTCTTTCCCCACTGAGCCACTGGAGAACCCCTCTTTTACTTGTCTGTCCAGTTTTCCCAGCACCACTTACTGAAGAGTCTTGTCTTGTCTTCATTGCATATTGTTACCTCCTTTGTCATACCTTAGTTGACCATAGGTGTGTGAGTTTTTCTCTGGACATCCAATCCATTCTAAATGTAATAGCTTGCATCTAACAACCTGAAATATCTTGAAGAATGCCATGGGGTTTTGAAGCCTGCTGAGAATGTTAAATGGCCAACTTCTGGACCATTATTTTGGCTGGTCCTGATATGGGAGAGAGGACTGCCATATTTTACTGTGTGTGTGCGCAGCTAGCAACTGTTTTGGAGGCTCTGGACTCAATTCTGTTTTCCATCCTATTTTGTGTGAAATAGTTTTATCTACATAGCAGCTTTTGACTCCCTAAATTCCCTAGGGTTCCACTTACATCTTTTCCTGTGTAGAGAACTGCAAAGTACATAGGCACATGCTGGGTGAGAGCACATGAGAAGTCAGGGTAAAAAAAGTAACTGCTTTTAGAGAAAGGCTTTTCATCAAGAAGCTGGCCTCTTTTTTCCATCTTGGATAAGGAGTTAAAAATTAAGATCTTGTGATGGCCTTCAATCCTTAGATTAAAGAGAAGGATCTCCAACTCTGACTATACGTTAGTTTTGGGTGGGTTTGTTGGCCTGAGATGATAGTCTGCCAGTTGTGAGGGGACCTTGTTTTTACAATGCTTGGCCAAGCTCTCTCCAAATAGCAATGTTTGTACTGATGTTAGCTCCGTCCTGCTGTCTTTGTGGTTTTGGTCCTCCCATTATGGTAGACCCCTGGCCAGCATTGTGGCTTGTCATGTCAGCCCCATTGGCTATCCTGTCATACCATTGCCTCTGAAGGACAAGTTTTATTTCCTTCAATAAAAGGAGTATACTCTAATTAGAGTATGCCTTTCTTTCTTCCTTCCCTTTCCCCCTTCCTTTCTTTTCCCTCTTACACTGTTGGTGGGAATGCCAATTTTAATTTTAAAAATTTATTTATTTATTTATTTATTTTTGAAATAGTTTCAAACTTAAGAAAACCTAAGAAAAAATATATTATGACTTAGATATCTCTTCTTCCAGAATCATTTGAAATTAAGTTGCAGATAAGTTATCCTACTAGGTGCTTCAACGTGTATCCATTCTTCTTTTCACTTTTATTTTAAATATTAACTGATTAAGAGAAATGGGTCCCAAATGTTTGTGTATTATAAGATATTGACTAGGCAATTATGAAGGCTGAGAAGTCCTACAGTCTGCATTTGCAAGTTGGAGACCCATGAAGGCCAGTGTTGTAGTTTGAAGGCTAGACAGCCAAAGAGCAGTGGTGTAGATTCTAGTCAAAGTCTGATGCCTAAGAACCAAGAGCACTGAGGCCAGGAGAAGATCCATGTCCCAGGTGAACAGTCAAGCAGCGAGCAATCTTCCTCTACTTTTTGTTCTTCTTAGGCCCTCAATTAATAGGATGATGCCTACCCCACCAAGGAGGGCCATCAGCTTTATCCAGTCCACCAATTCAAATGATAATCTCTTCTAGGAACACCCTCTCAGATCCACACAGAAATAATGTTTAACCAGATATTGGGCTTCCCATGTCCCAGTCAAGTTGACTCATAGAGCTAACCATCACACTCTCCATCCCCACCTCCAGGTGAGGAGCTAATTGTAGGAGGGCTAAGGGAGTGGGTATCTCCTATAATGCTATGTGGTTTTGGCTTTTAGATCAAGGGGTCAAGATTGATAAAGGACTTGTGACTTTTAGTGTTGGTTTATGAGGGGAAAAATGATTAAAAATAAACAATAAAGACACAAGAGATCCTCCATTCTCTTACTAAAAGGACAGGTACAATTGGCTTTCTTATCTTGCTAAGATAGAAGGAATGTTAGATCATGGTTTGGTCCACCAGCAGACAGGCTTGACATTGACCCAAGGATTTCCTTACTTTGAGTATGTGGTGGTAAATGGGTAATCTGATGAGAGCCTAACTCCTAACTGATATATGATGAAATGGTGGAAGAGACTAGAAGCCACAGTTCTGCCATGTCATGCAGCTATTGGATCACAACTCTTATGAGGCTCACCATTCTGTGCTTTTCCAACCTCTTCCTTTGTGAAGAAACAACCTCCCTCACTGGCGGTGAAGGGGGACGGGGAGGGGATTGGATGACACTACACAGTCGTATATATGCAAGAGCAAGGGGCCTTATCATTATTCCTGTGTGTTGAGTACAAATGGAATAAGCAGCAGCAGACTTCCAAACCTGCTATTGGTTTCCTCCAATAAATCCTATGATAAAGGCCTGGTATATGAACTGTTTGGCCATCTGGCTTTGTTTGTTCCATGTTATTCAGTTGCCTGAATGTGCTGACATTATTTATTAATTCTTATCAATGAGCATTCAAATTTTTTTTCTTCTCTTTGGGGCTATGACAAGCAATGCTGCTATGAGCAGTGTTGTGTATTTAGTGCCCATAAGCACGTTTACCTAGGAGATATTCTAGGTGTGGAATTATTAGATAGTAGAGCATATATATCTTCAACTTTTTAAGATATTCTCTAAGAGTTTTCCAAAGAAGTTGTGCCAATTTTATCAGCCACCGATCTGGGAGTTCATATCCTTTGCTCAGCATTGCTCTCATTGCTCAATCCTTGCTAACGTTTGATAGTCTCAGACCATTTCATCATAACCAATCTGGTGTGTGTATTGTAGTATCTTATTGTGCTTTTACTCTTTTGTGAAGTGAGTTTTCAAATATTTTCTTCATTTTATCTATTTTGCTATCCATTAAATATTTTTTGTTAGAATTCTTTCATCACAGCCTTAGGTATGACCCACAAATTGTATGTGTTATATTTTCACTTTCATTGAGTTCAACATATGTTTATAATTTACCTTGAGACTTGCTTTTTTTTTTTTACTTTACAATATTGAGACTTGCTTTTTTACTCATAGTTTATTTCAAAGTGTGTGGTTTAGTTTCCAAATATTTGCAGATTTTCATGCTATCGTTCTGCTATGATTACTAGTTTGATTCCAGTGTATCATAGAACACACTGTGTATGATTTAACTCCTTTTAAACTGTCAAGGCTTGTTTTAAGACCACTATGGTCATATTGGTGTATGTTCCATAAGAATTTGAAACGAATGTAGATACTGATGCTGTTGGATGGAATGTTAGGTAAATATCAATTAGATCCTATTTGTTGATGCTGTTGTTGAATTCCTATATATATTTGCTGGTTTTCAGTCTAATTATCCTATTAACTTTTGGGAGTTTAGTGTTGAAGACTTAAACTATTGCAGATCCATGTATTTTTACCTTTCAGTTCTATCAGGTTTTCATTCACATATTTTGCAATTCTGTTGTCTGCTGCACACAAACTTAAAATAGCTATGTTTTCTTTGTGGATTGGCCCTTTATCATTATATAATGTCCTTTTGTGTTTCTAGTAATTATCTTTTCTCTGAAATATAATCTATCTGGTATGAATGTAGCCTCTTCTGCATTCCTTTGATTTATGTTTACATGATATAACCTCTCCATCCACTTACTTTCATCCTGATCGTATTGTTATTTTTGAAGTGAGTTTCTTGTAGATAGCATATAGTTGACTATTCTGCACCGTATACCAGGGAGGTCATGCAAAGTCAGATAAGGTGTCCTGATTTTTATTGATATTTGTTTCCTGACCTTTGCTGCAAATGACTTAAGAACACCTCCAACAAGAACTTTTTCAATGAAGTAGTAATTAATAAACACAGAAAATTAGACTCAAGGAAATGATGATGCAGATATGTTTTTGCAGGGGCTAAAATATTGTTATACTTGAGCTTAAACTTTGGAAGTCAGTATTGCTATAGTTGAGCTTAAATTTTGAAATTGAACTTCCCTGAAGTCAAAGTAATAAGGTACTTCATGTAATTCTCATTATCAGCAAAGGGGAGGGCATTCCAATTACCTGTGATTCTATACCAGCACTGTCCAGTAAACTTACAGGACTAATTTTCTCTACCTTCTTTGTCCAGTACAGTAGCTGCTAGCCATTCATGGCTGTTAAGCACTTGAAATGTGGTTAGTAGCTCAGAAAATGACTTTCATTTTTATTTACTTTTTATTATTTAAAGCTTAATTAGCCACAGGTGTCTCATAGCTACTTAACTGAAGAACCCAGGTCTAGGGAAAACATGTTGCATCAAATAGACTAGAATAATTTATGAGTCAGATGTATATGCGACTGTGGAGAAGCTACGTAACCTTTGAGTATCAATTTCTAGATCTGTGAAATGAGTACAATGGTGATATCTAATGCTAAGACTCTGGGGAAGTAAATAATATATGCCATGTATTTAACACAAAAATGCAGTCCTGTTTTATAATGTTCAGATAGTAAAGAATCTGCCTGCAGTGCAGGAGACCTGGGTTTGATCCCTGGGTCAGAAAAATCCCCTGGAGATGGAATTGGCTACTCACTCCAGTATTCTTGCCTGGAGAATTCCATGGACAGAGGCACCTGGTGGGCTACAGTCCATGGGGTTGCAAAGAGTTGGAAACTACTGAGTGACAAACACTTTCACTTTATAATGCTTGGACTTACCTGATTTGTCAGACTTGCATGCCACAAAACCTTTTACATGTGCTAATGTGGAAGTTTTGTAGAAGAATCAATAACTAGTTATATTTAAGCATCTTAGCCAATAACTGGTTTCTATCCATAGAATCAAATGCCAATCAACACTGATAACAACCTGAATCTGTTCAAAAGCATAGGATTCTCTTTTTTTTTTTCAAATTATTAAGGATTTCAATCCTCATAGGACCATTTAGTAGCTCTTTCAAACTTGCTGTTCAGTATTTCTTCATTATGAGTGTATTAAGAGCAAAAATATTAATTTCAATGAGATTTCATGAGGAGATTCATTACTTTTAATAAAAAGGACAGTTGCTAAATATCAATACCATATGTATTTAACAAAGATAATGTGCAGACTTTGGGCTTGATACACTGCTGTACAATTGACTAGAGTCTGGCATCAAGCCCCAGCATGATGTCAGGACAGAGAAATCAAAGGCTGGCACTCAGCTGGTAAGGACATGTATCAATAGGTCTTGAGTTTATACTTTTTTTGTGTGTCAATTTTATTGTTTTGCAGATTTTGGTAACCGGTACTTAAAACAACTCCTGACTCATCCTTCAGATCTTCAGGAAGATACCCTAGAGTAGGGATTGGCTATCCACTGCAGTATTCTTGCCTGGGAAATTCCATGGACAGAGGAGCATGACAGGCTACAGTCCATGGGGTCACAAAGAGTCAGACATGACTGAGTGACAAACACTTTCATCTTTCAGTCCAAGCAATAACCAACAGAATGCTCTTACAATAATTAGAAAACTACAAATAAAGTTTGGGATTGCTATTGACTAGACTGTACACTGCAGGGCAAGTTAGGAATTTGGGTGTTTTTTGAAATATTGCTAGCTTCTGATATTTTTCTGTATAAAAGGCCCAAGTGACAGTGTGTCAGCCTAGATGTTTAAATAACAAATGGCTGTGTTTGTGTGTGTATACATATGTTTGCAAAGTATATGAAACAGGTCTTCTGGACTATAGCAAACTGCAAACTCTCTTATGTTGTTTTCAGTAGAATTTCCCCCTAGATGATAGTGTAACAGTGATTACTAGAAAAAACCTTTATTTCAGGTCAGTTTGCTCCTTTTGGAAGCTATATGACTAAGAGCTCCTACTCTATAGGAGAGTGGAGTTTTGAAAAAATGACTGACAGTCTTTATTTGCAGGTTTGAAAGTGTCTTTAAAAAATAACTCAGTTTTCCCAGTACGGTCTTATATGAGTTCATCATACTTTTTGTCTAAGATCATTTATGGCCCATTAGACTTTGAACAGTAATCATTACAAAATAATCACTTAATTAGATGAATAACATGTGAAAACTGTGTCAGTTCTTTTAGGACAATAGAGCTGGGAAAAATATTTCCCAGATATCAGTGAGAACTGTGGTCTCTTATGCTACATCATGTCTTTGAGTCAACTTCTTTAACTATTTTTGCAGTCAGGTTTGAAGCCATACACAGCGATTAAGTACTTAACATTCTTTGAAATAAAAATGTGATACTTAGGCTTATTTGAAAAACTCTTTGATACCCATTTTATATTCTGCTTTGCATGCTTTAATTTTGTCTTGCTTCTGCTTTAAAATCAGGAGTGATAGGATCAGGCCTTATCATGGGTCCAATCTCTAGAACTTGTTTCATTCTTTCTTGATAAGAGAAGAGGAAAAAGTGTTTAAAGAAGGAGTCAGAATAAAGTTTTAGAAAATCTTCATATCACAAAATATTTCTTAATCCCTTGATTGCTACCTAGTCTCACTGGATACAACGATTTCAAGGTACATATAGGACAAGGTGAAGGTGAAGTCGCTCAGTCGTGTCCGACTCTTTGCGATGCCGTGGACTGTAACCTACTAGGCTTCTCCGTCCATGGGATTCTCCAGGCAAGAATACTGGAGTGGGTTGCCATTTCCTTCTCCAGGGGAATCTTCCCGCCCCAGGGATCGAACCCAGGTCTCCCACACTGGAGGTAGACACTTTAACCTCTGAGCCACCAGGAAAGCCCCTCGTGGACACTAGGAGGAAGTATTTAAGTGAGTATGGTTCTGAGGTGATAATCAAAGATGATCAGCTTCCTGAACTGAGTCTTACACCAACAAGAGATGTTAACAGGTGAAAGCTGGGTGTGGTAAGTGGGCAACCTGGCAGTAGGGACAATATGAAGAAAGATATATAATGATCTAGGGAGCAGTATAGGGATTTGCTTTTGCAGGAGTTTTCCCACTTTTGCTGAGTGGGGATGAAGGAGAATAGATGGAAGATGAAGCTGGAAAGGAAGGCAGGATCCATTTTAAGGAGCTAAAAGTTTAACCTTAGGAATGAATTTTTAACCATGGTCAGGTCTGTGTTTTTACAAATATCACTAGCCAATCTTGATAGGTAAATTTTGGGAAAGATAAACTGGAAGTAGTGAGATTTTTACCTTAACACTTACCATAGAACTATTAAGTAGTTGGTACCAGGGTGACGATTATGGACCTAGTGGGCAATGAAATCAAGGGACTAGGGAAATGAGAAGGAAGATTAATAATCAGAATTTAGTAAGTATCCATGGGAGTGGAGTTGGAAAGGAAAAAGGGAAGAATTACAGATGAGGTATCGGTTTCAAATCTTGTCATTTAGGGATTTGGAGGTAGAGGTAATGGAGTGCATTTGAAAGGAAAGATCATTCAGGTTAGGGTTTACTGAGTCTGAGGTGTCTACAGCAGGACATTCAGATGAAGATGACAAGTAAGCAGCTGAATATGAGTTTAGGGGTCAGAAATGAAGTCAGAGCTAGAGAAATGCCTGGACGAACCAGAAAGCAAACAAAAAAGGTAAAACAGGTTCATTATTGAAGCAGATTAGTGAAGAGAAAAAGAAAAAACAGCAAACAACAACAACAACAAACTGGGGTACTGGCTGAACTAAATGATGGAGAAGAACTAAGTTTACGTGTAAGTTATTGTTAGAAGACGCAAGACAAAACAAACCGCCTATACCTTAGAAGACATTTAAAGCGCGGGGCTCTAACTAGGCTCGGGCATTGGCCTTCGCGCCTGACTGGACACCTGAGGCCCCGCCCCTGGCCGCGCACGCCCGCACCTGCAGCGCCGGGCTTCCTGCCGCCCTGCCGCCATCTTGAGAGACGTTGGCCTTTTCTAGCCTGAATTCCCGATTTAGGTTAAGGGCTGTGAAATCACAGTACGTACAGCTCCTTGCTTACCCCTGAAGCATCTCCAGAAGGAGGAAAGCTACATTATTAATACTCTCCAGTTGACAGGCCCACCCGGGGCACTGTATCCTGTCAGCTCACTACCTCTGGTGAATCCTCCCTGCTCAAGGAAGGACTCTGCAGAACGGGGGCACCTGTGCATCTAAGCCGGCCCACAGCCCCCATGCGGGGCAGGTGCGGTGGGGTTAGGGTGGGGGTCACCAAGCCCCGCAGTCCCTGGGCAGGCCCAGCGGCTCGGCTTATCAGGAAGTCCTGCAGGTGTGAATGGTACGCTTTTCTTCTCAAGGGTCACCTCTCATGGCTGCCTTTTCGAGGTCTGAAAGTTGTTTCATGCATTTTGTCCAGGTTTTGAGTATTTCACGTCTATAGGATAACTCTTTCTCAGTCCTGATGGCCGCATCCTGGATTTTGCCTCAGACGACTGGGTGTACAGTGGTACCCCTTTACTAATGGAATGGACCTCGAGAGAAATAGGTTTTGGATATATGTACTTTTGAGATGCCTGTGAGAAACCAGATTGAGATTGTAGTAGAGTTTTGGATGTATGGGTTTGGAAACCAGAGAATCAAATATGTAAGTAATTCCAAGTAATCCTGTAAGAGAAACCATGTTTATTAGTCTTTCTCTAAATATTGCTAAATTTTCATGTGAATTTGGCTACCTTGGCTGGTAAATGCAAAGGTAAAGAATTGGTCACTATGTGCGATATGATTATGGTAATGATTCTGGTTAGAATGCTTCCTTTTATCCAGTATTCAAGCAGTTTACCTTCCTCCCAGTCACATAGCTTTTGTGCACAATGTGTTTCTTTGACCAATATTTGCAATATCTATATTACAATTCGTATTGCAGTTTCAACATCAACCAATTAAATTTTTTTTTCTCATTTAATTGTAATTATTTTCCTTTGACTCATGGGCTTTAAAGAAAATGAATACAGTGTTTCATGCTCAAATGTGAGTTTTTCTAGTTATCATTTTCTGATTGATTTTTGGCTTGATTGTACTGTAGCTAGTAGGTATACCCATAAGATTTTGTTACTGAACCACAATTGTTTTTTTCAAGGAGCTTTATGGTTCCATAAAGTCCACTTGAGTTTTTTAATGCTGTCAGGTCATATTTGATTTTATGTATTTTCCAAATAGGACATTCCACTTAAACACATGGTAATATAGCCACCATTACTGTGTCCTGTTATAAGGAGAACAAATTCTTAGTAAACTCGTGCAAGTAGCTATATTTCCATGAAAGTAAAAATACTGAGTTTCCAATTGTGGAGGGCTTGGATAGAGAAGAGAGAAATGTTTCAATTTTACTTATAAACATATAACCTACCAGGTTACTATATGTCATAATTAGCTTAAGAAGAAAGCTTTCCCCATATCTGGAAATCACAGATTAGAAGTCAGTAATATTTCAGATAAAAACTATAAAACATAATTATATTCATCAGTTATAATCATCATAATTATATTCTTCTGTCCTACATACTAATCCTTGATCTTAATATTTTGTTAACAGTTTGAAGAAACCATCAGGGTTCCATCAGTGTTTCCATTAGATTTCTGTGATTTCTTGCTCAGTTGAGTGGTATGATCTGAATGTTTTCAGAAACCTATACTTGTCAAAATTCCTTTCTATGAATCTTAAAATGAAGCCCCCTTTGCAAAAAGCATCAGCGTGAAACAATAACTCTCTTTGAATGACAAATAAAACTTAAAAGTCTTGGTTAAAGATCTGATCACAGTGCAGTTGACAAAGAAACATGATTACCAAGGTGACATACAAGGTGTGATGATAGTAGCTAGAATTATGACTGGTAATATTATACTAGGACATAGCAATTTGTAGAAAGAAATTTCACATGATTTCTAGGACATTTATATTAATGACAGTTACTCATACAGTATAACTTGAGATATATCATCACTCATTTTATAATGCTTTTCATGTGGTTTAAAATATCAAGTAATCCTAATTAGTTTAATATTTCTCACTGAGATGCTTCAGGGGCCCTCTGAAATATCCCAAAGTTAATGCAAGATCCAAAACACTTTAGTTAGAATTTGATCCTTGAAATTTTATCAGAAATATCAAAAAGGTTTCAAAATACTTAGATAGACCTCAATCAAATCCCTTATGATTACAATAGATCACTTAATAGTTAAGAAATGTAAATTCTGTAATCCGAAACAGCTCACTATTCTAAGAAAACTTGATTCTCTTAACAGAGAGAACATTAAACTTTAGTCCTACATTTATTTACATTTAATAACAAACTCCCTAATTAGATTCATTATGTAATTGAAGTCCAATCTAATTCTAACCATTCCTGACCACGTGCAAAACTCTTTTCTCAGGGTTTCTTTTCCATAAACCATCTACAGTTTTATGTATGTATATTGTTGTTTAGTTACTAAGTCATGTCCAACTCTTTTGTGACCCATGGATTGTAACCTGCCAGGATCCTTTGTCTATGGGATTTTCCAGGCAAGAATACTGGAGTGGGTTGCCATTTCCTTCTCCAGTTTATCCATATTAGCTTATCCTTTATTTTCACTCCCATTTAGAAATAACCAAGATTATGACAAAATTACTTTTTTTCCTTAACAAAATGTATCTGTTTTTCATACTTTCCTGCACTGAAAACACATATCTTACTTTCCAGTATTTCTAGTAGCTTGAATTACACATATTTTACAATTTTTCCTTATTTTTTAAAAAGGCTAATATTCCATTAGAATACACCTGCTGATGCAGGAGACATGGGTTTGATCACACTGTTAGGAAGATCTCCTGGAGAAAACTGCAACCCCCTCCAGTACTCTTGCTTGCAAAATCCCATAGATAGAGGAGCCTGGCCAGCTACAGTCCATAAGGCTTCCAAAGAGTTGGACATGACCCAGTGACTAAATAACAAAGTTTCCATTCCATTCTATATACATTATGTATATGTATGTATGTATGTATATCTCACATCTTCTTTATCAATTCCTTCATCAGTGGACATTTAGGCCGCTTAAATGTCCTGGTTATTGTAAATAGTGCTGCAATTAACTTTGGGGTTCATGTTTCTTCTCGAATTACGGTTTTCTCCAGATATGTGCCCAGGGGTGGTGTTGCTGCAGCATATGATAGCTCTATTTTTAGCTTTTTAAGGAACCTCTATACTACTCTGCATAGTGGCTGAACCAATTTACATTTCCACAGTGTGAGAGGGTTTCATTTTCTCCACACCCTTCCCAGCATTGATTGATTGTAGATATTTTGATGATGGCCATTCTTATTGCTATGAGGTGGTGAAGAAGTGAAGTGAAAGTCGCTAAGTCGTGTCCAACTCTTTGTGACTCCATGAACTATACAGTCCATGGAATTCTCCAGGCCAGAATACTGGAGTAAGTAGCTTTTCCCTTTCCCAGGGATCTTCCCAACCCAGGGATCGAACCCAGGTCTCTTGCATTGCAGGCAGATTCTTTACCAGCTGAGCCACAAGAGAAGTAATTACAATTAAATTCATTGTAATTTTGATTTGCATTTCTCTAATAATTAGTGATGCTGAGCACCTTTTCAGGTGTTTCTTGGCCATCTGTGTGTTTTCTTTGGAGAAATGTCTATTTAGGTCTTCTGCCCATTTTTTTCATTGACATTTTATTTTTGAGCTGTATGAGCTGTTTGTGTATTTTGGAGATTAATCCCCTTATCAGTTGCTTCATTTGCAAGTACATTCTCCCATTCTGAGGGCTGTCTTTTTGTTTTTAGTTTTTTTCCTTCTTCTAACTTTTTATTTTATACTGAACTATAGCCATAAGGAGAAGAGTGAAGACATAACTCCAGAAAGAATGAAGAGATGGAGCCAAAATAGACACAACACCCAGTTGTGGATGTGACTGGTGATGGAAGTAAAGTCTGATGCTATAAAGAGCAGTATTGCATAGGAACCTGGAATGTTAGGTCCAAGAATCAAGGCAAATTGGAAGTGGTCAAACAGGAGATGACAAGAGTGAACATCAACATTTTAGGAATCAGTGAACTAAAATGGACTGGAATGGGTGAATTTAACTCAGATGACCATTATGTCTACTACTGTAGGCAAGAATCCCTTAGAAGAAATGGAGTAGCCATCATAGTCAACAAAAGAATCTGAAATGTAGTGCTTGGATGAAATCTCAAAATGACAGAATGATCTCTGTTCATTTCCAAGGCAAATCATTCAGTATTACAGTAATCCAAGTCTGTGTCCCAACCAGTAATGTGAAAAACTGAAGTTGAACGGTTCTATGAAGACCTACAAGACCTTTCAGAACTAACACCCCAAAAGATGTCCTTTTCATCATAGGGGATTGGAATGTAGGAAGTCAAGAGATACCTGAAGTAACAGGAAAATTTGGCCATGGATTATAAAATAAAGCAGGGCAAAAACTAACAGAGTTTTGCCAAGAGAATGCTTTGATCATAGCAAACACCCTCTTCTAGCAACACAAGAGACTCTACACATAGACATCACCAGATGGTCAATGCCAAAATCAGATTGATTCTTTGCAGCCAAGGATGCAGAAGCTCTATATGATCAGCAAAAACAAGACCAGGAGCTGACCGTGGCTCAGATCATGAACTGTTTATTGCAAAATTCAGCCTGAAATTGAAGAAAGTAGGAAAACCACTAGACCATTCAGGTATGACCCAAGTTAAATCTCTTAAAATTATACAGTGGAAGTGACAAACAGATGCAAGGGATTAGATCTGGTAGAATGCCTGAAGAACTATGGACAGAGGTTCATGACACTGTGCAGGAAGCAGTGATCAAGAGCATCCTCAAGAAAAAGAAATGCAAAAAGAAAAATGGTTGTCCGAGGAGGCCTTACAAATACCTGAGAAAAGAAAAGATGTGAAAGGCAAAGGAGAAAAGGAAAGATATATCCATTTGAATGCAGAGTTCCAAAGAAGAGCAAGGAGAGATAAAGCCTTCCTCAATGATCAATACAAAGAAATAGAGGAAAACAAAAGAATGGGAAAGACTAGAGATCTCTTTAAGAAAATTAGAGATACAAAGGGAACATTAAATGCAAAGATGGCACAATAAGGGACAGAAACGTACGGACCTAACAGAAGCAGAAGATATAAAGAAGAGGTGGCAAGAATACACAGAAGAACTATACAACAAAGATCTTCATGACCCAGATAATCATGATGGTGTGATTGCTCACCTAGAGCCAGACATCCTGGCATGTGAAGTCAAGTGGGTCTTAGGAAGCATCACTTGAAGAGAGCTAATGGAGTGAGTGGAATTCCAGTTGAGCTATTTCAAACCCTAAAAGATGTTGCTGTGAAAGTGCTGCACTCACTATGCCAGCAAATCTGGAAAACTCAGCATTTGCCATAGGACTGGAAAAGGTCAGTTTTCATTCCAATCCCAAAGAAAGGCAAAGCCAAGGAATGTTCAACTTACTGCACAATTGCACTCATCTCACATGCTAGCAAAGTAATGCTCAAAATTCTCCAAGACAGGCTTCGACTGTATGCCAACTGTGAACTTTCAGATGTTCACACTGGATTTAGAAAAGGGAGAGGAACCAGAGATCAAATTGCCAACATATGTTGAATCTAGAAAGAGCAAGAAAGTTCCAGAAAAATACGTACTTCTGCTTTATTGACTATGCTAAAGCCTTTGACTGTGTGGATCACAATAAACTGTGGAAAATTCTGAAAGAGATGGGAATAGCAGACCACCTGACCTGCCTCTTGAGAAATTTTTATGCAGGTCAAGAAGCAACAGTTAAAACTGGACATGGAACAACAGACCTGCTCCAAATTGGGAAAGGAGTATGTCAAAGCTGTATATTGTTGTCCTGTTTATTTAACTTTATGCAGAGTACGTCATGCGACATGCCAGACTGGATGAAGCACTAGCTTGAATCAAGATTTCTGGGAGAAATATCAATAACATCAGATATGCAGATGTCACCACCCTTATGGCAGAAAGTGAAGAACTATAGAGACTCTTGATGAAAGTGAAAGAGGAAAGTGAAAGAGCTGGCTTAAAAGTCAGCATTCAGAAAACTAAGATCATGGCATCTGGTCCCATCAATTTATGGCAAATAGATGGGGAAACAGTGGAAACAGAGATTTTATTTCTTTGGGTTCCAAAATCACTTCAGATGGTGACTGAAGCCATGAAATTAAAAGATGCTTTCTCCTTTGAAGAAAAGCTGTGACCAACCTAGACAGCATATTAAAATGCAGAAACATTACTTTGCCAACAAAGTTCCATCTGTCAAAGCTATGGTTTTCCAGTAGGCATGGATGTAAGAGTCGGACCACAAAGAAAGCTGAGAGCTGAAGAAGTGATGCTTTTGAACTGTGGTGTTGGAGAAGACTCTTGAGAGTCCCTTGGACTGCAAGGAGATCAAACCACTCAATCCTATAGGATATCAGTCCTGGATATTCATTGGAAGCTGAAATTCCAATACTATGGCCACCTGATGCGAAGAACTGACTCATTGGAAAAGATCCTCATGCTGGGAAAGATAGAGGGCAGGAGGAAAAGGGGACGACAGAGGATGAGATGGTTGGATGGCATCACTTACTAATGGACATGAGTTTGAGTAAACTCTGGGAGCTGGTGATAGATAGGGAGTCCATGGGGTTGCAAAGAGGGGGGGGGGAGTTGGCTCGGACACGAGTGAGTGTCTGTATTGACTGAGTGGCTGTATTGACTGATAGCTGATTAACAATGTTGTGATAGTTTCGGGTGGAACATGTATTTTACTATTTTTTAAACCCTTAAAAACCTTAGTCTCCAGTGAAAACCAGTAAGCAAGCAACTGTAAATATACCAGAATTTACTGACTGGCAAACTTATGACCATATTCTATAGCCACTAGAAACATACATTTTCTCACAGCATAATTTCTTTCCTCAGTATAATTACAGAGAAGGCAATGGCAACCCACTCCAGTACTCTTGCCTGGAAAATCCCATGGGTGAAGGAGCCTGCTAGGCTGAAGTCCATGGGGTCGCAAAGAGTTGGACATGACTGAGCAACTTCACTTTCACTTTTCACTTTCATCCTTTGAAGAAAGAAATGGCAACCCATTCCAATATTCTTGCCTGGAGAATCCCAAGGATGGGGGAACCTGGTGGGCTGCCATCTATGGGGTTGCACAGAGCTGGACACGACTGAAGCAACTTAGCAGCAGCAGCAGCAGTATAGTTAAAGATGTGTATCCAAAGAGCCCAATTACACCAAAAGGTGTAATTTTCCTCTTACAAGCAGAAAAATGAAGATAAACTTCAACCTTGTTTAGCAACTAAAGTTCTAGTGTTGTATATTATTTGGAAATGATCTGGATATTCAGTGATTTCCAATTATTGAACTTAATTTAACAAACCCCTAAAGTTTCAAGTTACCAAATATCTAAAGAGATCATTTTAAGGTATCACTGCTGTTGCTACTGCTAAGTTGCTCCAGTCGTGTATGACTCTGTGCGACCCCATAGACGGCAGCCCACCAGATAGTCCTAAAATAAATTATCCCCAAAGAGTTCACCAGAAAAAGCTCTTATCTTCTTACATGTGATTTATGAAAAGTTTCATCATACAAAGTTATTTTTTGATAGATTTTGCAACAGTAATAATGTGAACATTATTACCCTTCAAACTAGGTGCAAAATATTTATACTAATGTTGATAATGCTTAAGACACGTTTACACTAAATAAACCAACAATCTTAAACTGACTTTAATATTAGATATTAATTAAATTCCATATATTTCTTGGATCACATGGACCTGAAATTCATTCAGGTTTTTTTTTTTTTAATATTTCTAAGAAGTTATATAGGGCATTTAATTTTTAAAGCCAGTTAAATAAAGCTCACAAATTCATTTTTGGTAAAAACTTTCAAAGGTAAAGATACATCATAATGTGTACAAAGACATAATCAGAGATATCTGTCTTCATTTTAAAACTTAGGTATATTACAATTTACAACTCATTCGTTTGTATACAACATTCAGAATAAGTTTAATTTACTCGCTTGAGTTTAAAAGACATCTTAAGCTCCACCATCCTTTCTTTTTCCTTTTTTTTTTTTTTTGCCAGTTTTCGGTTCTGCTAATTAAGCCAATGTCATAGTTTCAGACATGTGTTTGCATTTCAAGACTGTAAGTGTTATAACTTCAAGATTTCTCCTAGTAATGCTATAGTTCCCTCCGTGTCAGAATCTTGAGAAGATATATTATCAAGCCAGCTTCTTAACTGCATATGCCAAAAAAAATTTTATTTAGAATGTCAAAAAAACTCATCTTGGTGATTTTCAGGGTGAGATTTCCTTTAGTTTTCAATTAAGTGAGTTCTTGCAACTGTTGGCTCCATACCAATTGCACATGAAGCCTGCTGGAATTCCAGGGGGTGGCTGCCTGTCTGGGAGCTGGAAAGCTTTAGAAGCACGATTTCACATTTTCTTTTTGTTTCATTTAAATATAGAGTATTTCCAAGTTCTCAGCCTCCAAATAGCCACTGTTTAACAAACAAGACAGTCATATATAGACAGACAAGACAACTTAGGCCAAAACAAAAAACCCAAACCAGAACCTCAGGACATTAACCCAGGTTTGGAGTAACCCTGCAGCTGTAACATTTTTATTGTCCCTGTTAGTGTGGGGCCCTAACCCATGATCCTACCAAATTCCCACCAGTTGGGCCTCTAACTCACCATCTGGACAGTTTAAACACAGGTACTTTTTAATCAGGTTATTTACCCACAAATGTCTTCCGGACCTAGAAATTGTTTCTCATGTGCCATGAAAATAATGCACCAAAGGTCAGCAGCACCATGCCAGGGGAAATCCAAGGCATTCCCAAAACCCTGGAACAGATGGACCAGGCATCTGCTTGGACTCATCCACAGGCTTGATATTCCAGTAAACCATGATCAAAAAGTCCCTCTGGAGTTACCTCCCATCTGGCTCCCTGAATTTGTTACCAAGTCAGTTTTATTTCCCTGATGTGTAATAAACCAACCACAAATACACCAGGGTTTATAGCAGAGAGCAAATTTCAGAGCTAGTAATAAATCTTAGATCCAGGTCCCTGAAGGTGAGGGGCTTGAGATATTTATGAGATAAAGAACTTGGGTGGTCTTACCTGTGGGAAAAGGTAATTGGAGGTAGACAAAAGGTGTGGTAATTGGTGTTCTGTGCAGGTGTATCTGAGTTACATTCGTCTTCATGATGGATGCATGTTCAAAAGTGGAGATGCTTATCATGATATGAGGGTAAAGCTTGTGGCACTCTGACATCAAAATGTCATTCATCAGATACTTGAGCAGGTCTAGTTTTAGGGTTAGTGGTCCCAAAGAGTGTATGTGGGCTTGAACTGGACAAGTGCTGACTCCAGGTCCCTTAGCTATGTGAAGCTTGAAGGGTATACATTTTGATCAGTGAAGGCAGTCTGTAAGCAGAGGGTGTTTTTAAGCGGGTTGTTCTCTTATCTGCTAATTGGTTCTACAAGCTCAAAATTTTCTGTTCACTTCATTCTGGTCATCCTATGGTGTATAGTTTCAGGATTTTTTTTTAACCTTATGGGGCACAGTTTCAATTTCAGTTCTTGGATATTTAACAAAACCAGTTGTGTGGCTCAATATATGATCATTTAAAAAAATGTCCATTTTTTATTAGAAAACAGTGTGCATTCTGTGATTATTGAGTACATGTTCTATAAATGTTAATTAAGACTAGTTAATTAAGACTAGTTTTTTAATCAAGTTGTTAAAATCTTCTATATAGTTAGAGAATTTTTGTCTATTTATATCCTTTGTTTAGATTAGTGTGCTAAATCTCCTACCATGATTGTGGAGTTGTCTGTTTCTCCTCTAGAGGCTGTGTGGTTGGATACCTATAAATGAAAATTTCTTTTTAAAGAATCAGTTTTCATCATTATGAGAGGTCCCTCTTTGTCTCTGCTAGTTCTTTTTGCCTCAGGGTTCTTTGATCTGCTGATAATATAGTAAAGAAGATTATGTCACATGGCCTCTCATCTTTTCTTTAATTACATCCTTCATGTTCATAGTTGTTGCCATGCAACTTTACATTAGACTCCCACCATTTGTTGACATACTCTGCTTTTAACTTTACCATGAATATATCCCTTGAAGCAGGGGGTTGAAATGGTTTTATACCCTGGGCCTTACTCTTTTGGACAATTTCAGTCATTGTGAGAACATATTCAGGCCAATCTGGTTGAGTGACGCATGGAGCAGAATTATCTGGTCATATTAACAGAGGCCAGTATAGATGAGAAGAATGAATAGTAAATCAGCTCAGATGTGCAAGCAGTAAGTGCTTATAATTATATGTGATTGAGGTTTTTGCCCTTGCTTTTTACATAGCATTATCCTGATAATGAAATACTGATATGTATAAAGTTTTATGTTTCTCTATTCTTTCACTTTCTATTTAAATAAACCAAACTCTTCTAAAGATATGTGGTTTAGAAGTTGTTGGCATTTATGTGGAACATTTAATTCATTTACATTAAAAGGAATCAGAGATATATTTGGGTTTGATTCTGGCATTTACTATTTGCTTTCTGTTTGTTCTCCTGTTCCATGTTTATTTTCCCTCACTTTTTTGGTATTCATATTTATAATTTATTTTTATCTCCTTTAGATTATTATATATCTTATTGAAGTTTGTAGTATACATATTTAACTTATCCTAGTCTATCTTCAACTGGTATTATTACACTTTGCGTACAGTAAGAAACTGTACAACAACAGTACACTTTCAATTCTCTACCTTTGAATTATCATTGTCATACATTTTACTTCTACAGCTGTGATAAGCTGCAGTAATCATGATTATAATTTTGTCTTTAAATATTCTATTATCTTCTAAAATGATTTTTTAAATAACATTATTTTATAACCTATGGGCTTCCCTGGTGGCTCAGATGGTAAAGAATTTGCCTGCAGTTTGGGGAGACCTGGGTTCAATCCCTACATTGGGAAGATCCCTGGAGAAGGAAATGACTACCCACTCTAGTAATCTGGCCTGGAGAGTTCTATGGGCAGAGGAGCCTGGCAGGCTGCAGTCCGTGGAGTGTACACATATTTAGACCTACACATATATTTACTATTTCCAGTGTACTTCATTCCTTTATTTAGGTGTCCATTCTCAACCTGGCACTTTTTCCCTTCTTATCAACAGACCTTCTTTAACATTTCTCATGGTAGAAGTCACCTGTTGATTAATTCCCCAGTTTTTAATATCTGAAAGGGTCTTTATTTCACTTCTTTTTTTTTTATAACTTTCATTGCTGTGTGTCAAATTCTAGGTTAACATATTTGTTTCTTTATTTCTTTAGTTCTTTAAAGATGTTGCTCCACTATTTTGAGGCTCACCTTTAAGTTTTTGTTTGGCCATAGCAGCCTTTAATGTAGGCCTTTTTTATTTTTACTTTTTTGTACTACTGAGGAAATGCCCTTTGAAGTATGCTACCTGGTGCCACATGCAAGATTTTTCTGCTTTGGTGGAAACTATCCCCAGCATTTTATGACCCCTGGAAATTTACTCACACTTTTTTTGTGTGGTTCACTCCCTACTCTCAGATAAGTTCTTTTTAAAGCATGGATTGATTAGTATTCAGTTGAGAAACACGGGAGAGACACAGGGGAACACTAGTCTCCCTAAACTCCTGTTCTTTTTGCTCAGTCTGGGGTACTGCCAGGCTCTACTACATACCCACACCCAGTGCTCTACCCTGGAAAGTAAGTGAGATTTTAAGTGAGACATTCATAACATTCACTTCCTTTGTTTTCCTTCTATCGAGGATTGCTCTCCTTCACTGCTTATTGTATGCTGTATGAAACATATTTCATATTTTGTAGTTTTTAAGTCATTTAATGTGGGCAATTTACTCTAGCTCTTATTATTTCATTTTGGTCAGACGTGAGCATTCAGATGTTGTGTTCTTAGCTACAACATTAGAGTGTCTTTCACAAAGAAACAAAGTGGAGCATAACAAAGCTTTCAGGGCCAAAGACTGTCATCTGGGATCAACTCTAAGATTTCTTGTCATTTGATTTAATTTTTTCTTTCTTTCCCCCAATTCCACACATTCTCTTGAAGTTCCTTTGTCTGAGAATTTTATCCTGTCACAGGGGGATGAGAAAATGTGGTAGTGACAGCTAGATGTCTTTCAATATCTGTTTTTCCTTTTTTTTTTTTTTAAATCACTAGTAAGAAAACACCTGTTAGTGAAATGTCATGTCCATTTTCATATCCTTAAAGGGGAGCACCCTTCTTTGTTCTTCCTTCCTTCCTGCTAGTTGGAATTTGAAATGATAGTTATAGTCTGAGCTTCCATTTTGTACCCTGAGAAGGAGCCATGTGCTGTAATGGAAGAGCAAACTGGAAGATATCTCAATTCTAATGACACTGGGAAACCACATACCACATAATTTGTTTATACCATTTTGGGGCAAATTTTTATGGCAAAAGCAAAAATAAACCTGTCTAATTTCAGCCATTGCTGTTCTGAATCATCCATCATTTTTGATTGAGGCTCTCAAAAAGCCATATTTGAGTGAAGAGAATGACAATGGGAAGGCATGTGTGTGTCTGAGTAACTCATTAGTCAAGGATTGTATTTTTCATATACTTCACCCATGCCTCTAAGTTCTAAAGCTACTTCAAGACCACACTACAGTTTTAAAAACACATTTTTATCTATTATCTAACTTGATGTTTTCAACATCTATTAGTTGGCTAGGGCAGAGAATATGGTACCATTTTAGAGGTAAGAAAATTAAACATTGAATAGTGTAAAGCCTGCAATAAACACTAAACTAGTTCATGGGAAAGAGAGGGTGAAGCTCTAGTCTTCTACCAAATCCAATGCATCTTCCTAGATGGAACTTTTGAAAGATCTATCTATTGTTGACAGATTCTGTAGAATTGTGGGGTAGGAAATGTTTGAAGGAGCTACCAGATTCTGACTGTTTTATTTACCATTACAGCAAAAGGGTGAACCATGGATGACATTGATAGTACTGAGACTGAGAATGAGGAGACAGGAAGATGGAAAAACTTTAATTCATGGATTAAACGCAACTTCAACTATGAATGCTATATGACTTTCCTAAATGGCTGCTACAGCTGCAACTGGGAAGCTAAAGAGGAGAAGAGAGCTAGACGACCACTCTGCTGCTGCTCTTTGGTACAGAGAGATGGGCGGGGGGAGACAGACCACACTTTCTTTTGCCTTGAGAGAAGTGCTATAATTGTGTATGTGTATGTGTATGCCTACATACATCATGTGTAATGGGTCAAAAATAACTATTTAGAAGGTTAAAGGTGATCAGAATTGGATAGCTAAAGAATAGAGAATGGAAGAAGAAATGGTATCAGAGGAGGACTCAAAGGGCTTAGTATAAGGTGTATTTTAGGTGGAACAGAAGGTAAGAAGGGGAGAAGTGATGCAAACTGAAGTTAGACATGGAGGCAGGACAGATATGTGGTTTTAAGAATTTGATTTCTGCCATGTAAGCAGTAGAGAGTCCCTAGAGATTTTTAAGATATTGAGAAACACAGTAGTGTGTTTAGTGAAAAAGAATTTCCATTGTTGAATTTATGCATACATGGCAATAAACAGTAAGTGATCGGATGGAAAAAATGTTTTAACCAAATTATGAAGTATCTTTATGTCAAACTAAAATATTTGAAATTTATCCTGTGAAGGCTTTGAACATTTTTGAATTAATGGCAACAAAAATATCAAAATAAGAAAATGGATTTATTCCTCAGGTTTATTGAATGTGTGCCACAATGAATAAGACCATTAAGGCTTCTAACCCTCCTGTACCTCACAATCTAGTGGGATGAGTTAGGTAGTAAATGGTAATGAAGAAAGATGGTGTTGGCTAGAGAGAAGAGCTCTGAAGATAATACATAGGAAAATGTGTTATGTGATGGGAATGTGGTTATAGAAGATTGCTTTGAGACAATGTTATGTAAGCAGTCTGTTAAGAAGATGTGGGGCCAGCCATGTATATGCATAGGGGCAAAAATATTTCAGGCAGAGGAACCAGTAAGTGCAAAACTCTTGGGGTAGGAACAGATTTGGTCATGTTCTAGAAACAGAAAACCACTGTGGCTGGAGTTCAGAAATGGAATCAGTTGGTAGAATGAGAGGAGGTCAGGAATGGGCAAGGCTTGACCATGTAGAATCTTTGGGCCATGGCAGGTAGTTTGGGTGATATTCTTGTATAGTAGAAAGCTCTGGAAGAGTTGTGAGCAGGGGATTGATTTTATCTGATATGTTTTTAGAAGGACACACATGTTTTATGTAGACAGTATCAGTTCAGTTCAGTCTCTCAGTCATGTCTGACTCTTAGTAACCCCATGGACTGCAGCACACCAGGTCTCCCTGTCCATCACCAACTCCCAGAGTTTACTCAAACTCGTCCATGGAGTCAGTGATGCCATCTAGCCATCTCATCCTCTGTCGTCCCCTTCTCCTCCTGCCTTCAAACTTTCCCAGTATCAGGGTCATTTCCACTGAGTCACTTCTTCACATCATGTGGCCAAAGTATTGGAGTTTCAGCTTCAGCATCTGTCCTTCCAATGAATATTCAGGACTGATTTCTTTTTAGGATGGACTGGTTGGATCTCCTTGTAGTCCAAGGGCCTCTCAAGAGTCTTCTCCAACACCACAGTTCAAAAGCATCAATTCTTTGGCTCTCAGCTTTCTTTATAGTCCAACACTCACATTCATACATGCCTTACTGGAAATACCATAGCTTTACCAGATGGACCTTTGTTGGCAAAGTAATGTCTCTGCTTTTTAATATGCTGTCTAGGTTGGTCATAGCTTTTCTTCCAAGGAGCAAGTGTCTTAATTTCATGGCTGCAGTCACCATCTGCAGTGATTTTGGAGCCCCAAAAGATAAAACCTCTCACTGTTTCCATTGTTTGCCCATCTATTTGTCATGAAGTGATGGGATAAGGTGATATGATCTTAGTTTTTACAGTGTTGAGTATTAAGCCAGCTTTTTCACTCTCCTCTTTCACCTTCATCAAGAGGTTCTTTAGTTCTGCTTTGCTTACTGCCATAAGGGTGGTGTCATCTGCATATCTGAGGTTACTGATATTTCTCCAGGCAATCTTGATTCCAGCTTGTGCTTCATCCAGCCCGGCATTTTTCATGATGTACACTGCATATAAGTTAAGTAAGCAGGGTGACAATATATAGGCTTGATGTACTCCATTCCCAATTTGGAACCAGTGCATTGTTCTATGTTTGGTTTTAACTTTTTTTTTTTTTAATCTGCATACAGGTCTCTTGAGATGGGTAAAGTGGTCTGGTATTCCTAACTCTTTAAGAATTTTCCAGTTTCTTGTGATCCATACACTCAAAAGCTTTAGCATGGGCAATGAAGCAGAAGCAGATTTTTTTTCTGGGACTCTCTTGCTTTTTTCTGATGATCCCACAGATTTTGACATTTTGACCCTGGTTCCTCTGCCTTTTCTAAATCCAGCTTGACCATCTGGAAGTTCTTGGTTCACATAATGTTGAAGCCTAGTTTGGAGAATTTTGAGCGTTACTTTACTAGAGTGTGGAATGAGTACCATTGTGCAATAGTTTGAACATTCTTTGGCATCGCCTTTCTTTGGGATTGGAATGAAAACTGACCCTTTCCAGTCCTGTGGCCACTGCTGAGTTTTCCAGATTTGCTGGCATATTGAGTACAGCACTTTAACAGCATCAGGTTTTAGGATTTGAAATAGCTTAGCTGGAATTCCATCACCTCCACTAGCTTTGTTTGTAGTAATGTTTCCTAAGGCTCACTTGACTTCGTATTCCAGGATGTCTGGGTCTAGGTGAATGATCACAGCATTGTGTTCATCTGGGTCATGAAGGTATTTTTAGTGTAGTTCTTCTGTGTATTCATGCCATGTCTTCTTTATATCTTCTGCTTCTTTTAGGTCCATCCCATTTCTGTCCTTTATTGTGCCCATCTTTACATAAAATGTTCCCTCTGTAGCTTTAATTTTCTTAACGAGACTCTAGTCTTTACCATTCTGTTTTTTCTTCTATTTTTTTGCATTGATCACTTAGGAAGGCTTTCTATCTGTCCTTGCTATTCTTTAGAACTCTGCATTCAGATGGATATATCTTTCCTTTTCTCCTTTGCCTTTTACTTCTCTTCTTTTCTCAGCTATTTGTAAGTCCTCCTCAGACAACCTTTTTGCCTTTTTGCATTTCTTCTTCCTGGAGATGTTTTTGATAACTGCCTCCTGTACCTCCATTCATAGTTCTTCAGGCACTCTAAAGAACTACAGCCAGTCCCTCCCATCAGGAAGCTTCCACAAGCCTCTTTTCCTCACCCATCAGAGGGCAGACAGAATGAAAACCACAGTCCCAGAAAACTAACCAAGCAGATCACATGGGTCACATTTCTAACTCAATAAAACTATGAGCCATGCTATGTAGGGCCATGCAAGACAAATGGGCTGTGTTGGGGAGTTCTGACAAAACGTGGTCCACTGGAGAAGGGAATGATAAACCAATTCAGCATTCTTGCCTTGAGAACCCCATGAACAGTATTAAAAGGCAAAAATATATGACACTGAAAGATGAACTCCCCAGGTTGGTAGGTGCCCAATATGCTACTGGAGAAGAGTGGAGAAATAACTCCAGAAAGAATGAAGAGATGGAGCCAAAGTGTAAATAACACCCTGTTCCGGATGTGTCTAGTGGTAAAAATAAAGTCTGATGCTGTAAGGAACAATATTTCATAGGAACTTGGAGTATTTGGTCCATAAATCAAGGTAAATTGGAAGTGCTCAATCAGGAGATGGCAAGAGTGAAAATCGACATTTTAGGAATCAGTGAACTAAAATGGACCGGAATGGGCAAATTTAATTCAGATGACCATTATATCTACTACTGTGGGCAAGAATCCCTTAGAAGAAATGGAGTCACGCCCTCATAGTCAACAAAAGATTCCAAAATCCAGTACTTGGGTACAGGCTCAAAAATGACAGAATGACCTCTGTTTCCGAGGCAAACCATTCAGTATCTCAAGTCCATGTCCCAACCACTAATGCTGAAGAAGCTGAACAGTTCTATGAAGACCTACAAGACCTAGAACTAACAGCAAAAACAGATTTCCTTTTCATCATAGGGAACTGGAATGCAAAAGTAGGAAGTCAAGAGATACCTGGAGTAACTGACAAGTTTGGCCTTGAAGTTCAAAATGAAGCAGGGCAAAGGCTAAGTTTTGCCAAGAGAATGCACATGTCATAGCAAACACCCTCTTCCAACAATACGAGACAACTCTACACATGGACCTCACCAGATTGATTATATTCTTTGCAGCCAAAGAAGGAGAAACTCTATACAGTCAGCAAAAACAAGACTGGGAACTGACTGTGGTTCAGATCATGAACTCCTTATTGCAAAATTCAGACTTAAATTGAAGAAAGTAGGGAAAACCACTAAGTTATTAAGGTATTACATAAACCAAATCCCTTATGATTATAATGTTATAAATAGGCTTCTACAAAATTCCACAAGGATAAAAGAATACAGTGGTCTCTCCAGCCTGAGGAGGGTAATGCTATACACTGTAACTATATAGACCTTTGGGGAATATAAGCAGATGTTGCTGAGGTACCATGGATAAATGGAGCTAAATGAGACCTCCTTCTTTCTCTTCCCAGAGAGAGCGATTATTTTACCCTTGGTTGATTGTGTCCTTTTGCTTATCCACGCTTTTACTTTTCACATGGATAGAAACTTCAAATGAATTCAATGGCTTTGACTGGTGAGTTTCACTTTTTGTATTTTCATTTGTGTAAGGGCTCTTTGGTCTAATAGTCACATGGATCTTACTTCAGACTGAAAAAGTCTGGTGACATAAGAGTGAGGGTGGGCAAAGTTGTAATTTTGCGGCTGGTGGATGGGAGGCCTGACTCTGGGGAAGCATAAGCATGCTCAGCACCCTCAGCTACTACTATACCTCCCTTTCCTGCTCAGTCTCACTCTTAAACCAAATCTGGCTCAGCGGGAAGCTTTCTCTGTGCTTCCAGTCCTATTCAGATGACTCCCTTGTTCCTCAGCCTCTTTTGCCTGCATTTACTGATGCCTACACCAGTTAGTCTTCATGATCTTGGTCCATGAACCCTGGTGTCTCTGCCTCACCTCCAGCCTCTACTTCTTCCTTCTGTCCTCAATGGGTTTCCTAAGACTCTGGAGACAGAAACAGTGTCCCATCTCAGCACATTTGTAGCCCAATTCCTACTCAGGACTGCTCCTGGCTCTTCCCATTTTTCTGGCCTGATTGGTATAGCATACCCATTAGTTGGTCTTTGAGGGAAAAAGGGGTATCTTTGAGTGTGAGGCTTTAAAAAAGTGTAGTATAGTTTATTTTTTCCTTCATAGAAGTAAAGTATGGTTTGTTATTTTAAATATTAAGAAATGTAGAAAAATAGATAATATCATCTTATTCTTGAGTAGCAATCATTTGGTATACTTCCCAGTCTTTTTTCCTGTGCCTACTTTTATATTATGTTCATACCATATATATAATTTTTATTCTTTCATTTAAAATAGTCATACACATTTTGAAAAATTATTAAAACTCTTAATGATAATCACTTCATTTATTTATTTATATTTTGTATTCAATTTTTGCATTTTTATTTTTCCCCTAGTTTCTGGGAAAATGTTTGACAATAAAAACAAGAGAGTTAGGAAGGAAAAGAAAATCCACGTTAAATGGTTTTAAAGTATTTCCTGATATGAAGATAGTGTAGTATACGTACTTAACCACTTTTTATTGTTAGGCTTTATGACTAATTTTCTGTTTTTATAAAATAAGAGTGAAGAGAAATCTTTGTATTCTGACTTACAGTCTTACAGGAAATTCCCACAATGGCATTATTCAGTCAAAAAGAATAAAAACTGGTAAAACTCACTGTGCCTATTACCAAAGTACTTCTCAAAAGATAGTACAGCTTACATTCACAATAGAGGTATTTTACTTTCTATTTTAACCCTCCATTGACAGCACTGACTATTACAATTTTGAATTGTTTTTATTAATTTTATAGATGAAATTTGTTTTATTTTAATTATTTACCAGGTATCAAAACTTGTTTCCTTAGTAACTTATTTTATTTTTAGTTCTCTCTGTTTGAATATACTTATCTTGTGGAATCTAATTTTCTCATTTATATGCATTCTTTATTTAGAGATAAGTTCTAAATTTCTCCACAATATTGGAAATAAGAAATGCTTCGTTTATTTATAAAATTTCCCTCAGTTTTAAAGAACTTTATATTGAGGTATAATTGAAATATAATGTTACATTTCTGTTAAGTATACATTATAGCATAATGATTTGCTATTTCTACATATTGTAGAATGATTACCACGGTAAGTCTGGTTAATATTCTTCATCACACATAATTTCAGGTTTTGTGTGTGATGAGAATTTTTAAGAAACTTTCTCTTAGCAACTTTCAAATATACAATACTGCATTTGTAACTATAGTCACCATGCTGTATGCATTTTATCCCCAGGGCATGTTTATTTTATAGTTGGAAGTTTATACCTTTTTAATCCATCTTCACTCATTTGTCCACCTCTCACCCCTGTCCTCTGGCAACCACCAATCTGTTCTCTGTGTCTACGAGTTAGTTTGGTTGGTTTGTTTTATCTTTCATGTATAAGTGAGGTCATATCTTATTTATCTTTTTCTGTCTGACTGATTTATATTAGCATAATGCTGACAGGGTCTATCCATGTTGTCATAAATGACGTTTTTCATTTTTTATATGACTGAATAATGCTTCCTTGTAGTATGTATGTGTAAGTATATACCACATTTTAAAAAATTAAGTCATCTGTGGACACTAAGGTTGCTTTCATATCTTGGCTATTGTACATAGTGCTACAGATGTTTTTAAATGATGACAAACCCACAGCAAACATTATCCTCAATGGTGAAAAATTTAAAGCATTTCCCCTAAAGTCAGGAACAAGACAAGGGTGCCCACTTTCACCACTACTATTCCACATAGTTTTGGAAGTTTTGGCCACAGCAATCAGAGCAGAAAAAGAAATGAAAGGAGTCCAAATTGGAAAAGAAGAAGTATAACTATCACTGTTTGCGGATGACATGATCCTTTACATAGAAAACCCTAAAGATTCCACCAGAAAATTACTAGAACTAATCAATGAATATTGTAAAGTTGCAGTATATAAAATCAACACACAGAAATCATTTACATTCCTATACACTAATAATGAGAAAATAGAGAAATTAAGGAAACAATTTCATTCACCATTGCAATGAAAAGAATAAAATACTTAGGAACATATCTACCTAAAGAAACTAAAGACCTATATGTAGAAAACTATAAAACACTGGTGAAAGAAATCAAAGAGGACACAAATAGATGGAGAAATATACCATGTTCATGGATCGGAAGAATCAATATAGTGAAAATGAGTGTACTGCCCAAAGCAATCTATAGATTCAATGCAATCCTTATCAAGCTACCAAAGGTATTTTTCACAGAGCTAGAACAAATAATTTCACAATTTGTATGGAAATACAAAAACCTAGAATAGCCAAAGCAATCTTGAGAAAGAAGAATAACACTGGAGGAATCAACCTGCCTGACTTCAGGCTCTACTACAAAGCCACAGTCATTAAGACAGCATGGTCCTGGCACAAAGACAGAAATATAGATCAATGGAACAAAATAGAAAGCCCAGAGATAAGTCCATGCACCTATGGACACCTTATCTTTGACAAAGAAGGCAACAATATACAATGGATTAAAGATAATCTCTTTAACAAGTGGTGCTGGAAAAACTGGTCAACCACTTGGAAAAGAATGAAACTAGAACACTTTCTAACACCATACATAAAAATAAACTCAAAATGGATTAAAGATCTAAATGTAAGACCAGAAACTATAAAAATCCTAGAGAAAACCATAGGCAAAATACTGTCTGACATAAACCACAGCGAGATTCTCTATGATCCACCTCCCAGAATATTGGAAATAAAAGCAAAAATAAACAAATGGGACCTAATTAAACTTAAAAGCTTCTGCACAACAAAGGAAACTATAAGCAAGGTGAAAAGATGGCCTTCAGAATGGGAGAAAATAATAGCAAATTAAGTAACTGACAAAAACTAATCTCAAAAATACACAAGCAACTCCTGAAGCTCAATTCTAGAAAAATAAATGACCCAATCAAAAACTGGGCCAAAGAATTAAACAGACATTTCTCCAAAGAAGACATACAGATGGCAAACAAACATCTGAAAAGATGCTCAACATCACTCATTATCAGAAAAATGCAGATCAAAACCACATGAGGTTACCATTTCACACCAGTCAGAATGGCTGTAATCCAAAAGTCTACAAGCAGGAGGAAAGGGAACTCTCTTACACTGTTGGTGGGAATGCAAACTGGTACAGCCACTATGGAGAACAGTGTGGAGATTCCTTAAAAACTGGAAATAGAACTGTCTTATGACCAAGCAATCCCAAAACTGGGTATACACACTGGGGAAAACCAGAATTGAAAGAGACACATGTACCTCAATGTTTATCACAGAACTGTTTATAATAGCCAGGACATGGAAGCAACCTAGATGTCCATCAGCAGATGAATGGATAAGAAAGTGGAGGTACATATACACAATGGAGTATTACTCAGCCATTAAAAAGAATAAATTTGAATCAGTTCTAATGAGATGGATGAAACTGGAGCCTATTATACAGAGTGAAGTAAGCCAGAAAGAAAAAGACCAATACAGTATACTAACGCAGACTGTTTCCAAATAGGAAAAGGAGTATGTCAAGGCTGTATATGGTCACCTTGATTATTTAACTTATATGCAGAGTGCATCATGAGAAACCCATTGGCTGGAAGAAGCACAAGCTGGAATCAAGATTGCTAGGAGAAATATCAATAACCTTAGGTATGCAGATGACACCACCCTTATGGCAGAAAGAGAAGTGGAACTAAAAAGCCTCTTGATGAAAGTGTAAGAGGAGAATGAAAAAGTTGGCTTAAAGCTCAACATTTAGAAAACGAAGATCATGGCATCTGGTTTCATCACTTCATGGGAAATAGATGGGGAAACAGTGAAAACAGTGTCAGACTTTATTTTTCTGGGCTCCAAAATCACTGCAGATGGTGACTGCAGCCATGAAATTAAAAGATGCTTACTCCCTGGAAGGAAAGTTATGAACAACCTAGAGAGTTGGACTGTGAAGAAGTCTGAGCACGGAAGAATTGATGCTTTTGAACTGTGGTGTTGGAGAAGACTCTTGAGAGTCCCTTGGACAGCAAGGAGATCCAACCAATCCATTCTGAAGATCAGCCTTGGGATTTCTTTGGAAGGAATGATGCTAAAGCTGAAACTCCAGTACTTTGGCCACCTCATGTGAAGAGTTGACTCATTGGAAAAGACTCTCATACTGGGAGGGATTGGGGGCAGGAGGAGAAGGGGATGATAGAGGATGAGATGGCTGGATGGCATCACTGACTCGATGGGCATGAATATGAGTGAACTCTGAGAGTTGGTGATGGATAGGGAGGCCTGGCATGCTGTGATTCATGGGGTCGCAAAGAGTAGGACATGACTCAGTGACTGAACTGAACTGAACTGAGATAGCATATTGAAAAGCAGAGACATTACTTTGCCAACAATGGTCCGTCTAGTCAAGGCTATGGTTTTTCCAGTGGTCATGTATAGATGTGAGAGTTGGACTGTGAAGAAGGGTGAGCACTTAAGAATTGATGCTTTTGAACTGTAGTGTTGGAGAAGACTCTTGAGATTCCCTTTGACTGCAAGGAGATCCAACCAGTCCATTCTGAAGGAGATCAGCCTTGGGATTTCTTTGGAAGGAATGATGCTAAAGTTGAAACTCCAGTACTTTGGCCACCTCATATGAAGAGCTGATTCACTGGAAAAGACCCTGATTCTGGAAGGGATTGTGGGCAGGAGGAGAAGGGGACAACAGAGGATGAGATGGCTGTATGGCATCACTGACTTGATTGCTGTGAGTCTGAGCGAAGTTCAGGTGTTGGTGATGGACAGGGAGGCCTGGAGTGCTGTGATTCATGAGGTTGCGAAGAGTCGGACAGGACTGAGCGACTGAACTGAACACATATATATGGAATTTAGAAAGATGGTAACGATAACCCTGTATGCGAGACAGCGAAAGAGACATAGATGTGTAGAACAGTCTTTTGGACTCTGTGGGAGAGGGAGAGGATGGGATGATTTGGGAGAATAGCATTGAAACATGTATAATATCATATATGAAATGAATTGCCAGTCCAGGTTCAGTGCATGATACAGGATTCTTGGGGCTGGTGCATTCGGATGACCCAGAAGGATGGTATGGGGAAGGAGGTAGTAGGGGGTTTCAGGAAGGGGAACACGTGTATACCCATGGCAGATTCATGTTGATGTTTGGCGTAACCAATACAATATTGTAAAGTAATTTGCCTCCAATTAAAAAAATAAATTTATATTTAAAAAATGATGGCCATACTGACTGGTTTGAGGTGATATTTCACTGTAGTTTTGAATTGGATTTCTCTAATAAATAGCAGTGTTGAGCATCTTTCCATGTGTTTATTGGCCATCTCTATTTCTTCTTTGGAGAAATGTTTGTTTAGGTCTTCTCCCCACTTTTTTATTTCATTGTTTATTTCCTATTAAGATGCATGAGTTCATTTTGTAGATTAATCTCATGTCAGTCAGATAATTTGCAAATGTTTTCTCACATTTTGTGTGTTGTTTTTTCATTTTGTTAATGGTTTCCTTTGCTGTGCAAAAGCTTTTGAGTTTAAGTAGCTTCCATTTGTTTCTTTTTTCCCCATTACTCTAGGAGATGTATCAAAAAGATTTTGCTGCAATTTATGTGAAAGTGTTCTTACTTATTTTATTTTTGTGTATGGTGTTAAGGAATGTTCCAATCTCATTCTTTTAAAAGTAGGTATCTCATTTTCCCAGCACCATTTATTAAAGAGACTGTACTTTTTCCATTTTATATTCTTGCCTCTTTGGTCATGCATTAGTTGAGCATAGATGTGTGAGTTTACTCCTAGTTTTTCTATCCTGTTCCATTGATCTTTATTTCTACCTTTGTACCATACTCTTTAGATTACTGTAGTTTTGTAGTATAGTATGAAATAAGGAAGCCTGATAACCTCCAGCTCTTTTTCTTTCCAAAGATTGCTTTGGCTATTCAGGGTAGGGTCTTCATGTTTCCATACAAGTTTGAATTTTTTTTTGTTCTAGTTCTGTGAAGTATGGCATTGGTATTTTGATATGTATTGTATTGACTCTGTAGGTTGCCTTGGGTGTATAGCCATTTTGACAATATTGATTCTTCCAATCCAAGAACATGTTTTGTCTTTCCATTTTTGATTTCTTTCATCAGTATCTTATGGTTTTTAGAGTACAGGCTTTCTGCCTCATTAGGTAGGTTTATTCCTAGGTATTTTATACTTTTCATGCTATGATAAATGAGTTTGTTTCTTAAATTTCTCTTTCTGATATTTTAATTGTTAATATGTAGAAATGTAATAAAATTCTGTGAATTAATTTTGTATTCTGCAACTGTACCAAATTCATTGATGAGCTCTAGTAGCTCTCTGGTAGCATCTTTAGGATTTTCTACATATAGTATAATGTCATCTGCAAATAGTGACAGTTTTACTTATTCTTTTTCAAGCTGAATTTATTGCATTTCGTTATCCCCTCTGAATGCCATGGCTAGGACTTCCAAAATTGAATAAAGCTTATGAGAGTGGACATTGTTGTCTTGTTTGTGACATTAGAGGAAACAGCTTTTGGCTGTTGAGTATGGTGTTAATTGTGGATTTGTCATTAGTAGTTTTTATTATATTGAGGTATGGTCCCTCTTTGCCCACTTTCTGGATTTTTTAAAATCATATATGGCTATTGAATTTTTGTCAGAAGGTTTTTCTGCATCTGTAGAGTTAATCTTATGATTTTTTACTCTTTGACTTGTTGATGTATTTGTATATATTGAAGAATCTTTGTATATCTGGGATAAATGCCACTTGATGATGGTGTATGATTCTTTTAATCCATTATTTTCAGTTTGCTAGAATTTTGTTGAGGATTTTTGCATCTATATTTATCACTGTTATTGAACTATAATTTTCTTTTTGTGATATCTTTGTCTGATTTTAGTACCAGAGTGTTGGTGGCCTCACAGAATAAGTTTGGGATTATTCTTTTTTTTTTTCTTCTTTTTGTTAAATTTTACTTTATTTTACTTTACAATACTGTATTGGTTTTGCCATACATCAGCATGAATCTGCTATGGATGTACCTGTGTTCCCAATCCTGAATCCCCTCCCACCTCCCTCCGCATACCATCTATCTGAGTCTTCCAGTGCACCAACCCCAAGCATCCTGTATCCTTCATCAAGCCTAGACTAGCGATTCGTTTCTTATATGATATTATACATGTTTCAATGCCATTCTCCCAAATCTTCCCAACCTCTTCCTCTCCCACAGAGTCCCACTCCAACATTTGAATTATAGGAGTCCCAGAAGAAGAAGGCATATTCTTTCTTCTGTAATTTCTTTGGAATAGTTTCATAAGGATAGATGTTAACTCCTCTCTAAACGTTTGGTGGAATTTGTCCATGAAGCCATTTGGTCCTGGACTTTTATTTATTGAAAGACTTTTAATTACACTTTCAATTTCAGTACATACGATTGTTCTTCATATTTTCTGTCTCTGTTTCAGTCTTGGAGGGTTGTAACTTTCTAAGAATTTGTCCATTTCTTTTTGTTTTTTTTTGCATATAGTTGCTTGTCATAGTCTCTTATGACCCTGTGCATTTCTGTGGTATTTCTTGTCAATTCTAATGTGAATGATTTGAGTCCTCTCCCATTTATCTTGATGAGTCTGGCTAAATGTTTATAATTTTATCTTTATAAAAGACAGCTTTTAGTTTCATTGATCTTTGCTATTGTTTTCTTTGTGTCTATTTATTTCTATTATGATATTTATTATTTCTTTCATTTTACTAATTTCAGTAAAAGGAAATTACTGAGATTTTCTTGTTCTTTCTCTAGTTACTTTATTAAGTTGTTGTTGTTGTTCAGCCGCCCAGTTGTGTCCAACTCTTTGGGACCCCATGGACTGCAGCACGTCAGGCCTCCCTGTCCTTCTCCATCTCCTGGAGTTTTCCCAAGTTCACATCCATTGCATTGATGATGCCATCCAGCCATCTCATCCTCTGATGCTGTCTTGTCCTTCTGCCCTCAATCTTTCCCAGCATCAGGGACTTCACTAGGAAGACAGCTGTTCACATCAGGTGACCAAAATACTGGAGCTTCAGCTTCAGCATCAGTCTTTCCAATGTATATTCAGGGTTGATTTCCTTTAAGATGACAGGTTTGATCTCCTTGCTGTCCAAGTGACTCTCAGGAGTCTTCTCCAGCACCACAGTTTGAAGGCCTCAATTTCTTTAGCATTCTGCCTTCCTCATAGTCTAGTTCTCACAACTGTATGTGACCACTGGGAAGAACATAGCGTTGACTATATAGACGTTTGTTGGCAGAGTGATGTCTCTGATTTTCAACATATTGTCTAGGTTTGTCATACCTTTGCATATATATGTCATACTTATACTACTGTATAGTCTTGAGTAACTATATAATCGCAGTTGCTTTTTCAATTCCCTCTGATGTGTATAAAGAGTCACCCAAGCAAACTATTCTCATTCTTCTCACTCCCTTGTGTTACCTCACCACCATCACCTAAAGTAGAAGAAGGGGAGAGAAAAAGAGAGAAAAATATCACAGTTCTTCCTTTGCCAGAAGTATTCAGCCTGTGAGTGGGAATTTCTGAGTTTGGTGGGGAAATTTGGAACTCTACTAATTTTGAATGTTGACATGTGAGTGAATATAGAAAAGAAGTTCATTATGTTGGTAAAGAGGAGAAAATCTGATGTGACTAGAGAAATGATTTAAAAAGATAGAGGCACAATTAAAGGCTAAAATTAACTCTTCTTTCTCACCTGGAAAGTAAAGTCAATATCACTACTTGCATAAGCCATTTAATGAATTCTTTGGCTATATTTAGACTGCTTATGGGGATTCTCTGGTGGCTCAGATGGTAAAGAATTTTTCTGCAATGCAGGAGATGTGGGTTCAATCCCTGGATTGGGAAGATCCCCTGGAGAAGGAAATGGCAACCCACGCTAGTATTCTTGCCTAGAGAATTCCATGGACAGAGGAGCTGCAGTCCATGGGGTCACAGAGTCAGATATGACTGAATGACTTACACTTTATGTCTATCCTGCATGCTTTTTTCTTTTATTTCATTATTTAATCATTACTCTGCTTGCATTTAAATATTCTATTCTTGTTACATGGATATGAGTCATTTAACTCTGTAGAGATCTTGAACATATTTTTTTATGGTTCTTTTCTAATTGTTCTCTTAATTATATTTTTCTGCAAGTTATTGTATTAGTTGACTTTATTAGGTTAATTTATTGGGCTTTCCTGTTATCTCAGCTGATGAAGAATCTGCCTGCAATGCAGGAGACCCCGGTTCAATTCCTGGGTTGGGAAGATCCCCTGGAGAAGGGATAGGCTACCTACTCCAGTATTCATGGGCCTCCCTGGTGGTTCAGATGGTAAAGAATCCACCTGCAATGCAGGACACCTGGATGTGATCCCTGGTTTGAGGAGAACCCCTGGAGGAGGGCATGGCAACCTACTCTCGTATTCTTGCCTTAAGAATCCCCATGGACAAAGGAGCCTGGCGGGCTACAGTTGCAAAGATTTGGACACAACTGAGTAACTAAGCACAAAAACAGATTAATTTGTTAACATTATTACACATTTTCTGATTCCTGGCTGTGAGATCACATTTTACAGAGTAGTCTTCTGAGTGTCTCGATCTGGGATCAATCTTGCCTAGAATAGCTGCTTGTCTGTTTCTTTCTCTTGGTGTCCCTTCTCAACCCTGACTAAAGAGAAATTTTTCTTATATTGAATGTAGTTATATGTTCATTAATCTATATTTTGTATCATTAAAATATAATTTCTCTAGGTCTCATATGGAGGGGAAATAATTTCTGTTATCTTGAAATGAAGAGGCTAAATTCTGTGACATATGATACCTAGACTAATTATAATATTGTTTAACTTAACAAATCAATGTATCAGCAGTTTTATCTCATAAACTACTTTAGGAACAAAAAAACCAGAACTGTTTTTAAAGGGTCCAAACTCTTACACTGAATGTAGATATTAATATAGTGGCTTATTGTTATATAAGAAAACATATATGGATAAGAAACCTGTTTAAATGGATAGTATTAACTATATGACAGCAGTGAACTTATGGATGACTTTTCCTGATTTGACATTCCAGAATTTCTATATTTTTTTAAAGAGTATGTAACTTTTGAGTATGTGTTCTAAATAAATTTAAAAACTGTACAACTCATATAGAACCCCATTAAAGTACCTGATTGTCTACGAAGAAAGTTAAAACTTCTCAACTAAATATCCCCAAAGATCTTCACACATCTGTTTCCAAATTGCTCCTTTTCTTGTCCCCCTGTTTTCTTATGCCTCATTTAGTCCAGTCTTATACCGTATCCTTGACAGAGATACTACTAACTTCTATGTTTTAGAAATTGAAACACATTTTTGCAGGGTTGTTTTCCTAGGTACAGGAGTCTGGTTCTTTTGGTCCATTGTCTTGCTGAGTTTCCTTGGGATCCTGGCTGCCTACACAACATTGCTACTGGTGAGTAATGTTTCCCGTTTTCCCCACTCCCTTCCTGAGTAGCCTCATGGAGTGCTCTGTCAGTAGTATGGTTGCCTGTTGGTGCTGGGAGCCATAAGATCGCTCCTGGCAGAGTTCAGATTTGCATCAGCTACTTGAATATTAGGGAGGAAGGATAGATATGTGGAATGGACTTGGGATGGTAGAGGGTGTGTCTTTCCACGTTGACCCTTTGTAAGGGTGGCAGAACATCCTTTTTCTCTGCCTTTGTTTCATGGCTTATTTTCTGGCTCACATAGTATTGTCATTTTGGATGTTCGTACCTTCACATGGTAGTACTTCTGCACATTGATATACTCATTTCATAGCCTCTCTCCCGAGAATCAGTCTTTTTGTGGCTTACAAATTATCTAGTGTGCTAAACCTGTTTAATAGTCCTGTGCAAAAGCTAGTCCCCTGGTCAGGTGCCAAGTACATTTTAGCAAATATCTTTATGCAATAGAGACACCACCTGTTTCTGGACATAGTAGTGTCATGTAGTGTGAGAAATTCACACTGGACGTAGTAGTGTCACATAGTATGAAGAAAATTGAGACCAGGCAGCAGAGGAGCCTGTGGAAGTGGAAAGCTTATAGAGGACCATCTTTCAGGTTACTGAAATTTTTCATTGCCCACTTGAGAATAGGACATCTTGCTCTGATTCCATGATTCCTTGTCCCCACTGATTGCCTATCTGATACTAAAGAACCCGACCCCCAAATCAGTTGTATTTGCATAAATATTTATTTCAGCAAAATGTATTAATCATTATATGAGTGATAAGTACTGAGGTTATAGAGAACAAAGAGGTGTAGTTTTTGTTTTCATACAGGGCGCCTCAAATAGTGATGTATGAGAAAGTTACAGTGCTCCTTAATTCAATGAGTTTAGAATCTAGTAGGGAAGTAAGTCATAGACAAAAATAACCAACACAGACAGAGCATTATAATTGTCATTTGCTAAGTTGCTTCAGTTGTGTCCGACTCTGTACGACCTCATAGATGGCAGCCCACCAGGCTCCCCCATCCCTGGGATTCTCCAGGCAAGAACACTGGAGTGGGTTGCCATTTCCTTCTCCAATGCATGAAAGTGAAAAGGGAAAGTGAAGCCACTCAGTCGTGTCCGACTCTTAGTGACCCCATGGACTGCAGCTTACCAGGTTCCTCCATCCATGGGATTTTCCAGGCAAGAGTACTGGAGTGGGTTGCCATTGTTAGAGAGACCTAAAAAAGTCCTGCCTGGGTTCATCAAGAGGATTAAGTGATGCTTCGAGAAAGAGGTGGCACAGGAGGGGCATCTTGAAAGGATGTTGGATTTAGACATGTGTTTGTGGGAGTGGGGAAGAAAGTCCAGATCCTAGGAATTTCACTACACAGTCAGCAAGACAGAGATAAAGATATTTGGGGTTTGACTAGATAAGAGGGAAGAATCGTACTGTTAGCATGTAGAGAATACTGAAGAAAAATGCAGTATATGACTAAAACAATAGGCTTGTGATGGATTTTAGAAATCCTGAAAAGTATGCTAAGACACATGATATAAATCAGATTTCTAGTTAGTACTATCATTCTGAAAGTCATTCCATGGAGGCTGTCTGCAGAGAGAAATAGTTAGAAACTTACTTTTAATGAGGAAAATGCAGATGAATGATGTGTTTGGGGCAAGAATCTGGCCACTGAATTATATTGCACTCATACATAACCAAAATAAAATGGTTTAGGTAATTTCTAAGACAGACTTCCAGTGTCCAATAAGCCCCCTCCCTTTTTTTTTCCCAAACAACCTTTTACTCTAGGCTACCTCTTTTTGGATACAGTAGCAACAGTGGAGGAGACCTGAATTCTATTTCTGCTTTAAGTTATTTTGTAACCTTGACCAAGTCCTCCTGAGCCTCAGTTTTTCTTTTCAAATGAGATAGTTAATAAAATGACATTTTATAAGGCTCGGTTAAGTACAAGTAAATGGCCTGGTTGCTTAATTGGTAAAGAATCCTCCTGCAATGCAGGAGACCCAGATTTGATCGGGGTTGGGAATATCTGCTAGAGAAAGAAATGGCAAACCCACTCCAGTATTCCTGCATGGAATAGACAGAGAAGCCTGGTGGGCTACAGTCCATGAGATCTCAAGAATCAGGCATGACTTAGTGACTAAACCACCACCATCAAAGTACAAATAAAATCATATCCATAAAATTATTTTGAAAAAAAAAAAGGTGAATGCTTTATACAGTCAAATTCTCTATATCCTAGGCGTCTGAAGACTCCAGTTTTCAATCTGTGTCTCCACACTGACTTGGTGATTACTTAGATTTAGATTCAAATCTAATCTAGATTTATTGACTAATACCAATGTTAACAACAGTGCTTAACAGTTGTAACAAAAAAGCTTTTAAAAATTATTTATTTGTTTGGCTGCCTTTGGGTCTTAGTTGCAGCATTCAGGATCTTTCATGGAGGTGCATGAACTCTCTAGCTGTGCTGTGTGGGCTAAGTTGTTCCTCTGTGTGTGGGATCTTAGTTCCCCTACCAGGGATCAAACCCCTGCATAACAAGGCAGATTCTAAATGACTGGACCTCCAAGGAAGTCCCTATAAAGAACTTTTAAATGACCCTTGAAAGGCCTGGCCCCTGACCTCTGTTCCCCTACTAGTGTCTCTATGTAATACCAGGAATAAGCTCCATCACAGGGAAGAAAAAATTGTAGGAACTCAGGAAGGATATCAGTGTACTGATTGTACACTGAACCCCAGAGAAGATAATAATAAATTCTCTCTGGGTTGCTGGTGAAAGTTACAACTAGGAGTTGACATGTGAACTGTGTTTGAAGGGTCAATAGCATGGCGAGGGAGAGCTATTTAGGCAGAGGGACAGGGTGGCAATCTCTTAGATGCTGAAAAGAGCAGATGTAGTAAGAAGTGAAGATAATGCCAGACTGTGTAAGGAATTTTGAGTTCAGAACGGTGTTTTGGGTAGCATCTGGGTGATTTCAAAATAATCTCTTCTTTCTTATTTTTTCAGGTACTTGGATTTTTGTTGTGTTGGGAAAAAAATCAACTATACCTGCACTGGTATCATAAGGTAAGACATTTGAATCTGCCTTGTTATGCAGGGGTTTGATCCCTGGTAGGGGAACTAAGATCCCACACACAGAGGAACAACTTAGCCCACACAGCACAGCTAGAGAGTTCATGCACCTCCATGAAAGATCCTGAATGCTGCAACTAAGACCCAAAGGCAGCCAAACAAATAAATAATTTTTAAAAGCTTTTTGTTACAACTGTTAAGCACTGTTGTTAACATTGGTATTAGTCAATAAATCTAGATAGGAGACCTGAGATCAAGACTGCATGTGCCTCTTTGGCACTAAGGGTTAATGCAGAGCTTTCCCCTTTCTTTGCCTCCCTTAGAAAGAAGCAATCTGGTTACACTGTTTCAACTAAAATAAATCTTTTTCCAACAGATGAAACTGGCTTACCAACCAAACTGAACCCAAATTTAATTTTTCCCTACTACTCCATGTTAAAACTCACTCTGTGACTCTGTTCTCTCTATCCCCTTAAAATCTTGGGCAAGCTCCATTATTTTCCCAGTCCTTTAGAGTCACAAGAACTTTCTCATTTCAGTCCTTAAGAATTTCAATTCACTGTAGTAGACTGAACTCCAACTTTATGAGACTTTTCCCTTCCCCTGTTTCACATGACCCAGGCCTGGGAACCTGCAGTGATGGAAAGAGTACGATTGTCTTTTACCTTTATTCCAGCGTATGGATCAGGGGAAGGAGAGATAGGGTTAAAGAACTCAGTCCCACAAGGAGGGGTTAGTTTCTTCAGGACCAAGTAGATGCAGTTTTTGGCTCTTAATCCTGTGGATTTTTCCCTGTGTATTTTCAAACACCTTACCATTGAGAATCTTGACTGCAACTCTCTTGGTACACTCAATACTTGTCTTCCTATACTCCCTGAAATTTCTTTGTTGAGTTCCTTTGACTGTCCCTTAGTTTGGAACCATTTAAAATTACGCTAGAAGGTAAGTGGGTAGAATGAGTTAGGAGCTTGGGATTGACATATATACACTATTAATAACTATGTATAAGTTAGATAACTAATGAGAACCTACCACATAGCCCAGGGAACTCTAATTATTGCTCTGTTGCAACCTAAATGGGAAACAAAACCAAAAAGGAGGGGGTGTATGTCTACATACAGCTGATTCAATTTGGTGTATGGTAGAAACTAACACAACATTGTGAAGCAACTATATTCTGATAAAATTTTTAAAAAATAAAAATTATACTAGCAGTAACAAAGGATCCATATCTGGTATGAAGAAGCAGGCATCACTGACCCAACATCTGAAGACATGCAGCTCATTTCCAACATTTCCTCCCTTGTCTAGTTCTGCTTGAGCATGGGCTTGAGCATCTCCAGCACAGCCTCTTGCTATTTATAGACTTTTTCAGGCATGGTTTTGATAACATTCTTTGTGTTTTCTCAAATCAAGGAACATGTCAAACTCTTGAGTATTTGCCTTAAATTTCCTTTTACTCAAAAGGGAAGTATGAACTGAAAATATAAACTTAAGAATTAGGATGAATCGAAATTAAAGTCATTGGATCATACAGGGAAACAAGAAATTGAAAACTGAACATATAGGCCTTACTGAGATTCCCACAGGTTTTGGAGTTGGGGCACCATAAGCAGTTTGTCACTACCAAGGGTCCCTGTGGGTTAAACCATTCTGATTACCATTCCAGGCTTGTGTCTATTATAGAAACCATGCTTACCTGGCCTCTGGCAGTGAGTGCTGCTACTTTGCTACTTGGCCTCTGCCACAGCAGAATCTCATCATTGCCTTTGAACTCAGGAAGCCGGTTTCTGTGGCAGCACCTCTCACCTTTATCCAGGCATAAAGCATGGCCACTACAGTGCTTTTCAAGAATGCTGACACTTTCCTCACCAATGTGTTTCTCAGTGTCTTCTGAAACCTCCCATAGAGCCCAATATGAAGCAGGTTAGCTTATCACAGGTGATATTAATATCATTCCAGTAACCTTTTCTAAATAAATCACTGGATTTTTTTCTTCCATATTACACCAAGAAATTGCTGGCATCCTAATTTTATAAAGCATGGGCTACTATTGAGCCAAGGTTTCAGATAACCAAGCAATTAGAAGCTCTTTGAGATGCATATTACCTGCTGCTGCTGCTGCTACGTCAGTTCAGTCGTGTCCAACTCTGTGAGACCCCATAGATGGCAGCCTACCAGGCTCCCCCGTCCCTGGGATTCTCTAGGCAAGAATATTGGAGTGGGTTGCCATTTCCTTCTCCAATTCATGCATGCATGCTAAGTTGCTTCAGTCATGTCCGAGTCTGTGCAACCCTATGAACAGCAACCCACCAGGCTCCTCTGTCCTCGGGATTCTTTAGGCAAGAATACTGGAGGCATAATACCTAGATGCTGGTATATTAACTTCAGAATCTTTGATAAATGCACACATATCAATAAATCCAGACTGATTTAATATTACTTTATTTTCTCCTTGTCTAGCATCCTTAATATTACATTTTCCCCTCCTTGGCTAGCATCCTTTGAATTCATTCTGACACATTTTCTACAGGGTTTGTTAAAATGCGTTCATCTCTTGAGTTATTGTGTGATCTAATTGCTGTTATGAATCCATAGCCAATGAAACGTGGTGAAACTGGATATGATAAGAGTTGAAATACCCTTGTTAGATAACTAATTTGGGTAGGCCTTTAAATCTGTGACTTTAAATCTTCCTGGCAGGGGAGTTTCTTTAGGGCTTGGAATTTCAGTGTGAAAAGAGTAAACCTGGGTTATCCCTTATTGTCTTATCCTTACTTTTCTTACATAGTCCAAAAGTCTGTTCCTTACATCTATACATTCTTTGTCTCTTTTGCTATCTTGGATATAGGGTCATCATTACCATCTTTCTAAATTCCATATATATGCTTTAATACACTGCCTTGGTATTTCTGTTTCTGGCTTACTTTTACTCTGTATAATAGGCTCCAGTTTCATTCACCTCATTAGAACTGACTCAAATGTGTTCTTTTTTATAGCTGAGTAATATTCCATTGTGTATATGTACAACTTCCTTATCTATTCATCTGCCTATGGACATCTAGGTTGCTTCCATGTCCTCGCTATTGTAAACAGTGCTGTGATAAACATTGGGGTACATGTGTCTCTTTCAGTTCTGGTTTCCTTGGTGTGTATGCATAGCGGTGGGATTGCTGGACTGTATGGCAGTTCTATTTCCAGTATTGGATGGGGTGAGGAGGAAGGTGGGAGGGGGTTTCAGGATAGTGGGGCACATGTACACCCATGGCTAATTCATGACGACGTATGTCAAAACCACGACACTATTGTAAAGTAATTACCTCCAATTAAAATAAATAAAAAGCAATCACATAACTAAAACAAACAAAAAAAAGAAGAGGAAGTCTGAGAGGAAAGGATTAGTACCAGGCCTAATAGTGTATTCCCTTCTGCCTAGGCATGTTCAGAGAGCAATGAATGATCTCAAACAAAACTCTTTATAAATAGCTAATAACCCAACCTCCTAATAAATGTACTGAAGATATTTATTAGCCAAAATACAATGGAGAGTCCTTATCTATGAAAATTTCTATACATCAGGATTCTAACCTGTTGTATCTAGGTTGCTTGCAATAAATAAACCTGGAATTTATAGATTTGTAAGTGGGATGCATGGCTGGCTGGAGTTGTATAGTTAATGGAATATATGAGAAAAGGATCTACCGTAACTCAAAGATTCCTTCTGTGGAGAAATGTTTCCACATACTTTGCTCAAAACACACCTCACATTTTAAGTCCCAGACCAGAATGTATCCTAATATAAGAGAAGAAAGACCGTTATATGAGTACCTACATTTCACAGATTTCTCCAAGGAAAACTGTTTTATCTGTACCTTGCATGTGTGCGTGTAGGCGTGGTAAATTGCTTAATGCCTTAAATCATTAGTAAAACTTTGTGTTGAGTAAGATCACAGAATCACATGAGATTCATGTGAGTCTGATTTGTCTATTAAAGTTTGCATTGTGATGCATTTTTTTCTGGTAAGTTATTTAAGATTTTCACATCTGTGTGGATCTATATAGAAGAGTTTGGACTGTAGTTTTTGTTTCCTGTAATGCCCCTAGTGAGTTTGAGTATCAGTGCTTTTGTTGGCTTAAAAAACAAGTCGGAGAAAATTCCCTCTTTATTCTCTGGAAGAGTTTGTTAAAGTTGAAATATTTCCTTCTTAAATGTTTGAAAAATTAACCATTGAAGGCAGCAAGACCTAGAGTTATTTTGTGAGTTATTTAAGATACAGAATTATGGAAGAGAAGAAACCCAAGCACTGTCTTGGAGCTACACAGATGTAGAGAACTCTCTATTTGAAGGGAAGAAGTTAAAATTATATCTTCTTGGTCTCAGTGTTTACCTATGGCTAAATATAGTTTTCTACTCAGCAGGTTTTTTCATCTGTTCACCAAATATTTATAGAAAATTCACTGTGTCAGACATGCTAAAGACAGCAAATATATAATCATAAACAAATATCATCCCTGATCTCATGAAGCTTATAGTCTACTTGGGGAAAATATATATTGAACAAAATACTGTTTACCTGAGATTGTATTGAGTCTTTTTTTTTTTTAAACAGTGAATATTTGTAATGCTTATTTTTGAAACTGAATGAGACCTGCCACACAATGTTGAGGGCCAAGCAGACGGAGATAATAAATCAGTAAAGGAATCAGACCACATAGCTGTGTAGATTTGTGTAGATTTTTTTTCCCAGCCATGCTGCATAAAGCAGCAAGGAAGGTAAATTATTAGATCCATGTACTGGTGACCTACTCCAGTACTCTTGCCTGGAAAATCCCATGGACGGAGGAGCCTCATAGGCTACAGTCCATAGTGTCGCAAAGAGTCGGCATGACTGAGAGACTTCACTTTGCTGTTAAAGAATGGTTAGATTAAAAGATGAAGTAATGAGGTCCCTGAAATTGTGAGTGCATATGCTTCCCAAGGACAGTTTTGATCCAAGTTTAGTGCTTAGAGGTCAAGGTATTCTTTTTGTTTCCCCAGATCCTGATTCTGATAACGATTCTGTTTTGCTCACTTTTGTTATGGATTTTATTAACTTACTGGAAAGATAAGTGGCTCACCATTGGGTTATCACTGCAGGTAAGCATCATCCTTAGTCGTAGCCCTGTCTGTCCAGATGTGTTTAGGCTGACTTTTGAATTTTCTCCCAGATCTTTGCTCCCTACATACACCTGAGCAGCATATCTGTGATGGTTTTGCTTTCGTGGCCTGTGGCCATCTACTTGATCCATTTGGAAGGAGAAGGTATGTCCTGTGGGTGGAAACTTTCCTGATTCTTCCAGCTCTGACTTTAGCTAGTGTACTTCACTCAACCAAACAAGCTTGGTAGATAGCTGGCACTGTAGCTTTTTGAAATTTGTTTAGCTTGTTACTTAGGCATGCTCCTTCTGGTCAAACTCACAACCCGACATGGACTGTCACAGCATTTCTCTGATCAAACATACCCTGTTCTAAAGAAGGATTCTCCTTCTAGAAAAATGAGAATTTTCTCTCTGTTATTACAGATTGACTGCCTGGGAATAAATTGGAGTAGTTTTAGGGAGGCCAGAGGAAATTTTAATTTTCTTTGAAGAATGATGGTACAAGTCATAGTTCTTTTAGGTTGTATTCCAATACTACTATTTTCAACTTAAGAACCAGGTTCGATATATGATACTGGATGCTTGGGGCTGGTGCACTGAGATGACCCAGAGGGATGATACGGGGAGGGAGGAGGGAGGGAAGTTCAGGATGGGGAACATGTGTATACCTGTGGCGGATTCATGTTGATGTATGGCAAAACCAATACAATATTATAAAGTAATTAACCTCCAATTAAAATAAATACATTTATATTAAAAAAAAAAAGAACCAGGTGAAGATATCCCCTGGATACATCTTAGTCCTTCAAAACAGCCCCTGGTGAGTTCCTGTCACATCTGAGGACTTCCACAGAAGCAGAAATGTCTCCCTCTGCCACTGTTTCCTCTCCATACTTTGACCTCATATCATGGAAACAAAGAATCAGAGCTGTATGTGAAACTATGTTGAGAGTGGAGTTATCTCTCAGCATCCTTACTGAGAAACTAGGAGGGCTTTCTGTCTCTCTCTCTCTCTCTCTTTTTTTTTTTTTTTTTTACTGATGGTTAGATAGGGAGTGCTTGTTTCCTGAATTGTGCGAGAATACAGGAAAGAGAAAAACTCAACTGATAGTGCTGACATTGAGTGTTCATGCATGTGGGTATGTGTACGTGGCCAGTGAATTTTAGGAAATTTTTTTGAGAGCAAGAACCTAAAAGGGACAATAATGAATTCTTTTCTTTTTCATTTCTTGAATTTTAGCTAGAATGAGAAGATTCCAGATTACAAGTATTGAAAGAAAAAGAAACAAGAGGTGTAACATGCACACAAAATTGAGAGGTTAGAGCTGGCAGATCTAAATTTGAAAGCGACATAGGTGGTAATTTTTAAATGTTCAAATGGGTAGAATCCTCAAAGTAAAAATCCTCTAAAATAGTAAGTGTTGGGGAATGGCCAGTGATAACAGGTATTTTGGTCAGGCTGTATGTGTGTGTGTCTCAAAGTAGGGTGGGAAGAGAGAAGTATCCATTATTTACTGAGGATCTGTGACAAGTCAACACTGTCATATCAATTATATGAGATTGATGTTAGTAGCAAAATAGCGCCATTATTCAGAATGAAGTAAATGAAGACCCAAAGAAGTTAAACAACATGCCTGAGTTACAAAATTAGAAAATGGTAAATTCTGGCTTTGAATGTGGATTTCTTTCAACTAGTATCTCTTCCACTATCACTTCCTGTCTTCAACATGGGGTATTTTAGGCTGACCTTTAAGGGTTTGAGGGCTTTCTCAGAACCAACCAAACTCCTCCTCCTTCTTAGAAGTTCTTCCTTAACATTCCCTCTCCTTTCCACCTCCTGTACAATTCATTCCCTTGTAAATTTGCGTTTATAATAATTTTGACTTAATAATAAACTTTTATTTGGATAACACTTTTTTTTTCACTCTCAAATCACTGAAAGAATACAGGGATGTGACAGAAATTGACAGTAAATCAGTGAGTCTATAGATGCAGTGAACCCATGTACTAAGTATTTACTTACTGTTCTTTTGAGGATAGTTACTTGCTTGGGATGGTTCTCCATTTTTCTTTTCTTTTTTGTCACTTTCTCCTTCCAACTTTTTCAGCTTTGCAAGTGGCTGTTGGGTTGCCCTTTGTTCTTATACTTTTGTGTCTCTATGTGGTGCCATTTGGGATTTATTCTCCCTGTGTTCAAGAGAAGGATAAATTAGGGCCCAAGCCAAACTTCTTCGGACATAGAGGTGCACCCATGGTAGGTCTGAGCATGATGGATGTTGGTGAGTAAAGGTGTACATGGGTGTGGGAGGGCACATCAGATCCTTGGAACTCCCTGGAAAAGTAAAGGAGTTGACTTGAGATGACAAGAATAAAGAGTTAAATGTAGAGATTGGACTTGAACCCAGGTCACCTAATTCTCTGTCCATTTCTCTTTACTGTGCCTCAGTGACATTGCCTCAGATGAGCAGAGTCTCCAAATCAGATTTGAACAAAGAGCCAAGGGAGCCAAACTCTATTCCTAAAGTCCTTTCTTTCTGGGCCCCCTTCCTACCCTAAAAGGGATGTCAGCAGAAAAGACTGTGAGATTAAAAGCCTGATGTCCTTTTCTTCCACAGCTGGGGCCTGAGAATACCATAATGTCCTTTGAGAAAGCTGTTGAATATGGAGCCCATGGACTGGAGAGTGATGTACAAATAAGGTAGGAAAGAAGGGACCAGGGTGGGAGGAGAAAAGACCAGTGGATGACTCCAGCCTGGCCCAAGCTGTAGAGAGGGCAAGCCCTGGGAGTTTCTCCCTTATTCACCTGGCACATCTGCACATAACACTATATATGAATCACTTCTCCTTTACAAACCACGTATCTGCATCTCTACATTCTCTAAATCACACACTCTATATAGTCCCCACACATAGCTCAAATCTGGCCTCCCTGCAAACATGCTTGCAGCTTACCTCTGTGCCCTACCTTAGCAGTCTATTTAATTAACATTTCCTAGGCATCACCTGTATTCCTACTATATCCTTCTTCTGAGTGAGAGGCAGATGAGTGAGACAGAGTCGTGCCTAAGAGCTGTTTGCAGCCAGTGAAGGAGACATGGCATGTTTACAAATAAACACAGTATAGGACCATTTGTGGTGAGTGCCTTCCAGAGAAGAGTAAGGCAAATGCAATGGAACCTCAGTGGAGGAGGAAGAGGCCACCTGTTTTGTGAAAAATGATCTGTGTGCTCAGAACAGTGTTGGGGTTGAGCCTTGAAGGAAAAATAGTATTTTCCCAAGCAGATATGGAGAGCAGGAATATTCTGGGCAGAGGTAGCAGCTTAGTCAAAGGCATCCAAAGGAGGAATAGCAAGTTGGTAGATCCGTGAGCTGGTCTGTATGGATGCCAAGAGTAGTCCACTTTGGGGACGTGAGGGGCCTATGTGAGGGGGAAGGTATGGCTGTAAGGCTTACTGAGACTGGATCGCAGAGATCCCTACATGTGTACTGGGCAGCCATGGTAGGTTTTAGAGAACAGATTAGCTTATTGTTTTAGAAGGACTTATCTGAGAATCTGTGAGGGAGAATCATCATGGATTTGGGCAGTAGGTTCTAGCAATGTCCAAGGGACACCAAAGGAAAACTTAGATCATAGCAGGAATGAGGACAAAAATCCCATGCTTTTCTGTAGAATGTATGTCCTTGGGCAGCCAAAAGTAGAGGCGAACTGTTGGATGGAAATGTAAGAGAATGTGGCATGTACTACTCTCTTCCCAGCCTTCTGTGAGGCAAACGGGAAAGAAATGAACATCCTATTTCACAGTGAAGAACTGTGGTTTGAGCCTGAATTCAAAGAAGAGAAATGTATTGCTGAGGACGTAAGGCTAGAATGTACATGATAAAGCCAGAATTCGAACTAGATTTCCTGACCCCAGACTTGTGTTCTTGACATTACCTAACAGTGATGTTACCCAGCTGTTCCATGCAAGCTATCTGAATCAGATTGAAACTGGATGTTCTTTCAGAGCTTCTAGGTTCATTGTGCAAGTGCCTCATGGTCAGGACCTAATGTGGTCATAGTGCTGAGACAATGAGCTCCTGGCACATGGACTTTCTCTCTTGTCTTGTGACTTCAACTTCAGTTTAGATGATCCTCCCAACCCTTTAGTTTCTCTGTGTGTTGATGTCTTCATTTCCAAAGTCTACTTCTACATAACTCCATCATCCATATTGATGGTCATAGTTTATACTTCATCATTAATAAAAATTGCATATCACTCAGTCTAGCCAGAACAGGAGTACCACAGCAGTACACAGAACAGGAAAATGTAATATCAAGAATTACTAAGTAGTAAAAAGCTGTTAACTAATAAAAGAGGAAAACAGGACCGTGGAAATGACAAGTAGCAGCTATTAGAACTTCTACATATTCTACCCAATTATTTACAATATTTACAAACACATGAAAAAAAAATTAAAAACGAAAAATTCACAAAACTTCAGACAGAAGACTCTGAAAGGTGAAGAGACGAAGGTGGACTGGCTGGGTTCATAAGAGTGAAGGAACTTCCCAGTAGTAAAGCAAGTTTCCCTATTGGTTATTTTTGTTTTTTTCCTCATATATCCTGACATGACCTCTGAAGAGACCTGTACAGAAACACCTACAGCTGCAGATGGAAAAAAAAGCCCCACAGAAATCTGCTTTTTCTAGCCAGAGAATTGGCATTAGGATCACCCAGCAGGCTATAAATGTTTTGACCATACCAGTCACTCAGGGCAGCACCACAGAAAAGCACTCTTCTCTCTCCCACAGCTTGAGGCTGTGGCCCTGAAGGGTATGAGCAGATCCCTGTAATGACTTCTGCCCTTATGTCAGTGGTGGTATTCCTCCCTGGTCTCTGCCCACTTAAGAGTAGAGGGAGGATTACTGAGAGATGTTTTCTAGAGAAAGTGATTTTTTTCTGGTAAAATATATTTAGCATAAAACTTACCATGTTAACCATTACTTTATTCTTTTAATTGGAGTGTAGTTGGGCTTCCCAGGTGGTGCTAGTGGTAAAGAACCCACCTGCCAATGCAGGAGACTTAAAAGATCTGGGTTCAATCCCTGAGTTGGGAAGATGCCCTGGAGAAGGGTATGGCAACCCACTCCAGTATTCCTGCCTAGAGAATCATGGACAGAGGAGGTTGGCAGGCTACAGTCCGTAGGGTTGCAAAGAGTCTGACATGTCTGAAATGACTTAGCACTCATAGTTGATTTGCAGTGTTGTGTTAGTTTCAGGTGAATCTGGTGTACATATACATTTATCTACTCTTTTTGTTGTTTACTCACTAAGTCATGTCTGACTCTTTTGTGACCCCATGGACTGTAATCCACCAGGCTCCTCTGTCCATGAGATTTCCCAGGCAATAATTCTGGAGTTGATTGCCATATCCTTCTCTAGGGTATCTTCCTGACCCAGGGATCAAACCCACATCTCCAGCTTTGCAGGCAGGTTCTTACGGCTGAGCCAGCAGAGAAGCCCAATCTACTTTTCAGTGTACAGTTTAACGGCATGCAGTATAGTCACCACCATCCATCTCTACAACTTTTCATCTTCTCAAGCTGAAACTCTGTACCTGTTCAATAATAGCTCCTTCATCCCCATAACCCAAACCCTGAGAACCACTATCCTATTTTTCTCTATAAATTTAACTATTTTAGTTACCTCATATAAGTATAATTGTTCAATATTATTTTATGTCTGACTCCTTTCACTTTGAAAGTGAATGAAATGAAAATTGCTCAGTCATCTCCGACTTTTTGTGACTCCATAGCTATACAGTCCATGGAATTCTCTAGGCCAGAATACTGGAGTGGATGGCCTTTCTCTTCTCTAGGGGATCTTCCCAACCCAGGGATCAAACCCAGGTTTCCCGCATTGCAGGTGGATTATTTACCAGCTCAGCCAGCTTGGAAGCCCCCATGGAGAAGTCCATGGAAAGTGAAAGTCACTCAGTCATCTCTGACTCTTTGTGACTCCATGGACTATACAGTCCATAGACTTCTCTAGGCCAGAATACTGGAGTAGGTAGCCTTTCCCTTCTTCAGGGAATCTTCCCCAACCCAGGGATTGAACCCAGGTCTCCCACATTGCAAGCATATTCTTTACCAGCTGAGCTAACAGGGAAGCCCCATTTCACTTTGCCAAATGACAAATTCATCTATACTGTAAATGGATGACAGAATTTCCTTCTTTTTAAAAAATTCTGTTAAAAAGCATATAAAATTGACCATCATAAATGTCTTTAAGTATCCAGTTCAGTAATGTTAAGTATATACACATTACTGCAAAACAAATCTCTGGAACTTTTTTGTCTTGCAGATCTGAAATCCTGTAGCCATTAAACAACTTCCCTTTCCTTCTTCTTCAGTCCTGGATAACCATCATTCTGCTTTTTGCTTCTATGAATTTGTCTATCTTAGATACCACATATAGGTGGAATCTTATAATATTTATCTTTTGTGACTGTTTAATTTAGCAGAATGTCCTCAAGTTTCATCCATGTGGTGGCATGCAACAGAATTTCCATCCTTTTTAGACTGAATAATATTCTAATGTATATATGTGCCACATTTTGCTTATCCATTTATTTGCTGAAAACATTTGGCTTTCTTCCACCTCTTGGCTATTTTGAATAAGGGTGCTATGAACATGAATGTACAACTGTCTTTTAAAGAACCTTCTTTCAGTTCTTTTTAGTATATATCCCAAAGTGGAATTTCAGGATCACACAATAATTCTGTATTTAATTTTTTGAGGCACTACCATATTGGAGAAAGGAAGTCTAAAAACCTGTATATAAAACCCTGTGCAGATCTTCATGTAACATGTATATGAAATCACACAGACAGAGCAGAAGATTTAATAATGAAACATTGGTTTGGAATACCATCCATGTTTTAGATTGACCTCTGGGTAGTACATAAAGACCAGAGAAGCACTGCAAAGCCTCTTTGAAAACTAAATTGTAATTTGAACCACAGCCTATGAACATGAGCCAGTACGTGTATTTTGAACCAAATCTGAAAGTGAAGTTGTTCAGTCATGTCTGACTTTTTGCGACCCCATACACCGTAGCGTACCAGGCTCCTCTGTCCATGGGATTTTCCAGGCAATAGTACTGGAGTGGATTGCCATTTCCTTCTCCAGGGGATCTTCCCAACCCAGGGCTCAAACCCAGGTCTCCTGCATTGTAGACAGACGCTTTACCATCTGAGCCACCAGGGAAGTCCAAAATAGGTGAACTAACTGTTAAAAGCAATTTCAACAGGAACCGGAATCTCCAAATATTCTCAATGGCCAAGATATGATCCAAAATTTTCATCATACCAAAACCTAACAAAATTTCAACTTGAGCGAGAAAGGGTAATTAATAGATGACAACAGCAAAAGAAAGAGGTGTTGGAATTATTATCTTAAAAAATTAAAAGCATCTATCATAAAATTTCTCTAACAGAGAATTATGATGCTCAGCGGCAACTCACTGGAAGAGACCCTGATGCTGGGAAAGATAGAAGACAGGAAAAAAGGGAATGGCAGAGGACAAAATGGCTGGACACCAAGCATTGGGTGTACATGAGTTTTGGCAAACTCCAGGAGATGGTGAAAGTCAGGGAAGTCTGCCTGGTGTGCTATAGTCCATGGGGATGCAAAGAGTCGGACAAAGTAAGTGAAAGTCACTCAGTCATGTCAAACTCTTTGCGACCCCATGGGGAAGTCCATGGAATTCTGTAGGCCAGAATATTGGAGTAAGTAACTGTTCCCTTCTCCAGGGGATCTTCCCAACGCAGGGATCAAACCCAGGTCTCCCACATTCCCAGCAGATTCTTTACCATCTGAGCCACCAGGGAAACCCAGACAAGTATCTGACAAAGTTAGTACCTAAGACTCACTCTGTGCTTACTCACTCAGTCATGTCTCACTCTTTGTGACCCCATGGACTGTAGCCCAAGAGTTGTACGTGACTTAATGAATGAAAAGCAACAAATAGGTATATTAAAATAAAAGAACGGAAAAAATATACAAGTCAGAGATGGAGTAGTTATATTAATATTTGATAAAGTAAACTTCAGAGCAAAGAAAAACAGAAGAAACAAGGGGCATCACATAATGACTTTGAAACAGTAAATTCATCAAGAGGGCATAACAATTCTGAATGTGTATGAACCCAAGAATAGAGCTCCAATGTACATAAAGCAAATCCAACAAATCTAAAGGAGAAATAGATAAACCTATAACTATAGTTGAGAACAACACCACTTTTCTCTTAGTAATTGATATAAAGACTAAACAAAACTATTAAAAGTACAAGATGGTGCTGAACTATGCTGTCAGCCAACAGAATCTCCTTGACACCGACAGAACACTCAGTGCAGGAACAGCAGAAGACATGTTCTTTCCCAGTGTCTGCAAGTCATATAATATAGACTGTATCCTGCTCCCCGACACACAAAAACCCTCAGCAAATTTAAGCATACTGAAATCATACAGAATGAGTTCTCTGACCACAACAGAATCACACTAGAAATGAATAAGAAAGTTAACAAAAGTCTCCAAACACTTGGTAACTAAACAAATCCACTTCTAGATAATTCATGACCTAAAGAGGAAAACAACAGAATGGGAAAGACTAGAGAGCTCTTCAAGAAAATTAGAGATACAAGGGGAACATTTCATTCAAAGACGGTCTCAATAAAGGACAGAAATGGTATGGACCTAACAGAAGCAGAAGATATTAAAAAGAGGTGGCAAGAATACACAGAAGAACTGTACAAAAAAGATCTTCACGACCCATATAATCATGATGATGTGATCACCAATCTAGAGCCAGACATTTTGGAATGTGAAGTCAAGTGGGCTTTAGAAAGCATCACTACGAACAAAGCTAGTGGAGGTGATAGAATTCCAGTGGAGCTGTTTCAAATCCTGAAAGATGATGCTGTGAAAGTGCTGCACTGAATATGCCAGCAAATCTGGAAAACTCAGCAGTGGCCACAGAACTGGAAAAGGTCAGTTTTCATTCCAATCCCAAAGAAAGGCAATGCCAAAGAATGCTCACACTACCACACAATTGCACTCATCTCACGTGCTAGTAAAGTAAAGCTCAAAATTCTCCAAGCCAGGCTTCAGCAATACGTGAACCGTGAACTCCTTGATGTTCAAGCTGGTTTTAGAAAAGGCAGAGGAACCAGAGATCAAATTGCCAGCATCCACTGGATCATGGAAAAAGCAAAAGAGTTCCAGAAAAACATCTATTTCTGCTTTATTGACTATGCCAAAGCCTTTGACTGTGTGGATCACAATCAACTGTGGACAATTCTGAAAGAGATGGGAATACCAGACCACCTGATCTGCCTCTTGAGAAATCTGTATGCAGGTCAGGAAGCAACATTTAGAACTGGACATGGAACAACAGACTGGTTCCAAATAGGAAAAGGAGTACATCAAGGCTGTATATTGTCACACTGCTTATTTAACTTCTATGCAGAGTACATCATGAGAAACGCTGGGCTGGAAGAAACACAAGCTGGAATCAAGATTGCCAGGAGAAATATCAGTAACCTCAGATATGCAGATGACACCACCCTTATGGCAGAAAGTGAAGAGGAGCTAAAACGCCTCTTGATGAAAGTGAAAGAGGAGAGTGAAAAAGTTGGCTTAAAGCTCAACATTCAGAAAACGAAGATCATGGCATCTGGTTCCATCACTTCATGGGAAATAGATGGGGAAACAGTGGAAACAATGTCAGACTTTATTTTCAAGGGCTCCAAAATCACTGCAGATGGTGACTGCAGCCATGAAATTAACAGAAACTTACTCCTTGGAAGAAAAGTTATGACCAACCTAGATAGCATATTGAAAAGCAGAGACATTACTTTGCCAACTAAGGTCCGTCTAGTCAAGGCTATGGTTTTTCCTGTGGTCATGTATGGATGTGAGAGTTGGACTATGAAGAAGGCTGAGCACCAAAGAATTGATGCTTTTGAACTGTGATGTTGGAGAAGACTCTTGAGAGTCCCTTGGACTGTGAGGAGATCGAACCAGTCCATTCTGAAGGAGATCAACCCTGGGATCTCTTTGGAATGAATGATGCTAAAGCTGAAACTTCAGTACTTTGGCCACCTGATGCAAAGAGTTGACTCATTGGAAAAGACTCTGATGCTGGGAGGGATTGGGGGCAGGAGGAGAAGGGGACGACAGAGGATGAGATGGCTGGATGGCATCACGGACTTGATGGAAGTGATTCTGAGTGAACTCCGAGAAATGGTAATGAACAGGAAGGCCTGGCGTGCCGCGATTCATGGGGTCACAAAGAGTCGGACACGACTGAACGACTGAACTGAACTGAAAGAGAATGTCTCTTATGTTTGACATGTGATTTGCAAAAATTTCATTCTGTTGTGAGTTTTCTTTCATTTTCTTGATGCCGTTTGATTTTGACAAAGACACAGGGCAATTCATTGACCACTGTCTCACACTCAAAATGTATTAGTGACATAAATGTAAGAGGTAAAAGCATAAAACTCTTAGAAGAAAATACAAGGGTAAATCATGATCTTGAATTTCAGAGTGAATAAGAGCCAGAAGTTGAAAACAAACCAAGGATCTATCAGCAAATGACTTCATAAATAAAATATGATGTGTATATATTTTTTCATATGTATATATATATAACAAAATATTATTCAGCCATAAAAATGAACAAGGTCTGCTACAATAGGGTTGTTACAATATGGATGAACCTTGAAAACAATGTGAAAATGAAAGTCACTTAGTTGTGTCCAACTCTTTGCAACCATGGAGTTTTCCAGGCCAGAATACTGGAGTGGGTAGCCTTTTTCTTCTCTAGGTGACCTTCCTAACCCAGGAATCGAACCCAGGTCTCCCTCATTGCATGCAGATTCTTTTCCAACTGAGCTATCAGGGAAGATGAAAACAATATGCTAAGGTGAAACTAGCTATCAGGGAAAATGAAAATGATATGCTAAGGTGAAACAATATACACACAGTATAACTCTGCGTGTATGAAATATCTACAGTAGGCAAATTTGTAGAGACAGAAAGTAAACTAAATCACCAGGACAAGGGGGTGGGAGGACTGGGTGTTACTTAATGGTTACAGAGTTTCTGTGTGCGGTAATAGAAAGGTTTAGAAATAGATAGTAATGATGTTTGTATAACATTGTGTATGCAAGCAGTGCCACTGAATTGAATAGTTAAAACCCTCTTAAAATGGCAACTTTTATGTTTCATATATTTTGCCACAATGAATATAAATGGAAAAAAGGTAAACACTGGAAGAAAAACAGCTTTTTCAATGGAGTCCCAGAGCAACTGGACATCATATACAATAAAAGTGACCCTCAACCTAATCCTCATGGTCTAGAAGGGAAATAAGTACAAAACCTGAAAATTGATTATGGATTTAAACACACAATGTAGAATTAAAAAATATTTAGAAAACCAAAGAGGGGTTGTAGGGCTAGCAAAGTGTTCTTAGACTTTATAACAAAAGCACTATCCGTGAAATGAAAAAAAAGTAAAACACTTCTGTTCTGTGAAAAATCTTGTGAGGAGGATAAAAAGAAAAGTATCAGATGAAGAGTCAATGTTTGTAAAATATGTATCTGACAAAAGGCTTGTATCTAAAATATATAGGAAACACAGAAACTTAACAGGATTCAAAAAAAAAAAAATCCAAACAACCCAGTTAGAAAATTCATGAACAGTCACTTTACCTGAAAGGATATACAGATGGCAAATAGGCACATGAAAAAATGTTCAACTTCATTAGATAGGAAAATGAAAACTTCTATCACTACTCACTTATCAGAATGGCTAAGTTTAACAAATAGTGATATCTCCTAATGATGGTGGATAAACTGGATCACTTACACGTTACTGGTGGAAATGTAGAATGGTATAACTGCTCTGATAAGTTTGGCACTTTCTTAAAATACCAAATATGTACTTACCATACAACCCAGAAATCACACTGCTGCAAATTTATTCCAGAGAGGGAAAAACTTGATGTTCGTACAAAGACCTTTATGTTAATGTTCATAGCAGCTTTATTTATAATGAGCAATATCTGCACAACCCCATTGTTCTTCAAGAGGTTCAAGAGGTAAATGATTAAACTGTTATATCCATACCATGAAATACTGCTGCTGCTGCTGCTGCTAAGTCGCTTCAGTTGTGCCCAACTCTGTGTGACCCCAGAGACAGCAACCCACCAGGCTTGCCTGTTCCTGGGATTCTCCAGGCAAGAACGCTGGAGTGGGTTGCCATATCCTTCTCCAATGCATGAAAGTGAAAAGTGAAAGGGAAGTCGCTCAGTCGTGTCTGACTCCTAACAACCCCATGGACTACAGCCCACCAGGCTCCTCCATCCATGGGATTTTCCAGGCAAGAGTACTGGAGTGGGGTGCCATTGCCTTCTCTGGCCATGAATAATCTAGTGATACATGCAAGAGTTTGGATGAGTCTCAAGGGAACTGTGCTGCATGAAAAAACTACTCTCTAAAGGTTGCATACAATATGCTTTCTTTATTATATAATTTTCAAAATAATAAGATTAAGTGATTGGAAATAAATCAGTGGTTGCCTGGAATGATGAAGGGGAGAGAGCACAGTGGCTGTGGCTATAAATGATAAAAAGATTGCTCTCGCATCTTTATTGCTTTGCCTCTTGACTGTGGTGGCTGTCACCTGAATCTGTCCATGTGATAAAATGAGCACATACGCATACAAGTATAAGTAAAACTAATGAAATCTGAATAAAATCAGTGATTTTATCAACATCAATTTCCTTGCAACACTGTGCTATAGTCAGATGTTCAGTTCAGTTCAGTTCAGTCGCTCAGTCGTGCCCGACTCTTTGTGACCCCATGAATTGTAGGACGCCAGGCCTCCCTGTCCATCACCAACTCCTGGAGTTCACTCAGACTCGTGTCCATTGAGTTCGTGATGCCATCCAGCCATCTCATCCTCAGTCGTCCCCTTCTTCTCTTGCCCCCAGCCCCTCCCAGCATCAGAGTCTTTTCCAATGAGTCAACACTTCGCATCAGGTGGCCAAAGTACTGGAGTTTCAGCTTTAGCATCTTTCCTTCCAAAGAAATTCCAGGGCTGAGCTCCTTCAAAATGGATTTGTTGGATCTCCTTGCAGTCCAAGGGACTCTCAAGAGTCTTCTCCAACACCACAGTTCAAAAGCATCAATTCTTTGGTGCTCAGCCTTCTTCACAGTCCAACTCTCACATCCATACGTGACTACTGGAAAAACCCTAGCCTTGACTAGATGGACCTTAGTTGGCAAAGTAATGTCTCTGCTTTTCAATATGCTATCTAGGTTGGTCATAACTTTTCTTCCAAGGAGTAAGCGTCTTTTAATTTCATCTGCAGTGATTTTGGAGCCCCTAAAAATAAAAAGTCTGACACTGTTTCCACTGTTTCCCTATCTATTTCCCATGAAGTGATGGGACCAGATGCCATGATCTTTGTTTTCTGAATGTTACTGTTGGGGAAATGTCATGGTATTACTTCTTACAAACCTAAGTGAATCTACAGTTACCTCAAAATAGAAAATTTTAAAAAGAAAAGAATGCCATCAGCTTAAAAAAAAAAAAAAAAACACCCTAGACAATCTGATTCTAAAGTTTATAGGAAAGATAGGGGAACTAGGATAGCTACACCAATACTGATAGAGAAGAATAAAGTTAGAGGAAGCACACTATGTGATTTCAAGACATACCTTCCAGCCACAGTAATAGGAACAATGTAGTAATAAAGAAGAATCAGACATGCAAATCAGTTCAACAGGATAGGGATTCCAGAAACAGATCCCAGTACATAACCCCGTGTATGTGTTTTGTTTTTTTTTAACCAAAGGTTGAAGATCAGTAAAATAAAGATGGTTTTTCTAATAAAAGGCATTGGAACACTTGAACTTCCATTGTGGAGGTGAGAGTAGTGGAGAACCTCATTCTTTACCTCATACCTTATTCAAAATGTAGCTCAAAATGAATAATAGATCTAAATGTAAAACTCCCAAACTTTGACAAGAAACCATAGGAAAAAAAAAAATCTTTGTGAGCTTGGATTAGATATGACACTACAAACACGTACCATAAAGAAAAACTGTAAAATTAAACTTTATGAAAATAAACATTTGTCTTTTGAAAGATGCTGTGAAGAAAGAAAATGCAGGCTGGGAGAAAGTATTTGCAAACCCATATGCAATATAGGACTTGTATGGAGAATATAAGAATTCTATCAACTGAACAGTAAAGAAGCCCTTTATAAAGTGGGCTTCTAATGCTTTCTTGGCCCTTCACCCAAGAAAATACACAGATGGCAATCAAGAACATGAAAATATGGATAACATCATTAGCCATTCATTCGCTAATCAGTCGTGTCCGACTCTTTGCTACCCTGTGAATCGCAGCACGCCAGGCCTCCCTGTTCATCACCAACTCCTGGAGTGTGCTCAAACTCACATCCATTGAGTCAGTGATGCCATCCAGCCATCTCATCCTCTGTCATCCCCTTTTCCTCCTGCCCCCAATCCCTCCCAGCATCAGAGTCTTTTCCAGTGAGTCAACTCTTTGCATCAGGTGGCCAAAGTACTGGCGTTTCAGCTTTAGCATCATTCCTTCCAAAGAAACCCGAGGGCTGATCTCCTTTAGAATGGACTGGTTGGATCTCCTTGCAGTCCAAGGGACTCTCAAGAGTTTTCTCCAACACCACAGTTCAAAAACATCAATTCTTCGGCGCTCAGCTTTCTTCACAGTCCAACTAGAGAAAAGCAAATTAAAGTCATCATAAGATATCATTACACACAAATATAATGGTTGGAAAAAATATATTGGCTACCAAATGCTGGCAAGGATGCAGGCAGCTGAATGAATCTCTTATATATTGTGGAGGATTGTAAAATAGTGAATATCCAAGTTTTCCTGACGGTGTGTGGAAAAAATTGTCTTTTCCCTGTTGAATGACCTTAGCAGTCCTATCAAAAATCACTTGACCATATAAGTGGGGCTTTGTTTCTGGGCTCTCTATTCTATTGTTTTATTTGTCTGTCTTTATGCCAGTACCATACTATTTTGATTGCTGTTGCTTTATAGTATATTTTGAAACCAGGAAATGTGAGTCCTCTGGTTTTGTTCTTCTTTTTCAAGATTGTTCTGGCTATGTGGGATCCTTGAGAATTTTAGGTTGAATTTTTCTATTTCTTAAATGTTACTGAGGTTTTGTTAATAGGTTGCACTGAATCTGTGGATTGCTTGTGTAGTTTTGACATCTTAACAATGTGGTCTTTCAGTCCATGAACATGGGATTGTCTCCATTTATATGTGTCCTCTATCCTTTATTTCAGCTTGTGTTCTAGACTTCACTGAATGCATCTTTTACCCCCTTTTATGTATTTTATTCTTTCATGAAATGAGTACTAACACAGTTGCTTTTGTAATTTCTTTTCCAGATTGTTCAATCTTAGTGTATAGAAATGCAGCTGAGTTTTGTGTGTTGACCTTGTATCTTGCTGCTTTACTGAATTCATTTATTGGTTTTCTTTTGTGTATGTGTAATCTTAGAATTTTCTGTACATAAGATAATATCATCTAAAAACAGAAGTTAATTTTATTTATTTCTTTTCAGTCGGTATGTTCTTTATTTCCCTGGGTTGCCTAATTACTCTGGCTAGAATTACCAGGATTACTATGAATAGGGATCCCCAGAGCAGACATCCTTGCTTTGTTCTTAATCTTAAAGGAAAAGCTTTCAGTCTTTCACCATTGACCACAGTGTTCAGTCTGAATCTCTCATATATGTGTTTAATTATATTGGGATAGTTTCCTTCTTTTTATTCTTTTTAAAAATATTTATTTACTTGGCTGTGGTGGGTCTTAGTTGCATCATGCAGTATCTTGGATCTTTGTTGCAGCCTGCAGTATCCCCAGTTCCCACATAGATCCTTTATTGCAGCGTGTGAACTCCCAGTTGCAGCATGAAGGATCTAGCTGCTGGACCAGAGATTGAACCCCAGCCCTCTGCATTGGGAACACAGGGTTCCAGCCACTGGACCATCAGGGAAATCCCAGGGGTGGTTTCCTGTTATTTCTAGTCTGTTTAGTATTTTTATCATGAAAGGGCATAAATTTTTCTTAAATGTTTTCTCTGCATCAATTGGGATAATCATTCCCCACCCCTTTATTCTATCAGTGTGGTGTATGACACCAATGGATTTTGATATGTTGAACTATCCTTGCATGTCAGAATAAATCCCACTTGATCATGGTTTATAATCCTGTTATTACACTGCTGAGTTCTATTTGCTGGTATTTTGTTGAGCATTTTTGCATCACTGTTCCTAAGGGATATTGATCTGTAGTTTCCTTTATGATAATGCTTGTCTAGCTTTGGTGTCTGGGTGACCTTAGACTCTTTACTTTTCTACAATCTTTAAAATCTCTTCCTCAGACTCAGTAACTTGCATTGTCCTATCTTCAAGTTCATTAATTTTTTTCTTCTGCCTTAAATTTGCTTTTGGATCCCTCTAGTCAATTTTTTATTTAGTTCTACATTTTAGCTCAAGGATTTTTTTCTGCTTTCTTTTTTTTTTTAAATCTCTTTATTAATATGTCCATTTTATTCATATATTATTTTTTGACTTTATCCACAAATTCTTTTAGTTCTTTGAGTATCTTTAATATTTAATATCTTTATTTAGTATACCTCATATGAGCTCTTTTTCAAGGATAGTTTCTGTTGATTTGACTTTTGCCTTTGAATGGACTGTACTTTCCTATTGTTTTTATGTCTTGTGGTTCTAGAGGAGTTGAAAACCTGTAATATTGTATTGTAATAATTCTTAATGTGTGTGTATGTGTGTGTACTCTTATATTTATCATTTTTCAGATTCATTAATATTCTTGGATATATTGGTACATACTTTTATGAAATTTGGAGATTCTTTAAACTTTCATTTCCTCAGATGTTTTTCCTGTTCACCCCTTCCTCTTAGGACTCTAATTATCTATAATTTGGATAAATTTTGTTCCTACATTGAAAAGTCATTGATCTTTACATCATCTGTAATAACTAATCTGCTGATAATTTCACCCAATGAAATTTTCATTTCAGTTATTATTTCAGCTCTGGAATTTCCTTTATTTTTTATTTCTTATAGTTATGTCTTCATTATGCTCATATTTTACATCTGTTTTATACATCATTTATAGTTATGTTTTATATAATTTAATATCCTTATTTGTTAATTTTATCACCTCTTTCATTTCCAAGTTTGCCATCATTAGATAATTTCTCCTGATTATAGGTACGTTTTTCTGCTTCTTTACATGTTGGGTAAATTTTGTTTACATGCTGCACTTTGTGATTTTACCATGTTGGTTACTAAATTTTCTTGTTCTCCTTGAAAGAATTTTAGACTTTCTGTTGCAGGCAGTTGATTTGGAGATTAGTTCAATGCTTTGGAGGCTCGCTTTTAAGCTCTTTAGTGGAAGTTCTACAGTCATTCTAGTTCTCAATTATCCCCATTTCAAAAGTGTTGCCCTCTGGAGTCTCTAGAGAATGCCTGAGTAATTATTGACATCTGTTCATGCTCACTGGATAGACTTTGAATAATTCACACACCTAGTAGGAGGTGTCCAAATTGTCTTCGAAATTTCTGGTAATTTTTCTTTTCCTTGATCTTGGCAAGCTTCAGAGAATTTTACTCTGCAAGGGACACCTGATATTTAGTCATAAACTGAAGGAAAATCTTTATGTATTTCCCTAACAATCTTCTTTTAGCATAGCTCAATTCCCTGTGGAACTCTTGGCCACAAAGTCTCTTGACCTGTCCTTCGTCTGACTTTTTTTTTGCTCGTTTCACACAATTTCTGGGTCCCTTTTATGGTTTTTCTTCCCAGTAGTACAGTCTAGTATACACCTGCAAGACAGAAGCCTGGAGAATGGTAGGGCCTACTTATTTGTTTACCTTTCCTCCAAGACCATCATACTGTGCTCCATTTTGTCCATTGGCTGAAAACATCATTGCCTTATTTTGTCAAATTTTCTAGTGGTTTATGGGAAGGATGCTAAGTTTCCATCCTGTTACTCTCTCATAGCCATTACAGAGTTCGCTTATTAGGTCTTTTAATGAGAAAAGAAGAGAGATTCTCCTAAAAGCAGAGATTCTTCAAGGGAAACATCAGAAAACAAAACCAGGATCTTTTCTAATAACACCATCTGATGTGAAGTGTCTGGGGCAAGAAATACTCATAGCAGGTGCCTAGCTGGAAAACGGGGCAGAAAAACACAAGAAGATTGCCTGAGTGCCTACTTACTGTGACTCTGAGGCCCACAAGGCCTTGCCCCATCCTCACCCCATTCACTTTACATTCACATCACTTCTGTACCTATCTTTTCTCCATTCTGAAAATTTCATGCCTAGAGAAGTTATTCTTTCATCATAAACATTATTATTATACACCAGAAAATGTTAATACCTAGGACATTAAAATATAGACATCAACTAAGAATTACTGGTACCTAGTACTTTGATGGGGAGAAGGCAATGGAACCCCACTCCAGTGCTCTTGCCTGGCAAATCCCATGGACAGAGGAGCCTGGTGGGCTGCAGTCCATGGGGTCGCTAGGAGTCGGACACAACTGAGCAACTTCACTTTTACTTTTCATTTTCATTCATTGGAGAAGGAAATGGCAACCCACTCCAGTGTTCTTGCCTGGAGAATCCCAGGGACAGGGGAGCCTGATGGGCTGCAGTCCATGGGGTCGCACGGAGTCGGGCACGACTGAAGTGACTCAGCAGCAGCAGCAGCAGCAGCAGTCCTTTGATGAGAGTTGGGTGGGAGTAAGGAACCCTAGTAAGACTTGTGACCTTGATGGACTTTCTAAGAACCCTATCTACCAAGATGATTGAATTCAATACATTGATCCTTTCTCCTATTTTTCCCTCTGCCTGCAGCTTGGATAAGGTGCCTTTTCTCATGCATGATTATGACTTGAGAAGAACAACCAATATCTTGGACATCATGCCAAATGCCTCACATGAACACAGTAGCTTTTTTCATTGGGATTTCCTGTCAACTCTGAATGCAGGCAAATGGTTTTCAGATTCATGGGTAAGACACATTTCTCAGGTCCAAAACTCTGCATTTACTCTCTTTTGTATGGTCATGTGCTACTCCTGGAGATAAATACAGTGTGTACAGCTGTAATTTTGATGCAAGTGTGAAGGTTTCTACTTGAGAGAGTTGGAGAACATTTCATGCAAAGGTATCATTTGAGCTAAAATAAGATCATTTTTAAGGGAAACTAAGGGCAATGAGAAGGCAATGGCACCCCACTCTAGTATTCTTGCCTGGAAAATTCCATGGACAGAGGAGCCTGGTAGGCTGCCATCTATGGGGTCACACAGAGTCGGACATGACTGAAGTGAGTTAGCAGCAGCAGCAGCAGCAGCAAGGGCAATGATAGTGATTTGTTTTAGAGATTATACTATAATGGACAAGAGGGGATATGGAGTGTGCTTGTGTGTATTTGTGTGTGTGTATGAGTGTGTAAGAAAGAAGAAGGGAAGAAGTGGTAGGGAGGAGAAGGGAGAGAGAGATTGAGAGAAGAATCAGGAAAATATGTTATAAGGAGACTATAGCAGTGCTTAAATAACAAGTTAGAGAGTTAAGAATTCTCCTATTTTAAATGGGTAAAACAAAAGGTCAAATTTGCATGTGATGAAAGTCAAGCCTGACTTTCTCAGAATTATTCTCAAAATAGGTAAACAAACAAACAAACAAAACCTTACATTTTCCAGGTTATCATATGTCTAGAGGGAATCCACACAAACTAGGTTTTATCAATCAGATATACTCATTTTAAAAAAATTAATTATTTTAATTGAAGGCCAGTTACTTTACAATGTTGTGGTGGTTTTTGCATTTTGAGTCTTTGATTTTGATAGCAAATATATGAGAAGGAAGCAGTCATATTACTAGCACCTATGGCAGCAGAGCTGGGATAGTTAGGGGCAGCTGAGGTAATGGATCTCCTATTAGGTAACAGTGTAATTATGGAAACAAATTTTCAAATACTTTTGATTATGTACTAGGAATTTTATTTATATTTAATGTTAATCTAGAGGACAAATTTAATCTTTTTTCATAATAAAAATGTGAAAAGGAAAGAATTATGTGAGGGTAGATTTATCCACTTCAAATTCATTCTATTAACTGGTATTAATATAAGGAATAGATGAAGAATGATTTGTAATGACTCTATCACCTCAGAATACTTATTTTCATATAAGTATGTAGCCTATAAGCACTATTACCATATATGAAAGTAATGGGATCAGTCTGATAGTATGGGTTTCTGTGTGTAGGCTCTGTATATATGTTGTCATACATGAATCAGTCAGTCAGTCAGTTCAGTCGTTCAGTTGTGTCTGACTCTGAAACCCCATGAATCGCAGCACGCCAGGCCTTCCTCTCCATCACCATCTCCCAGAGTTCACTCAGACTCATGTCCATCGAGTCCATGATGCCATCCAGCCATCTCATCCTCTGTTGTCTCCTTCTCCTCCTGCCCCCAATCCCTCTCAGCATCATAGTCTTTTCCAATGAGTCAGCTCTTCTCATGAGGTGGCCAAAGTACTGGAGTTTCAGCTTTAGCATCATTCCTTCCAAAGAACACCCAGGGCTGATCTTTAGAATGGACTGGTTGGAGAATAGACGCACAGAAACTAGAGATGCCTCATTAGAATGTGTGTATATATTGGCTTAGTTAGCCATAGATAATGTTTTGTCAAGTGCATGTTCCAGATGAAAAGATTATTACTGTATCTATTTTGTAACTTATGGCTGGTAAAGTCACACTGGTAAATAGTATGATTGGATATGTTATTGTAATAAGTTTTAGTGGCTTCTTTTAGGATCAACAGTTTCCTATCAGCATATTTAGATGGTATGCTTGCAGTGCTTTGTTTTGCTATTGCTTTGGCTACTGAGGAGTATCCTGAGACCTCAGTTTCAAATATGGTTATCTGAGTGTGAGTAATAGTTGTTCAGTCATGTCTAACTCTTTTCGACCCCATGGACTGTAGCCTACCAGACTCCAGGTTTGACTGTGGAACTTTCTTTGCTTGCATGCTGTGTGTTCACAGGTGGTCAGAGTGATGATAGCACATATTTTAAAGATTTGGATGTTTGGATAATTTTCCATAGCAAGATCAATTGGTTTTCTTTGTGAAATGTATTCTGGGTTGCTCTTCATTTGGATGAGTATCATTATGGATTGATATGGTAGTGAGTCAATTATTTGTTAGTATATTTGTTCTTCTTGAGATTTGTTGTGAAAATTAAGTAGTTAATCTGATTAGTAGTGAAATAGAAATAGATACAGAAATTCTAGGAGTTGTCCCTGGAAACTTAGCTGAGTTCCCCTTTCTCCAGTAAAACCAACCTTTGTGTGGAACATTTTTATATCATTTTTGTGAAAGTATAAATCTCAAAATTACAGAGATATAATTCTCATACATATAAATAGTAAGCAGGGTATAAGTTTTAGTTAACATGTTAATGTAGGAACAAAAAGGATGACAAAACCCACTCAAAAGAAAAATGAGAAACCAACATGCAAATACTCAGTACAACAAAGTAATGTTGAAATTACATTGCTAAGTTGGATACAAATCTAGTGTATTATTTTGGTTAATACACTCTGTGACAATAAAGTTTATTTTGAGTTCTCTATCAAAACTCATTTGCATCTTGACTGGACAAAAATATTTTCCTCTTTTATCAGTTTTATAGAAGTCAACGTCTAACTTTATATTATCTGTCCCTAATTAATAGTAAATAATTCAAAGAAAGGTACATTCCCCTAAGAATCCAATGACGCTTAGGTGTGCCTAGTAAGAAAAAGTGCTACCCTGATGCTGGAGGGTTCAACAAGTCTTAATTCTGAGTTTTGAATAATTTAGGCCCTCTCTTGTGATCATAAATAAACTCTGTAGATTATTTAGAGGCTAGTCTTGTGATTTTGTATTATTTGGCTCTATTGATTTATATCAGTGCAGTTAAAAGGGTCCGTTAACACACATAAAGTTCCTTGTATAATTAGCAAATGTAGAGTCAGATTGTGTTAAACAACTACTAAGGCTATTAAATGAGGTTCTGTCTACAGAGTATATAGAGAATCTAGAATTTCTCTTTTAATAGTCCCTATCATTCCAGAGCTCTTTTTCTCACTATTACTTTAAAAATTGGAAGTTTGCTTGAACCAGTTTTCACATGTATAGCTACAAATACGGGCAAGTTTCTCTCTTCTTTTCCTGCTCATCATTGATCTTTCTTACTACCTGTAATGCTGAGAGAGTGTGCAATGAGGGACACCACACAGTTTGCCTAGAAGGCACATAGGCATTGGTTCCAAATACCACTTGTATGTGTATCCTTAGTGGGGACTGGGGGCTTGTCATGTCAGATTGAATGACATGTAATCTCAAATATGATCTTCAGATATGACGTTGACAACACAATTTTTCCAGTTATATCCCAGTGTAAAGGGGGGTATATTTCTATTCAATTTATGTAGGTGACTGCATTGCCCTGAAACATAATGACTCATTAAAAAGAATGTGTACCTGAATTCAGAGAGGTGGTGAGAACAAGTTGCTAAATATTGGGTTGGCCAAAAAGCTCCTTCAGTTATTAAGTAAAAATGAACCACACATTTTTCATTTTTACCAAGATGTTTATTGAGCACCACCGTATTGACCTTTTGTCCCACTACCTTCTGCCATTTTTCTGGCAACTTTGTAATTCTGTTTTCCAAAACTTTTCATCTTTTTGAACAGTCTTTCAGGGAACTGAATTTTTTCCACTAAAAGAATTTTGTGAAGACCAAAATCAATGGAAATCCAAAGGCGCAGTGTCTGGTGAATATGGCAATTGAATCAGAACTTGCCAGCCAAGCTGTAACAATTTTTGTCTGATCATCAAATAAACATGCAGTCTTATGTTACCCTGCTGGAAGATTATTTTCTGTTGACTAATTCTGGATGTCTTTCATTGAATGCTGCTTTCAGTTGGTCTAACTGAGAGCAGTGCTTGTTGGAATTTATTGTTTGCTTTTCCTGAAGAAACTCATATTGGAGGACTCCCTTCCAATCCCACTGTATATACAACATCACTTTCTAAGGGTGAGGAGCAGCCTTTGGTGTGTTTGATGGTGGTTCATCTTGCTTGTGCTTGATCTCTTCCATTCCACGTTATTGTACAGTATCCGCTTTTCATCGTCCATCACAATTGGTTTTAGGAAATGTTTTTGTTATGTTTAAGTAGAGAGTTGCATGAAATATTTTCAAGAAGATCTTTTTCACATAACTTATCCAGAACCCAAGCATCAAAGCAATAAACATAATCATGTTAGTGAAAATGATTTTGAGTGCTTGATGGATAGTTTAAGTATGTTGGCTATCACTTTGTGGTGTAACTTTGTTCTTAATTAAGGTCTTGATTTGATTGCTATCAATTTCAACTAGTCTCCAGTCCAGTGAGAAATGTCCAGCACTAAATTTCACAAACCACTTTTGACATGTTTCCATCAGTCACAGCACCTTCTCCATACACTACAGTTTTGGGGGCATGTTTCAGTTGTATTTTTGCCTTTCTTGAAATAATAAAAGTATAATATGCTGAACATTTTGCTTTTTTGATTCCATCTTCCATATTAAAATGGCTACACAATTGCTGCATGATTCAGGGAACTCAGATCTGGTGCTCTGTAACAACATAGAGGGATGGGATGGGGTGAGAGGTGGGAGGGAGGTTCATGAGGGAGGAGACATATGTAATACCTATGGCTGATTCATGCTGCTATGTGGCAGAAAACAGCACAATTTAAAAAGTTAGAAAGATGGTAACGATAACCCAGTATGCGAGACAACAAAAGAGACACAGATATATAGAACAGTCTTTCGGACTCTGTGGGAGAGAAAGTGGGATGATTTGGGAGAATGGCATTGAAACATGTATAATATCATATATGAAACAAATCACAAGTCCAGGTTCGATGCATGATACTGGATGCTTGGGGCCGGTGCACTGAGATGACCCAGGGGGATGGTATGGGGAGGGAGGAGAGAGGAGGGTTCAGAATGGGGAACACGTGTATACCTGTGGCGGATTCATGTTGATGTATGGCAAAACCAATACAATATTGTAAAGTAATTAACCTCCAATTAAAATAAATAAATTTATATTTAAAAAAGTTATTACAATGGATTAAAAATAGCCACACAAAAATTTGCCAATTTTTATGTTTAAAAAAAAAAGCACACCAATATGACAGCAGTCACAATAGAACCTAAGAAAATTGTTTCAAATGAAGTTAAAGAACAGCTAATTGCTTCTAGAGCCATCTTATGGGAAAAGACCAAGGAAACTTTTGGCCACCCCGATATTTATTATGTTATGCCTTCTTGATGTTTTTATCCTTTTATCATCACATCATGACTTTCTTTGTACCTTGTTATCATTTTGCCTTGAGATTTATTTTGGGGGCATAAGTATGACTATACCTGTTTTCTTTTATTTACCATTCGCTTGGAATATCATCTTCAGTTCTTTCATTTTGAGTCTGTATGTATCTTTAGAATTGAAACAAGTGTCCTGAAGACACCATGCAGCTCAGTCTTTATTTTTAATCCATCCCACCACCCTGTGCCTTTTGATTTGGTGAATTCAATCCATTTACATCTCAGATGATTGTTGAGATGTAAGAACATACTACTGCGAATTTATCTTTTGTCTTTTGACTGTTTCATATCTCCATTGTTTCTTTTTTCTTATGCTTCTGTCTTTTTAATTGGTGATTTTCTGTGCTTGTTTGCTCGGTTTTCCTCTTTATGTTTGCTGTCTGTGCTCTCGATTTTTGTTTTCTGAGAACTGTGAGGTTTGCATAGAAAATCTTTCTCATAGTTTGAATAGGTCTTTACCTGTTGATAGCAATTTATCTTAATTTGCTGTCCTCCCTTTTTATATTTTTACTGTAAAAATTCTGTCTCTTTATTCTGTGAGTTTGTTGCACATTCTGGTAGCTATAGTTATTTTCAAAGCTCTTTCCTTTAATCTTTATGTTTAGTGTTTACCACTTTATTCTAAACTAGAGTTTCAGTTTTCTCCCTTAACTAAGGGCTGTGTATACTTATATCTTCTCATTTCAGGTGGAAGAGCTCCTGTCAGCATTTCTTATAAGGCAGGTTTAGTGGTGAAGAACTCTTTCAGCTTTGTTTGTCTGGGAGAGCCTGAATTTCTCCTTCATATCTAAACAATAACTTTGTTAGACTATTATTTGTTAGAGTATTCTAGGCAAGCATTTTTAAATCTTTCAATACTTTAAGTATGTCATTCCACTCTTTCCTGGCCTATCGAGTTGTTGCTGGTAGTCTAATGGGGGGTTCCTTTGGGCAATACTTAATTTCCCCCTGGTTTCCTTTATTTATCACTGACCCTGATACTTTGATTACAGTTTATCTTGGAGAAGGTCATTTTACACTGAGATGAGGTGATCTGTTAGCTTTGTGGATTTGTACCTGGACTTGTCCAAAGACAAAGACCTGGATTTGTCCAGGTTTTTGCCCAGGTTTGGGAAGTCCCCAGCTATTAGTTCTTTACATAAATGCTGTGCCATCTTATCCTTTTATTTTGGTAGGTACACCCATTATCTGTATTTTGGCTGTGCTAATGAATGTGATAATGTTTCTTCACTTTAAAAAAATCTTAGTTCTCTCTCCTCTTCCACCTGAAACATTTGTAGATTCCTTTCTCCCACATCATTTATTCTTTCATTTGATTTGTTCTATTTCAAAGATTTTCTCATGCATTCTTCATTGTACTTGTTGAGTTCTTAAGCTCCAGAATTTGGGTTTGGTCTTTTTAAGAATTGAAAAATTCCCAAAATTAAAACACACAGAGACACCTCTAAGTAACCCATAGAGAAAGTGGGAAGTCTCAGAGAAAATTAGGTATATATTTTAATTGAATATAAAAAAATACAACATTGGGACTCCCCTGGTGGTCCGGTTACCAGTGCAGGGAACCCAGGTATGATCCCTGGTCTGAGAAGATCCCACATGCCCTGGAACAGCTAAGCCATATTTGCCATAACTGCTGAGCTCATGTGTCGCAGCTACTGAAGCCTGCATGCCTAGACCCTGTGCTTGACAATGGAAAGCCACTGCAATGAGAAGCTCGTGCACTACAAAGAAGAGTAGCCCCCTTTGCTGCAATTAGAGAAGGCACATGCATTGAGCAATGAAGATGCAGCACAGCCAAAAATAAATAAAATATTTAAAAAATTTGATGGAATGTAACTATGGCAGTGATTAGAGAAAAACTCCTAGGATTATCTGTTTATATTAGGAAAGAATCTCAATCAAAAATCTAAGCTTCCTCTTTGATAAGCTAGAAAAAGAGGGTCAAATTTAACTTGTAATAAGCAGAAGAGAAAAAAGAATAAATGGCATGAATGAGTGAAATGGGAACGGAGAAAAAGAAAACATAAATGAAACAAAACCTTATTCTTTTAAGAGATCAACAAAATTGATAAACGTCTGGTCAAATGACTAAGACAAAAGAGGAAATACACAAAATTCCAATATTGGGAAGGAAAGAATGTGCTTCAGACAGACCCTCTAGTCATTAACAAAGGTAATAATGAAAGTGAACAGTGGAGCTGGCTCACATTGGCTCACAACAACAAAATATTACATTTCAGATCTTTCAGAACCAGTTGTTAGTCCAGTTATGAAATTGGGCATGGTTGTAGTATTTAAGTAACAAAAGTTGGCAAACTCTATAAATCAGGTCTTATATTCCTGGAGATCCCTTTGCAAACTATAGAAACAAGACCATGCACATAAATCTGCTAGTTTAGATGAAATGGAACATTTCCCTGTGTCATGAAAATTCAATTAACAATCAAGTTAAAAAAAAAGAATTTTATTTAAGTCAAACTATCGCACAATTGCAGTCATCTTACATGCTAGTAAAGCAATGCTCAAAATTCTCCAAGCCAGGCTTCAGCAATACGTGAACCGTGAACTCCCTGATGTTCAAGCTGGTTTTAGAAAAGGCAGAGGAACCAGAAAACAAATTGCCAACATACGCTGGATCAGAAAAAGCAAGAGAGTTCCAGAAAAACATCTATTTCTGCTTTATTGACTATGCCAAAGCCTTTGACTGTGTGGATCACAATCAACTGTGGACAATTCTGAAAGAGATGGGAATACCAGACCACCTGACCTGCCTCTTGAGAAATCTGTATGCAGGTCAGGAAGCAACAGTTAGAACTGGATATGGAACAACAGACTGGTTCCAAATAGGAAAAGGAGTATGTCAAGGCTGTATATTGTCACCCTGCTTATTTAACTTCTATGCAGAGTACATCATGAGAAACGCTGGGCTGGAAGAAGCACAAGCTGGAATCAAGATAGCTGGGAGAAATGTCAATAACCTGAGATATGTGGATGATACCACCCTTATGGCAGAAAATGAAGAGGAACTAAAAATTAGCCTCTTGATGAAAGTGAAAGAGGAGAGTGAAAAAGTTGACTTAGAGCTCAACATTCAGAAAACGAAGATTATGGCATCTGGTCCCATCACTTCATGGGAAATAGATGGGGAAACAGTGTCAGACTTTATTTTGAGGGCTTCAAAATCACTGCAGATGGTGATTGCAGCCATGAAATTAAAAGATGAGTACTCTTTGGAAGGAAAGTTATGACCAACCTAGATAGTATATTGAAAAGCAGAGACATTACTTTGCCAACAAAGGTCCATCTAGTCAGGGCTATGGTTTTTCCAGTGGTCATGTATGGATGTGAAAGTTGGACTGTGGAGAAAGCTGAGCGCCGAAGAATTGATGCTTTTGAACTGTGGTGTTGGAGAAGACTCTTGAGAGTCCCTTGGGCTGCAAGGAGATCCAACCAGTCCATTCTAAAGGAGATCAGTCCTGGGTGTTCTTTGGAAGGAATGATGCTAAAGCTGAAACTCCAGTACTTTGGCCACCTCATGCGAAGCGTTGACTCATTGGAAAAGACCCTGATGCTGGGAGGGATTGGGGGGTAGGAGGAGAAGGGGATGACAGAGGATGAGATGGCTGGATGGCATCATCGACTCTATGGGCTTGAGTTTGAGTGAACTCTGGGAGTTGGTGATGGACAGGGAGGCCTGGCATGCTGCAGTTCATGGGGTCACAAAGAGTCGGACATGACTGAGTGGCTGAAATGAACTGAACTGAACTGAAGATTATAACCCAGGAGACAGACTCTCAGAAGCCCTGAGAACTGTTGCAGTGGTTGACGTTGAAGAGACAATCATGTTTATGAGACAAATGATCACACATCAAAATGACGTGCTGACATTTCATGTAAATTCCCCAAAGATAAATAGTCCAGATAAGCACATAAAAGTGAGTAGCAAGTCACTGTGAACTCTTACAGAGTTGAGAAAGAAAACAAATCTTTTAAGAAGTTACATTGGTAACTTCAGAAGAAAAGCAAAATAGGATCTTTACAGCTGAGCAGGCATTCCCACCTTTGAGGAGATCTGGTTGATGTACAAGGCAGAGGCACACTGTATGTAAAAGAGTGGGGTGTGGGCTAGGAGGCCCAGGAAAGAGCATTTTATCCTTAACTTTTCTTTTCCTGCCTTAAAATACAAATTTTTATCTTTTGAATAACTCAATAAGAAATATATAACCTAAACAGTGTTATATGTCTATTAAAGAAACTGAGTTTGTAGTGTAAAAAACTTCCAACAGAAAATTCCAGGTGCAGTTGTGCTCACTGGTGAATTCTACCATGTGTAGAAGAAAAAAAAAAAAATACTGATTCCATAAGTATCTTCTAGAAAATCCAACAAGAGAGGATAATTCCCTGTGTAAATTAGATAAGCCCAGTATTTCTCTGATAACAAATATGTAAAAAGGCATTTTAAGAAATCTAAAGACTGATACCCCTCATGACTATAGATAGAAATATCCTCAAAAATCCCAACAGTATGTAAAAAGCAGAACATATATTGATCAAAGGTATTTTTTTTCCATGACAATGCAAGGTTGGTGTTTACAGTTTAAAAATGAATGATTTTTTTTAATCATGTTAACATACACAAAGAAGAAAGTCATATAATCTCAATACATGCAGAAAGATCATTTGATAAAATTCAACTCTGTTCTTTAAAAAAAAAACACCATGTATATTAAAAATAGAAACTTTTTAACTTGTTAGAGGTAATCTATTGTATACTTACAGCTGTCACTATACTAATGGTGAAAGACTGAATTAATTCATTTTCCATAAGACTTGGAAAAACAGAGGTTATCTTAGCAATCAGTTCAACATTATATTGAGTCATCACCAGTACAATAGGGAGTAAACAGGCATAGCTGTTGGAAAGGAAAAAATAAAACTATTTCTGTTTGCAGAAGACCTGATTGTATAACATCCCTGGGAATCTATAGCAATATCTAAGAACTGAGTTTAGTTTGGACATGAATACAAGGTCAATATTTACAGAAAAAACAAACCCCTCAAACCTTAATCTAGTCGGAGAAGACTTCTGGTTTCCACTTTGACATACAAAGAGCTTGGAAGTTGTCAATCCTATCCTTAAAACAAGAGAAAAAAAAAGTCAACTTGAAAATGAATGACTCTTAAATCTATCTGAGAAATGAATCCCAAGGCAAAGCAGCCATCTGAAATCTGGAGAGACAGATGAGTAGAGAATCACAACCAAAATCAAGTTTCCAGAAGCAGAAGCCACTGGAGCCAGCAGCAGGTACAAGTAGTTTACCTAGGAGGTCATTTTGAATAATTACTGGAGGCTGAGTGTGGGCTGTCTTGAGACTTAAAAACTCTTGCAGGCCTATTTTTATACAGGCCCCCATACTTTTATGGCTTTTCCTTCTAGAAGCTCCATCATGTTCTTGTAGTTAAGAGTGATGAAAAACAAACAAAAAACCCTCTCTTGTTTTGGATAAAGGAGGATAAAGTAGCTCTTAAAAATTTTTTTTTAATTGCAGAATAATTAGTTTACAATATTATGATTTTTTTTTTTGCCATACATCAGTATAAATCAGCCATAGGCATACATATGTCCCTTCCATCCTGAGCCCCCCCTCCCACCTCCTTCCCCACCCTAGCTCTCCAGCTTGTCACAGAGCACCAGCTTTGTGTACCCCGTGTTATACATCAAACTCCCACTGACTATCTGTTTGCATATGGTAATGTATGTTTCAATGATATTCTCTCAAATCATCCCACCCTCTCATTCTCCCACTGAGTCCAAAAGTCTGTTCTTTATGTCTGTGCCTCCTTCGGTGTCCTACATGTAGGGATGTTGGTACCATCTTTCTAGATTCCATATATATGCGTGAATATATAACATTTATTGTTCTCTTTCTGACTTACTTGACTCGGTATAATAGGCTCAGGGTTCATCCACCTCATTAGAACTGACTCAAATGTGTTTCTTTTTGTAGGTTAGTAATATTCCATTGTGCGTATGTACCACAACTGCCTGTGTTTCCCAGGTGCTGCTAGTGGTAAACAATCCATCTGCCAATGCAGGTTAGATGTAATAGATGTAGGTTCAATCCCTGAGTCAGGAAGATCCCCTGGAGGAGGGAATGGCAACCCACTCTAGCATTCTTGCCTGGAAAATCCCATGGTCAGGGGAGCCTGGCAAGCTGCAGTCCATAGTCTTGTACAGAGATGGACATAACTGAAGCGACTCAGCACCCATGCACCATAACTTCCTTACCCATTCACTTGCCGATGGATGTCTAGGTTGCTTCCATGTCCTAGCTATTGTAAATAGTGCTGCATTAAACACAAGGGTATGGTTTCCTCAGGGTATATGTCCAGTAGTGGGATTGCTGGGTCCTATGGTAGTTTTATTCCTAGTTTTTAAAGGAATTTCCATACTCTTCTCCATAGTGGTTGTATCAGTTTGCATTCCTACCAACAGTTTAAGAGGGTTCCCCTTTCTCCGTACTCTCTCTAGCATTTATTGTCTGTAGACATTTTGATGATGGCCATTCTGACTTGTATGAGATGATACCTCGTTGTGGTTTTGATTTGCATTTCTAAAATAATGAGTGATGTTGAGCATCTTTTCATGTGTTTGTTAGCCATCTGTATGTCTTCTCTGGAGAAATGTCTATTTAGGCCCTTTGCCCACTTTTTGATTGGCTTGTTTATTTTTCTAGTAGTGAGCTGCATGAACTACTTGTTTATTTTGGAGATTGATTCTTTGTCAGTTGTTTTGTTTGCTATTATTTTCTCCCATTCTGAGAGCTGTCATTTCACCTTGCTTAGAATTTCCTTCCATGTGCAAAAGCTTTTAAGTTCAATTAGGTCCCATTTGCTTATTTTTGTCAATGTTTTCCATTACAAAGTGCTTCCAAGAGAAACTACTTTAGCAGAACCTTATGTAACATACCAGAGGGCAATTAACCAACTCCATTTCCTTCTAGCTTTTTGTTTCATGTAAGGGTAGAGATAAAATGCTAAGAAATGCTTCTGAGTCATAGCTCAAAGACTCAAACCCACTGAAAAAATTAAGATTTAATCATAAGATTATAGAATTCTTTCCTTCCCCAATACCTTACCAGTACTTGAACAGGGCTTCAGTATAATAAAAGTGGATTATGACTGAAAGCTTCAACACAGACTGTGTTTAAGAAGGAATTCTTAAGGAAACCACAGAAATAGGATAGGACACGAAACAAGGAAACTGTATCCTATGGTACCTATCAGTTCAGTTCAGTTCAGTCACTCAGTTGTGTCCGACTCTTTGCGACCCCATGAATCGCAGCATGCCAGGCCTCTCTGTCATCACCAGCTCCCGGCATTCACTCAAACTCACATCCATCAAGTCAGTGATGCCATCCAACCATCTCATCCTCTGTTGTCCCCTTCTCCTCCTGCCCCCAATCCCTACCCAAATCAGGGTCTTTTCCAATGAGTCAACTCTTTGCATGAGGTGGCCAAAGTACTGAAGTTTCAGCTTCAGCATCATTCTTTCCAAAGAAATCCCAGGGCTGATCTCCTTAAGAATGGACTGGTTGGATTTCCTTGCAGTCCAAGGGACTCTCAAGAGTCTTCTCCAACACCACAGTTCAAAAGCATCAATTCTTCCAGTGCTCAGCCTTCTTCACAGTCCAACTCTCACATCCATACATGACTACTGGAAAAACTATAACACCCTCTAATCAAGATTTAGCAAAATTTCATTACTCAAGTTAATTTCTTCATGCCCTTTTCCAGGCATTTCTCCTAGCACTAGAGGCTCTGAACTTTTTACCATAGATTAATATGGTACCTATAGCTACAGCAAACATTAAATATAGTTCAGGTCTTAGTAGATTCACATAAAAGCTCACACTAAAAGCACAATTATCTCAGTTTCTTTTATCCATTACATCATGTCCAGCTTCCAACAAAAAATTCTAAAATATTCTAAAGAATAAGATAAGCACAGTATGAAGAGACAAAGCAAATATCACTACCAGATTCAGATATAATACAGATTTTGGATATATTGGCAAATTAGTATATTAAGGGCTCCAATGAAGAAAGTAGACAACATGTCAGAAAAGAGGCAATGTAAGCAGAGAGATGTAAGCAGAAGCTCTAAGAAAGAATCAAATGAAAAGCTTCCAAAACAAAAATATTTAATAGAAATGAAGAATGCTTCTGATAGGCTCATCCTCATCAAGGATTAGGAAGAAATCAGTGCCACTGAAGATGTCTAGAAACTTCCTAAGCTGAAATGCAAAGAGCAAAGTGAACAAAAAGGGCAAGTCAGAATAGCCAAGAACTGTGGGACAATTACGAAGATATAACCTATATGTAATAAGAAAACCAAATGGAGAAGAATGAGGGAAAAGAACAGAAGACATATTTGAAGTAATAATGACTGAAAGTTTTCAGTCACTGTTGAGCTCAGTGACTGGACATGTCACTTCCAGTTTACCTGTTAGTTGAAAATTGTACTTGTGGTTATTTTTTAATCTTTAATTTTCTCATTTTTAATATATCCTGTGGTCAAATTAAATAGTGCATTTGGTGTTTCTTTCTATTTTTGCACATTGCATCTTACTGTTGTTGTCCTGTTGCCCAGTCATGTCTGACCCTTTGCAACCCCGTGGATTGCAGCACACCAGGCCTCCCTGTCCCTCACCATCTCCCGGGTTTGCCCAAGTTCATGTTAATTGCATCAGTGCTCCATCTAGCTATCTCATCATCTGAGGCCCTTTTCTCCTTCTGCCCTCAGTTTTCCCAGCATCAGGGACTTTTCTAAAGTTATCTGTTTGTTTGCATCAGATGACCAAAACTGGAGCTTCAGCATCAGTCCTTCCAGTGAATATTCAGGGTTGATCTCCCTTACACTGGAGCCTTTAATTGTGTGGATCATGACAAACAGTGGAAAGCTCTTAGAGAGAGGAATACCAGACCAGACCATCTTACTGTTACCACAGTCCAATTCTAAGAGCCCAAAATAATTTTCAGTGACTGCTGTCATGAAACATGTTTTATTTGTCTCTGTGTCTTATCTCCTTACTAAATTGAATATTTTGATAACAGGATTTGTGTTTTAGGAGCACGCAGAGTATGCTTGCTGAATGAATGATTATCTAGTATTTAGGGCTTAGTAAGTAAATCTTACACTCCTTTCTTCTCTGTCAGTGTCACTGAAAATGTACAGTTAATGGCACTTTTAAGTTAAATATCCTGAAACACTGCATTGCAAGTAGCATCCACTGCCACAAAATGAAGGCAATGCAAGTCCTTTAGACTGCATCTAATAAACCCTTCCCTAATCAAGCCACAGTTGATCTTTAATCTGGTACAACATGAAGTGTTAGCAGTGAGTGGTGTTAACAAAAATAAGTTCAAGGCTTCAGTATTTTTGATAACTACTCAGGCTAAGGGCTTGCCTGGTAGCTTAGCTGGTAAAGAATCTGCCTACAATGCAGGAGACCTGGGTTTGATCCTTGGGTTGGAAGAGCCCCTGGAGGAGGGGTTGGCAACTCACTCCAGTATTCTTCCTGGGAAATCTCCATGGACAGAGGAGCCTGTTGGGCTACACACCATGGGGTCACAAAGAGTCAGAAAGTACTAAGTGACTAAGCACGGCAGCACTCAGGCTAAGGAATTTAAACTGCTATATTGTACACCTGAGGCTTGGGTTATGTCATTTATCACATCAAACAAAGTGAAACACACATTTTATTTTTATTTTATTTTTTTATTTTTATTTTTTAAATTACCATACTGTATTGGTTTTGCCATACATTGACACGAATCAGCCATAGGTGAACACAATCTCCCAATGCCAAAGCCCCCTCCCACCTCCCACCCCACATCCTCTACTTGAATCATCCTGTGCATCAGCCCCATGCATCCTGCATCCTACATTGAACATAGATTGGCGCTTCGTTTCTTACAAGAAAGTATACATGTTTCATTGCCATTCTCCCAAACCATCCCACCCTTTCCCTCTCCCTAAGAGTCCAAAAGTCCACTCTATACCTCTGTGTCTCTTTGTTGTCTCACATATAGGGTCATCATTACTATCCTTCTAAATTCCATATATATGTGTCAGTATACTGTATTGGTGTTTTTCTTTCTGGCTTACTTCACTCTGTATAATCGGTTCCAATTTCATCCATCTCATTAGAACTGAGTCAAATTTATTCTTTTTAAGGGCTGAGTAGCATTCCATAGTGTATACGTACCACAGCTTTCTTATCCATTCATCTGCTGATGGACATCTAGGTTGCTTCCATGTCCTGGCTATTATAAACAGCGCTGCAATGAACATTGGAGTACATGTGTCTCTTTCAATTCTGGTTTCCTCGGTGTGTATGCCCAGCAGTGGGATTGCTGGGTCATAAGGCAGATCTATTTGCAATTTTTAAGGAATCTCCACACTGTTTTCCATAATGGCAGTACCAGTTTGCATTCCCACCAGCAGTGTAAGAGGGTTCCCTTTTCTCCACATCCTCTCCAGCATTTATTGCTTGTAGACTTTTGGATCGCAGCCATTCTGACTGGTGTGAAATGGTACCTCATTGTGGTCTTGATTTGCATTTCTCTGATAATGAGTGATGTTGAACATCTTTTCATGTGTTTGTTAACCATCAGTATGTCTTCTTTGGAGAAATGCCTATTTAGTTCTTTGGCCCATTTTTTTATTGGATCGTTTATTTTTCTGGAGTTGAGCTGTATAAGTTACTTATATATCTTTGAGATTAGCTGTTTGTCAGTTGTTTCATTTGCTATTGTTTTCTCCCCTTCAGAAGGCTGTCTTTTCACCTTGCTTGTAGTTTCCTTTGTTGTGCAGAAGCTTTTAATTTTAATTAGATCCCATTTGTTTATCTTTGCTTTTATTTCCAGTATACTGGGAGTTGGATCATAGAGGATCCTGCTGTGATTTATGTCGGAGAGTGTTTTGCCTATGTTCTCCTCTAGGAGTTTTATAGTTTCTGGTCTTACATTTAGATCTTTAATCCATTTTGAGTTTGTTTTTGTGTATGGTGTTAGAAAGGGGTCTAGTTTCATTCTTTTACAAGTGGTTGCCCAGTTTTCCCAGCACCACCTGTTAAAGAGACTGTCTTTACTCCATTGTATATTCTTGCCTCCTTTGTCGAAGATAAGGTGTCCATAGGTGTGTGGGTTTATCTCAGGGCTTTCTATTTTGTTCCATTGATCTATATTTCTGTCTTTGTGCCAGTACCATACTGTCTTAATGACTGTGGCTTTGTAGTAGAGCCTGAAGTCAGGCAAGTTGATTCCTCCAGTTCCATTTTTCTTTCTCAAGATCGCTTTGGCTATTCGAGGTTTTTGTATTTCCATACAAATCTTGAGATTATTTGATCTAGTTCTGTGAAAAATACTGCTGGTATCTTGATGGGAATTGCATTGAATCTGTAGCTTGCTTTGGGTAGTATACTCATTTTCACTATATTGATTCTTCCAACCCATGAGCATGGTATATTTCTCCATCTATTAGTGTCCTCTTTGATTTCTTTCATCAGTGTTTTATAGTTTTCGATATATAGATCTTTAGTTTCTTTAGGTAGGACAATTCCTAAGTATTTTATTCTTTTTGTTGCAATGGTGAATGGAATTGTTTCCTTAACTTCTTTTTCTACTTTCTCATTGTTAGTGTATAGGAATGCAAGGGATTTCTGAGTGTTGATTTTATATCTTGGAACTTTACTATATTCATTGATTAACTCTAGTAGTTTTCTGGTAGAGTCTTTAGGATTTTCTATGTAGAGGATCATGTCATCTGCAAACAGTGAGAGTTTTACTTCTTCTTTTCCAATTTGGATTCCTTGTATTTCTTTTTCTGCTCTGATTGCTGTGGCCAAAACTTCCAGTACGATATTGAAGAGTAGTGTGAAAGTGGACACCCTTGTCTTGTTCCTGACTTTAGGGGAAATGCTTTCAATTTTTCGCCATTGAGGATAATGTTAGCTGTGGGTTTGTCATATATAGCTTTTATTATGTTGAAGTATGTTCCTTCTATTCCTGCTTTCTGGAGAGTTTTTATCATAAATTGATGCTGAATTTTGTCAAAGGCTTTTTCTGCATCTATTGAGATATTCATATGATTTTTATTTCTCAGTTTGTTAATATGATGAATTACATTGATTGACTTGTGGATATTGAAGAATCCTTGCATCCCTGGGATAAAGCCCACTTGGTCATGGTGTATGATCTTTTTAATGTGTTGTTGGATTCTGATTGCTAGGATTTTATTGAGCATTTTTGCATCTATGTTCATCACTGATATAGGCCTGTAGTTTTCTTTTTTGTGGTGTCTTTGTCAGGTTTTGGTATTAGGGTGATGGTGGCCTCATAGAATGAGTTTGGAAGTTTACTTTCTCCGCAATTTTCTGGAATAGCTTCAGTAAGATAGGTGTTAGCTCTTCTCGGAATTTTTGGTAGAGTTCAGCTGTGAAGCCGTCTGGACCTGGGCTTTTGTTTGCTGGAAGATTTCTGATTACAGTTTCAATTTCCATGCTTGTGATGGGTCTGTTAAGATTTTCTATTTCTTCCTGGTTCAGTTTTGGAAAATTGTACTTTTCTAAGAATTTGTCCATTTCTTCCAAGTTGTCCATGTTATTGGCATATAATTGCTGATAGTAGTCTCTTATGATTCTTTGTATTTCTGAGTTGTCTGTCGTGATCTCTCCATTTTCATTTCTAATTTTGTTGATTTGATTTTTTTCCCTTTGTTTCTTGATAAGTCTGGCTAATGGTTTGTCAATTTTATTTATCCTTTCAAAGAACCAGCTTTTTGCTTTGTTGATTTTTGCTATGGTCTCTTTTGTTTCTTTTGCATTTATTTCTGCCCTAATTTTTAGGATTTCTTTCCTTCTACTAACTCTGGGGTTCTCTATTTCTTCCTTTTCTAGTTGCTTTAGGTGTAGAGTTAGGTTATTTATTTGACTTTTTTCTTGTTTCTTGAGGTATGCCTGTATTGCTATGAACTTTCCTCTTAGCACTGCTTTTAAAGTGTCCCAGAGGTTCTGTGTAGTTGTGTTTTCATTTTCATTCGTTTTGATGCATATTTTGATTTCTTTTTGATTTCTTCTGTGATTTGTTGATTATTCAGAAGGGTGTTGTTCAGCCTCCAAATGTTGGAATTTTTGATAGTTTTTCTCCTATAATTGAGATCTAACCTTAGTGCATTATGGTCAGAGAAGATGCTTGGAATAATTTCGATTTTTTTGAATTTATTAAGGTTGGATTTATGACCCAGAATGTGATCTATCCTGGAAAAGGTTCCGTGTGCACTTGAGAAAAAGGTGAAATTCATTGTTTTGGGGTGAAATGTCCTATAGATATCAATTAGGTCTAACTGGTCTATTGTATCGTTTAACGTTTGCGTTTCTTTGTTAATTTTCTGCCTAGTTAATCGGTCCATAGGTGTGAGTGGGGTATTAAAGTCTCCCACTATTATTGTGTTATTATTAATTTCCCCTTTCATGCTTGTTAGCAATTGTCTTACATATTGCAGTGCTCCTATGTTGGGTGCATATATATTTATAATTGTTATATCTTCTTCTTGGATTGATCCTTTAATCATTATGTAGTGGCCTTCTTTGTCCCTTTTCACAGCCTTTGTTTTAAAGTCTATTTTATCGGATATGAGTATTGCTACTCCTGCTTTCTTTTGGTCTTTATTTGCATGGAATATCTTTTTCCAGCCCTTCACTTTTAGTCTGTATGTGTCCGTTGTTTGGAGGTGGGTCTCTTGTAGGCAGCATATATAGGGATCTTGTTTTTGTATCCATTCAGCCAGTCTTTGCCTTTTGGTTGGGGCATTCAACCCATTTACATTTAAGGTAATTATTCATAAGTTGTTCCTGTTGTCATTTACTTTATTGTTTTGGGTTCGGGTTTATACGTCCTTTTTGTGTTTCTTTTCTAAAGTCTATCCTTTAGTATTTGTTGGAGAGCTGGTTTGGTGGTGCTGAATTCTCTCAGCTTTTGCTTGTCTGTAAAGCTTTTGATTTCTCCTTCATATTTGAATGAGATCCTTGCTGGGTACAGTAGTGTTGGCTGAAGGTTATTATCTTTCATCACTTTAAGTATGTCTTGCCATTCCCTCCTGGCCTGAAGAGTTTCTATTGAAAGATCTGCAGTTATTCTTATGGGGATCCCCTTGTGTGTTATTTGTTGTTTTTCCCTTGCTGCTTTTAGTAATTGTTCTTTGTGTTTGGTCTTTGTTAGTTTGATTAAAATATGTCTTGGAGTGTTTCACCTTGGGTTTATCCTGTTTGGCACTCTCTGGGTTTCTTGGACTTGGGTGATTATTTCCTTCCCCATTTTAGGGAAGTTTTCAACTATTATCTCCTGAAGTATTTTCTCATGGTCTTTCTTTTTGTCTTCTTCTTCTGGGACTCCTATAATTCGAATGTTGGAGCGTTTCATATTGTCTTGGCGGTCTCTGAGGTTGTCCTCATTTCTTTTAATTCGTCTTTCTTTTTCCCTCGCTGATTCATTTATTTCTACCATTCTATCTTCTATTTCACTAATCCTATCTTCTGCCTCTGATATTCTACTATTTGTAGCCTCCAGAGTGTTTCTGATCTCATTTATTGCATTATTCATTATATGTTGACTCTTTTTATTTCTTCTAGGTCCTTGTTAAACCTTTCTTGCATCTTCTCAATCCTTGACCCCAGGCTATTTATCTGTGATTCCATTTTGATTTCAAGATTTTGGATCATTTTCACTATCAGTATTCAGAATTCTTTCTCAGGTAGATTCCCTATCTCTTCCTCTTTTGTTTGGTTTGGTGGGCATGTCTCCTGTTCCTTTACCTGCTGGGTATTCCTCTGTCTCTTCATCCTGGTTATATTGCTGCGTTTGGGGTGGCTTTTCTATATTCTGGGAATTTGTGGAGTTCTCTTTATTATAGCGTTTCCTCTCTGTGTTTGGGGTTATATCACTGGCTTGTCAAAGTTTCTTGATCAGGGAGGCTTGTGTTGGAATTCTGGTGGGTGGATCTGGATTTCCTCTCTCTGGAGTGCTGTGACGTGTGAAGTAATGGGTTATGAGACGTCAATGGTTTTGGAGTATTTTGAGTTGCCTGTGTATTGAAGCTCAGGGGCTTGTTCTTGTGTTGCTGGAGAATTTGCGTGGTATGTCTTGCTCTGGAGCTTGTTGGCCCTTGGGCAGTGCTCAGTTTTAGTATAGGTATGAAGGCGTTTGATGAGCTCTAATTGGATAATGTTCCCTGTATTGAGGAATTCTTTGATGATCTCAGGATTTGGAATTACGCTCCTGATTCTGGTTTTCAGATTTATTTTTAGAATAGCCTCATGATTTCTCCATCTATTCAGCACTACTGTTAATACATCTAGGTTAATGACGATAGGTTTCTCCACCTTGAGGGTCGTCCCTAGAGGATCGTTGAGTTACTTGGAGGAGAGAAGAGGGAGGGAGTAGTTAGAGGTGAGTGGAATGGGATGAAGTGGAATCATAAGAGGAAAAGCAAGTTAGCCCGTAACCACTTTCTTGTGTGTGCTCCGAAGTCTGGACCACTCAGAGGTGGTCACAGAGTTATACATGGAAGAGGAGAGGAAGGAAGTAGGTAGAGGTGGACAGGAGGATAAAGAGGGGAGATGGGAAGGAGGGATACAGATCCGGTCAGTGACCAGTTTCCTTAGAGTTCTCCTCCTTCTGGAACGCACAGAGGTTCATAGAGTTGGGTAGAGAGGGGAGGGGGAGGGAGGGAGACAAAAGCCACCTGGTGGCGAAAAGGGAGATTCCAGAGGTGGAGAGAGTGGTCAAGCCAGTAGTCTTGCACTCATGTAAAACTGGTTACTGAGGATTAGGTTTTTAAAAGTACAAAATTGGCAACAAATACCAAAATGCCAAGATTAAAAATCTGGAGTATAGATTGGATTTTCAAAGATAGATTATTGACGGGAAGAAGAAGAAGGAGCGAGAAATTTTAAAAAATATAGAGAAAAAAGAGAGAAAGAAAAAGAAAAAAAAGTTAAATATAATAAAAGACTCCAGAATTATTAAAAGACAACTTCCTTCACCAATAAGACTATATACGGCATTTGCTTAGATAGAGTTTTTTTTTTTTAAGTAATATTAGGTTCTAAAAATAATAACTAGAAATATATAAGACTTAAAATTTTAAGGAAGTTTAGGGAAAAAGGATGAAAAAGAAAAGGATAAACAAATTTAAAAAGGAAAAAAATTAATTTTTAAAGAAAGAAAAAAAATTCTTAAAAAAAAAATCACACTTCCGCATCATCCCCCCCCAAAATTTTTTTTTTTTCATAAAAGTGGAAACGGTGTATCTGGCGCTTTCTCTGTCGTTGAGGACTGTGTGGGGTTGCTACCAAGGCAGTTCCCTCTGTTTGACTTCCTCTGTTTGCTGGTCTCTTCCATGTCTGACTTCTGTCTTGCCACAGGGAGGGTGGTGATGAGCTCTGCACTGGGCTTGCCCTTCCCAATCCGCGGGATAACCATGTGGGGCCTGGCCTATGTTTCATGCAATTCCCGGTTTAAGCCGCTCAGGATTGGCGCTCAGTAAGTCCCCTCCGGGTGCCGGGTTTGGTTCCAAGTCCGAGTGGCTAGGGAGTTTGGCGCGGACTATTGTTGCATCTTCTGGGCTTTGCGGGTTGCTCAATTTTCTGGGATCTCTGCCGGGGCTCTTTCTTAGGCAGATGATGACTATTCATAGACCCCCACAAGTCTCAATAAAGAAGCTTGCTTGCAATTTGGTAGGTAATGTCTCTCTTGAGCTGCTACCGCACTCTTCCAGCGCTTAAGGCTCTGGCTGCCTGTCGCCGGTGGGGGATGGTCTGCAGCCGGCTATTTCCGATCCGTCCTTTGTTCTGTGCGTGGGCCTGAATGTCTTATGTTTGAGCGTTTCGCGTGTTAGTTATCCCCCAGTCTGGTTTGCTAGTCCAGGATAAATCGTTCTATCCATGCGCGGACCCAATTCTGGCCCCGTTACGCCCCGATTCTCGAGAAAAGCCCTGCAGTCTAAGTCTCCCGTGGCCCAATTCTTAGAAAGCACTGTCGCCGGCGCCGCTCCTCCCTGCCCAACCCCCACTGCTGTCGGTCGCAGGCGTTTGCGCTGCTTATCCACTGGGGGTTATACTGTTGAATTCGTAATCTGTTGGTTTTAATTATTTATTTATTCTTCCTTCCTGTTATGTTGCCCTCTGTGCTTCCAGGGCTCGCCCCATGCACAGCTGTGAGAAAGTTCCCCAATTTTAGGGAACCTCTCTCTTTAAGAGTCTCTTCCTGGGACGGGATTCCCTTCCCGTGCCGGGGTTCCCTCCCCTACCTCCTTTATCTCTATCTTCGTTCTTTAAAATAAAATAAAATAATTCCTACCTGGTTTTAAAGCCAATGATCTGCTTTGCTGGATGCCTGATGTCCTCTGCCAGCAGTCAGAAGTTATTTTGTGGCGTTTGCTCAGCGTTGAAATGCTCTTTTGATGAGGTAGAGAGGGAGAAAGTGTTCTCCCCATCTTATTCCTCCGCCATCTTTTATCCTCCTCCCCAAAACACACATTTTTAAAATCACCTCCGATTATTCAGTTCCTGGTGGTGGGATCCATATCCTTAGAAGGCTGTTTCCTAGGAAATATGTTATTCCTTCATATGCTTATTAAGCAGATATGGTTTACTGAGGGTTTGGAGAGTCCCTGCAGTTGGAGAAGTCTAACAGGCCCACAGACTATGTAACCCTGCCCGGTGTTACCAGCAAAAAGCCTGATTGCCACATATTTAAAGAACACAGGAGTTATACAGGAAAAAATACTATCAACTTTGGTAAACTTTGAGTATGTTTCCTTTGAAAATTGTCATGACAATCATTCAACTATTACACCAAAAGTACATTTTATTTTCTTCTAGGTCAGAGATGTTTCTTTTCATTTAGGTATTACATGAAGAGTGTAGTACCTAAATGAATACTTGTTAGATACATGAAATAATCACTAATCATTAAATACATACATGAAAATAATCATTATTAATAAAATTTCAAATTGTCTAGTAACATCTTGGAGAAACTTAATTACAGAGTGATGATTGTGTAGTAAAGCTTAGAGTTAAGCAAATTATTATTTTTAGTAAGAGAAATATGATAGGTGAAATCAAAAGTGTATAACCTTAGGACTTCGCTGATGGTCCAGTGGTTAAGAATCCATCTGCTGATGTAGAGGAAGTGGGTTTGATCCCTGGCCTGGAAAGATTCCTCATGCTGTGGGGCAACTAAACCCATGTGGCACAGTTACTGAGCCCACGTGCTGTAACTACTAAAGCTTGCAAGTCCTAAAGCCCATGCTCTATACAAGTGAGGCCACCTCAATGAGAAGCTTGTGCACTGCAACTAGAGAATAGCCCCCATGCAGCCTAAACAAATTCTTTAAAAGTATATAAGCTTAAGTCAATAAAGAAAATATGGCCAGAAAGATGAGGAATGAAAGCATTCAAAGGAGAGTCTGGCATTTAACAGGAGAATCTTTGCCTGAGGCTCTTTGATGAAAGCTGTGCTACTTCATGCAACTGTTTGCTTGTGTCAAGGATATTGGGGCAGCTGTTGACTTCTGTTCATTTAGCTCTTACATGAAGCTGTTAAAGTACTGCATTCAATTTGCCAGCAAATTTGGAAAACTCAGCAGTGGCCACAGGACTGGAAAAGGTCAGTTTTTATTCCAATCCCAAAGAAAGGCAATGAAAAAGAATGGTCAAACTACCGTACAATTGCACTCATCTCACGCGCTAGCAAAGTAATGCTCAAAATTCTCCAAGGAAGGCTTCAACAGTATGTGAACTGAGAAATTCCAGATGTTCAAGTGGGATTTAGAAAAGGCAGAAAAACCAGAGATCAAATTGCCAGCATCCGTTGGAGATGTCAAGCAAGAGAGTTCCAGATAAAACACCTACTTCTGCTCTATTGACTCCACCAAAGCCTTTGACTGTGTGGATCACAACAAACTGGAAAACTCTTAAAGAGATGAAAATACCAGACCACCTGACCTGCCTCCTGAGAAATCTGTATGCAGGTCAAGACACAACAGTTAGAACTAGACATGGAACAATGGACTGGTTCCAGATTGGGAAAAGGAGTACATCAAGGCTGTATATTGTCACCACGCTTGTTTAACTTATATGCAGAGTACATCATGCAAAATGCCAGGCTGGATGAGGCACAAGCTGGAATCAAGACTGCTGGAAGAAAAATAACCTCAGATATGCAGATGACACCACCCTTAGAGCAGAAAGCAAAGAGAAATGGAGAAGCTTCTTGATTAAAGTGAAAGAGGAGAGTGAAAAAGCTGACTTAAAACTCAATGTTCAAAAAAACAAAGATCATGGCATCTGGTTCCATCACTTCATGGCAAATGATGGGGAAACAATGGAAACAGTGACAGACTATTTTGGGGGCTCCAAAATCACTGCAGATGGTGCCAGCAGCTATGAAATTAAAAGATGCTTGATCCTTTGAAGAAAAGCTATAACCAACCTAAGCAGCATATTAAAAAGCAGAGACATTACTTTATTGACAAAAGTCTGGTCAAAGCTATGCTTTTTCCAGCAGTCATGTATGGGTGTGAGAGTTGAATCGTAAAGAAAGCTTAATTCTGAAGAATTGATGCTTTTGAACTGTGGTGTTGGAGAAGTCTCTTAGAGTCCCTTGGACTGCAAGGAGATCAAACCAGTCAATTGTAAAGGAAATCAACCCTGAATATTCATTGGAAGGACTGATGCTGAAGCTCCTATACTTTGCGCCCCAGATCTGAAGAACCGACTCACTGGAAAAGAGCCTGATGCTAGGAAAGATTGAAGGCAGGAGGAGAAGGGGAGGACAGAGGATGAGATGGTTGGATGGCATCACCGACTCAATGGACATTAGTTGGAGCAGGCTCTGGGAGTTGGTGATAGACAGGGAAGCCTGTTGTGCTGCAGTCCATAGGGTTGCAAAGATTCAGACATGACTGATCAACTGAACTGAACTGTTGACTTCTGTGGTTCTCTGGGAAACCTGGGTTTATCATTGCTAATGGGTATCACTTTCCAATTGTTGTCAGACGGGTATTGTAATTTTGTTTGGGAAATGTGTATCCAGGGATCAATTCTGCTTTAATGGCTCTATTGAGTTAAGAGTATTCTATGTATTCAATATGGTCCTTTCCGGTGATGTTCAAAGGCAGACTTACTATGAGTTGTTTTCTATACCTTGGATTTCACTGATAAGATGGTTGGCAAGGAAAAGAGCCATTCTGTTAATTATAGGAGTGAGATATATTGCCTAATCCCTTATAATATTTGCCTGAAAGAACCTTGGTAAATTATAGCTGGAAAGTTTTAAAGCTAGTGTAGAGATATTTCTGAAATGTAGGCCTGCAAGTGATTAGCTGACAGAAGATAATCTAGGATTTTTGGATAGCGAAGGACAGGGAAACCTTGTGTCCTGCAGTCCATGGGGTCGCAAAGAGTCAACACAACTTAGACACTGAATAATAACAGCAGCAAATCTAGGATTACCTGATGGGAAAGAACACAAGGTCAAAGAGAGAATGAGTGGTCTTTGAGGGTATGGAATGTCAAGAGCATCTGAAGTTTGGCTGATTGCAGTTTTTACATGTCATGCATTCTTCCTACTTTTCGAGAGTATTGTGTGTTTAAGGATAGGAAATTATTTCAGTAAGGAGTAAAGCTTTACCTAATTTAAAGTAAAACTCCCAATAAAATGTTTTCACCTCTCACTAAATAGCTAGGTTGGAATGGTTTAGGTAAAGAACACAAATATATAGTAACCCAAATAAGCACATAATTACTGGTAGAAATTCATAACTTGCAGAGGGAAGAAATAGAATAAAATTTACTTGGAGATCCTCAAAGGACCCTTTGGCGCAAGGTTCCAATTCATGTCTGACCTTCATAGTTTTTCTAGGATTATGTTGGTTATAGATTAGGGAAGAACTGCTCGTATCTTCTGATGTCTTAGAAAGCTACCCCATTGGTTTTTACTTAATACTATAGTAAAGTAATGCTCAAAATTCTCCAAGCCAGGCTTCAGCAATACGTGAACCGTGAACTTCCTGATGTTCAAGCTGATTTTAGAAAAGGCAGAGGAACCAGAGATCAAATTGCCAACATCCGCTGGATCATGGAAAAAGCAAGAGAGTTCCAGAAAAACATCTATTTCTGCTTTATTGACTATGCCAAAGCCTTTAACTGTGTGGATCACAATAAACTGTGGAAAATTCTTCAAGAGATGGGAATACCAGCCCATGTGACCTGCCTCTTGAGAAACCTATATGCAGGTTAGGAAGCAACAGTAAGGACTGGACATGGAACAACAGACTGGTTCCAAATAACAAAAGGAGTACATCAAGGCTGTATACTGTCACCCTGTTTATTTAACTTATATGCAAAGTACATCATGAGATGTACTGGACTAGAAGAAACACAAGCTGGAATCAAGATTGCTGGGAGAAATATCAATAACCTCAGGTATGCAGATGATACCACCCTTATGGCAGAAAGTGAAGAAGAACTAAAGAGCCTCTTGATGAAAGTGAAAGAGGAAAGCGAAAAAGTTGGTTTAAAGCTCAACATTCAGAAAACTAAGATCATGGCATCTGGTCCCATCACTTCATGGGAAATAGATGGAGAAACAGTGGAAACAGTGTCAGACTTTATTTTTTGGGGTCCAAAATCACTGCAGATGGTGACTGCAGCCATGACATTAAAAGACGCTTAGTCCTTGGAAGAAAAGTTATGACCAACCTAGGTAGTATATTCAAAAGCAGAGACATTACTTTGCCGACTAAGGTCCATCTAGTCAAGACTATGGTTTTCCTGTGGTCATGTATGGATGTGAGAGTTGGACTGTGAAGAAGGCTGAGCGCCGAAGAATTGATGCTTTTGAACTATGGTGTTGGAGAAGACTCTTTGAGAGTCCCTTGGACTGCAAGGAGATCCAACCAGTCCATTCTGAAGGAGAGTCAGCCCTGGGATTTCTTTGGAAGGAATGATGCTAAAGCTGAAACTCCAGTACTTTGGCCACCCTCATGCGAAGCGTTGACTCATTGGAAAAGACTCTGATGCTGGGAAGAATTAGGAGCAGGAGAAGAAGGGGATGACAGAGGATGAGATGGCTGGATGGCATCACTGACTCGATGAACGTAAGTCTGAGTGAACTCCGGGAGATGGTGATGGACAGGGAGGCCTGGAGTGCTGCAATTTATGGGGTCGCGAAGAGTCGGACATGACTGAGCGACTGAACTGAACTGAACTGATAGTGACTTTAGACTTACCCGGTGGTCCAGTGATTAAGAATTCACCAGCCAATTCAGGGGACACGGGTTTAATCTCTTGTCTGGGAAGAGTTTACATGCTGCATGGCAAATAAGCCCATGTACCATAACTGTGGAAGCCTGCATGCTCTAGATGCCATACTCCACAGCAATGGAAGGCACTGCAATGAGAAGCCTGTGCTGTGCAGCTAGAAAGTAGCCCCACTTGCCCCAACTAGAGAAAGCCCACACACAGCAACAATGCCCCTGCACAGTCAAAAAAATAATACTGTAATCAATTTCTCCCTACTGTGGTGAGTTGTATCATGGAAGATTTGAAAAAATACCCATTTGAGCTTAGTTGGTACTACCAGTCTGCCATTATGAAGCTCAAAACATAAGTTGATCTAGTGTTTCTTTTCAGAATTGGGGGTCAGATACTACACATCAATGATGGAATATGTGAATTCCATAGACTGGTCTGTCTTCTGTGAAAGAGACCCTGTCTAAGGACTTTAGTCAGAGCATTCTGTGTTGTATGATGATCTGCTAAAACCTCTCCTCTAAAGTCTCATAGTACAGGCTATGAGTAGATGACTAATGTGGCCAAGACTGCATTTTTTTTTTCCTGAGGCAAAAATAAAAAGTGTTACTCCTCGATCAAGGAATAGGCCTTAAACAATGAGTCTTTGATGTGTGTTAACTTGTTGGTAGATTTAGACCTTGGACTCCTGTTTTGAGTACTTTTAAAGAGAAAAGATTTATAGTTATCTGGAAGATCATGAAGGTGCACAAGTTCAGCAAATATATCTGTCGAGTAGATATTTTGAGGTCACTGAAGGTCTTTTTGGTTTCTGTTTTTATGAATAGGAATGGGAACAAATATAAACAGTGGAATAAGTGTGAAGAAAAAAATTGTGTGGAGACAAAGAGAGCATATTTTATTCTTGAGAAAATGTGAGGCAGCTACTGTTCCATTCCTCCGAGAGAAATTCCTTCTCTCACCAGCTTCACCAACAAGTGATCTAAAATTGGCAAAGATGGTAAAAGTAGCCATCTACTAAGTTCAATATAGGCAACATATATAAGGACTGAGATGTAAGATGAAATGCTGTGTAATATACAAAAAAGTGACAGTTGAGAACGTTGCAGTCAGTAGAAGCAGTAGAGTGAGGGAACTATTGTGAATGGCACAATATTCTGTGTACAAGACATTCTTCTAGACCTAGAAAATACTTTATCATATTCAATCAACAAAATAGCCCTGAGAAATATGTATATTATTCCTCCCTTTCCCCATTATATAGTTTGGATAATAGAGACTTTGAGAATATAAGTGATTTTATCAAGGTTACAAAGCAAGAGTGTATGAAGCCAGAATTTGAATTTGGTGTAAGACCTATACAAACAAGAATAGAGAGCAGTATTAAAGAGGTTTAAAAATGAACCATTGGAATTGAATGCCACCAAGCTCTCTTTAGTTTAAAAATATTTGAGGAAGTCTTCATGAAGGACGTATCATTTGAGCTAAACTTTGCAAATAGAGGAAAGGATTTTAACAGTTGAATATGGCAAGGAAGATCCCTTGGAGAAGGAAATGGCAACCCACTCCAGTATTTTTTCCAGGAAAATCCCATCAACAGAGGAGCCAGGCAGATTGGGCTACATTCCATGGGGTTGCAAAGAGTCGAACATGACAGAGGGCATGTTGTGCATGCACACAAACATACACACACACACACACGCATGCACACACACACAGCAAGGAAGGCAAATAAGTGATAGAGTGGGAATTGAGTCCAATTTAGTCTGAAGCTGAAGTCTTTTTTTCACTACAAATAACTAGCACAGTAAGAGAAAATGTGGGTAACCAATGAAAGAAAATATGAATTTTATTACCTTAAGTTTAAAAAAGGTTGAAAAGGGAGGTCTAGAGAAGAATAAGAATGTCCTTCAGTGCAAATACAGAAGGTTCTATGTTATAGAATTGTTGTTGCTCAGTTGTTCATTCATGTCTGAATCTTTGTAACCCCATGGACTGCAGCAAACCAAGCTTCCCTGTCCTTCACTGTCTCCCGGAGTTGTTTCAATCTCATGTCCATTGACTTATGATGCCATCCAACCATCTCATCCTCTGTCATTCCCTTCTCCTCCTGTTCTTAATTTTTCCAGCATTGGGGTCTATTCCAATGAGTCAGCTCTTTGCATCCAGTGGCCAAAGTATTGTATCTTCAATTTCAGCATCAGTTCTTCTAGTGAGTGTTCAGGGTTGATTTCTTTTAAGATTGACAGGTTTGATCTCCTAGCAGTCCAAGGGATTCTCAAGAGTCTTTTACAGCTCCACAGTTTGAAAGTACCAGTTCTTCGGCACTCAGTTTTCTTTATGATCCAACTCTGGCATCCATGACTACTGGAAAAGCCATAGCTTTCACTAGATGGACCTTTGTTGCCAAAGTGATGTCTCTGTTTTTGAATACTCTGTATGAGTTTGTCATGGCTTTTCTTCCAAAGAAAAATTTAATTTAATGGTTGCAGTCACCATCAGCAGTGGTTTTGAAGCCCAAGAAAATAGTCTTTCACTGTTTTCCATTGTTTCCCCATCTATTTGCCATGAAGTGATGGGACCAGTTGCCATGATCTTAGATTTTTGAATGTTGAGTTTTAAGCCAGCTTTTTCATTCTCCTCTTTCACCTTCATCAGGAGACTCTTTAATTTCTTTTTGCTTTCTGCCATTGGGTGGAATCATGTGCATATCTGAGGCTGTTGATATTTCTCCTGTCAGTCTTGATTCCAACTTGTGATTCATCCAGCCTGACATTTTTTATGATATACTCTATATATCAATTAAATAAGCAAGGTGACAGTATACAGCCTTGATGTACTCTTTTCCCAGTCTAGAACCAGTCTGTTGTTCCATGGCCAGTTCTAAACGTTGTTCCTTGACCTGCATACAGGTTTGTCAGGAGGCAGGTAAGGTGGTCTGGTATTCCTGTCTCTTTAAGAATTTTCCACAGTTTGTTGTGATCCACACAGTCAAAGGATTTAGCATAGTCAATGAAGCAGAAGTAGATGGTTTTCTGGAATTCCATTGCTTTTCTATGATCCGGTGGATGTTGGCAATTTGATCTATGGTTCCTCTGCGTTTTCTTTTTTTTTTTTTTTTAAAGTTAATTTATTTATTTTAATTGAAGTATAATTGCTTTACAGAATTTTGTTGTTTTCTGCCAAATATCAACATGAATCTGCCTCTTCCTTTTCTAAACCTAGACTGTAAGTTGGTTCACATACTGTTGAAGCCTCGCTTGGAGAATTTTGAGCTTTACCTTGCTAGCATGTGAAATGAGTGCAGTTGTGCAGTAGTTTGAGCATTCTTTGGCTTTCTTTTCTCTTTTGGGATTAGAATAAAATCTGACATTTCCAGTCTTATGGCCACTGCTGAATTTTCCAAATTTGCTGGCATATTGAGTGCAGCACTTTAACAGCATCATCTTTTAGAATTTGAAGTAGCTTAGCTGGAATTCCATCACCTCCATTAGCTTGGTTCACAGTAATGATTCCTAAGGCCTACTTAACTTCACACTCCAGAATATCTGGCCCAGGTGAGTGACCACACCATCGTGGTTATCTGGGTCATGAAGACCTTTTGTACAGTCCTTCTGAGTATTCTTGCCACCTCTTCTTAGTGTCTTCTATTTCTGTTAGGCCCACTTCATTTCTATTCTTTATTGTGCCCATCTTAGTGTGAAATGTTTCCTCAGTATCTCCACTTTTCTTGAAGAGATCACTAGTCTTTCCCATTCTGTTGTTTTCCTCTATTTCTTTGCATTGTTCATGTAAGACTTTCTTATCTATCCTTGCTATTTTTTGGGATGCTGAATTCAGATGGGTATATCTTTCATTTTCTCTTTTGCCTTTCACTTCTCTTCTTTTCTCAACTATTTGTAAGGCTTCCTCAGATGACCATTTTGACTTGCTGCATTTCTGTTTTGTTTTGTTTTGTTTTAAAGAACATATTGTGACAGGTTTGTTGATTGCTGCTTTCAGTTGGTCTAATTGGGAGCAGTACTTGCAGAATTATTCATTTGGTTTTCTAGAAGGACCTCATAATAAAGAATTTCCTTAGAATCCCACCGTACACACCATCACTTTTTGAATGCAGACTGGCCTTTGATGTGCTTAATGGAGGTTCATTTTGCTGGCCACATGGTCTCTTTAATTCCAAATTATTGTATTTCCTTTATGTTCTAGAATAAATCATTGCAAATACCATTACTAGCTATGGAGATTGTATTTTATTTCTCTTCTTGGCAACTCTTGTCTCAGGACCAGTATTTCAGAAAACCTGGTGGGTTGAATGGTAATAGATCAGCACAGAGATAGGGCTAGGTGTGGGGCTAAAAGCATGAGAATTGGAAAATACTTTTGATAGGAGCCAATGTTTTCTCTGATGTACTTATTTTTAGATCAAACCATTTTTTCGTATGAAACCCTTATCAGAGGCTGGTAAGGAAAGAGCAAGAAATCAGAAGATTCCAAAACTATCTGAGTTATTGGAACTTGCACAGAAGGAAAAAAAGTTGGTTATATTTGATCTTAATGCTCCTCCACAATCACATCCTTCCAGATCATCGTATATCCGTCTTGTAGTAAGCGTGATCCTTGACTCTAAGATTGAGCAACATCTGGTATGTCTATCTCAGTATTCACACTAGAGGTTGGGAAGTGGGTAACTTGTTTCAGGAGCATAGTATTTGAACTTGATGAACCTTGTAGACCTTCCCTGGAATGCTTAAACAATTCTACTCCCTAGAGAAGTGGAATTGGCTGCTGATATAGCTACGAGGTTGGCCAAAAATTCCTTCAGTTTTTAAGTAAAAATAAAAGACACATTTTTCATTTTCACCAAGAAGTTTATTGAACAATGTATTCACTGTTCTGTTTCACTTAAAATAAGGTAAAGGTGTGTGCTCAATTGTGTCTGATTATCTGAAACCCTATGGAATATAACTTGCCTGGTTCCTCTGTCCGTGTACTAGAGTGGGTTGCCATTTCCTACTCCAAGTATTCTTTCCAGCCCAGAGATCAAACCCATGTCTCTTGCAACTCCTGAACTGGTAGGTGGATTCTTTACCATTGTGCCACCTGGGAAGCCTTATCTTCTGCTATTTTTCAGGCAACTTCTTAATTTCATCTTCCCCAAACTTATTTTTTTGGGCAAAGAACTGTTCTAGGTGCCATTTACACTTTTCTGGGGAATTGAAAATTTTTCCATTTAGAGAATTTTATAAAGACCAAAAGAAATGGAAATCCAAAGATGAAATGTCTGCTGAATATGAGAGATGAATCAGAATTTCCCACCTAAGCTGTAACAGTTTTTACCTGGTCATCAAGAAAACAGGTGGTTTTGCATTATCCTGATGGGAGATTATTCATTTTCTGTTGACTAATTCTGATTGCCTGTTGTTGAGTGCTGCTTTCAGTTTGTCTCATTGGGAACTGTACTTGAATAATTAATCATTTGGTTTTCTGGAAGGAGCTCATAATAGAGAACTCCCTTCCAGTCCCACCCTATACATTATCACCTTCTTTGGATGAACACCAGTCTTTGGTGTGTTTAGTGGTGGTTCGTTTTGCTGGCCCCATGGGCTCTTCAATTCCCCATTATTGTACAGAATCTACTTTTCTTCACCCATCACAACATGTTTTAATACATAACATTTTCTTTATGTTTAAGTAAAGAATCTCATGCAAAAATGCCTTCAGGAAGTTTTTTTTTTTTTTTTTGCTTAATTTATGTGGAATGCAAACATCAAAGCAATTAACATAACCAAGGTGGTAAAAATGATTTTCTACACTTGATTTGGATGCTCTCAATCTCAACTGGTCTTTATGACCATGGAGGATCATCCAGCGAGAAATCTCCAGCATGAAACTTCCACAAACCACTTTTAACATGTTCCATCAGTTACAGCGCCTTCTCCATACATGGCACAAATCTTTTTTTTTTTTTTTTTTGCATTTCAGTTGTGTTTTTACCTTTCTTGAAATGATAAAGCATATGTGAAAAATGTGACTTTTTCTTCAATTTTTGAATATTAAAATGGCTATACAAAAATTCACCCACTCTGGTACTCTTGCCTAGAAAATCCCATGGACAGAGGAGCCTGGTGGGCTGCAGTCCATGGGGTTGCTAAGAGTCAGACACGACTGAGCGACTTCACTTTCACTTTGCACTTACATGCATTAGAGAAGGAAATGGCAACCCACTCCAGTGTTCTTACCTGGAGAATCCCAGGGACGAGGGAGCCTGGTGGGCTGTCGTCTATGGGGTCGCACAGAGTCGGACACGACTGAAGGGACTTAGCAGCAGCATACAAAAATTCTCCAAATTTATGTTTTTTTAATGCTTACTAATGAGTGCCAGCTGTTACAGAGCAGTATAAGAAAATTGTTTAAAATGAAGTTAAAGACAACTAAGTGCTGCTAGAGCCATCTTACAGGAAAAAGAAAGAAAACAAAACTTTTGGTCAACCCAATACATGTGCCAATCTAAGAATGAGCCAGTTAAATGTATATTAGTGGGAAAAATATTGAGGCTGTTTGCTGTTCCAAACCAAATGAAATAAAAGGGAATGTATGTAATGGCTATATGATGTGAGCTGCATCATCACCAATGTACATCTATTAGAAAAGGGCCTGAGTATGGAACACTAAGGCTTTGAATACCAGCTTTCATTTATGATATAGAAAGTTCTTATTTGAACAGAGATTCATTCATCATGATTTCCAGAATGCTCTTCATTTTGTCAGTCATTCCAAATATCTTTAATTTTGAGAATGTGGAAGAATGCTATGAGAGAAACAAATATGTGTCTTTTTGCAAATAGAACTCTTTCCACAGATGAGTCATAATAGCATCTCCTGTTGGCAGAAAATGACTCTTCTCAAAAATGATTTATAGCATCATCAGCCTGAGGAGATGTTTATGATCCTGGCCCTTTATCCACACCTACAAACTCCTCATCCACTTTAGCTAGTGTGATGACACAGCTCACCTTTGGTCCTCTGAAGTTAACTGGGAAAACTCAGCTCCAGAACAAAACTAGTGACAGCTCCATTTTAAAAGTTCACTGGACAACATTAGGGCAGGTTAACTCATTCATCAAAGACTAGAATCTCTGCTTCCTATAGACTGTTACCCATGCTTGAATGAGATTCCTCCCATTCCACATGGGGCTGTTTGTACCAACACAGCTGATTTTCCACTGAAAGACTTCCTGTTTCTCCTTGCAGATTTTTTGGTTACCAGGTTCTGATAGGAAGTATGTCAGGAGCAAAGCTCCTGGTTTTCAGCACATCGGCCGGTTATTCACCATTGAAGAACTTAGAAAAGAAAATATCACTAGAATAAATGTTGACTATAAGAGGTTGTTCTACAATGGCTTGAAGTAAGTGTTTAACCCCTCTTGGCATGTGTTGCCTTTCTTGCCCAAAATCTGCATCCTAACCAAGTAATTGAGGTTCCCCCTCCCATCTCAGGATTTCTGGGTTTGGCCATCTTTGTAGAATTCCCAGATTTCCTCTTGTTATCCTTTTCTCCCTATCTGCCCTAAAATGTTTATCAAAGGGTAGGCTCTGTTATTGGAACATAGTCTACGAACCCTTCTCCTGTCCTCCAATCAACCCACTTTTGAGTATTCCTGGTATTTTTCTTTTTCTACAATGTAAGTACTGAAAAGTCAGAACTCAAAAAGTTATTGATTTCCTCTTCCAGATTCCAGTACCTTATAAATGGCTTTGTGATCCCAATATCCAGATCTCTTATAGTAATAGTAAATAACATAGCTAAATCATTGTTTTAAAAAATTTGAGACAGCTAAGTATGAGAAGAAAGAAAAATCATTAATCATAGCATTTATAATTATTTTTGTTAGAAATACATTTTCAGAATTAAAAGTACCTGATAGTCAAGTAACATTTTAAATTTTATTAATCACTGTTTACATTAATCCATATACCCTTTCTGTTAGATTTTAAGGTATTTTTTTCAGACAATTCTAAATTCATCAGAGACAGAGTTTCCTTTGAGATATAGATGTAGCTAAATAAGCATACCCTTTTAGGCTACACTTGCTCAGTGCTGCAACAGAGGCCATTCAGTATCATGGTGATCCAAGCCTATGCCCCAACCAGTAACACTGAAGAAGCTGAGGTTGAACGGTTCTATGAAGGCCTACAAGACCTTTTAGAACTAACAACCCCAAATGATGTCCTTTTCATGCAAGGCTGTGGTCCATGTGATCAGACTGGCTAGTTTTCTGTGATTATGTGTGTCTGCCCTCTATGCCCTCTCACAACACCTACCGTCTTACTTCGGTTTCTCTTACCTTGGAAGTACGATATCTCTTCACAGCTGCTCCAGCAAAGCACAGCCACTGTGCTGAATGGTTGAATGGTTCTATGAAGACCCACAAGACCTTTTAGAACTAACACACCCCAAAGATGTCCTTTTTATTATACGGGACTGGAATGTAAAAGTAGGAAGTCAAGAAACACCTGGAGTAACAGGCAAATTTGGCCTTGGGTATGGAATGAAGCAGGGCAAAGACTAATAGAGTTTTGCCAAGAGAACACACTGCTCATAGCAAACACCCTCTTCCAACAAGGCAAGAGAAGATTCTACACATGGACATCACCAGATGGTCAACACTGAAATCAGACTGATTATATTCTTTGCATTCAAAGATGGAGAAGCTCTATACAGTCAGCAAAAGCAAGACCAGGAATCTGACTGTGGCTCAGATCATGAGCTCCTTATTGCCAAATTCAGATTTAAATTGAAGAAAGTGGGGAAACCACTAGACCATTCAGGTATGACCTAAATCAAATCCCTTATGATTATACAGTGAAAGTGAGAAATAGATTTAAGGGGACTAGATCTGATAGACAGAGTGCCTGATGAACTATGGACATTGTATAGGAGACAGAGACCAAGACCATCCCCATGGAAAAGAAATTCAAAAAGGCAAAATGGCTGTCTGGGGAGGTCTTAGAAATAGCTAGGAAAAGAAGAGAAGTGAAAAAAATAAAAAGGAGAAAAGGAAAGATATAAGCATCTGAATGCAGAGTTCCAAATAGCATGAAGAGATAAGAAAGTGATCCTTCTTCAGCGATCAATGCAAAGAAATAGAGGAAAAGAACAGAATGGGAAAGACTAGAGATCTCTTCAAGAAATACAGAGATACCCAGGGAACATTTCATGCAAAGATGGGCTTGATAAAAGGCAAAAATGGTATGGACCTAACAGAAGCAGAAGATATTAAGAAGGGTTGGCAAGAATACACAGAAGAACTGTAAAAAAAGATCTTCATGACCCAGATAATCACAATGGTATGATCACTCACCTAGAGCCAGACATCCTGGAATATGAAGTCAAGTGGGCCTTATAAAGCATCACTAGGAACAAAGCTAGTGGAGGTGGTGGAATTCCAGTGAGGCTGTTTCAAATCCTGAAAGATGATGCTGTGAAAGTGCTGCACTCAATATGCCAGCAAATTTGGAAAACTCAGCAGTGGTCACAGGACTGGAAAAGGTCAGTTTTCATTCCAATTCCAAAGAAAGGCAATGCCAAAGAATGCTCAAATTACCGCGCAATTGCACTCATCTCACATGCTAGTAAAGTAATGCTCAAAATTCTCCAAGACTGGCTTCAGCAATACGTGAACTGTGAACTTCCACATGTTCAAGCTGGTTTTAGAAAAGGCAGAGGAACCAGAGATCAAATTGCCAGCATCCGCTGGATCATGGAAAAAGCAAGAGAGTTCCAGAAAAACTCTGGAACTACTTCTGCTTTATTGACTATGCCAAAGCCTTTGACTGTGTGGATCACAATAAACTGTGGACAATTCTGAAAGAGATGGAAATACCAGAACACCTGACCTGCCTCTTGAGAAACCTATGTGCAGGTTAGGAAGCAACAGTAAGGACTGGACATGGAACAACAGACTGGTTCTAATAGGAAAAGGAGTACGTCAAGGCTGTGTATTGTTCAGCCTCCTTACTGATTATATATCTATTTATATTTTCTAATTCTTCATGATACAGTCTTGGTAGGTTTCTTGATTATAGGAATTTGTCCTTTTCACCTTGGCTATCCAATTTGTTGAGATACAGTTGGTCATTCTGCTATATCCTTTATAATCCTTTTATTTCTGTAAAACTTGTAATAATGTGCCCACTTTCATTTCTGATTCAGTAATATGAGTCTCTTTTCTTTATCATAGTACCTCTCGCTAAAAGCTTATTAATTTTGTTGATGTTTTCAGAGAACTAACTTTGAGTTTCTTTGATTTTCTTTATTGGTTTTCTGTTCTTTATTTTGTTTATGTCTTTCCTAGTCTTCATTATTTTCTTCCTTTTGCTATGGGGCTCAATTTGTTCTTCTTTTTCTAGTTTCTTAAGTTGTAGTTATATAGTTGATATGAAGTTTTTCCTGTTTTTTGAAAATTCTTCTTTCCTTTCACTTTTATTAAAATATGCATATAGCTCTGTACATTGAAGTTGTATAGCATACATAATCAATTTACTTACATTCATCATTAAATTATTATCACAAGAAGTTGGATGAATATCCATCATCTCATATAGTTGCATAATTGGAGAAATAGAAGGTTTTTCCTTGTGATGAGAACTCTTAGGATTTCCTCACTTGACAGCTTTCACATGTAACATACAGCAATGTTAATTATATTTTTCACTTTGTGCATAGTATTTCTTTTTAAACATTTTTAATTGAAATATGGTTGATTTACAATGTAGTGTTAGTTTCAGGGGTACAGCAAATTGTTTTGTGTGTATACACACACACACACACACTATGTATATATTTATTTAATTTTTCTAATTGTTTTCCATTTTAGGTTGTTACAAGTTTTGAATGTAATTTCATGTGCTATACACAAGTTCCATTCTTGTTTATTTTATATTTGATAATGTTTATATCTTAATCCCCAACTCTTAAGTTTCCCTGCCCACCATTTCCCCTTAGGCAACCATAAATTTAATTTTTTTATGTTTCTGTTTTGTAAATAAATTTGTTTGTAACATTTTTCAGATTCCATTAAGGTGATATAATATGATATTTTTCTTTTGCTGTCTGACTTCACTTAATATGACCATTGCTTGGTTCATCCATGTTATTGCAAATGGCATTATGTCATTCTTTTATGACTGAGTAATATTCCATTGTGACACACACACACCATAGTATCTTTATACATGTATCTGTTAGTGGACATTTAGATTGCTTTCATGTCTTGGTTGTTGTAAAGACTGCTGATGTGAACACTGGGTACACATACCTTTTGAAGATTTTTTTCTCTGAGTGTATGCCCAAATGGGATTGCTGAATCATATGGTAAGTATATTTTTAGCTTTCTAAGAAAACTCCATACTGTTCTCCTCAGTGGCTGTACCAATTTACATTCCCACTAGGAATGTGGGAAGATTCCCTTTCCTCCACACCTTCTTCAGCATTTATTGTTTGTAGATTTTTTGATAATGGTCATTCTGACTATTGTGCAGTGATGCCTCATAGTTTTTTTTTTTTTTAATTTTATTTTTACTTTATTCTACTTTACAATACTGTATTGGTTTTGCCATACATTGACATGAATCAGCTGCAGGTGTACATGAGCTCCCAATCCTGAAACCCCCTCCCACCTCCCACCCCATATCATCTCTCTGGATCATCCCCGTGCACCAGCCCCAAGCATCCTGTATCGAACATAGACTGGTGCTTCGTTTCTTGAAGTGCCTTGTAGTTTTTATTTGCATTAAAACACTGATGCTGGGAAAGATTGAAGGCAGGAGGAGAAGGGGACAACAGCATTTGAAACAGTTGGATGGCATTACCAACTTGATGGACTTGAGTCTGAGCAAGCTCCAGGAGTTGGTGATGGACAGGGAAGCCTGGCGTGCTGCATTCCACCGGTCACAAAGAGTCAGACATGACTGAGTGACTGAACTGAACTGAATAATTAGTGATGTTGAGCATGTTTTCATGTACATTTTGGCCATCTGCATGTCTTCTTTGGAAAAATGCCTATTTAGATTTGCTGCCCATTTTTTGATTGGATTGTTTGCTTTTTTGCTATTGAGCTTCATGAGCTATTTGTATATTTTGTAGCTTAATATCTTGTCAGTCACTTAATTTGCAAATATTTTTTCCTATTCTGTGGGTTGTCCTTTCATTTATTTATGGTATCCTTTGCTGTGCAAAAGGTTTTAAGTTTAATTATGTTACATTTATTATTGTTTTTATTTTCATTACTCCTGGAGATGATTGAAAAAAGATGTGATTTATGTCAGAGAGTATCCTACCTATGTATTCTTCTAACACTTTTATAGTGGCTTGCCTTATGTTTAGATCTTTATTTTATTTTTGTGTATTGTATTAGAGAATGTTCTAATTTCATTATTTTGCTTCTAGCTATCTAGTTTTCCAGCACCACTTATTGAAGAGACTGCCTTTTCTCCATTATGTAGTCTCGCCTCCTTTGTTGAAGATTAATTGACCATACATGTGTGGGTTTATTTCTGTTCGTTACATCCTGTTCCATTTATTTATGCTTCTGTTTTTGTGCCAGTACTATACTATTTTGATTACAGAGCTTTGTAGTATAGTCTGAAGTGAGGGACTGTGACCTCCAGCCCCTTTGTTCTTAAGATTGTTTTAGCTCTTTGAGGTATTTTGTGTTTGTGTACAAATTTTTAAATTTTTGTTCTAGTTCTGTGGAAAGTGCCATTGGTAATTTGATAGGGATTTACCTGAATCTGTGTATTGCCTTGGGTAGTATGGCCATTTTAACAAATTATTGACAATGGGAATTTTGCATAAGCTAACACCTGTGACCAGCAATTTGTTATGTAAGTGAATATTAATACATCTCCAGTCAGTAACATTTGGGTAACAAAAAACTTATTGATAGGTCTGTGGCCAGTAAGTTAACAGTATTGATTTTTCTATTCCAAGAGCACAGTATATCTTTCCATTCTTTTTGTTCTATCTTTAGTTTCTTTCACTAGCATTTTAACAGTTATTGAAGTACAGGCCTTTTGCCTCCTTAGGTAGGTTAAATCCCAGGTATATTATTGTTTTTGATGCAGTGGGTGAATGGGATTGGTTCTTTAGTTTCTCTTTCAGATATTTTGCTGTTATTGTTTAGAAGTCCAATGGATTTATACACATTAATTTTGCATTTTGCAGTTTTACTGAATTTATTGATGAGTCCTGGTGATTTTCTGGTAGTGTCTTTAGGATTTTCTGTGGAAAATATGTCATCTACAGACATTGACAGTTTTACTTCTTCTTTTCAGTTTGGATTCATTTTATTTCTTTTTTCTGTTATTGCTGTGTCTAGGACTTCCAAACCTATGTTGGATGAGAGTGATGGGAGTGGGTCTTCTTCTCTTATTCCTGATCTGATCTTAGAGGAAGTGCTTTCAGCTTTTTAATTTTAAGTATGATGTTAGTCATGGATTTGTCATATATGTGGCCTTTATTATGTTGAGGTATGTTCCCTGTTTTCTCACTTTCTTAGTTTTTCTTATCAATGGATGTTTAAATTTATCAAAAGCTTTTTCTGCATCTATTGAGATGATCATATGGGTTTTATTCTTCAGTTTCTTAATGTGGTATATCACAATATTTGATACTATTGAAAAATTATTGCAATTCTGGGATATATCCCACTTGATCATGGTATATGAACCTTTTAATGTATTGTTGGATTTGGTTTGCTCATATTTTGTTGAGAAAATTTGCACCTGTGTTCTTCTGTGACATTGATGATATTGTTTGAAAGGAAGACTTTTAAGCTCATTGTGTCAGGCTGCCATCACTCTGATACCAAAAGCACACAGAGATATCACAGAAAAGAAAATTACAGGCCAATATTACTAATGAACATAGATGCAAAACTCCTCTGATTTTTTAAATGTAAGCATCAATAGCTATGGAATTTTGGTGCATCCCACAAATTTTGGTTTTTTCATTTTCATTCATCTCCATGTATTTTCTCATTTCCCTTGTGATTTCTTTCTTTATCCATTAGTTTATTGAAAGTGTATTGTGTGCTTAGGCACTCAGTCATGCCAAACTCTTTGTGACCCCATGGACTCTAGCCCTCCAGACTCCTCTGTCTATGGGGATTCTCCAGGCAAGATTACTGGAGCTGGTTGCCATGCCCTCCTCCAGGGGATGTTCCCAACCCAGGGATCAAACCCAGGTCTCTTGGATTGCAAGTGGATTTGTTACCATCTGAGCCACCAGGGAAGCTCAGGAAGTGTGTTAAGTCCCACGAATATGTGAATTTTCCAATTTTCCTTTTGTTAGACTTCTAACTTTATTGTGTGTGGTTGGATAGGTTACTTTGATATTTATCTTTTTATATCTGTTGAGACTTAATTTGAATTCCGTGGTCCTCAGACGGAAAAGTGTCTGCCCACAATGTGGGAGACCTCGTTTCGATCCCTGGGTTGGGAAGATCCCTTGGAGAAAGAAATGGTAAGCCTCTCTAGTACTCTTGCCTGGAAAATTCCATGAACTGAGGAGCCTGATAGGCTACAGTCCATGGGGTCACAAAGAGTCGGACACGACCTAGCGACTTCACTTTCAGTTTCATATCTAAATAGGGAATTGTCACATGTGTATTTGAGAAGAATGTGTATGCTGTTATTGGGTTGAGGATTCTGTGTCTTAGAAATAGTTAGTTTCTTGTGCTGATTAAGTCCCCTCTTTCCCTGCTTATCTTCTGTCTGATTGTTCTGTTCATACTGAGAGTGGGATATTAAAATTTCCAACTATTATTATACAGCTTCAGTTCTGTCAGTGTTTACTTTGTAAATTTTACTGTTCTGTCATTAGGCAGATACATGTTTTTATTAATATATCTTCTTGATATATTCAAGCTTTTATTATTATATAATGTCTTTATTTTCCACATATAAACTTTTTTGACATAGTGCCTGTTTTGTCTGTTGTTAGTATAGCCACCCATGATCTTTTTAGTTACTGTTTGCATGGAATATCTTTTCTGTCCTTTCACTTGCAATCTATTTGTGCCTTTGGATCTAAAATGAGCCTCTTGTAAACAGCATAAAGACGGGTCATATATTTTTATGCATACTACCAATCTGTTTATTTGATTGGGGAGTTTAATTTATTTACATTTAAAATAATTACTTAAAAGAGAGAAGACTATTGTCAAGTTTTTACTGCTGTCGTTTTTGTAAATATTGTGTCTGTTATCAGTTATTTTAATATATCTTATAATTTCCCCCCTTATTTTCTACTTTACTCTTTTCCTTTATGTTTCATTTTTTTGTAGTAAAATACTTAAATCCTTTTGTTTCCCTTTTTATGCGTTTTATACCTAAGTTTTTGTGGTTACCATGGGAATTACACTTACCATCCTAAAGTTATAATACTGTGATTGAATTTTTACCAGCTTAAATTCAGTAACATGCAATAATTCTTCTCCTTTATAACTCCAATTTCACTTATTGATGTCAGAAAAATTTATCTTTATATATATTATGTGCCTCAGAGATAAACTAATAATTCTTACAAATGCAATAGTTTCTCAAATTATGTAGAAGACAACATGTGGAGTTGATAAAACAAAGTTACAAAATTAGTAGCTGTTAGACAAATAATTCTGACTTTCTCCTTTTACTAAAGTATGTGTGAAATAAAGACTATAGTTACAAAATTGTTAAAAAATAATACTAGCTTTTATATTTGCCATTGACTTTTATTGAGATCTTTATGTGTCTGTAAGACTTTGACTTACTGTCCCTTGACTACCGGATGCGAAGAACTGACTCATTGGAAAAGACCCTGATGCTGGGAAAGATTACTGGTGGGAGGAGAAGGGGACAACAGGATGAGATGATTGGATGTCATCACTGATTCAATGGACATGAGTTTGGGTAAACTCCGGGAGTTGGTGATGGACAGGGAGGCATGGCATGCTGCAGTCCATGGGGTCGCAAAGAGTTGGACACAACTCAGTGACTGAACTGAACTGGAGGATTCTCTTGAGTTTTTCCTACAGGGTTGGTCTAGTGGTCATGAACTCCTTCAGCTTTAGTTTTTTGGGGAATGTCTTAAATTTCCCTTTGTGCCTGTGAATTTCCAACAGGACAAATGTTATTCTCTGTTATGCAACTTTTTATCTCTACATATATAGGAAACTGTTATACCTTTAGAGGTCAGAACCTTGAGAATGGGTTATCCTGAGCATTTCAGGCTATGGGCAACATTCTTGCTTGTCTCAAAAGCAACAGAATACACAGATTAAAGTAAAAAAAAAGAAAAAGGTTTTGCTGGGTTTATAAATCTTGGTTGACAGTTTTTTTCTTTTAACACTTTTGAATATTTGGACCCACTGCCTACTGTCTGCCAAAGCCTGATGAGAAGTCTGAGAATATTATTGAGGATATCTTTTATGTGGCAAGTTGCTTCTCTTGGTGATTTCAAGATTCTTTCTTTGCCTTTGGCTTTTGAAAATTTGATTATAGTGTGTCATAGGGTGTATCTCTTTGAGTTCACCTTACTTAGAGTTCACTGGATATTTACATTCATATCTTTTATCAAATTTGGGCATTCAGTGATTATTTCTTCAAATATTCTCTCTGCCTCTTTCACTCTTCTTCTTTTGGAACCTAAAAATGCATATATTGACTTGTTTTATGATGTCCCACAGATATCTTAAGCTCCGTTCCCTTTTCTTCAATCTTTTTTGCTTCTTTTCTTCAGAATCATAAATATTGATCTATCTTCTAGTTCACTGATTCTTTCTTCTGCCTGATCAAATCTGCCTTTGAATCTTAATAGTCAGTTTTCCATTACAGTTATTGTGATTTTCAGCTCTAGAATTCAGCTCTAGTATTTTCTAGGTTTTCTGTCTCTTTATTAATGTTTCCATTTTCTTTATATATTTAAAAACTCTATCTACATCTTCCTTTAGTTCTCTGAGTATCTTTGGGATGGAAAAGTTTTTGTCTTGTGTATCAGCCATCAGCTCTTTTCCAGGAGCAGTTTTTTTAGATTTAGTTTTTCCTTTGAATGAACCATACTTTCTTGTTTCTTTTTACACTCTGTGATTTTTCTTAAAAACTGGATATTTGAAAATAATTATCTGACAACTCTTGAAATCAGATTCTCCCTTTTCATCAGGATTTGTTGCTTTTTGTTATTTGTTTGTATTTTGGCTGTCTCTATGCCAACAGTCAGCCTGGGGGAATAAACTTAAGGTCTTCTCGCGTCTCTAATGTGCCTTTCCCTGGACATATGTGGTCACTTTGTAACTTTCCCCATATATATAATTGCCTTTCAGTGCCCTAATCTTAATGTCTGGCTCCCAAAAGGGGAAAAGACATAACTGAAAGATGGGAAAGAAAGAACACTGGACCTTTAAACCACTGGAAATCATTTTAATGGGAAGAGGAAAGATTGCTACAGTTGTGATGCTGGGGAGCAGGGAGGCAGTGAGGAAGACAAAGTGCTTGCACGCCTCTTTCTGTGCACATCTGTGGCCAGAAGCAGCAATCACTGATCAGAGCACAGATCCCCAGTAATTGGAGGATAGTGACCTTTTTCACACCTTGGCTCTCATAAGCTGTGTGTAAACTGCTCTAGGAACATGGGCACACCTGCCTGTCATGGGGCTGGGAGTGTGGAATGGGTAACTACTACTGTGTTAATTGCTGAAATTGACCACAATCCAAGCCAGGCTTCAGCAATACATGAACCGTGAACTTCCAGATGTTCAAGCTGGTTTAAAAAAGGCAGAGGAACCAGAGATCCAATTGCCAACATCTACTGGATCATCTAAAAAGCAAGAGAAAAACATTTATTACTGCTTTATTGACTATGCCAAAGCCGTTGACTGTGTGGATCACAATAAACTGTGGAAAATTCTGAAAGAGATGGGCGTACCAGACCTCCTGACCTGCCTCTTGAGAAACCCGTATGCAGGTCAGGAAGCAACAGTTAGAACTGGACATGGAACAACAGACTGGTTCCAAATAGGAAAAGGAGTACGTTAAGGCTGTATATTGTCACCCTGCTTATTTAACTTCTATGCAGAGTACATCATGAGAAATGCTGGGCTGGAAGAAGCCCAAGCTGGAATCAAGATTGCCAGGAGAAATATCAATAACCTCAGATATGCAGATGGCACCGCTCTTATGGCAGAAAGTGAAGAACTAAAAAGCCTCTTGATGAAAGTGAAAGAGGAGAGTGAAAAAGTTGACTTAAAGCTCAACATTCAGAAAACTAAGATCATGGCATCTGGTCCCGTCACTTCAAGGCAAATAGATGGAAAAACACTAGAAACAGTGGCTAACAATTTTTTTGGATGGGGCTCCGAAATCACTGCAGATGTTGATTGCAGCCATGAAATTAAAAGACGCTTACTCCTTAGAAGGAAATTTGTGACCAACCTAGACAGAATGTTAAAAAGCAGAAACATTACTTTGCCAACAAAGGTCTGTCTAGTCAAGGCTATGGTTTTTCTAGTGGTCATGTATATGAGAGTTGGACTATAAAGAAAGCTGAGTGCTGAAGAATTGGCACTTTTGAACTGTGGTGTTGGAGAAGACTCTTGAGAGTCCCTTGGACTACAAGGAGATCCAACCAGTCCATCCTAAAATGACTCATTGGAAAAGACCCTGATGCTGGGAAAGATTGAGGGCAGGAGGAGAAGGGGATAACAGAGGATGAGATGGTTGGATGGCATCACCGACTCAATGGACATGAGTTGAGTAATCTCAGGGAGTTGGTAATGGACAGGGAGGCCTGGTGTGCTGCTGTTCATGGAGTTGCAAAGGGTCAGACACGACCGAGCGACTGAACTGAACTGAACTATAACTTATTAACTATAACATTTAGAACTTCAATAGACTCCATAGTATAAAAATATTAATAGTTACAATAGATTCGCCAGTGTAATTGTCCAGGATGAGATCCGGTTCCTGGGGCTTCATTTTCTGCTATCTTCTGAGAATTGTTTGCCATGAATATAAGTTTTACTTCTATGGGATTAATGGCTAGAATTAATGGCAAGAACGGATTAATGGATTAATGGCAAGAATGCAATTGCTGGGGTATGGTAGTTTTAGAAGTTTTATAAGAAATTTTATAAATTTTATTTAGTTGGTAAGACACTTCCAAACATTTTCAGAGGGCCTGTATCTCTTTACCTCCCACCAGAAATGTATGATGATTCAGAGCCTCTCTGTCCTTACCAGTTTTTGCCATTGTCATTATTATTATTATTATTTTTTTTGCTTTGAGAAAATTTTTATTGCACATCATTGAATTAATTTGTTTGAATAAACAGCACACAAAACAAAGATTTGCGTTGTGAAAATCCCTGACGCTTCTAATCAGCAATCTGCAAGGCGTGGAGACTTTGGTTTTGTGTCGTTTTAAGTCATACATTTCCATTTATTTTTAGATTTTGAACATAATTGTTTTCCAAAATATTTTTTAACCTACCTTGGGATTTATTTATATCTATTAGTCCATAGTTCATTCTGTTATTGTAAATCAATGTTAACCCATTTAATGTACCAACACTGAATAGAAATTATTTTGCCATATAATTGTTTTATGGATATTGAAATATCTGATATGAAAATTAAAGTTTTCAATATTTTAAATCTAACATTTTATAAGTAATAGTTTTTGGTTTGTTTTCCTTTTATTTTTTATTGAAGGATAATTGCTTTATAGAATTTTATTTTCTGTCAAACCTCAACATGAATCAGCCATAGGTATACCTATAGCTCCTCCCTTTTGAACCTCCCTCTTTCCCCATCCCAACCCTCTGGTTTAACACAGGGCCCCTGTTTGAGTTTCCTGAGCCATACAACAAATTCCCCTTGGTTATCTATTTTACATATGATAATGTAAATTTCCATGTTACCCTTTCTATACATCTCACACTCTCCTCCCCTCTCCCCATGTCCATAAATCTATTCTCTATGTCTGTTTTTCCATTGCTGCCCTGTAAACAAGTTCTTCACTACCATTCTTCTAGGTTCCGAATATATGTGTTAGAATACGATATTCATCTTTCTTTTTCTGACTCACTTGTAGCTCTAGGTTCATCCACCTCATCAGAACTGACTCAAATGCATTCCTTTTTATGGCAGAGTAATATTCCATTGTGTATATGTAGCAAAACTTCTTTATCCATTCATCTGTCGATGGATGGATATCCATGGGCATGGACATGCTTCCATGTTATAGCTATTGTAAATAGTGCTGCAGTTAACAATGAGATACATGTGTCTTTTTCAATGTTGGTTTCCTAAGGGTATATGACTAGGAGTAGGATTGCTGGATCATATGGTGGTTTTTACCATGGTTCCTGACCCTGAAATTCTACTCTTCTGTGAGAATGAATGTGCCCCCAATGGACCTGGTACCTCATGCAGTGTTCGCAAGGCTGTGCAAGTACTAAAAAAAAAAAAATCAGTCCTTGTGGGATCGGACATGCATTTGATATGCACTTTAATTTTCATAGATATATAGAATACTCTTTCAACTTTGTCCTTTAATACTAAAGAAAAGGAGAAAACCTATACATGAGTACTAAAAAATCTGATCTTCTCCAGAAATCAAAACAGTATCAAATAATAGTTGTCCTTTAGAACCAAATATGTGACTGTTAGCTGGTGATTTTTTTTCTTTCTCATTCTTTCTTTTGAAAGTGAAAGTCAGTTGAGTCCAACTTTTGTGACCCCATGGACTGTAGCCCGCCAGTCTCCTCTGTCCATGGAATTTTGAATTTTCCAGGCAAGAATACTGGAGTGGGTTGCCATTTCCTACTCCAGCCATTGTCATTTTTACTGTAGCCATTCTATAGGTGTGTAATGATATCCCACTGTGGTTCTAATTTTCATTCTCTGGTGGGTAATGATACTGAACATCTTATCATGTTCTTAGTTGCCTGGGTCTGTCTTCTTTGGTGAAATGTCTTATCATTCTTAACTGAATTTTATTGTTGAATTTTTAGAGTTCTTTCTGTATTATAAATATAATCCTTTGTTGGGTATTTTGTTTGCATATATTTGTCCCGGTCTATTTCTGGTCTGTAGCATCTCCTACACAGTCTTCCACAGAACAAGAGTTTTAAAATTTTGATTAGGTCTAACATCAGTTTTCCCTTTATGAATCGTGCTTTTTACTGTTGAGTCTAAGAGTTCTTTTTCTAGCCCACAGGTCTTGATTTTTCCTGAAAGTTTTATAGTTTGCATTATATATTTATCTATGATCCATTTGAGTCAATTTTTATATGAAGTGTGTGTGTGGTGTTAGGTTGAAAATTTTTTTCCTTTTTTTTTTTTTTGCCTATGCCTGTACGTTTTTTGGCCAATTGCTCTAGCCCAGTTTGTTGAAAAATTTCTCCTTATCCCATTAAGTTGCTTTTGGACCTTTGTAAAAATCATTTTGACATTTGTGTGGGTCTATTTATGGGCTTAAAATTATGTTTCACTGTTCCATATGTCTGTTCCTTCCCTAATACCACATTGCTTTGATTACTGTAGCTATACAGTATGCCTTAATACTGGGTGCAATGATTCTCTCTCACTTTATTCTTCCTTTTCAATATAGTTTTAGTTAACTTTGGACTGAGCCTTTTGACATACATTTTAGAATCAGTTAGGACAGAGAAGCCTGGAAGGCTACAGTCAATAGGGTTGCAAAGAGTCGAACATGACTGAAGCGACTTAGCACACACACATGCACAAGTTAATTGTACAGAAAAAAAACAGACAAACCAAGGAAAACTTGGTGGTATTTTGATAAGAATTTGATTAACCTACAGATCAGTTTGAGGAGAATTGACATCTGTTTGATGTTGACTTTTCCAATTCATAAATACGTGTGTTTCTTCACTTTAAAAAGATTCCAGTTTGGGCTTATAGATCCTATGCTTCTTAATACCTATGTATTTACATTTCTTTGGGGTGATTGTTAATGGTATATTGTGTTTCAGTTTCCATAGGCTCATTATTAATAGATAAAAATTGTGAATGCTTTTTGTGTGTTGGCTTCAAAAATTTTTACTACTGTTTCCTTATTTCTGTTGCCTAATCTTCTGGTGATCTGAAGAATTGTCTTAGAGATAGTTCTAGCATACTGGGTAACTAATTGCAAGCACTGTGTGAAAATGGTAGTATTATTTTTATCTTACAGTTTATATACTGAGCCTAACAGCCAGCGAAGCTAGTACAAGACAAACCTAGATTCAAATGTAGACTGGCACATAGCTGTTTCCAATAAGCTATGTCATCTCAGGGTTAAGCAAAATTTTTGAAGGGATTTACATTTTATATTTTGTGAGAAGTTTTCCCTGAAAATGACAACTTGATTAGAATTACTAGATGCTCTACTTACTTTCTGTCTCTATAGACAGTGCACAAATATCTACCAACATGCAGGTGGTGCTAGTGGTGAAGAACCCACCTGCCAGTGCAGGAGACATAAGAGATGTGGGTTCGATGCCTGGGTTGGCAAGATCTCCTGAAGGAGGAAATGGCAACCTACTCCAGAATTCTTGCCTGGAAAATCCCATGGACAGAGGAGCCTGGTGGACTATAGTCCATGGGGTTGAAAAGAGTTGGATATGACTGAAGTGACTTAACATGTCCTGCATAGGGAAATTTGGGTTCCATTTTCCCTAGTAAGTGCTTTAAAAAATTCTTTATATTTGAAGTATAAATATTTACCATATTGGTATTCACTTCTTTTTTCCTTCAGTTAACTGTTTATGAAGCAGGTAATGGGTATACAGTGATGAGTAACACAGAATCTCTGCTTTTAATTTGCTACAATCAAGTAAAGAAGACTGATAGGAAAGCAGATAGTGTAATAGGTGTTAAGCATTCTGATGGAAGTAAGTACATTTGCTACACAATAGTGTACTGAAGCTGGTGATATCAGCTTATGGATGCAAATTGTAGGAATATTTACACGACATGAGTCACATTCAACTCTTTGCAACCCCATGGACTGTAGCCTGCCAGGCTTCTCTGTCCATAGAATTTTTCAGGCAAGAATACTGGAGTGGATTGCCTTTTCCTTCTAACAGGGCTTTCCTGTTTCCTCCCTCCCTCCCTCCCTCTCTTTCTTCCTTTTTTGTCTTGGGGCATGTACTTTACTAAAATACTACTATTACTGTTAATATAGAGAACAAGCTTATAGTTACCAAAGAGAAAGCGGGGAGGGATAACTTTAGAAGTTTGGAATTAAAATAAACACACTACTATATTTAAAATAGCTAGCCAAAAAGGACCTAGTGTACAGCAACAGGAACCTATACTCAAGATCTTATAGTAACCTACAATGGAAAAGTATCTAAAAAGAATATAAATTTAGATATAGGTAGGCAATGGCAACCCACTCCAGTATTCTTGCCTGGAAAATCCCATGCTGGAGGAGCCTGGTGGGCTGCAGTCCATGGGGTCGCTAAGAGTCGGACGTGACTGAGCGACTTCACTTTCACTTGTCACTTTCATGCATTGGATAAGGAAATGGCAACCCACTCCAGTGTTCTTGCCTGGAGAATCCCAGGGACAGGGGAGTCTGGTGGGCTGCTGTCTATGGGGGTCGCACAGAATCGGACATGACTGAACCGACTTAGCAGCAGTAGCAGCAGCAGTATATACTAAGAATCACTTTGCTATAAACCTGAAACTAACATAACATTGTAAATCAACTATATTTTAATAAAAATTAAAAATAGAAAAATACTACTGTTGGTACAGGAGCAAAGGTATTAAATCTAGTCCTTTGTCCTCATTGAAATGAGCTAATTCAGCATGTTGTATCATAAGATGTTACATGACCAACTCCTTCTTGTGATTTAAGAAAACACCTTTTACAAATATGGTGACCAATTCCCTTTTAGATGATGAGTGTGAGATTAAGTCTTAATTTCCTGTGGGTTCTTTTTCTTCCCAGAGAATATAAAGCAGCTAACATCACGATCAACTTATATGTCGTCAATGAACCTTGGCTCTTCTCACTGGCCTGGTGCTCCAGGATTCACTCAGTGACCACAGACAATATTCAGGTCCTGAAGGAGATAAATCACCCTTACTACTTCATGGTGAGCTGGTTGTCCAGATTGTTCTTCCAAATCTAGTACAATAGGAGTCTCTGTTCCCTCTCCACCCTACATTGCCCACTGTGCAGTCTCCAGGGGAGCTAGTTAAGAGCAGAGACTTATGTGACACTGGAGAGGGGGCATTCTTTATTCTCTCACCCAGATTCTTCTGTGATTTTCAGGCAGAAATTGTTATTATTGGTATAATCATCACTCTTTATTGAATCCTCACAATGTGCCTTTTATGCATAATGTAATTCAGCCCTCTGGGTTAACCACTAGGAGTATCCCCATGGGAAATCTGAAATTTGATGTTATTAATAGCCTTGACATCATCACATGATGCAAGATTCAGGATCAGGTCTTGACTCCAGAGTTTTGTTACTGCAACCTCTCCTTTCTGAAGGCACAGCAATAATGATAGTGACATGAGGTTTGTGGAGAAAATCCAGTGTCACTTCAGTTCATTTATTCAGTTGTGTCCGACTCTTGGCGGCCCCATGAATCGTAGCACTGCCGAGAGCCAGCGTGAAGAACTCCGCCCATGGCAAAGGTCATGAGGAAGGAGGCTTGGCATATGCAAAGGCGGGATCAAGCCTCAGAAACCCCCTGTTCCCGAGCATCTACCCCCAAATCAGAGTTTGTTTTATGCTCTCACCTACACCTCTGACTTTATGAGGGGCTCTCCCCCATAACCATTTTTCTCGGAGAAGGAGTTAATTTGCAACTCCAGTTAATAAAAATTCCTGGGCATGACAAGAGTGTTTCAACTTACAAACTCCTCTGAAGGTCCTCTAGCCTGCCTGATCAGGTTCGTCCGGCCACATGAGATTGTTTATAGCCTCCCAACAGTGAGAGGCATGAGATGCTTTAAAACTTTCTAAATACAGACTCTTTTGAGAAGTTAGAAAATTATTAGTATAGTATAGTGGGTTGATTAGAAATTATATTGGTGAAGGGTTTTTTCATTTGTTGTGCCAATAATTACTGCTAATTCCCTACCCTGGGTGTAACAAGGGTGTCTCAGGTCAAACCTCTCTGCTGACAGACTAGATTGTGTGACAACCATTCAACCATAAAGAGCACAGAGAGTTTGGAGTATTTTGAAAGTCTTTTTTTTTTTTTTTAAGTGGACTCTTTTATTTTATTTTTTTCATTTTTTATTTTTCCTTTTTAAAAATATCTTTATCAGGTTTCAGTAGCAGGGTAATACTAGCCTCTACAGTGTATTAGGAAATGTTATTTTGCTTTTTTCTTTTTTTTTTTTGCATGTATTTTTTTTTTAATTACAATACTGTATTGTTTTGCCATACATTGACACGAGTCAGCCATAGGTGAACACAATCTCCCAATGCCGAAGCCCCCTCCCACCTCCCACCCCACATCCTCTACTTGAATCATCCTGTGCATCAGCCCCATGCATCCTGCATCCTACATTGAACATAGATTGGCGCTTCGTTTCTTACAGGAAAATATACATGTTTCATTGCCATTCTCCCAAACCATCCCACCCTTTCCCTCTCCCTAAGAGTCCAAAAGTCCACTCTATACCTCTGTGTCTCTTTGTTGTCTCACATATAGGGTCATCATTACTGTCTTTTAAATTCCATATATATGTGTCAGTATACTGTATTGGTGTTTTTCTTTCTGGCTTACTTCACTCTGTATAATTGGTTCCAATTTCATCCATCTCATTAGAACTGAGTCAAATTTATTCTTTTTAAGGGCTGAGTAGTATTCCATAGTGTATACGTACCACAGCTTTCTTATCCATTCATCTGCTGATGGACATCTAGGTTGCTTCCATGTCCTGGCTATTATAAACAGTGCTGCAATGAACATTGGGGTACATGTGTCTCTTTCAATTCTGAAAGTCTTAATTAGCATAGGGCTTTCTCATTGTTGAGTCAATGATTGCAGCCAGGCCTCCATATCCTTAGGTACCTGGGAATATATTAATCAATGTATTTGGAATATAGAAAAGGAAATATAGTAGTTTTTGATGTTAGCAATACTAGACTTTCTGAGTTAATGAATTTTCTCGTTTGTTATAGATCACTGTACTTTGTTACAAATCACTGTGTCCTTGCTATGTAAAAATGTAACTTTATCACTATCTTAAGACTAAATAAATCTTAAGGGGAACATTGGTGAAGGGTTTACATTTGTTGAGCCAATATTTGCTGCTAAATCTCCATATTTCTTGCCTTTATAATGAATATAACTAGCATATAGGAGAAATAAGTATTAACCTCAAAGATTAATCATGTTAAACCTTCAGTTCAGTTCAATCGCTCAGTCGTGTCTGACTCTTTGCGACCCCATGAATCAAAGCACGCCAGGCCTCCCTGTTCATCACCATCTCTTGGAGTTCACTCAGACTCACGTCCATCGAGTCGGTGATGCCACCCAGCCGTCTCATCCTCGGTCGTCCCCTTCTCCTCCTGCCCCCATTTCCTCCCAGCATCAGAGTCTTTTACAGTGAGTCAACTCTTCACATGAGGTGGCCAAAGTACTAGAGTTTCAGCTTTAGCATCATTCCGTCCAAAGACATCCCAGGGTTGATCTCCTTCAGAATGGACTGGTTGGATCTCCTTGCAGTCCAAGGGACTCTCAAGAGTTTTCTCCAACACCACAGTTCAAAAGCATCAATTCTTTGGCGCTCAGCTTTCTTCACAGTCCAACTCACATCCATACATGACCACTGGAAAAACCATAGCCTTGATAGACGAACCTTTGTTGGAAAAGTAATGTGTCTGCTTTTCAATATTCTGTCTAGGTTGGTCATAACTTTTCTTCCAAGGAGTAAGCATCTTTTTATTTCATGCCTGCAGTCACCATCTGCAGTGGTTTTGGAGCACCCCCAAAATAAAGTCTGACACTGTTTCCACTGTTTCCCCATCTATTTCCCATGAAGTGATGGAGCCAGATGCCAAGACCTTCATTTTCTGAATGTTGCGCTTTAAGCCAACTTTTTCACTCTCCTCTTTCACTTTCATCAAGAGGCTTTTTAGTTCCTCTTCACTTTCTGTTGTAAGGGTGGTGTCATCTGCATATCTGAGGTTATTGATATTTCTCCCGGCAATCTTGATTCCAGCTTGGGCTTCTTCCAGCCCACCGTTTCTCATGATATACTCTGCATAGAAGTTAAATAAGCAGGGTGACAATATACAGCCTTGACGTAGTCCTTTTCCTATTTGGAACCAGCCTGTTGTTCCATGTCCAGTTCTAACTGTTGCTTCCTGAACTGCATATAGATTTCTCAAGAGGTAGGTTAGGTGGTCTGGTATTCCCATCTCTTTCATAATTTTCCACAGTTCATTGTGATACACACAGTCAAAGGCTTTGGCATAGTCAATAAAGCAGAAGTAGATGTTTTTCTGGAACTCTCTTGCTTTTTTCCATGATCCAGCGGATGTTGGCAATTTGATCTCTGGTTCCTCTGCCTTTTCTAAAACCAGGTTGAACATCAGGGAGTTCACGGTTCATGTATTGCTGAAGCCAGTCTTGGAGAATTTTGAGCATTACTTTACTAGCATGTGAGATGAGTGCAATTGTGTGGTAGTTTGAGCATTTTTTGGTATTGCCTTTCTTTGAGATTGGAATGAAAACTGACCTTTTCCAGTCCTGTGGCCACTGCTGAGTTTTCCAAATTTGCTGGCATATTGAGTGCAGCACTTTCACAGCATCATCTTTCAGGATTTGAAATAGCTCAACTGGAATTTCACCACCTCCACTAGCTTTGTTCCTAGTGATGCTTTCTAAAGCCCACTTGACTTCACATTCCAGGATGTCTGGCTCTAGGTGAGTGATCATACCATCGTGATTATCTGGGTCATGAAGATCTTTTTTACAGTTCTTCTGTGTATTCTTGCCAACCCTTCTTAATATCTTCTGCTTCTGTTAGGTCCATACCATTTCTGTCCTTTATCAAGCCCATCTTTGCATGAAATGTCCCCTTGGTATCTCTAATTTTCTTGAAAAGATCTCTAGTGTTTCCCATTCTGTTCTTTTCTTCTATTTCTTTGCACTGATCACTGAAGAAGGCTTTCTTATCTCTTCTTGCTATTCTTTGGAACTCTGCATTCAGATGCTTATATCTTTCCTTTTCTCCTTTGCTTTATGCTTATATTCTTTTCACAGCTACTTGTAATGCCTCCACAGACAGCCATTTTGCTTTTTTGCATTTCTTTTCCATAGGGATGGTCTTGATCTCTGTCTCCTGTACAATGTCACGAACCTCTGTCCATAGTTCATCAGGCACTCGATGTATCAGATCTAGTCCCCTTAAATCTATTTCTCACTTTCACTGTATAATCATAAGGGATTTGATTTAGGTCATTCTTGAATGGTCTTGTGGTTTTCCCTACTTTCTTTAATTTAAGTCTGAATTTGGCAATAAGAAGCTCATGATCTGAGCCACAGTCAGCTCCCAGTCTTATTTTTGCTGACTCTATAGAGCTTCTCCATCTTTGGCTGCAAATAATATAATCAGCCTGATTTCAGTGTTGACTGTCTGGTGATGCCCACGTGGAGAGTCTTCTGTGTTGTTGGAAGAGGGTGTTTGCTATGACCAGTTCATTCTCTTGGCAAAACTTTATTCATCTTGATTCCAAAATGAATACTGTGTGTCCTAGGCAAAATGCTTTTGAAAAGGAGAGGGTGAATATCCAGCTACTGCTTATGGTTAAAGGAGTGGGGATCCGAATACCTGGTTTACATTGCAGCTAAATCCCATCATTTATCTATGAATAGAGCCCCAGCTAACCAGTTAGCTGCTATAGAGCCTGTATTTTTTTTTTTTTTTTTAATCAGCATAGAGCAGGATGACTGAGTCAGGTACAGTAGCCCACAACAGAAATCTGCTCTGTGAGCTAGGTCTTTCCCTACTACTGAATAAGATCTCACTCAGATTTCATAGTTTCTCTAGTCACTCAGAGATAATTTTTAAAGTTCTTTTTAATCACCAAAAAGCCTCAGCTCAGCATCACGTGTCTAATCCAGAGTAATAACCCAAAGTCAAAACTGCCTTGAACATTAAAGTTTTAGTCAGAGACACCTAAATGAGAAGCTTAAATATATTAGGTTGCTTTCTCCATAGCTTCAGCCTCACTGGCGCTTGTTTCTGACTTGATCAGAGTCAGGAGCAGGTGCGAGGTGATCAGGGCCAAGCACACAATCTCATCGGGCCAGTACTGCATTGAGGCCTTATGGTGGTAGTGTAAAACTGCCTACCCCTTCTCCCTTGGTGCCTTGGGCAGCACTCTGCTGATGACCTGCAAGGAAACTTTGGGTGGCAGGTCCCTTGGAATAGATGAAGCCTCTCCACTTGTCTGTCTCTGTACTATCTTCCTTCATGCATGGACTATATACTTTTCTAACAATTTTATTTTAAAAAATTGATTACAGAATAAACTTGTTCAGTATATAAAGTTAATCATTATAAAATGCATAAGTTAGAAAGCAGTATACCCCTCCATAATCCTATCCTTCTATATTAGTAATGTCTGATAGTTGTCCCTTCAGATCTATTAAGTAAAATTTTATTAAGTAAAATTTTCATTTTAATATTTGAATTGTTAATAAATTCATGTGAATCAAAATTCAGAGTGTAAAAGATGAAAGTCCAAAACTTCTTTCTACACCTGGCCTGGATTTGTTTTAAAGGACCCAAGATCAGTTTGTTCAGGAAGATGGAGCCAGTATCCCAGGGACTGTCCTAAGCAACCCTCACCCTTAGTTAGAATATGCAGGTTCAGATCCTGGCCACCTATTGTGTGAACTTGGAAATGTTAGTTAACCTGTCTTAGACTCAGTTTGCTTATTTGAAAACTGAGAATCAAAAGTACTACAATGGAAGCATTTTTATCCAATATAATCCTCTCTGCTTAATGGTCTGTTAATTCAAAATTTAAAATGAGGAATTGTGAAATAAATGATGTGTGGTCTGTTAGCATTTTTGTTGTTCAGTCTCCAAGTCTTGTCCAACTCTTCAAGACACCATGGACTGCAGCACCCCATGGCTTTCTTGTCCCTTACTATCTCCTGGAGTTTGCCCAAGTTCATGTCTGTTGAATTGGTGATGCCATCCAACCATCTCATCATATGTCACCCTCTTCTTCTGCTTTTAGTCTTTCCTAGCATCAGGGTGTTTTCCAGTGAGTCAGTTGTTTGCATCAGGTAGCTTTATCTAGGTCTTACCTTGTGGCTCATATGGTAAAGAATCCACCTGCAGTGTGAGAGACCTGGGTTCAATCCCTGGGTTGAGAAAATCCCCTGCAGGAGGGCATAGAAAGCCACTCCAGTATTCTTACCTGGAGAATCCCCATGGATAGAGGAGCCTGGCAGGCTGTAGTCCATGGGGTTGCAAAGACTCAGTCATGACTGAGTGACTAAGCACACAGCAGAGCTTCAGCCAGCCTCAGTCCTTTGAAAGTTCTTTTTGATATTCAGGCTTGATTTACTTTAAGATTGACTGGTTTGATCTCCTTGTTCTCTAAGGGACTCTCAAACATCTTCTCCAACACCACAGTTTGAAAGCATCAATTCGTCAATGCTCTGCCTTCTTTATGGTCCAGCTCTCACATCCATACATGACTACTGAAAAGATGATAGCCTTCACTATCCATACTTTTGTATACAGACCTTTGACTGTGTGGATCACAACAAACTATGGAAAAGTATTCAAGAGATGGGAATGCCAGACCACCTGACCTGCCTCCTGAGAATTCTGTATACAGGCCTAGAAGCTGGACATGGAACAAAAACTGGTTCCAAATCGGTAAAGGAGTACGCCAAGGCTGTATATTGTCACCCTGCTTATTTAACTTCTACGAGAGTACATAATGAGAAACACTGGGCTGGATGAAGCACAAGCTGGAATCAAGATTGCCAGGAGAAATAACAATAACCTCAGATATGCAATTGACACCACCTTTATGGCAGGAAGTGAAGAACTAAGAGCCTCTTGATGAAAGTGAAAGAGGAGAGTGAAAAAGCTGGCTTAAAGTTCAACATTCAGAAAACGAAGATCATGGCATATGCCACCATCACTTCATGGCAAATAGATGGGGAAACAATGAGAGGCTTTATTTTGAGGGGGCTCCAAAATTACTTTGCCAACAAAGGTCCATCTAGTCAAGGCTATGTTTTTTCCTGTGGTCATGTATGGATGTGAGTGTTGGACTGTGAAGAAAGCTGAGCACCAAAGAATTGATGGTTTTGAACTGTGGTGTTGGAGAAGACTCTTGAGAGTCCCTTGGAATGCAAGGAGATCCATCTAGTCCATCCTAAAGGAGATCAGTCCTGAGTGTTCTTTGGAAGGAATTATGCTAAAGCTGAAACTCCAGTACTTTGGCCACCTCATGTGAAGAGTTAACTCATTGGAAAAGACTCTGATGCTGGGAGGGGTTTGGGGGCAGGAGGAGAAGGGGACGACAGAGGATGAGATGGCTGGATGGCCTTACCGACTCGATGGATGTGAGTTTGAGTGAACTCTGGAAGTTGGTGATGGACAGGGAGGCCTGGTGTGCTGCAGTTCATGGGGTTGCAAAGAGTCGGACATGACTGAGCGACTGAAGTAAACTGAACTGAACTGAAAATTACTGCAGATGGTGACTGCAGCCATGAAATTAAAAGACCATTGCTCCTTGGAAGAAAAGCTATGACCAACCTAGATAGCATATTACAAAGCAGAGATATTACTTGCAAACAAAGGTCCATCTAATCAAGGCTATGATTTTTCAGTGGTCATGTATGGATGTGAGAGATGGACTATAAAGAAAGCTGGGGGCCGAAGAATTGGTGCTTTTGAACTGTGGTGTTGGAAAAGACTATTGAGAGTCCTTTGGACTGCAAGGAGATCCAACCAGTTAATCCTAAAGGAAATCAATCCTGAATTGGAAGGATTGATGTTGAAGCTGAAGCTCCAATATTTGGCCACCTGGTGTGATGAAGTGACTCACTGGAAAAGACCCTGATACTGGGAAAGATTGAAAGTGGGATAAGATGAGATGGATGGATGGCATCACCAACTTGATGGACATGGGTTTGAGTAAGCTCAGGGAGTTGGTAATGAACAGGGAAACCTGGCTTGCTGCAGTCCATGGGGTCACAAAGAGTAGGAAAGAGTTGGAAAAGGTCAGTTTTCATTCCAATCCCAAAGAAAGGCAATGCTAAAGAATGTTCAAACTACTGCACAATTGCGCTCATCTCACATGCTAGTAAAGTAATGCTCAAAATTCTCCAACCCAGGCTTCAGCAATACGTGAACTGTGAACTTCCAGATGTTCAAACTGGTTTTCTAAAAGGCAGAGGAACCAGAGATCAAATTGCCAGCATCTGCTGGATCATGGAAAAATCAAGAGAGTTCCAGAAAAACATCTATTTCTGCTTTATTGACTATGCCAAAGCCTTTGACTATGTGGATCACAATAAACTGTGGAAAATTCTTCAAGAGATGGGAATACCAGACCATCTGACCTGCCTCTTGAGAAATCTGTATGCAGGTCAGGAAGCAACAGTTAGAACTGGACATGGAACAACAGGCTGGTTCCAAATAGGAAAAGGAGTATGTCAAGGCTGTATATCGTCACCCTGCTTATTTAACTTATATGCAGAGTATATCATGAGAAACGCAGGACTGGAAGAAACACAAGCTGGAATCAAGATTGCCAGGAGAAATATCAATAACCTCAGATATGCAGATGACACCACCCTTATAGCAGAAAGTGAAGAAGAACTAAAAAGCCTCTTGATGAAAGTGAAAGAGGAGAGTGAAAAAGTTGGCTCAAAGCTCAACATTCATAAAACGAAGATCATGGCATCTAGTCCCATCACTTCATGGGAAATAGATGGAGAAACAGTGGAAACAGTGTCAGACTTTGTTTTTTGGACTACAAAATCACTGCAGATGGTGACTGCAGCCATGAAATAAAAAGACGCTTACTTCTTGGAAGGAAAGCTATGATCAACCTAGATAGCATATTCAAAAGCAGAGACATTACTTTGCCGAAAAAGGTCCGTCTAGTCAAGGCTATGGTTTTTCCAGTAGTCATGTACAGATGTGAGAGTTGGACTGTGAAGAAGGCTGAGTGCTGAAGAATTGATGCTTTTGAACTGTGATGTTGGAGAAGACTCTTGAGAGTCCCTTGGACTGCACAGAGATCCAACCAGTCCATTCTGAAGGAGGTCAGCCTTGGGATTTCTTTGGAAGGAATGATGCTAAAGCTGAAACTCCAGTATTTTGGCCACCTCATGCAAAGAGCTGACTCATTGGAAAAGACTCTGATGCTGGGAAGGATTGGGGGCAGGAGGAGAAGGTGACGACAGAGGATGAGATGGTTGGATGGTATCACTGACTCAATGGACGTGAGTCTGAGTGAACTCTGGGAGCTGGTGAAGGACAGAGAGGCCTGGCGTGCTTTGATTCATGGGGTCACAAAGAGTCAGACACGACTGAGCGACTGAACTGAACTGATTGATATAGACCTTTGTCTGCAAAGTGATGTCTTTGCCCTTTAACATGCTGTCTGTTTGTCTCACCTTTCCTGCCAAGAAGCAATCTTCTTTTAATGTTATGCCTACACTCACCAGCTACAGTGATTTTAAAGCCCAAGAAAACAAAATCTGTCACTGCTTTCACTTTTTCCCCTTCTATTTGCCATGAAGTGTGGGACTGGATGGCATGATTTTGGTTTTTTGAATGTTGAGTTGTAAGCCAGGTTTTTCACTCTCCTCCTTTACCCTAATCAAGAGGCTCTTTAGTTCCTCTTTGCTTTCTGCCATTAGAGTAGAATCATCCATATATCTGAGGTTGTTGCTCTTTCTCCCAGCAATCTTGATTCCAGCTTGTAACTCACCCAGAGGTGTATTTTTCATGATGTGCTCAACATTTAGGTTAAACCAACTGGATGACAATAAACAGTCTTGTCGTACTCCTTTTTCAATCCTGAACTAGTCAGTTGTTCCATTCAAGGTATTGTTTCTTGACTCACATACAGGTTTCTCAGGAGACAGATAAGATTGGTATTCCCATCTCTTTAAGAGTTTCCCACCTCTTTAGAGTTTCCCACAGTTTGTTATGATATACACAGTCAAAGGCTTTGGCGTAGTTGATGAAATGGAGGTTTTTCTGTAATTCTCTTGCTTTCTCAATGATCCAGCAAATGTTGCCAATTTGATCTCTGGTTCCTCTACCTTCTCTAAACCCAGCTTGAACACCTGGCAGTTCTTGTTTCACATAATGCTGAAGCCTAGCTTGGAGGATTTTGAGAATAACCTTATTAGCATGGGAGAGGAGAGCAGTTGTCCATTAATTTGAACATTCTTTAGTACTTTCTTGGGAACTGGGATGAGGATTGACCTTTTCCAGTCCTGTGGCCACTGCTGCATTTTCTAAATTGGCTGACATATTAAATGCAGCACTTTAATAGCATCATCTTTAGGATTTTAAGTAGCTCTGCTGGCATTCCATCACCTCCACTAGCTTTATTGGCAGCAGTGCTTCCTAAGGCCCACTTGACTTCACACTCCAGAATGTCTGGCTCTCGGTGACTGATTACACCATCGTGGTTATCTGGGTCATTAAAATCTTTTTGTACAGTTCTTCTATGTACTCTTTCCATCTCTTCTTGATCTCTTGTACCTCTGTTAGGCCTTTCCTGTTTCTGTCCTTTGTTGTGCCTATCTTTGGGTAAAATGTTACTTTGATATTTCCAATTTTCTTGAAGAGATCTCTAATCTTATCCTTTCTGTTATTTTCCTGTTTCTTTGCGCTGTTCTTTGAAGAAGGCCTTCTTGTAGCTCCTTGCTATTCTCTGGAACTCTGCATTTAGATGGATATACCTTTCCCTTTCTTTCTTGTTTTTCACTTCTTTCCTCAGCTGTTTGTAAAGCCTCATCAGGTAAACATTTTACCTTCTTGATTTCTTTTTCTTTGGGATGGTTTGGTTCACTGCCTCCTCTACAGTATTATGGACCTCTGCCCACGGTTTTTCAGGAACTCTGTTTACTGGATCTAATCACTTGAATCTATTCGTCACTTCTACTGTGTATTAACAGGGGATTTGATTTATGTTGTAACTGACTGGCCTAGTGGTTTTCCCTTTTTCTTTGGTCTAAGCCTGAATCTGACCATGTTGAAAAAAACTACCTAATACTTAGTGACTTAAGATATTTGTTTTTCACATTCTGTTTAATGGCTGAGCGCTTTCTCTGGTCTCAACAAGTTTGGTTGGCCTGAGTGTCTAGGATGGCCTCATCCACATATCTAGGGTCTTACCTGGAATGACTGTGGTCTCCCTTCATTTGGTCACTCATCCTCAAGGAGACCAGCTTTACTTATGTTTGCCTGGTGGTGCTAGGTTCTCAGTACTGAGAGAGGTCAAGCCCCAATGCTTGTGCCTTTCTAAGGATCTCCTAATCTATTGTTTGCTAATGTGCTACAGACCAAAGATAATGACATGGCCAAGTACAGATTCAAGGTAGGGCAGGGAGCAACAAGATGTTAGCTTTTGATAGAGAGGAACAACCAAGTCATGTTGCAAAGTGGCCTGCATTTGGGGAGGAATATTGTGATTTTTTTCTAAGCAATCCACCACATATATACCTAATACATTTTAAAATATTCATTCACCTTTTGACATAGACTCAAGGTCTTTCCTTTGAGGGTATTTTAGCTGGTTGAATTTTGTATTCACTTGCTTACGTACACTTCCAAATGAACCAGCTATGATTTCTACGTTTGTTTCCTTTCTTTTGTTGTTCACTCACTAACTCATGTCCGAGTTTTAAAGGACAATAATAACTTAAAGTCATTGGGAGAATGAGGAATCCACACAGATTTTTATAATAATCCCTTAGTGTGTCACTCACATCTAATCCATTTGCAGTTTATTTATTTACGTAGGGCTACACTGGGCCTTCGTTGCTTTGCGTGGGCTTTCTCTGGTTGCAGCAGGGAGAGGCTACTCTGTGTTGTAGTGAGCAGGCTCCTCATTTCAGTGTCTTCTCTTGTCACACGGCTCTAGGGCACACAGGCTCAGTAGTTGCAGTTCTTGGACCCTAGAGCACATAGGCCTCAGTGGTTGTGGCACACAGGCTCAGAAGGTGCGGCTTGCAGGCTCTAAAGTGCACACCGTGTAGTTGTGGCACGTGTCTTTAGTTTAGCATGTGAACTCTTCCCAGAGCAGGGATTGATCACATGTCCCCTTCAGTGAATGTGTGCACACTCAGTCGTGTCTGAATTTTTGTGACCCTATGGACTGTAACCCACCAGGCTCCTCTGTCCATGGCATTCTCCAGGAAAGAATACTGAAATGGGTTGTCATTTCCTCCTCCAGGAGGTCCTCTTAACCCAGGGATTGAACCTGTGTCTCCTGAATCTCCTGCATTGGTAGGTAGATTTTTATTCACTGCACCACCAAGGAAGTCCTGCAGTTTATTGTTTAACGACTTTTTCTGTCATCATCAACTTTTAAAAAGCATTAACTTAGTATCCATTGAAAATGCCATAGTTTTTTTACTCAGCTTTTACAGCTCTAAGTAACATTTAATTACACTGCACAATCATAACAAGTGCAGCTGTTCTAAAGCCATATGGATGGTAAAAACAACTGATTCTTACTGACTGTGCAGCCCACCTGGTGGGCATCTTGGAGCAGGCCAAGGCATTGGTCAGGTTCTGAGAGGGCATCAGGAGCCTTAGAATAGTGAAACTTGGTTGAAAGCTTCTGCTGTACCTGCCTACTAGAGCTATCTGAAGGATTAGCTGTGAAAATACCCTTAATATGCTTAGAACACTTCCTTAGCTCCTATAATTGCTCATTAATATTAGATCTTATCATTATCACCATCATTCATGTTATTGTTATGATAATATAATAATGATAATATTATACAATATGATAATAAAATAATAACTAATAAATCATTACTATCATTTCTTCCTTTCTCCTCTTTCTTCAGTCCAAGAAAAGACCTTGGGATAGAGTGGAAAATGGCATAAGAAAGAAAAAAATGCCAGACCCAGTAACATCATGTAGTATTGGAGGTGAAATAATGAAAGCAGAAAGGAAAGATCAAACCAGGGAATTTAAAAACTCATGTGAGAGAAGCTAGGAGATAGAGGTCTGTAAAATGGGTGATTCAGTCAAGGAGCCTCAAGAAGTAGGCATGTTAGTCTTAGTTATGAATGATAATTTCAGCATGCTTATTTGAAGCACAATGAGAATGATTCCTAAATGCCGGTTCACAGACTGGTTGCTTGTTTCTAGGAAGCTTGTTAAAGATGCAGAAATTCTGATTCCTGAGTCACTAATGAGGCCCAGGAAGCTGTTTTATGAAAGGCTGCGGCTCAGGTAGATTTGGATGCATGGCCAGGTTTGAAAGCTGTGCTGATAGCACACTGGAAGCCAAGGAACGTGGGCTGTAGTCCTGGGTCCAGAGAAGACTTGCTCTGTGACATCTCTGTGACTCCCTCAGACCTCTGTCGAGGGTCCAGGGAAATGAGGTGTGTGAAGTGTTTTAGCCCTTGTAGAGCCCTCGGCACATGTAAAGGGGGGATTACATGTTAGGTTAGCAGCAGGTATTCTCTGTGTTTGACTTCAGTCCCGGCAATCAAGTTTCCTCTCCCTGCTCCGTCCTTGCTCCATCCCTGACAGCCAAGCAAGGGACTTGATCCACATGATCTACAATGTTCTCCAACTGTAAATGCCTAAAACTGTGTTTTCTGTTTTGCAGTCTCCAAAGTTCTATCTATTCATGTGGATTTTCATGGATATTTTTGCTTCAGTTTTCATTGTTGCCATATTCCATTTTTATTGGTAAGCATATGTTTGTAATTTTAAATGATTTTTCCCCCAAAATAAAAATATACATGACTTGATGGAAGTTTTAGAAAAAACAGTTACATTCTTCTCATAGTCCCAAGTGGCAAATCCTTAGGGAGACAGGGTTTTAAGGGTTTTCTCTTCCAAACCTCCTGTTTCTTCTCATGCTGCCTGCAGCTCCTCACACCCTATCTACCTCTTCTACATGAGACTATATCCTAAGGATAAGGACTCTCACTAAAGCTTAATCAAAGTTTGTTACTGCAGATCCCTTGTGGATCAGTTGGGAGAGGACAGGGGTTGAAGGTCATTCAGAACAAATGCCTCCACCTCCCCACCTTCTATAGGATGGGACACAGCACGGTGCTATGTAAAGATCAAGCTCACCCTCCAGGAAACCTGGGTTTTAGTCCTGGCTTTTTCTGTAGTTTCTGGGTGACCCTGGGGAAATCACTGCCCCTTTCCAGACCATAGTCTTTGTATCTGTCCAAGAAAATGACATTTGGGAATTCTTGAGGGAAAATGCTACAAGATTACAAGGTTCAGGCAGAAGAGGGGACATCTGGTAGAAGAATTTTAGCTGAAAGAGACTCCATGGTTCTTTAGATATCATCATGCCCATCATTTCCTCAGAGTTATCTTTTAAAGGGGGAAACTACAAACCCTCCACCTAAGGTAGTATTTGACTGGGTAATGTTCTTTTCTGGCCACTGCCTGTATTATTTTCACTTTGGGAGAGGTCTGTGAGGCTCATGGTCCCTTTGCTTCATTCTAGGAGGAGAGAGAGCCAGAGTGAAAAAATCCTCCATGGTATCACCAGTTACACAGGTAAAGTCAGAGGCCTTTAGGAAGTCATTGCCTCCAGAAAGCAGGGCCTACCTACCAGGGTCCAGCCCTGGTTGGATCCAGGGTATCCTCAGGGGGATGGCATCAGCGACTTAGACAAATGATTTATTTAGAGATATAGAAAGAGATAAAGAAGGAATATAGCAGTTAGGAAAATATAGGAGAGAAAGAGGCTTATATTCCTTGGTTTACACAGAAAATCAATAAAGTCTCGAGACAAAGAGACTTGCACCATTTATGTAGGCCCGCAGGTGCCCTCCCGGTCTCCCAAGGGAGTGAAGACGCAGGGCGACTTCCCGTTAAGGTCTTAGAAGCCCAGGCAAATAAGTAAACACAGTGGACCTCTGTGCTCCAGATGGGAATTAGCCTGAAAGGAGAGTAAGAAAGAAAAGATGACACGGGGGAACCAGGCTTTCGTGGAACTGGTCCTGGTCCTGGTCCGTCTCTTTAATTTTCAGGGAAGCTTTAAGTTGTACATAGAGATAAATGTAAGAAGCAGAGTTACACAGGGTCAGTTGCTCTGACCCTTATCTAAAGACAGAGTGTTCTTTGCATATCTTTGTTCTTACAAGGGCCTTAACGTTTGTTTACAATATCTTCTGGTCTGGAGACCGATTAACATTTATGGCCCCATCTTTCTTTCTATTGATAAAGGTTAGTCAATCAGAAAACTTGTTTTCCCTTGAGATCTACTTAATCTTAAGATAGTGATAAAGTTACATTCTTACATAGTAAGGATACAACAGTTTATAACAAAGAAAGAGGAGTACAGTGATTTATAACAAAGAGAAAATTCATTAACTCAAAAGTCTAACATCAAAACTACTATATTTCTTTTTCTACATTCCAATCACATTGATTAACATACTCCCAGGTGCCTAAGGATATGGAGGCCTGGCGTCAGTCATTAACTCAGCAATGAAACCCTTCACCAACATGATTTTTATCTTTAGAAAAAACGCTATGCTAACTAAGACTTTCAAAATACTCCAAACTCTCTGTGCTGTTTATGGTTGAGAGGTTGTAAACAATCATGTGCATAGTAGCAGGAGTGTAGATAATCCTGTCACACAAGCTAGACTGCAAGCAGAGAGGTTTGACCTGAGACACTCCTTTTATATGCAGGAGACTATTAACTTGAAAGTTAATTTTCCAGAGAAAGATGGTTGGGGATAGCCCCTGTTAATGTCAGAAGAGTGTAGTATAACAGGCAGATTTTTGTTTCGGGGGTAGATGCTCGAGCAGATCTAGGGGACCTCTTGAGCCTCGCCCACATGACTTTGTCATGGGTGGGGTCAGGAGTCCCTCGAGTCCTGACCCGCCTTTGCCCATCAGGGCTCTTCCTCATGACTTTTGCCATGGGTGGGATCTCCTGTGCTGTTTCCCGGCACCTACCTTTAATGTTTTTCTCAAGAATTTAAGGAGCCTAAAATTATGGAGTGGGAACCAGTGAGAAGTTAGGAGAAATAGGCTGGGCACAGATTCTAGAGGGCTCTTGATATCAGAATTCATTGTGGATTTTATCCTCTAAGCAATGAGATTTCTTGGAAGATTTTGAATGTGGGTGTATATTTGCTCTCGTTCATATATTCATTTATCACATGATTATTATTGAATACCTGCTTTGTGCCAGGCATTCTGAGAGGCTGAAGCACCTGAAAGCTGTCTATGGAGGGTGGTTCAAGAGAAAAGAGCTTCTGGCCCACAGAGAGCAGTGAGGAAGCAGGCAAGGGCATAACAGTTGACATCTTTGGTTCAGGCATCTAGTTCCAGGACAGAGAAGCTGTCGTGTTCATCACAGCCCAGTGTGCTCTATGTGGCTTCAGTTGTGAAGTATGTTGGAAGGTGGAAGGAGAAAATTGCAGAGATCCTGGAATTTTGGTCTAGAGTCTAGGCTCTGCATATAAGCAATCAGGAAATGGCTAATGAGTTTCAAGCAAGGGAGTAATATGGTTAGACTTCTGTGTAAAGGGATAGAATAGCAGAATAACTTATTGATCAGCAGGATAACTAAGGGCTGAGTAAGTGAGATAGGTCCAGTAAGGGAAGAAAAGCTAGAGTTTATATTTCAGGAGGTTGTAGGGATAATCACACAGTGAGTTACTGTGTGAAAACCATTCGGGGGAAACCATTTAGGAGGCAGAGGACTGTGCAGTACATGATGCAGTTTTCTACCATAGCTCGTGGAGCCCTAAGTAAAGTTGAAACAGTCACAAAATCATGAATTAATTTAACTTCTTGTGGACAGTGGTAAAGATCATAGATGTTGTGTACCAACTGGCAGAGTATTCAACACATACATTACTTAGAGTTGCAGGAATGAATCCATAGGGACCATGAAAACCAAGTTCAGAAATTTGAAGAGCAATTGTCTTTCCTACTGTAAAGTTGAGTGGTTTAACCAAGCTGATCCAAATTTCTTAAGATAGAGATTTCCAGTAACTGAGTTTTACTCATTTTAAAAAGATCACTCTGCTGGCTCTTAAGATGACTGAAGGCTGTGTTCCAGCTGCCTTATGGTTTTTAGTAGTTATATTAGTAAACTAGGGCCTCCCAAACAAAATACCACAGCCTGGGTGCCTTTAACAACAGAAACTGAATTTTCTTACAGTTCTGGAGGCTAGAGGCACAACATCAGTGCATCAGCAGGTTTGCTTTCTCCTGGGGCCTCTCTCCTCGGCTTATAGGTGCCCACTTTCTTGCTGTGTCCTCACACTGATTTCTCTGTGCACACACAAACCCCCAGTGTCCTCAGTGTCTCCAGATTTTCTTTTCTCTGCTCAGACTGGATCAAGGCTCACCATAATGGCCTCATTTTGATCATGTCTTTAAAAGATTTATCTCCTAAATTAGTCCTATATTGAAGTGCTAGTGATTAGGGCTTTAACATATGAATTTGTGTGATATACAATTTAGCCATAACAGTAATCCAACCAAGAAACAAAAGAATGTGAAAATGATGAGAAAACCATGGGTGGAAGAGAAGTTTTGAAGGAAAGTTAAAAGAACTGTTTAAATTTGAATGAAAGAAGTAATTATAACGCCTTAGGAAAGCATGGTTTACTTGACCCTAAATTCCCACCAGGTTGAAATGTGAAGAAACCAAGATGAGTAGAAAATAAATGAAGATTTTTTTCCTGTTTTTGAGGTTTCTAGTTGCCCATTTACAAAATCCAGTTTTGCATGATCTACATACATGTGTAGAAATACTCTCTGAGTACCTCAAAGAGATGCCTACAAGGCAAAGGCCTAAGTTTAGAATCAGGGAAGAAACAAGGAAAACTGGAAAGAAGCAGGAGCCACAGCCCAAACCCAGCCAGGGTGGGGAGAATATAGCCTGCAGCACTAGCAGTGTTAAGTATTGCCATGACTGCCTTGGAGAGGGGCACGTCCTGCTGCTGCCACCTCTCTAGCTTTAGGATGCATTTTTCAGCCCTTTTTAAAAAAAAGTCCAATCTTTTGTCTTCTGTATCTAGTAGTTTCTTATGAAAAGTCTTCCAAAAAGAAGTCTTCTATTTTTATCATTGTTCCTCTACTTGTAACTTGTTCTTTTACTCTGGCTACTTTTAAAGATTGTTCCTTTTGCTATTGGAGAAGGCAATGGCACCCCACTCCAGCACTCTTGCCTGGAAAATCCCATGGATGGAGGAGCCTGGTAGGCTGCAGTCCATGGGGTCACTAAGAGTCGGTACTGGTTTTCAGTAAGATGACTTACCTTAATATATATGAGTGTGTTTATCTTGCTGAACTTCTTAGATCAGTAACAGTATAAATTTTCAGTCTGTATTTTTTCTAATATTTTTCTACCACTACATTCATCTTCTTTCTTTCCATACCCCTTGGTTTTTAGTGGGCTTCCCTGATGGCTCCCACGGTAAAATGTCTGCCTGCAATGCAGGAGACCTGGGTTCGATTCCTGGGTTGGGAAAGTCCCCTGGAGGAGGAAATGGCAATCCACTCCAGCACTCTTGCCTGGAAACTCCCATGGACTGAGGAGCCTGATAGGCTACAGTCCATGGGGTCACAAAGAGTTGAACACAACTGAATGACTTCACTTCACCCTCTTTCAGTTATCAGATGTTAGGTGGTTTCTTATTATCCCATGGGTTGCCAAGACCATTTGTTTTTATTTTTAGCCTATTTAATTTTTTTGAATGTACCAGGTCATAGTTGTGGCATGTGGGATTTTTAGTTGTTGCACACAAACTCTCAGTTGCAGCATGTGGGATCTAGTTCCCTGACCAGGGAGTGAACCTGGACCCCCTGCATTGAAAGCATGGAGTCTTAGCCATGCTAGGGAAGTCCCTAGCCTATTTAATTTTGTGCTTCATTTTGGAAATATTGTATTACTGTATGGTTAGTTTTTAATTGCTATGTAACAAATTACCTGAGACCTAGCAGCTCAAAAAAACACAAATTTATCATCTTACAGTTTATTGGACTAGGAGTCTAGGCATAGTTTTGCTGAGTCCTCTGTACAAGGTCTCATGAGGAGATATTGGCCTGGGCTGCAATCTCATCTGAGACACCAGAGTCCTCTTCCAATCTCATGGGAATTCAGTTCCTTACAATTGCAAGATTGAAGCCATCCATGTTTCCTAAATCATTCTTGGAATAGTTTTGCTCTAAGATCCTAGAGACTACCTTCAGGTCCTAGTAATAGGCTTTTTCACAGCATGACATCTTAATTCTTCAAAGCCAGCAGGAAAATATCTCTTGTAGCAGATGGATGGAGAAGGCAATGGCACCCCACTCCAGTACTTTTGCCTGGCAACTTTCATGGATGGAGGAGCCTGGTAGGCTGCAGTCCATGTGGTCAGTAAGAGTCGGATACGACTGAGTGACTTCACTTTCACGCATTGGAGAAGGAAATGGCAACTTGCTCCAGTGTTCTTGCCTGGAGAATCCCAGGGATGGTGGAGCCTGATGGGCTGGTGTCTATGGAGTCGCACAGAGTCTGACACAACTGCAGCAGCAGCAGCAGATGGATTGAGGAAAAAGAGAACAAAGAAAACAAAATATTACACCAAACAAATAGAGAACAAGTTGAAACATGGTAGTCATAAATTCAATCGTTTTATTAATTACATTAAATATAAATGAACCAAATTCTCAAAATATGTGTAGGAATTGTCAGACTGGATATAAGCAGGACCAACACATATGCTATCTACAAAAGAAAATACTTAAAATACAAAAACACAGAGTAAAACCAAAAGGATAGAAAATAATATGCCATGTAAACAATAAGCCTCGGAAATAATATCTGAAAAAAACTTCAAAGCATGGAGCAATGTTAGAAATAAAGATTTCATAATGATAAAACAGTTGATATATCAGGAAGCCAGTATATATACTGAATAGCAGATTTTCAAAATATATTAAACAAAAGCTGAAAGAGAGAAATCATACTTAGAGATTTCTCTCATTATCTGAAAGAACAACTAAACACCCAAAAAATTAAATCAGAAAAGATACCTGAATACTTTCAGTGAACGTGACCTAATTGACAGAAAATATACTTAGCAACTACAGAATACACATTTTCAAATGTACATTGATAGCCATAAAATGAATCTAGAAGAATTTGCTGATTTCCATAATACAGAGAGAATTAGGCAAAATGAGGGGACAGAGAAATATGTTCCAAACAAAATAACAAGACTAAACCTCAGAGAAAGAACTAAATGAAATCAAGATAATCGGTCTACCTGATAAAGAGTTAAAATTAAATGGTCTTGAATATGATCAACCAGGAATTCTCTACCCATCAAGAGTTGAAGAAGAGATCAAGAGTTTCCCAGATAAACAAAAGCTAGATGAGGTTCATCACCACTAAACCAGTTTTATATGAAATGTTAAAGGGAGTTAAGTTGAAAAGAAATGACACTAACTGACAATAAGGAAGCTTGCAAAAGTAAAAATCTCATTGGAAAAGGTAGGAGATTGATCACTTATAAAGGACATATGAAGATTAAAAAAACAAGTAGTAAAAATGACTAAAATTACAATAATTAGTGATGCCAAAAATAAAATGTAATTAACTGTATCATCAATAAATTTCAAAAGATAAAATCACACACTTTTGTTCTGTGATCATAAAAGGAATTAAGTTAGAAACAATAAAATATCAAGATAATCCTCTAAATACTGGAAATTAATGCATCTCTAAACATTTCGTTGATAAAGGGATTAATCACAATGGAAATTAGAAAATATTTTTAAAGGATAATTCCTATATAATGGCAAAATTTGTGGGGGTACAGCATAAAGCTGAACCTAGAAGTAAATTTGTAACTTTAAATGTTAGAAGGAAGATTGTTAAGGTAGAAACTTATCAATATGAAACAATTTTAAAAAGCTAAGTAAATTTTTTTCCAAGTAAAATAAAGGATATAATATAGATAGGAGCAATGGAATAGAAAAGATGAAACAACAGAGAAATTTTTAAAAGTCAAAGTTTGTTCCTAGGAAAGATTAATAAGATAAATTCTTAACAAGAGAAATTGATTGACAGTATGATGGATGATTAATGAAAAAGGACTAAATCCAAATCCTAGAAATAAAAAATTATAAACATTTTAAACCATTACATTTGACAATTTAAGAGAAGTAGACAAATTCCTTGAAATGTATAGCTTATCAGAACTGAAAGAAGCTAAATTTGTAGTAACTCACTGTCTATCAGAATCATATCTGTGAATCAAAAATCTATCACAAAAATCCAGGCCCAACAAGTTACACTGGTTAATCAAATATTTGATAAATAATATCAATTTTATACCAACTCTGAAAAAAACAGGGGCTGATTCTTTGAGGCCAGCAATAATCTCATATAAAAACTGTCTGACAAAGAGAGTACAATAAATTCATAAATCAATATCTTTCATGAACTTAGACATAAAAATCCTGAACAAAACATTAGCATATTGAATCCATCAGTAGAAAAAAGGATAAAACATTGGGAACAAGTGAGGTTTATACCAGCAGTGCAAGATGAATTTATCATTTGAGAATTAATCAAATTAATCTACCATATTAACAAAATGAAATTAAAAAAAAAAACATTTGACAAAATCAACTATGTTCAAAGCTCTGAGTAAGCTAGACCTGGAATGAAACTTCCTCAATCTAATGAGAGATATTTAAACAAAAACCTCCAAGCAACATCATTTTTAATGGTGAAATAGCATTTTCTCTCTAAGATTAGCAATAAAGCAAGGATATCTACTCTTACTAGTATTTGTTTGGCATTGTACTGGAGATCCTAACCAGTTTGGTAAGATAAACAACAGGCATAAAGAAAGAAATAAAACTCCTGATTCAAAGATATGATTATTTACATTAAAAAATTCTAAGGACTCAAACAACAAATCTACTACAACTGGTGACTTAAGCAATGCCTCAGGATATAAGATCAATAAATAGAAAAACCAACTGTGTGTTGATATATTATTAGTGAATAATTAGAAACTTTAAAAATTGAAATAGCATCATTTATAACAGCCAAGTTACAAATTCTGACAAAGGTTTGTCTAGACAAAGCTATGCTTTTTCCGGTAGTCACATATGGATGTGAGAGTTGGACCATAAAAAAGCTGAGCACTGAATAATTGATGCTTTTTGAACTGTGGTGTTAGATAAGACTCTTGAGAGTCCCTTGGACAGTAAGGAGATCAAACCAGTCAATCCTAAAGGAACTCAGTCCTGAATATTCACTGGAAGGACTGATGCTGAGGCTGAAGCTCCAATACTTTGGCCACCTGAGGTGAAAAACTGACTCATTGGAAAAGACCCTGATGCTGGGAAAGACTGAAGGCAGGAGGAGAAGGGGACAACAGAGGATGAGATGGTTGGATGGTATCACTGACTCAATGGACATGAGTTTGAGTAAGCTCCAGAAGTTGGTGATGGACAGGGAAGCCTGGTGTGCTGCAGTCCATGGGGTTGCAAAGAGTTGGACACAACCTAGCGACTGAAATTGAACTGATAACAGCATAAAACATTAATTAGGAATTTTAGGAAATTATTGTAAGCTCTTACAAAAATAGATGATTGTTCATTGTAAACTACAAAAAGTTTAATGAGGAAAAAGAAGACCTAGATAAATGGAGCAATATAACATATCAGTTCAGTTCAGTTCAGTTCAGTTGCTCAGTTGTGTCCGACTCTTTGTGACCCCATGAATCGCAGCACGCCAGGCCTCCCTGTCCATCACCAACTCCCGAAGTTCACTCAGACTCGCATCCATTGACTCAGTGATGCCATCCAGCCATCTCATCCTCGGTCGTCCCCTTCTCCTCCTGCCCCCAATCCCTCCCAGCATCAGAGTCTTTTCCAATGAGTCAACTCTTCGCATGAGGTGGCCAAAGTACTGGAGTTTCAGCTTTAGCATCATTCCATCCAAAGAACACCCAGGGCTGATCTCCTTCAGAATGGACTGGTTGGATCTCATTGCAGTCCAAGGGACTCTCAAGAGTCTTCTCCAGCACCACAGTTCAAAAGCATCAATGTTTTTGATTGATTGTTTTTGAGTTCGGCGCTCAGCCTTCTTCACAGTCCAACACTCACATCCATACATGACTACTGGAGAAACCATAGCCTTGACTAGACGGACCTTAGTTGGCAAAGTAATGTCTCTGCTTTTGAATATGCTGTCTAGGTTGGTCTTAACTTTTCTTCCAAGGAGTAAGTGTCTTTTAATTTCATGGCTGCAATCACCACCTGCAGTGATTTTGGAGCCCCCAAAAATAAAGACTGACACTGTTTCCACTGTTTCTCCATCTATTTCGCATGGAGTGATGGGACTAGATGCCATGATCTTCATTTTCTGAATGTTGAACTTTAAGCCAACTTTTTCACTCTCCTCTTTCACTTTCATCAAGAGGCTTTTTAGTTCCTCTTCACTCTGCCATAAGGGTGGTGTTATCTGCATATCTGAGGTTACTGATATTTCTCCTGGCAATCTTGATTCCAGCTTGTGTTTCTTCCAGTCCAGTGTTTCTCGTGATGTACTCTGCATAGAAGTTAAATAAGCAGGGTGACAATATACAGCCTTGACGTAGTCCTTTTCCTATTTGGAACCAGTCTGTTGTTCCATGTCCAATTCTAACTGTTGCTTCCTGGCCTGCATACAGATTTCTCAAGAGGCAGGTCAGGTGGCCTGGTGTTCCCATGTCTTTCAGAATTTTCCACAGTTTATTGTGATCCACACAGTCAAAGGCTTTGGCATAGTCAATGAAGCAGAAATAGATGTTTTTCTGGAACTCTCTTGCCTTTTGATGATCCAGTGTATGTTGGCAATTTGATCTCTGGTTCCTCTGCCTTTTCTAAAACCAGCTTGAACATCTGGAAGTTTACGGTTCACGTATTACTGAAGCCTGGCTTGGAGAATTTTGAGCTTTTACTTTACTAGTGTGTGAGATGAGTACAATTGTGAGGTAGTTTGAGCATTCTTTGGTATTACCTTTCTTTGGGATTGGAATGAAAACTGACCTTTTCCAGTCCTGTGGCCACTGCTGAGTTTTCTAAATTTGCTGGCATATTGAGTGCAGCACTTTCACAGTATCATCTTTCAGGATTTGAAATAGCTCTGCTAGAATTCCATCACCTCCACTAGCTTTGTTCCTAGTGATGCTTTATAAGGCCCACTTGACTTCACATTCCAAGATTCTGATTCTAGATGAATGATCACACCATCGTGATTATCCCGGTCATGAAGATCATTTTTGTACAGTTCTTCTGTGTATTCTTGCCACCTCTTCTTAATATCTTCTGCTTCTGTTAGGTCCATACCATTTCTGTCCTTTATTGAGCCGATCTCTGCTTGAAATATTCCCTTGATGTCTCTAGTTTTCTTGAAGAGTTCTCTAGTCTTTCCCATTCTGTTGTTTTCCTCTATTTCTTTGCATTGATCGCTGAAGAAGGCTTTCTTATCTCTTCTTTGGAACTCTGCATTCAGATGCTTGTATCTTTCCTTTTCTCCTTGGCTTTTCAACTCTCTTCTTTTCACAGCTATTTATAAGGCCTCCCCAGACAGCCATTTTGCTTTTTTGCATTTCTTTTCCATGGAGATGGTCTTGATCCCTGTCTCCTGTACAGTGTCATGAACCTCATTCCATAACACATAAATGAATTTAAAAATCCAATATTGTAGATATTGTATATCATGGGATTGAGTTACAAATTCAACTCAAGCATTATAAAAATCCCCTTCTTTCTATGAAGCTGACAAAGAAATGAAGCTCATGTATGCAGCTTTTTCTTCAAGAGTGAAATTACACTCAGGGCAAAAATAACTGGATTCTGGACTGACTGCTTTGGATTTTCACTGTCTTCTAGATTTCACTCTACTGTTCCTCATTATATTGTAAATTCTTAGATAAATTTAAGATGTCTTCTTGGTTTCGTATAGTATCCAGTTTCAAAATTGTCTTTGATAAGAGTCCATTTCCTAGCTGCATTACTAGAAAAAGTCTCCATCATCTATTTTTTCTACTGTTCAGTTTGAAAACAAAAAACAAAAAACTATTTTCTGAGAAATTACTGTGTGACAGATACTCCTGAGCACTGTATATGGGGTGGCAAGCAAGACACCTTAAAAGCTCCCATTCTAATGGAGGATGTGTTCATTTTTCTATTTAAGCTGCTTTGGAAGCAATGGTTATGAAATCCATGAACTTTAAGCAAATGTTGATTTCACCCTTCCGAGTGCTCCCATTTGAGTGAGAACCTCACACAACAGACTCTTAAACTCAAGCACCTTGATAAACTGGGGACCATAGCAAAGTCTACCCAAAGGCTGGATAGGTAGGAGAACTAGGGGGAAAGAATCTAAAATGGTAAGTGAGGAGCTGACATTTTAAAGGTGACTAGGATTCTCTCACATGACAGGCAAAGATTGGAGAAGCCACTTTGAAACAATATGTGTTGTTTTCCTTTCTGTCTCACAGAAACTCCAAGTGCAAGCCTCCGTGAAGAAATTTTGGAAGTTGTGGAAATACCTGGACTTTTGACCAAGAGTGAAATGGAATATCTGGACTCTGAAGTCATTATACCAGAGGTTGTCAATGAAACCACTGTACCAACCGTGCATCCCACAGATGATGTTGGACAACCAGTGCCCACTGAGCCAGCCTTTGAACCCATCCAAGCATCCACTTCAGAAGCCAACAGAGAGGCCACCCTCCAAACTGTATTGCTTACCTTGGAGGCAAATGAACCTACAGTTCCCTTCACGGAGAAGCCTGCTCCTGAAATGTAACCTGAAAAATCCCCCACCATTGACTCCCCCCAGTAATCCTCTTTTATGATGGTTTCCACCATACCCAGCATGTCCTTCTCCCCCTTTGAGCTGTCTTCAAAGAATAATTAGCCACAACTTGCCTCCTTCTCCTTTTTCTCCCTCTCTGTGCCTAGGGTGACCTGATGGTAGAGAGAGATCAGGAAAGGGGTGCAGAAGAGTCAGGGAGGCCCTCAGGAAAACCACTCTGGTCTCGGCTTTCCTCTCCAGAGGATGAGCAGAGGGGAAAGAGTGTGGTCCTGGAGTTGGAGCTGGTTGTTCTCCGGGAGTCAGATGATCTATCTCAACCTAACTCTTCATAATATTCCCTGCTAAAGGAGTGGCTGTGGTGAACATCAACCTTTAAATAAAGGCAACCTCTCAGGAACTGAGAAGGAAATTGATACAATCTTTGGGGCCCTCTGTGGTCACTCAGGCTGACAAAGACAAGGGAGGAGTGCCAGAGTGATGCCGTCCAGAGTCAGAGAAGGAGAGGTGGCATGGATATGAGCGGGGGCAAAGATCTCACCCCACTCGCACATCCTGTCGTACAGTGTGTGTGGGGTGTTTCCTCATAGCTTGTCGCTGGCTGATTCTCCAGTGGGGTGATGGGCATATTCCCATGCCTGCCCAGTGGCTTTTGACCTTGAAGGGAAACTTGAGCTGAGAACCCTGTGTTAGAAGCAGGAAGTTGTATTCCACTGTGTGACCATCACTACTCACCCTCCTTGTCCAGGGCTCATGTTCCCGTGTATATGGCGATGCGCAGGGGCAGACACCGCAGCACCTTCCCTGGGCTGACCGTGGAGTCTTGTAAACACTGGTGGGGCAGGGCTGCCTCAGATGGCCACACTGTCATCCCAGAAAGCAGGGCTGTGTGGTCTGGGGACTTTGTTTCAGCAGCAGCCCGCCCCCTCCCACGCAGGCATCTGGAGACCAAGAACAGCACTCCTTGTGGAGTGGCTTGTCACCTACACGCAGGTGACCCCAGATGCTTGTGCATTTGAGGGCAAGTGAGCTGGGCTGGCTGTTCTGAAGTATCAGGGGCCTTGAGGACAGATCCCTAACATGCCAGAGGCAAGAGGATTCTCTCCTCACCTCTCCAGGATCTCAGCCTAACCACAGTCCAGAGGGATGTCCCACCCCACATCACACCTTCTCTGTCTGAAGACCCCACCCAAGACCTGCCCAGGTCATGTCCAAACTCAGGGGGTTCCATCCTGTTCACAAAGTAATATTTTACAGGCTCCCACTGGACATAAGGATTTAACCCCAGGCAGCACGGTTCTTGGAGGTTTGGGGGTTCTTGGAGGTTTCTTGATTGACCAAGGAGATATTTCTGGCAGGGTTCAAGCACCACTCTGGATCCACTGGCCCTAAGTAAGACACAGAAGCTGGTTCCCCCTCTGGATCTCCAGCCAACCACATGTAGGTCTCCACCTCCCAGGATGACATCCAGCATTGCCCTGCCCATCCTGCCCTAGTCCCAGCCCATCCCTTTAACCTCTTTCAAGCACACTGTGTGCTCAGGCTCCCCAACCCCCAATCCCAGGCTAGCTCAACCCTGCACTTGCAGAACACAGAGATGCTTATATAGATCACTCACCAACAGGACCCTGTCCTGGCCCCAAACAATACCCCATCCCCCAAAGACAGGGCCAGAAGATAAACACAGGCTTTATGTCTGAAGTCATCAAGGGAGATTTGAGCAGTGGCTCAGCACTCACACTGTTATATGTAAAACAGTTCTGTCTCCCTCACACCAGCTGAGGCTCCTGGAACTTGGGGAATTAAGCCAGTCCCTTAGGTTTCAAGATAATCTTGGTTTGATTGTTCTGGCATGGAGGACTAGGTTGTCTTCTTGGTTATGTTTCCAGGCCATGAACAGAAAGCCAAAAGCGGGCACATGGTAGGAGTAGTCTGAGTTACGAATGACATCCGAGGAGCACAGGCTCTTATAATGGCAAGGTCACAGTAAGCCAGGACTGGAGCCAACCAGGTGCTTCAGGGTGAATGGAGGGGGTTCTGCCTCTTGGCAAGGCCACCTCACTGGAAGAAAGGTCAGAGGCCACGGTGATACTGTCATGGTAGCCAGCCAGCCCAGCCTCCCTGCCTGGGTAGTGGGGGTCTTCCCCTGGCTGCAGAGGTCGCTGATGGTTCTGAGCCAGCTGTTGCCTAGAGAGCAGGCAGGGGGCCAGAGCCACCTTCCCACTGTTCCCTCACCATTCCTGGGGCCCCACTGTTTGCTCACGGCTGTAAGCATCTGGCTAATACAGGAAGTTGGGAGGTCATCCATCTTGTAGCCCTGAAAACATCAGCAAGAAGATAAACAGAGCACCGAGAAGGACACGGCTATCCACTCAGACCCAGAACACAGACAGCTCCCAGGAAACTGCAGTGGACAGAAGCCTGGACAAAGACAAATCCTGCCTGCCCATGGACTCAGCCTCTCCAGCCAGACAGCTGAAGGTATGGATTCATCCACCCATATTCTAGATTTTAAGTTGTTGTGACCCCACATTAAGGTGCTAGTTTGTAGGTCCCTTAAATCCTGAATGCCTACCTCCAGAAGTGATTGTACCAACTGAACTCAGTCCAGAAGGCCTCATTGCTAATGGCTCTGCAGTTGACTTCAATGACCAAAGGCTCAATCTCTAAATATTAAAGACACTGGGACATAGTTCCTGAGTGGGTGATGTGTTTCTCAGCTCTAGATTAAGCCCCCCACCCCAGACCTAACCTGATCTAACCTTAGGTCCAACTTGACCCTGACCACAGGCTAAGCTGCACACTTCTGCTGTGATGTGGGGGCTAGGAGGATGGCTGAAGCTGTGAGTGGGGCTAGGGAGCCCCCAGGCCTAGAAGGAGGCACTCTCATCAGTGATGTTTCACAGAGGAGTTTGCTCCCATGTACCAGGTTCCCAGTGGTGATGTGGAAGAAGGTGTTGCTGCTGCTCCAGTTGGAGAACTTGGTGAAGGGGTAAGTGGTCAAGATGTCCTAGAGAAGCAGAAAGAGTCTGAAGTTGCACAGCTGGACTGTCTGGCTTCACTCTCCTCAGCTCCAGCCCAGAGACACCACCCACATGAAGGCCCTCAGGCCCTCAGACAGGGAAAGAAGCAAGAGGGTAGAGTCCAGCTGTGCCACAGAGCTGCTGTGCGAGGCAGGCAGTGGTTGGGAGCAGCGAGAGGGACAGTCAGGGAAGCCCAGGAAGCCGTCAGGTGTGCGGGGCCAGTACTGGCACTTAAGAGCTTCAAGAAATTATGCTCCCACATGAGGTGATCCAGTGGAGTTGGAAGAGGGAGACAAGAAGACACCACCTCTGGGAACACAGGGTGTAGGCTGGGTAGAGAAGCAGCCTAGAGAAGCCTGGGAGGACCAAGGGAGATGAGAGGAAAACCAGGCAAGTGGGCCCATGGAGCCAAGGAGAAGATGCTGGTCATTGCCGCCTTCGCCAGCTGCCCCAGTTGTGCCCTCCTGTGTCAGTGGTAGGACTCTGCCCCCTGGTAGGAACTGCTCAGGCCCTTACAACTGAGCACAGTTACCCCAGCACAGCCTGCCACCCTGACTAATGTGGGCAGAGAGCGTTCTGGAGGGAGGAAGTGAGTGGTAGATCTGATGATGCTGAAAGACCAAGCTCTAAAAGATTGAATGGATTTTATAGTGAGGACTTTGTTCATAACTCAGAGAGCAGTTCTGATGGAGAGATGAGAGGTAAGGAACTAGACACAGCAAACACAGACAACCTCTCAAGATGCGTGGCCAGGAGAGTGGATGAAGTGAGGATGGTGGTGACTAGAAAGGTCTTTTGGGTTTGCGTCTGGGATCCTTTGTTAGACATGCAGACAGAGAAGCCCACCCTCCCCTGCTCTTCCCTGTCACCTGCTCACCTTGATTCTGGGATTGAAGAGGCTGAAATTCTTCTTAATGGCAATTAAAGGATCTCAGGGTAGAGGAGATCAAGATGGCAGAGTGGGAGAACGCTCACGAAAACATCAAAATTACCAAAAATAAAAAGCAACTCTCACTAAATTCACTTGAGGACAAGCTGAACACTTGTTCTACAGCCAAGGCTGTAAAGAAAGATACACACAGTCTCAGGAATGTATGAGAAGTGATCAGGTCGGGACTGACCCCTTTAGCAGGAGACACAGAAGAGGAGAAGCATATCTTGGGCTCAGGGATTCTACTTAGAGAGTGAGGGGGTCAAGCCATGTTTTAGGAAAGTCCTGCATATAAATAGCCCTCCAGGACTATACAGGAGATAATTGTTTCTCCTAACTCAAAAAATAAGAGGAATATATACAAAATGCAGAATCAGAGGAACCATTCCCAGTTAAAAGACTGACAATTACCCTGATGGAATGAATAATGAAACAGAATATTGGGATAGTCAAAAAGTTTGTTTGGGTTTTTCTGTAACATTTTAGATATAATGAGTTTGAAACCAAGTTCAAAAAGGAGGTAATGAAAATACTTAAGGAATGAAAAAGTGCTGTGAACAGAAATGCAGATTACTGTAAGAAGGAACTACAAACTATAAAGCAGACACAAGGAAAATTAGGAAATTCATTTGCTGAGATGAAAGCAGAACTAAAGGCAAAGAACAGCAGAATGAATAATGCAGAGTAATGAATAAGTTATCTTAAAAACAGAGTAATGGAAATTACCCAATTAAAACAGTAGACAGAAAAATCAAATAAAAAAAAATGAAAGCAATATAAGAGACTTTGCGTATAATGCAAAGTATGCTGATCTGTGCATACAAGGGATTCCAGAAGAAGAGGAATTGAAAGTTTATTTGAACAAATTATGGCTGAAAATGTCCCTAAAACCTAAAGAAGAAAACAGATATGATGATACAGAAAGCACAGAGAACTCCAGAGAAGATGAACCCAAACAGACCTACACCAAGACATAATACAATTGGCAAAAGTTAAAAATAGAGGATTCTAAAGGCAGCAAGAGAAAAACAAAGAGTTAATTACAGGGAATCCCCCATAATGTGAACTATTTGAAGTAATGATGACTGAAAAATTCCCAAAATTAATAACAAAACCCAAACCACAGATTTGGAAACTCAGAGAACCTGAAGCAGGATAATTACTAAAAATTCTATACCTTGTTGTAATGCTATTTATATGTTACTGTGTCATTTGGTCACTGTCTTGATGACACATGCACCAGATGTGTGACCTGATGTACTGTGTTTATTGCTTGTATTTATGAAACACAATAAAGAATGGAAATACCATGAAGCACCCGCCAAGAAAGGGGAAAAGACGTCCAGAGTAGATAAAGATCAGGAACAGTAAGAGTTTTGGGAATACTGTTTTCCCCATTTGATCTGGACAATCAAAGGAGGACCAGATTGTCTTCCACCTCCCCAGAGCTGCAAAGTCTTTGAACTCCTTTGAGAACAAAGAACTCTGTAAGGTATAAAATGGCAGTCATCCACACTTAAGGCAAGGTCCCCTCCACGAATGCAAGCATGTATGTATTGGATGGTGTTGATAAAGAATCGATGCTTTTGAACTGTGGTGTTGGAGAAGACTCTTAAGAGTCCCTTGGACTGCAAGGAGATTCAACCAGTCCATCCTAAAGGAGATCAGTCCTGGGTGTTCATTGGAAGGAGTGATGTTGAAGCTGAAACTCCAATACTTTGGCTACCCGATGTGAAGAACTGACCCATTTGAAAAGACCCTGATGCTGGGAAAGATTGAAGGAGGGAGAAGAAGAGGATGACAGAGGATGAGATGATTGGATGGCATCACCAACACGATGGACATGAGTTTGAGTAAACTCTAGGATGGACAGGGAGGCCTGACGTGCTGCAATCCATAGGGTGGCAAAGAGACACGACTGAGGGACTGAACTGAACTGAACTGAGTGGATGGTGTTCCCACTGAGGCTCTTGTGCGCTGACCCCAGGACTTCCCAGCTGCAGATAGCCAGATGAAGTTTCTTTCCCCTGGTTTGGTGAGATTCATTTACTAGTGCTATTGTAAATTCCATTATTTCCTTTTGCTTTGATCCTTGATTCATTCTAGCCTAAATAATAAATTGATGTTTGCTACCATCTTGTGGACTGCATCTGGAATTCTTTAAAAGAAACATTGATGCAAAGCTAAACACTGCTGCTGCTGCTGCTGCTAAGTCGCTTCAGTCGTGTCCGACTCTGTGTGATCCCATAGACCGCAGCCCACCAGTGCTCCCCCGTCCCTGGGATTCTCCAGGCAAGAACACTGGAGTGGGTAAGCTAAACACTAGACGTATTATATTCAAATTGCAGAAAATCAAAGACAAAAAAATTTCTAAAGAAATCTGACAGGAGGAAAAAAATCCTTACCTATTGAGGAACGAAGATAAGAATTATGTCAGACTTCCCATCAGAAACCACACATACAAGAAGAGAGTGGACTATTTATAATTGCAAGAAATGTCAAAAGAAGTTTTTCAGAGATAAGGAAAACAATATAGGTGAGAAACTCAAATCTACATAAAGAAAGAGCATCAGAGAAGGAATATGTAACTCTAAAATGAAAATTTTAAATTTAGTTTAAAACTTCTAATAGAATAATAGTAGAAAATTTTAGTAATCTTGGATTACGTAAAGAGTTCTTGGAACATCAAAAGCATGATCTTTAAAAAAAAAAAAGGATAAATTGGACCTCATCAACATGGAAAGCTTTTGCTCTGTGAAAGACATTGCTAGTATTTCAAGATAAGGAATATTGCTAAAAGGGTAAAAGTAATATGGAGCATAATATGCCTAATTGTATTTTCTTTGCTGGTCAGTGCTATGCTCAGGTTTACATCCTAAAGGAGACAACTTTTGATATTTTGCTAAGGAACAGCACATAATTTGTGGTGTAAAAACTTAATTTTATTTTTCTGAATTCAGGGTCCTATGTTTGGAAGATAATATAAGAATGTTATAGTATACAAGTCATTTAAGATTGGAGTGTTAAGTATTCGAGAACAGAGAATGGTTATAGTTTTATTTTCTATTAAGCATACTGATAAAACAATGTTTTAAAATAGCAGAACATAACATAATTTTAAGGAAATTTAACTCCTTAAGGTGAAAAAAATTTTTGCTATCTCAAAATAATAAAGGGTATGCCAAACTTAAGGCATGCAATAACAAAGCACAAGTTACTTGAAGGAAATATAGGAGTAGATTTTGAAATTACTATTAAATACAGAAAAATAGGAGACCAGCCTGTGTTCCTTTATTTGGTAAGGGAAGTAGATGAGTCTCAGATAGTGACCAGTTTAGGACACTAGATGGTGCTATTAGCTTAACTATTTGATGTCACTGGAGGCTGAACAGCCTCAGAATAGAAAGATAGAAAGTCAAAAATTGCTTATATATTAAAGGTGTGAATTGTTTTGTAGAATATATATCAAAGTGTTGCGATAATTCTCGATTTTCTCCTCTAGAAATGATTTTGAAATTTTTCTGTCTTGAAGTAGTTTCTCTTTATATATTTTATTTGATGAGCACTTCATTATTTTTCTTATTTTAAATTAAATATATATACACTGTGTTTCTGTTTAGAACTCATAGTAAAATAAGATAACAGGTTTTCATATCTAGATGATAAACTCAGAAGGAACTTGGTGTTAAGTTTTAGTGAACTTACTTCAAATCAGTGTTCAGCTCCATTAAACTTTTAAAATATTGAAAATAGTTTGATTCCTGTTGACTTCTTTTACGATTCATGTTAATTTCTTTTAAGATTGAGAATAATTAAATTCTTTATTTGACTTCTGAAGATGATTTAGACCACTAAATTTTTATTGATGCCTACATTGAACAAGTGACAGAAACCCCTAACTCAGTGTGGCTTAAGCAAATGGAAATTTATTGGGCCACATAATTAAAAAGATATGGCATTGCTGATTTCAAGTGAAGCTTGATCCAGTGGCTTAAATTAATTTTTGGATTCTCTTCAACTGTTAGCTGTGTTTCTCTCGCTCTCGGCTTCTTTTGCAAATAAGCTCTCATCTCCTGAAGGTAGGGTAGGTCTCAGCAGGTTTATATCCTTCTCATTTTTTTTTTTTTTTTGTGTCTAATGATGCCAAGAAGAGTTGTGGTGTTAGATCATATTAGGTCTGTTTGGCTTGTCTTGGTCTGCCTATCTACTCCGGTAGCTATAGATAGAATTAGCAATTCCAGAAATTTAAAGATTAAGAATGTTAGAGGGATGGTTTCTCAAAAGCAGATCTGAAGATTGTTATAGCTTCCCTTGGGCTTCCCTGGTGGCTTAGATGGTAAAGAATCTGCCTGCAATGAGGGAAACCTGGGTTTGATCCCTGGGTTGGAAGGGTCCTCTGGAGGAGGGCATGGCAATCCACTCCACTATTCTTGCCTGGAGAATCCCATGGACAGAGTAACCTCGTGGACTACAGTCCACAGGGTCACAAAGAGTCGGATATGTCTGAGCGACTAAGCACAGCACAGCACATAGCTTCCCTGATGGCTTAGATGGTAAAGAATATGCCTGCAGTGCAGGAGATCTGGGTTCGATTCCTAGGTTGGGAAGATCCCCTGAAGAAGGCAATGGCTACCCACTCTAGTATTATTGCCTAAAGAATCCCATGGACAGAGGAGCCTGGTGGGCTACAGCCCATGGGGTCGCACAGAATCATACATGACTGAGTGACTAAGCATAAGCATGATAGGACCTTTGCTAAGTGGACAGATGACCCACAATACAAATAAAGATTTAATCTATAGTTTAAGGAAAAGACTAAATAGTCAAAGATCCATCTGGTATTTTAACAAAGAGAAAATTGAATTATGGTTGTGCAATAATACAACATTTGTCAGTAGAGACTCAAAAGCCTTTTAACCATATTTTTAAATGAGCTAATCTGAACTTTGTCAAAATAGTCATACATTTCATTGCCTCTTGCCACATTCATTATTACAAACTACAGCAAATATATCAGTAGTTCTCCTTCCCTCAAATCTTATGTAATTTATTATACACACTTATTTGCCTTTAATTATTTTGTTTCACATTCTAGAACAACCGAATACTTTCAGCTATTTCACTAAATACACTGTTTAGTTCAGTTGAATAGCCTTGTTCTAGCATGATATGTAGAGTGCAAAATAATACACCTAAGGAAAAATCCTAGCATCTGGGCTGGATTTTATTCTTGGAATTGTTCACTGTTGAGTGGAATGATTGGACCTGTCACATAGTTTACCTATTGGTTGAATAGGTAATTGTACTTGTAGTCGACAATTGTACTTGTCATTATTTTTAAGCTTTATTTTTCTCATTTTTAATGTATGCTGTGATCAAAATTAAATAGTGGATTTGATGGGTTTTTGTGCAGATTGCATCTTGCTGTTACCATAGTGCAACTCTAAGAGCCCAAAATAATTTTCTATGACCACTGTTGTGAAACTTATGTCATGTTTTATTTGTCTGTGTGTCTTACCTCCCTTACTGAACTGAATATTTTGAGAATAGGATTTGTGTTTTAGGAGCATACAGAGTATGTTGCCGAATAAATGATTACCTAGTATCCAGGGCTTCGTGAGCAAATCTTACACTCCTTTCTTCTCCATCAGTATCATTGAAATGTACAGTTAATGGCATTGGTAAGTTAAACGTCATGAAACACTGCATTGCAAGTAGCATCCACTGCCACAAAACCAAAGCAATGCAAGCCCTTTTGATTGCATTTAATAAACCCCTCCCTAATAAAGAAATCTGTATGCAGGTCAGGAAGGAACAGTTAGAACTGGACATGCAACAACAGACTGGTTTCAAATAGGAAAAGGACTACGTCAAGGCTGTATATTGTTACCCTGCTCATTTAACTTACATGCAGAATACATCAGGAGAAACGCTGGACTGGAAGAAACACAAGCTGGAATCAAGATTGCCGGGAGAAATATCAATAACCTCACATATGCAGATGACACCACCCTTATGGCAGAAATTGAAGAGGAACTAAAAAGTCTCTTGATGAAAGTGAAAGAGGAGAGTGAAAAAGTTGGCTTAAAGCTCAACATTCAGAAAACGAAGATCATGGCATCTGGTCCCATCGCTTCATGGGAAATAGATGGGGAGACAGTGGAAACAGTGTCAGACTTTATTTTTGGGGGCTCCAAAATCACTGCAGATGGTGATCACAGCCATGAAATTAAAAGATGCTTGCTCCTTGGAAGAGAAGTTATGAGCAACCTAGATAGCATATTCAAAGCAGAGACACTTTGCCAACTAAGGTCCGTCTAGCCAAGGCTATGATTTTTCCAGTGGTCATGTGTGGATGTGAGAGTTGGACTGTGAAGAAGGCTAAGCACTGAAGAATTGATGCTTTTGAAGTGTGGTGTTGGAGAAGACTCTTGAGAGTCCCTTGGACTGCAAGGAAATCCAACCAGTCCTTTCTGAAGGAGATCAGCCCTGGGTGTTCTTTGGAAGGAATGATGCTAAAGCTGAAACTCCAATACTTTGGCTACCTCATGGGAAGAGTTGACTCATTGGAAAAGACTCTGATGCTGGGAGAGACTGGGGGCAGGAGGAGAAGGGGACGACCGAGGATGAGATGGCTGGATGGCATCACTGACTCGATGGACGCAACTCTGAGTGAATTCCGAGAGATGGTAATGAACAGGGAGGCCTGGCGTGCTGCGATTCATGGGGCTGCAAAGAGTTGGACACGACTGAGCTACTGAACTGAACTGAACTGAATAAAGCCACAGTTGATCTTTAATCTGGTGCAGCATGAAGTGTTAGCAGTGATGCTGGTTGGACAAAAATAAGTATGGGGCTTTACTATATTCCATAACTACTCAGGCTAAGGAATTTAAGCTGTTAGTTTGTACACCTAGACTTCAGTTCAGTTCAGTCACTCAGTCGTATCTGACTCTTTGCAACCCCATGAAATGCAGCACACCAGGCCTCCCTGTCCATCACCAACTCCCAACTTTGGTTATGTCATTTATCACATCAAACAAAGTAAAAACACATTTTAAAAATCACCTCAAATTATTCAATTCCTGGTGGAATTCATATTCTTGAAAGGCTATTTCCTAGGAAATATGCTATTCCTTCATATGCTTTATAAGCAGACGTGTTTTCCTGAGGATTTGGGGAGTACTGCAGCTGCAGAGGTCTAAGAGGCCCACAGAACATCTAACCCTGCCATGGGTTACCATCAAAAAGTCTTATTTCCACATATTTAAAGAACATTGGAGTTATACAATAAAAATACTGTCAACTTTGGTAAACTTTTAAGCATATTTTCTTTGAGAATTGTCGTGATAATCATTCAACTATTACACCACAAATCCATTTTATCTTCTTCTAGGTCAGGGATATTTCTCTTCATTTAGTTACTATTTACAAAAATAGTCATTATTAATAAATTTCAAGTTGTCTACACTAGTAACATCTTAAGGAACTTAATTATACTTAGAGTGATGACTGAGTATAAAAGAGTTAGGCAAATTATTATTTATAGTAAGAAAAACATGATAGGCTAAATCAAAAGTGCATAACTTAGAACTTCCCAGATAGTCCAGTGGTTAAGAATCCACCTGGCAAAGCAGGGGAAATGAGTCTGATCCCCGGTCTGGGAAGATTCCTCATCCTGCGCGGCAAATAAACCCATGCACTGCAACTACTGAGCTCACATGCCGTAACTGCTGAAGCCGGCATGTCTTAAAGCCCATGCTCTATGCCAACAGAAGCCACTGCAATGAAAAGTTTGTGCACTGCAACTAGAGAATATGCCCCCATGCAGCCTAATATAGAAATTCTTTAAAAGTGTATACGCTTAAACCAATAAAAAGAAAATATGGCCAGAAAGATAAGGGACAAAAGCATTCAAAGGAGAGTCTGGCATTTAACAGGAGAATCTCTTCCCATTACTCTTTGATGAAAGCTGTTCTACTTCGTGCAGCTGTTTGCTTGTGCCAAGGATCTTGGGGCAGCTGTTGACCTCTGTGATTTTCTGGGCAACCTGGGTTTATAACCTCTAAAGGCTGTGACTTTCCAATTGTTGTCAGATGAGTGTTGTGATTTTAGTTGTGAAATGTGTATCCAAGGATCAATTCCTTCTACTGTTAACGGCTCTGTTAGAGTTGAGTATTCAATATAGTCCTTTTCAGTGATGTTCAACTTTCTATGAGTTGTTTTCTATATACTGGATTTCACTGATGAGGCGGTTGGAAAAGAAAAGCAGCTGTTCTGTTAATGACAGGAGTGAGATATATTGCTTAACCCCTTATAATATTTACCTGAAAAGTTTGGGTAAATTTTAGCTAAAAGGTTTTAAAGCTAGGCTAGAGATATTTCCAAAATGTAGGCTTGCAAGTGATCAGCTGACAAAAGATAATCTAGGATTCTGGGAGATGGTGAAGGACAGGAAATGGTGCTGCAGTCCACGGGTCGCAAACAGTAAGGCACAACTTACCACTAAACAGCAATAACAACAAATCTAGGATTACCTGATGGGAAAGAACACAAAGCCTAAGAGGAAAAGAGTGGTCCTTGAGGGTATGGAACATCAAGAGTATCTGATAGTTTGGTTGATTTGCATTTTTACATGTTGTGTGTTCCTCCCACTTTTCTAGAGTGTTGTGTGTTGAAGGACATTTCCCGTCATTTTTAAGTAAGGAGCTGGACTTCCAAGTGGCTCAGATGGTAACATATCTCCCTGCAGGGGGGAGACCAGCTGATCCCTGGGTCAGGAAGATCCCTTGGAGAAGGGAATGGCAACCCACTTGAGTGTTCTTGCTTGGAGAATCCCATGGACAAAGTAGCCTGGTGGGCTATAGTCCATGAGATTGCAGAAAGCTGGACATGACTCAGTGAATAACACTTTACTTTACTAAGCTTTAGCTCATTCAAAATAGAACTCCCAGTAGAATGTTTTCACCTCTCACTAAATAGCTAGGTTGGAATGGCTTAGGTAAAGAATACAAGTATATAGTACTTTTCAAACCATTTTAAGTTGCAGTGAAATTCAATTGTTAGCATCCCTCAAATAAACACACAGTTACTAGCAAAAATTCATAACCCACAGAGGGAAGAAATTGTACAAAATCTATTTGGAGATTCTCAAAGGATCCTGTGGGGCAAGATTCCAATTCATGTCTGACTTTATAGTTTTTCTAGGATTATGTTGGTTATAGATGAGAGAAGAACTGCTTGTATCTTCTGATGTCTTAGAAAGCTATCCCATCAGTGTTGAGTTAATACTATAGTGATTTTGGTAATTACGGTAGTGATTTTATCTGGTGCTCCAGTGGTTAAGAATTTGCCAGCCAATTCAGAGGACATGGGTTCGATCCCTGGTCTGGAAAGATTCTACATGCCGCATGGCAGCTAAGCCCGTACACCGTAGCGGTGAAGCCCCATGTGCTCTAGAGTCTGTGCTCTACAACACTGGAAGCCACCGCAATATGAAGCCTGTGCTCTGCAACCAGAAAGTAGCCCCCTCTCGCCCCAACTAGAGAAAGCCCATGCAGAGCAACAAATCCAGCACAGTCAAAAAACAAAACAGAACAAAACAAAAACCTGTAGTCAATTTCTCCCTACTGTGGTGAGTTGTTTCAAGGAGGATTTAAAGAAATACCCATCTGAGCTTAATTGGTACTACCAGGTTGCCATCATGAATCTTAAAACCTAGGAAGATCTAGTGCTTCTTTTTTTGGAACTGGGGGTCAAATGCTATGCATCAGTGATGGAATTTGTGAATTCCATAGACTGGTCTGTCTTCTGTGAAAGGGGCCCTCGTCTAAGGTCTTTAGTCAGAGCATTCTGTGTAGTATGCTGATCTACTAAAACCTTTTTCCAGTATCTTAGCTCACAGGCTATGAGTAGATAACTAATTTGGCCAAGACTGCTTCCCACCCCCCCAACCCCCAGGCAGAGATAAAAACCTTTACTCCTAGATCAGTGAATAGGCATTTATGAACAATGAGTCTTTGATATGTTAACTTGTTAATAGATTTAGATCATGGCCTCATCTATTGTATACTTTTAAAGAGAAAGATTTATGGTTATCTGGGAGGTCAGGAAGGTGAGCAAGTTCAACACAGATGACTGTTGAATAAATATTTTAGATTACTAAAGGTCTTTTTGGTTTTTGTTTTTATGTTCTGTTTTTTTTTTTTTAAAAATTTGGTTTCTGAATGGGAATGGGAACAAATACAAAGGGTGGGATAAGAATAAAGATTAAGAGAGAATACTTTAGCCTTGATAAAATGTGAGGTAGGCTTCCTTCTGAGAGACAGTCTTCTCTCACCAGCTTTACCAACAAGTGATCTAAAATCGGCAAATGATGGTAAAAGTAGCCATCTACTAAGTTCAATATAGGCAATATATATATAGACTGAGATATAACATGAAATGCTTGCTATATAATACACAAAAAGTGACAGTTCCTGCTGTAAGTTACAGTCAGTAAAAGCAATAGAGTGAGGGAACTATTGTGAACATTGCCGTATTGTGTACCAGCCATTCTCCTAGACCCAGAAAATATTTTATCATATTTAATCAGCAAAATAATAATGAGAAATGCATAGATTATCTTCCTCTTTCTCATTTTATTGTTTGGATAATAAAGACTTTAAGGACATAAGCAATTATATCCAGGTTACAAAGCAAGAAGCATATGAAACCAGGATCTGAATTTGGTTGAAGACATATACAAATAAGTATAGAGAATAGAATTAAAGAGGCATAAAATGAACCACTGGAGTTGAATGCCACCAAAATATCTTTAGTTCCAAAATATTTAAGGAAGTCTTCATGAAGGAGATACCATTAGAACTAAGCTTGCAAATAGAGGAAAGGATTTTAACAGTTAAATATGGCAACAAAGATATCTTGGAGGAGGAAATGGAAACCCACTCCAATATTTTTTCCAGGAAAATCCCATGGACAGAGTTACCTGGTGGATTGGGCTACATTCCATGCTGTTGCAAAGATGGAATACAAATGAGCGCTTACATGTGCATGCCTGTGCATACACACACACACACATGAGCACAGCAAGGAAGACAAAAAAGTGATAGAGCTAGGAGTGAGTCCAATTCAGTCTGAAGCCAAAGTCTATTTTTTTTTCCACTACACATAATTAAAACAGTGAGAAAATCTGCGAAACCAATGAGAGTAAAAATGTATTATTACCTTGAGTTTAGGAAAAAAAAGGTTGAAAAAGGAACTTTAGAGAATAGGAAGGCCCTTCAGTGCAAATACAGCACGTTCTGTGTTATAGAATTGTTTTTAGTCACTCAGTTGTGTCTGACTCTTTGTGACCCCATAAACTGCAGCACACCAAGCTTCCCTGTCTTTCACTGTCTCCTGGAGTTGGCTCAAACTTATGTCCATTGAATCTATGATGCCATCCAACCATCTCATGCACTGTCATCCCTTTTCTCCTCCTGCTCTGAGTCTTTCCCAGAATCAGGGTCTGTTCCAGTGAGTCAGTTCTTCGTATCAGGTGGCCTAAGTATTGGAGCTTCAGCTTCAGCATCAGTCCTTCCAATGACTATTCAGGACTGATTTCCTTTAGGATGGACTGGTTTGATCTCCTTGCAGTCCAAGGGACTCTTAAGAGTCTTCACCAGCATGACAGTTCCAAAGTATCAGTTCTTTGGAGCCCAGTCTTCTTTATGGTCCAGTTCTCACACCCATACATGACTACTGGAAAAACAATAGCTTTGACTATACATACCGTTATCAGAGAAGTGATGTCTCTGGTTTTAAATAATCTGTCTAGCTTTGTCATAACTTTTCTTTCAAAGAGCAAGCATCTTTAATTTCATGGCTACTGTGACTGTCTGCAGTGGTTTCAGAGCTCAAGAAAATAAAGAGCCCAAGAAAATAGTCTCACTGTTTCCATTGTTTCCCCATCTATTTGCCATGAAGTGATGGGACCAGATGCCGTGGTCTTCATTTTTTGAATGTTGAGATTTAAGCTAGTTTTTTTTTTTTAATACTCTTTCACCTTCATCAAGAGGCTCTTTTGTTCCTCTTCTCTTTCTGCCATAAAGGTGGTGTCATCTTCATATCTGAAGTTATTGATATTTCTCCCAGCAATCTTGATTCCAGCTTATGCTTCATCCAGCCAGGATTTTGTATAATGTACTTTATATATAAGTTAAATAAACAGGGTGACAATATACAGCCTTGATGTACTCTTTTCCCATTTTGGAACCAGTCTGTTGCATGTCCAGTTCTAACTGTTGCTTCTTGACCTACATACAGGTTTCTCAGGAGGCAGGTAAAGTGGTTTGGTATTTCCACCTCATTAAGAATATTACACACATTTTTATAGTCCACACAGTCAAAAGCTTTAGTTTAAAGAAGCAAAAGCAGATGTTTTTCTGGAACTCTCTTGCTTTTTAGATGGTCCAACAGATGTTGGCAATTTGATGTCCTCTATCTTTTCTATATGCAGTTTATACATCTGGAAGTACTTGGTTCATGTAAAGTTGAAGCCTAGCTTGAAGGATTTTGAGCATTACCTTGCTAGCATGGGAAATGATCACAGTTGTGCAGTAGTTTGAACATTCTTTGCCATTACCCCTCTTTGGGATCAGAATGAAGACTGATCTTTTCCCGTTCTTTGGCCATTGCTGAGTTTTCTAAGTTTGCTGGCATTTTGAAGGCAGCTCTTTCCATAATCATCTTTCAGGATTTGGTATAGTTCAGCTGGAATTCCATCACTTATACTAGCTTTGTTTGCAGTAATGCTTCTCAAGGACCACTTGACTTCACTCCAGAATGTCTGGTTCTAGTTGAATGATTACACCATTGTAATTATCCAGGTCACTAAGATCTTTTATGTACAGTTCTTCTGTGTATTCTTGCCACTTCTTGTTAGTATCTTCTGCTTCTGTTAAGTCCATACTGTTTCTGTCCTTTATTGTGCCCATCTTTGTGTGAAATGTTCCCTTGTTATCTCTAATTAAAAAAATATATATACATTTTTTAATGAAGAATATTTGACTTACAATGTTCCAGGTACACAGCAATGTGACTCAGTTATACAAATACACATATATTATCTTGAAATTATTGTCCATCATAGGTTATTGCAAGATATTGATTATAGTTTTCTATTCTATACAGTAAACTTTGTTACTTGTTGCATATCTATTTTTTAATTAGAAATCTAGCATTCTATTCATACTAAGTCAAACAAGTATAATCAAAATGTAATTTTTTTTTAGTTAGGCAAAAATTAATGTTTTTTAAAATATATATATGTGTATATATATATATATATATATATATATATATATAAAAACTTTTCCATTACACTTGATAAAGGCTGAGAAAGAACATAAAAAAGAAGAGTTGGAGAACATAAAGTAAATGAAATGGAAGCACTGAATATGAAATAGCAAAAGTGAAACAGTCTAGATAAAAGTAAAGGTCATCATATAGTCCAGTTGTTTTTAAATATGACTGCTCATTAGAAACATATCTGGTGCTCTGGAGAAAAAAAGCAATACCTGTGCATTTGTATTTTTCAAAATAATTCTGAAATGCATCTGGATTTTTAAAATGGTTACAGGTTTTTCTATTAGATCCTAGTTTTGGTGATATAGAGTGCTATTATTTTTCTGTTGACCAATCATGATACAATGGTATTAAGTGAGTAATAGTTACATAATCACAATAGCAAAAATACTTATCAGCTTTCACAATCAATAGGCAAAAATTTAAAAGATAATTACAATTGCAAGTCATAATGAGAACATGATTAACTTAACAATATAAAATTACATACAATTTGGGGGTTTCAAGCAGAGTGATCAGTAAATGGAAGTGTGTATGTGCACATATTTTCATCCACCCAACCAGTCTATGTCTTTTGTTTGGTGCATTTAATCCATTTACATTTAAAGTATATCAATATGTATGATCCTATTACCATTTTCTTAATTGTTTTGGGTTTATTTTCTGTCCCTGGAGAAGGAAATGGCAACCCACTCCAGTATTCTTGCCTAGAGAATCCCATGGACAGAAAGGCTTGGTGGGCTACAGTCCACAGTCAGATATGACTGAGTGACTTTACTTTCACTTCATTTATTTTCTGTAGGTCTTTTCCTTCTCTTATGTTTCCTGCCTAGAGAAATTTCTTTAGCATTTGTTATAAAGCTGGTTTGGTGGTGTTGAGTTCCCTTAACTTTTGCTTGTCTGGAAAGCTTTCTGATTTCTCCATTAAATCTCAGTGAGAGTCTTGCTAGGCAGAATATTCTTGGTTGTAGGTTCTTCCCTTTCATCATTTTAAATATATCATGCCATTCCCTTCTGGCTTATAGAAAAATCAGCTGATAGCCTGATGGGAGTTCCCTTGCATATTATTTGTTATTTTCCCCTTGTTGCTTTTAATATTTTATCTCTGTCTTTAATTTTTGTCAGTTTGATTACTGTGTGTCTCATTGTGTTCCTCCTTGGGTTTATCCTGCCTGGGACTCTCTGTGCTTCCTGGACTTGATTGACTATTTTCTTTTCCATGTTCAGCTTTCCCATGTTCAGGAAGTTTTCAGCTATTCCCCCTTCATATATTTTCTCAGGTCCCTTCTCTTTCTCTTCTCCTTCCGGGACCCCTATAAAGCAAATGTTGGTGCATTTAATTTTGTCCCAGAGATCTCTTAGGCTGTCTTCATTTCTTTTCATTTTTTCCCCCTATATTCTATTTGGTGGAAGTAGTTTCCACCATTCTTTCCTCCAGGTCATTTATGTGTTCTTCTGCCTCAGTTATTCTGCTCTTGATTTCTTCTAATGTATTATTCATTTCTGTTTGTTTGTTCTTTAGTTCTTCTAAGTCTTTGGCAAACATTTCTTGCATCTTCTCAATCTTTGCCTCCATTCTTTTCCCAAGATCCTGGATCATCTTCACTATCATTATTCTGAATTCTTTTTCTGGAAGATTGGCTATCTCCACTTCAGTTAGTTGTTTTTCTGGGGTTTTATCTTGTCACTTCATCTGGGACATAACTTTCTACTTTTTCATCATGATTAACTTTCTGTAATATGGTTTTTGTGTTAGCTTCTGTGAGACTGCTTCTTCTACCTGCCCTCTGATGGATGAAGCTAACAGGCTTGTGTAAGCTTCTTAATGGGGAATGACTGGTGGTAGACAAAACTGGGTCTTGCTCAGGTGGGCAGGGCCTTGCTCAGTAAAACTTTAATCCAGTTATCTGCTGATGGGTGGTGTTGAACTCCCTCCCTGGTAGTTGTTTTGATTGAGATGACCCAGCCCTGGGCTCTATGGTAGGGTTAATGGCAAACTCCAAGAGGATCCTTCTGGTGCCCCCATCCTTTTGGTGAGCCCCTGCCAACCCACGCCTCCTCAGGAGGCCCTCTAACACTAGCAGATAGTTTTGGTTCAGTCTCCTGTGGTCACTGCTGTTCTCCTCTGGGTCTTGGTGCACAAAAATTTTGCTTGTGTCCTCCAAGCCTGGAGTGTCTGTATCCTTCAGTCCTCTGGAAGGCCTATAATCAAATCCTGCTGGCCCTCAAGGCCAGATTCCCTGGGGATTCCAAGTCCCTTTGTTGGATCCTCAGGCTGGGAAGCCTGATGTGGGGTTTAGAAACTTCACGACAGTGTGAGAACTTCTTATATTATTGTTCTCCAGTCTGTGGTTCACCCACCTAGCAGGTATGGGATTTGATTTTATTGTGATTGTGCCCCTCCTACTGTCTTGCTGTGGCTTCTTCTTTGTCTTTGAACATGGGGTATCTTTTTGGTGGGTTCCAGTGACTTCCTGTTGGTGGTGGTTCAACAGCTAGTTGTAATTTTGGTGCTCTTGCAGGAAGAGATGAGTGCATATCCTTCTACTCCACCATCTTGAACCAGAAGCCTCTAAGTTTCTTGAAGCGATCTCTAGTCTTTCCTATTCTATTGTTTTCCTCTATTTCTTTGCATTGTTCACTTAAGAAGCCTTTCTTATCTCTCTTGCTATCCTTCGGAACTCTGTATTCAGATGGGCATACCTTTCCCTCTTCTTTGCCTTTTGCTTCTCTTCTTTTCTCAGCTATTTGTAAGGCCTCTTCAGAAAACCATTTTGCCTTGTTGCATTTCTTTTTTAAACATATTGTGACAGGCTTGCTGTTGATTGCTGCTTTCAGTTGGTCTAGTTTGGAGTAGTACTTGCAGAATTACTCATTTGGTTTTCTTTCTTTTTTTTTTTCTCTTTTTTAAAAATTTTAATTAAATTTATTTATTTTTTTAATTACAATACTATATTTGTTTTGTGGAAGGAGCTCATATTAGAGAACTCCCTTCCAATCCCACCACACATATCATCACTTTCTTTGGATGAAGACTGGCCTTTGATGTGCTTAGTGGTGGTTCATTTTATTGACTCCATGGTCTCTTCAATTCCATATTATTGTATTGCATTTATGTTATAGAATGAATCATTGCAAATACCATCACCTCCTATGGAGATTAATTTTCATTTCTCTTCTTGGAAACTCTTATCTCAGGAACAATATTGCAAAAGAGCTGGTGGGTTGAATGATAATGGACCAACACAGAGGTAGTACTGGGTTTGGGGCTATAAGCAGAAAAATTGGAAAATACATTTTTCATTATAAAAAAATATGTTTATTGTTCAATTGAAGGATAATTGCTTTACAGAATGTTGTTGTTTTCTGTCAAACCTCAGCATGAATCAGCCATAAGTATAAATATATCCCCTCCCTTACACCTCCCTCCCCACCCCACCCCTCTAGGTTGATACAGAGCCCCTGTTTGAGTTTCCTGAGACATACAGAAAATTCCTGTTGGCTATCTACTTTATATATGATAATGTAGGTTTTCATGTTACTCTCTCCATACATCTCACCTTATCCTCCCTTCTGCATGTCCATAAGTCTATTCTCTATGTCTCTTTTTCCATTCAGTCAGTTCAGTTGCTCAGTCATGTCCAAATCTTTGTGACCCCATGAATCACAACATGCCAGGCCTCCTTGTCCATCACCAACTCTCGGAGTTCACTCAAACTCATGTCCATCGAGTTGATGATGCCATCCACCCATCTCATCCTCTGTCGTCCCATTCTCCTTCTGCCCTCAATCCCTCCCAGAATCAGAGTCTTTTCCAGTGAATCAGCTCTTCGCATAAGGTGGCCAAACTATTGGAGTTTCAGCTTTAGCATCAGTCCTTCCAATGAATACCCAGGACTGATCTCCTTTAGGATGGACTAGTTGGACCAAGAGTCTTCTACAACACCACAGTTCAAAAGCATCAATTCTTCAGCTCCCAGATTTCTTCATAGTCCAACTCTCACATCCATACATGACCACTGGAAAAACCATAGCCTTGATTAGACTGATCTTTGTTGGCAAAGTAATGTCTCTGCTTTTGAATATGCTATCTAGGCTGGTCATAACTTTCCTTCCAAGGAGTAAGCGTCTTTTAATTTCATGGCTGCAGTCACCATCTGCAGTGATTTTGAAGCCCCCAAAATAAAGTCTGACACTGTTTCCACTGTTTCCCCATCTATTTCCCATGAAGTGATGGGACCGGATGCTATGATCTTAGTTTTTTGAATATTGAGCTTTAAGCCAACTTTTTCACTCTCCTCTTTCATTTTCATCAAGAGGCTTTTTAGTTCTTCACTTTCTGCCATAAGGTTGGTGTCATCTGCATATCTGAGGTTACTGATATTTCTCTTGGCAATCTTGATTCCAGCTTGTGGTTCTTCCAGCCCAGCAGTTCTTATGATGTACTCTGCATAGAAGTTAAATAAGCAGGGTGACAATATACAGCCTTGACGTAGTCCTTTTCCTATTTGGAACCAGTCTGTTGTTCCATGTCCAGTTCTAACTATTGCTTCCTGACCTACATACAGATTTCTCAAGAGGAAGGTCAGGTGGTCTGGTATTCCTATCTCTTTCAGAATTTTCCAGTTGTGATCCACACAGTCAAAAACTTTGGCATAGTCAGTAAAGCAGAAATAGATGTTTTTCTGGAACTCTCTTGCTTTTTTGATGACCTGCAAATAAATTATTCAGTACCATTTTTCTAGAATCCATATATACATTTGTTAGTATATGATATTTATCTTTCTCTTTCTGACTTACTTCACTCTGTATAATAGGCTCTAGGTTCATCCACCTCATTAGAATCGACTCATATGCATTCCTTTTTATGGCTGAGTAATATTCCATTGTTTATATGTACCACTTCTTCATCCATTCATCTATTGATGGTGGAAAATACTTTTGATAGGAGCTAATGTTTACTCTAATGTACTTAGTTTTAAATCAAACCATTTTTTTGGGTGTGAAACCCTTATACTGAAGGTTTAAGGCTGACAAGGGAAGAACAGGACATCAGAAGATTCCCAAACTAACTGAATTATTGTAATTTGCATAGAAGGAAAAAAAGTTGGTGATATTTGATCTTAATGTTCCTCCATGATCACATCCTTCCAGATCATCCTATATCCATCTTGTAATAAGCTTTATCCTTGACTCCAGGATTGAACATCTAGTATGTCTATTTCAGTATTTTTGCTAGAGGTGGGTAACATCACCCAGGAGCTTAGCATTTGAACCTGACCTACCTTGTAGATCTTCCTTGGAATGCTTAAATAATTCTATGCCCTAGAGCAATGGAATTGACTGCTTATTTAGCTACTAGGTCGGCTGGCCATCCTTCAGTTTTTAAGTAAAAATAAAAGACACATTTTTTTCATTTCACCAAGAAGTTTACTGAACAATATATTCACTGTTTTGTTTTACTAAAAAAAGGTAAAGATGCATGCTCAGTCATGTCTGACTCTTTGCGACCCCATAGATTATAATCTGCCTGGTTCCTCTTTCCATGGAATTTTCCAGTCAAGTGTACTAGAGTGGGTTGCCATTTCCTACTCCAAGGGATCTTCCCAAACCAGAGTTTGGACCCATGTCCTTTGCAGCTCCTGCACTAGCAGGTGGATTCTTTACCAGTGTGCTACCTGGAAGCCTTATCTTCTGTCATATTTCAGGCAACTTTATAATTTTGTCTCCCCAAAACTTTTTATTTTGGGGGACAAAGAACTGTTCCAGCTTCCATTTACAGTTTTCTGGGAAATTGAATTTTTTTCCATTAAGAGAATTCTGTACAACCAAAATAAATGGAAAGCCAAAAGTGCAATATGTGCTGAAAACAGCAGGTGAATCAGGACTTCACAGCTAAGCTATAACAATTTTTATCCTGTCATCCAAAAACAGGCAGTTTTGTGTTATCCTGATGAAAGATTATTCATTTTCTGTTGACTAATTCTGCTTGCTGTTGTTGAGTGCTGCTTTCAGTTGGTCTCATTGGGAGCAGTACTTGCAGGATTGATCATTTGGTTTTCTGGAAGAAGCTCATAATAGAGAACTCCCTTCCAATCCTACCCTATACATCATCACCTTCTTTGGAAGAATACCGGCCTTTGGTGTATTGAGCAGTGGCTCATTTCACTTGCCCCATGATCTTTTCAATTCCACATTATTGTACAGTATCTACTTTTCATAGCCCATCACAGTATGTTTTTAAAAAGAACATTTTCATTATGTTTAAGTAGAGACTCACATGCAAAAATACCTTCAGGAAGATTTTTTTTTTTGCTTAATTTATGTGAACCCAAACACCAAAGCAATTAACATAACCAAGGTGGTACAAATGATTTTGTACACTTGATTTGGGTATTTTGAGTATGTCAGCTCTCTCCCACACTGCATAACATTTGTTGTTATTAATTAATATCTTGATTTTATTGCTATCAACTTCAACTCGTCTTTATGACCATGGAGCCTCATCCAGCGAGAAATCTTAAGGATGAAACTTCACAAACTACTTTTGACTTCAGTCATAGCAGCATCTCCATATACTGCACATACCTTTTCTGCGTTCAGTTTTGTGTTTACCTTTCTTGAAGTAATAAAGCATAATATGCAAAATGTTACTTTTTTCTTTGATCTTCAATATTAAAATGGCTACACAAAAATTATCCACTATAGGTTAAGTTGTTTGTTTTTTTTTTCCATTCCAATCCCAAAGAAAGGCAATGCCAAAGAATGCTCAAACCACCACACAGTTGCACTCATCTCACATGCTAGTAAACTCATGCTCAAAATTCTCCAAGCCAGGCTTCAGCAATACGTGAACCGTGAACTCCCTGATGTTCAACCTGGTTTTAGAAAAGGCAGAGGAACCAGAGATCAAATTGCCAACATCCGCTGGATCATGGAAAAAGCAAGAGAGTTCCAGAAAAACATCTACTTCTGCTTTATTGACTATGCCAAAGCCTTTGACTGTGTGGATCACAATAAACTGTGGAAAATTATGAAAGAGATGGGAATACCAGACCACCTGACCTGCCTCTTGAGAAACCTGTATGCAGGTCAGGAAGCAACAGTTAGAACTGGACATGGAACAACAGGCTGGTTCCAAATAGGAAAAGGACTACGTCAAGGCTGTATACTGTCACCCTGTTTATTTAACTTATATGCAGAATACATCATGAGAAATGCTGGACTAGAAGAAACACAAGCTGGAATCAAGATTACTGGGAGATATATCAATAACCTCAGATATGCAGATGACACCACCCTTATGGCAGAAAGTGAAGAAGAACTAAAGAGCCTCTTGATGAAAGTGAAAGAGGAAAGCGAAAAAGTTGGCTTAAAGCTCAACATTCAGAAAATGAAGATCATGGCATCTGGTCCCATCACTTCATGGTAAATAGATGGGGAAACAGTGGAAACAGTGTCAGACTTTATTTTTGGGGCTCCAAAATCACTGCAGATGGTGACTGCAGCCATGAAATTAAAAGACGCTTACTCCTTGGAAGAAAAGTTATGACCAACCTAGATAGCATATTCAAAAGCAGAGACGTTACTTTGCCAACTAAGGTCCGTCTAGTCAAGGCTATGGTTTTTCCTGTGGTCATGTATGGATGTGAGAGTTGGACCATGAAGAAGGCTGAGCACCGAAGAATTGATGCTTTTGAACTGTGGTGTTGGAGAAGACTCTTGAGAGTCCCTTGGACTGCAAGGAGATCCAACCAGTCCATTCTGAAGGAGATCAGCCCTGGGATTGCTTTGGAAGGAATGATACTAAAGCTGAAACTCCAGTACTTCAGCCACCTCATGGGAAGAGTTGACTCATTGGAAAAGACTCTGATGCTGGGAAGGATTGGGGGCAGGAGGAAAATGGGACGACAGAGGATGAGATGGCTGGATGGCATCACTGACTCAATGAACATGAGTCTGAGTGAACTCCTGGAGATGGTAATGGACAGGGAGGCCTGGCGTGCTGCAATTCATTGGGTTGCGAAGAGTCGGACGTGACTGAGCGACTGAACTGAACTGAACTAAATGTGCCAGCTGCACAATACGAGCTAAGACGATTGTTTCAAATGAACTTAAAGAGAACTAAGTGCTGCCAGAGCCATCTTACAGGAAAAGAAAAAGCAAACAAAATTTTTGGTCAACTCAATGCTTGTGGCAATCTAAGAATGAGCCAATTAAATTCATATCAGTGGGGAAAACGTTGAGACTGTTTGCTGTTCCAAACCAAATGAAATGTTACCACTGTTTTAAAAGAGAATGTGTGTGATTGCTATACAATGTGACCTGCACTTAGTCGCTCAGTCGTGTCTGACTCTGTGCGACCCCATGGACTGTAGCCCACCATGCTCCTCTGTCCATGGGAATTCTTCAAGCAAGAATATTGGAGTGGATTCCCATACCCTCCTCCAGGGGATCTTCCCAACCCAGAATCGAACCCAGGTCTCCTGCATCACCATCTGAGCCACCAGGGAAGATTATCAACATATATCTATCAGAAAAGAGCCTGGGTATGGAACACTAAGGCTTTGTATACCAGCTTTCATTTATGATATAGAAAGTTCTTATTTAAACAGAGATTTATTAATCGTGTTTTCCAGAGTGCTCTGCATTTTGGCAGTCATTCCAAATATCTTTAATTCTCAGAATATGGACGAATGCTGAGTGAAACAAATATGTGTCTTTTGCAAATATAACTCTTTCCACAGGTGAATCATAACAGCATCTCCTGTTGGCAGAAAATGACTCTTCTCAAACAGGATTTATAGCATCATCAGCCAGAGGAAATGTTTATGATCCTGACCCTTCACCCATACCTACCAACTCCTCATCTACTTTAGCTAGTGTGGTGACACAGTGGACCCTTGGTCCCATGATATTTACTGGGACCAGCTTAACTCAGCTCCAGAACAACCCTGGTGACAGCCTCATTATAAGAGTTCACTAGACAACATTAGGGCAGGTTGACATTCATCAAAGGCTAGAATCTCTGCTCCATATAGACTGTTACCCATTCTGGAATGAGACTCCTCTCATTCTACATAGACCTGTTTGTACCAACACAGCTGATTTTCCACTGAAAGATTTGCTGTTTCTCCTTGTAAATTATTTGCTTACCAGGTTCTGACAGGAATTATGTCAGGAGCAAAACTCCTGGCTTTTAGCACACTGGCCAGTTATTCAACATTGAGGAACTTAGAAAATATCACTAGAACAAATGCTGATTACAAGATGTTGTTCTACAATGGGTTGAAGTAAGTGTTTAACCACACCTCTCTAGGTATGTGTTGCTTCTCGCATTAAATCTGCATACCAGCCAAGCTACGTAGGTTCCCCCTCCCATCTCAGGATTTATGTGTGTGGTTTAGTTCAGTTCAGTCATTCAGTTTTGTCTGATTCTTTGTGACCCCATGGACTGCAGCATGCCAGGCTTCCCTGTCCATCACCAACTTTTGGAGCTCACTCAAACTCACGTCTAATGAGTCAGTGATTTCATCCAACCATCTAATACTTTCTTGTCCTCTTCTCCTGCCTTCAATCTTTGCCAGCATCAGGGTCTTTTCAAATGAGTCTGTTCTTCACATTGGGTGGCCAAAGTACTGGAGCTTCAGCTTCAGCATCAGTCCTTCAATGAATATTCAGGATTGATTTCCTTTAGGATGGACTGGTTGGATCTCCTTGCATCCCAAGGGACTCTCAAGAGTCTTCTCCAACATCACAGTTCAAAAGCATCAGTTCTTTGGTGCTCAGCTTTCTTTATACTCCAACTCTCACATCCATACATTAGTACTGGAAAAACCATAGCTTTGACCAGACAGACTTTTGTTGCCAAAGTAATGTCTTTGCTTTTTAATATGCTGTTTAGGTTGGTCATAGCTTTTCTCCCAAGGAGTAGCATTTTTAATTTCATGGCTGCAGTTACCATCTGCAGTGATTTTGGCATCCAAGAAAATAAAGTCTCACTGTTACCATTGTTTCCCCATCTATTTGCCATGAAGGGATGGGAACAGATGCCATATTCTGAGTTTCCTGAATGTTGAGTTTTAAGCCAACTTTTTCACTCTCCTCTTCATCATGAGACTCTTTAAGGGTGGTATCTTCCATAAGGGTGGTATCATCTGCATATCTGAAGTTACTGATATTTCTCCTGGCAGTCTTGATTCCAGCTTGTGCTTCATCCGGCCTGGCATTTCACATGCTATACTCTGCATATAAGTTAAATAAGCATGGTGTCAATGTACAGCCTTGTCATACTCCTTTTCCATTTTGCAACTAGTCTGTAGGCCCATGTCCAGTTCTAATGGTTAATTCTTGACCTGCATACAGATTTCTTAGGAAGAATGTAAGGTGGTCTGGTATTCCCATCTCTTTAAGAATTTTTCACAGTTTGTTGTGATCCACACAGTCAAAGGCTTTGGTATAGTCAATAAAGCAGAAGTAGATGTTTTTCTGGAACTCTCTTGGTTTTTTGATGATCCAACTAATGTTGGCAATTTGATCTCTGGTTCCTCTGCCTTTTCTAAATCCCCAGCATTCACATACTGTTGAAGCCTGGCATGGTGAATTTTGAGCATTACTTTGCTAGCATGTGAAAGTGAAGTCGCTCAGTCATGTCTGACTCTTTACGACCCCATGGACTGTAGCCTACCATGCTCCTCCCTCCATGGGATTTTCCAGGCAAGAGTACTGGAGTGGGTTGCCATTTCATTCTCTGGAGGATCTTCCCAACCCAGGGATCGAACCTGGGTCTCCCACATTGTAGGCAGACACTTTATGGTCTGAGCCACAAGGGAAGTGTGAGATGAGTGCAATTGTGTGGTAGTTTGAACATTCTTTGGCATTGCCTTTCTTTGGGATTGGAATAAAAACTGACATTTTCCAGTCCTGTGGCCACTGCTGAGTTTTCCAAATTTGCTGGCATATTGAGTGCAGCACATTCACAGAATCATCTTTTAGGATTTGAAAAAGCTCAACTGTAATTCCATCACCTCCACTAGCTTTGTTCATAGTGATACTTCCTGAGGCCTACTTAACTTCATATTCCAAGATGTTTGGCTCTCGGTGAGTGATCACACCAACATGGTTATCTGGCTCATGAAGATCATTTGTGTATAGTTCTGTGTATTGTTGCCACCTCTTCTTACTATCTTCTGCTTTTGTTAAGTCTATACCATTTCTGTACTTTATTGTGCCCATCTTTGCATGAAATATTCCATTAATATCTCTAATTTTCTTGAAGAGATCTCTAGTCTTTCCTATTCTGTTGCTTTCCTCTATTTCTTTGCATTGGTCACTGAGGAAGGCTTTCTTATTTCTCCTTGCTATTCTTGGAAATCTGCATTCAAATGGATATATCTTTCTTTTTCTTCTTTGCCTTTAGCTTCTCTTCTTTTCTCAGCCATTTGTAAGGTCTCCTTAGACAACCTTTTTGCCTTTTTGCATTTCTTTTTCTTGGGGATGGTCTTGATCACTGCCTTCTGTACAATGGCATGAACCTCTGTCCATAGTTCTTCAGGCACTCTGTCTATCAGATCTACTCCCTTGAATCTGTTTGTCACTTTCACTGTATAATAGTAAGGGATTTGATATAGGTCATACCTGACTGGTCTAGTGGTTTTCCCTACTTTCTTCAATTTAAGTCTGAATCTGGCAAAAAGGAGTTCATGATCTGAGCCACAGTCAGCTCCCAGTCTTATTTTTGCTGACTGTATAGAGCTTCTCCACATTTGGCTGCCTAGAATATGATCAATCTGATTTCGGTATTGACCATCTGGTGATGTCCATTTGTAGAGTCTTCTCTTGTGTTGTTGGAAGAGGGTGTTTTCCATGACCAATGCATTCTCTTGGCAAAACTCTGTTAGACCTATACCTGCTTCATTTTGTACTCTAAGCCAAATTTGCCTATTACTCCAGATATCTCTTGACTTACTACTTTTGCATTCCAGTCTCCTATAATGAAAAGGACATCTTTTGGGGGGTATTAGTTGTAGAAGGTCTTGTAGGTCTTCATAGAGCCATTCAACTTCAGCTTCTTTAGGATTACTGGTTGGGGCATAGACTTGGATTACTGTGATATTGAATGGTTTGTGTAGGCCATCTTTGTGGAATCTCCAATTTCCTCTTCTTATACTTCCCTCCTTCTCTGATTTGGGCTTCCTTGGTGGCTTAGAGGTTAAAGCGTCTGCCTCCAATGCAGGATACCCTGGTTCTATCCCTGGGTCAGGAAGATCCCCTGGAGAAGGAAATGGCAATCCACTCCAATATTTTTGCCTGGAGAATCCCATTGACAGAGAAGCCTAGTAGGTTACAGTCCACGGGGTCGCAAAGAGTTGGACATGACTGAGCAACTTCACCTTCACCCATACTTCCTTCCCTGTCTGACCAAAAACATTATCAAGGGTAAACAATGTTCCTGTAACATACTCTTCAGCCCTTTCTCCTGTAGTCCAATCTGACATCATTCAACCCATTTTTGTGTATTCTTGTTGTTTTTCCCTTTTTTGGAATTTAATTAGGTTCTACAAGTCTTTATTTAGTGCCTGTTAAGTGTGAGAGCTGATATAACCAGAGGGACACAGATATCTAAAGTTTCCCTCAATGACACATTTTGGTTAATTCTCATTTCCCTAACTACGTGGGAGATTGTGATGTGATCACTTCATGAACCACACAATGAAATAAGCAGTTAAACCAGACGGTGTTAGTTTGAACAAGTTTTGTTTCTCCACAAAGAAGGAAAGGTGTACATAAGAGAAACACACATCAAGTTAGAAGACAGTTCTCTGAGATAACAGTTGTTAGTTGGTCTCTGAAACTCCCTCCTTGCTGGAGGCTTAGAGAAACCAAGTAGAACAGGGTTTCTCAGATGAGTAAGGCTGAAGTTCCTTCATGGAAGTATTTACCGAGACTCCCTCTTTGCCTTGAACTTTAAAAAATGTTTATTAGCATTTATTTATTTATTTGGAGTAAAATACACATGACAGACAATTTTCCATCAATTTTTTTTTAAATCATGGTGACATACACAGAATGTGAGATGTACCATCTTAACTATTTCTCAGTGGACAGTTAAGTGGCATAAAGTACATTTACCTTGTTGCACAAGTGTCACCACCAGCCATCCACAAAACTCTATCTTGTAAAACAGAGACTCAGTTTTGAAAACTCAAAACAAAAAAGTTGGGGTTTTGTCTGCTGTTTCTCTGCTATTACCAGACAGATTCCAGTGCCTTGCAAATGACTTTGTGCCCCAATATCCAGTCTCTGATAGAATAATTAATAATGTAGCTAAATCATTGTTTTAAAAAACTTAAAACTGCCAAGTATGAGAAGGAATAAAAGTTCTTAATCATTGCATTTATAAATTTTATAATTAGAGATACATTTTCAGAATTAAAAGAAATAACTATATTTCTGTTTAAAGGGTTAATCTGATTATCGTTCATTTTGAGTAACTGTGTAGTTGAGTACATAGTGTAATTGTTGACACTTTGTATTGGCACAGCTTCTGAAAGTAATTTAAAATTTTGAGTCAGTTTGAGAAGTTTACAGAGTATTTATTAGTTGTTTCCTCAGTTAATGTCCATTTTTCCATTACCTTATCACTGGTATAAAGAATAAAGATGTTTGATATATATAATATAACATATATATATTAAATTGCCAAATATATATATATTTATTATATATTATATATATAATAAAAATATATATAATAAAGATGTTTGAGATATATATATATATAACTGGACAAATATTGGCAGTTATTTTGTAAAGATTCTGTGAATTAGGTGTCTCTTCTAACATTTAATATTTTTAAGTAAAAACTTATTTTTACCTAAAAAATCTTGTCAGAAAGTAAGAGTGTGTCCATCACCAACTCCTGGAGTTCACTCAGACTCACGTCCATCAAGTCAGTGATGTCATCCAGCCATCTCATCCTCTGTCGTCCCCTTCTCCTCCCTGCCCCCAATCCCTCCCAGCATCAGAGTCTTTCCCAATGAGTCAACTCTTCGCATGAGGTGGCCAAAGTACTGGAGTTTCAGCTTTAGCATCATTCCTTCCAAAGAAATCCCAGGGCTGATCTCCTTCAGAAAGGACTGGTTGGATCTCCTTGCAGTCCAAGGGACTCTCAAGAGTTTTCTCCAACACCACAGTTCAAAAGCATCAATTCTTCGGCACTCAGCCTTCTTCACAGTCCAACTCTCACATCCATACATGACTACTGGAAAAACCATAGCCTTGACTAGACGGACCTTAGTCGGCAAAGTAATGTCTCTGCTTTTGAATATGCTGTCTATGTAAATGCATCATATACGTAGATCTGCATGTATATATAAATGTGTATATATTTACATATATATAAGAAAATATACAAATCTGTCTTGACTTATAATGGGATTACATATAATAAACCTATCATAAATTGAAACTCTCATAGGTCAAAAATGAACTCAATAACACCTAACGTTGTTTAGTCCTATCTGACTCTCATCACTCCATTCCTCTGTCCATGGGATTTAGCAGGCAAGAATACTAGAGTGGGTTGCCATTTCCTCCTCCAGGGGATATTCCTGACCCAGGGATCAAATTCAGGTCTCCTGCTTGGCAGGCAGATTCTTTACCACTGAGCCACTAAAGAACATCATAGCTTAGCCTTGCCTCTTTAAACATGCATGAAATACATTAGCCTACAGTTGGGCAAAATCATATCACACAAAGCCTGTTTTATAATAAAATGTTGTGTAACTTACTGAATATTCTACTGAAAATGGAAAACAAAATGGCTTATATATACAGAATGGTTGCAAGTATATTGGTTGTTTGCTGCTGCTGCTAAGTCGCTTCAGCCATGTCCAACTTTGTGTGACCCCATAGACAGCAGCCCACCAGGCTCCCCCGTCCCTGGGATTCTCCAGGCAAGAACACTGGAGTGGGTTGCCATTTCCTTCTCCAGTGCATGAAAGTGAAGAGTGAAAGTGAAGGCGCTAGTCGTGTCTGACTCTTAGCAACCCCATGGACTGCAGCCTACCAAGCTCCTCTGTCCATGGGATTTTCTAGGCAAAAGTACTAGAGTGGGGTGCCATTGCCTTCTCTGATTGGTTGTTTACCAAGCTTAATATGGAAACTCCCTTGCTTATAAAAACTTCTTGCTACCTGAGTTTTCAAAGTTCTGCCTCTTTCTTTGGTCTCTCTCTGCCCTCCAAGCACAGGGGTCAGTTTCAGATTTCACTTTGAAAACTCCTGAGTTTGCAGACCAACAACAGTGATCTGATCTACTCTAACCTTATCATGACGGAGAAGGCAATGGTACCCCCTCTTGCCTGGAAAATCCATGGACGGAGGAGCCTGGTAGGCTGCAGTCCATTGGATCACTAAGAGTTGGACATGACTGAGTGACTTCACTTTCACTTTTCACTTTCATGTATTGGAGAAGCAAATGGAAACCCACTCCAGTATTCTTGCCTGGAGAATCCCAGGGACGGGGGAGCCTGGTGGGCTGCCATATATGGAGTCGCACAGAGTGGGACATGACTGAAGTGACTTAGCAGCAGCAGCAGCAACCTTATCATGAAGGTAACCTGGGCCATTCACCATCTTTTGTACATGTCAATAATTTCAATATCACTGCCCCTGTTTTGCCATAGTTTTATTTTTTCAGAATCTTCCTTCATTCTCCATGGAGTTTAATACCTCCTCCTCCAGTTCCCTTCCCTTTCACTAAAGCAGAACGAGAGCTCTCCTTAGGGTTCAGATTCCTTGGCTTTGCATTTGACACATGACCCTAGGAAAACTCAGATCCAAAGGCCATGTGCAAAAGGTATGTCACCAGGGAGGTTCCAGTAAAGAGCTTTTTGTCTAGTGAGTGAATAGATTAGAAGACAAAATGCTTAGATTGTGAGAGCTCAGAAATGGTGTCTAGGTCTAAACTGACCTCTTTCCATAGTTAATACTGAAGGATGCTGCTGAAAGGAAGAAGCTGGATGACAGAACAAGGCTAGGAAGCACTCTCATAGCATCCAGACTTCCCTGTGTGGTTTTTAGAGCCCTAACACCTGGACATTTGCTTTGTAACTGAGTCAGCTCAGTCCCCTCTTGTAAGTTCCTGTCAAAATGGGACACTTTCCCTGACCCCTCTCTTGTTACTCTGCCTGAAAGTTCTTCTCATGAGCTCCCCTGCACTTCCACCCTAGAGCTTCCACTTCCACTTCCAGTCCTACAGCCTCCAGTTGCCCCTGTCTGCTGGGAGCCCAGGGCTTACTTAAATCCACAGGGTCCTGGAATCTGCCAGGAACTTGAGAAACCAAGCAGAAATCTGAGAAGTGCTGTGTACCTGCATGGTGGGCGCACTCCTGCGCCATCCTGTAGAGTCCTTCCCTGAGCCTCCAAAGTCCCCCTCTGTGTTTCCTTGGTGATAATCAACCTGTAAGAAAGATCGTGAACTGGCCCTGCAGCCTCTGCAGCCACTGCTGCTCAAACAGGACACCTCAGTGAAGAAAAGAAACTCAGTAAAAGAAAGCCCGAGGAGCAGAGGGAACAGGTGAGCAGCAGAGCTAAGGCCAGGACTCCCGCACTCCTGAAACACTGTTTCACACTTAAAAAAAAAAAAAAAAAAATCTTGGTTCAAACTTCCAATACCTCTGTTATTTCCTCACCTTCATTTACTAACATTCAGTTCAGTTCAGTTTCAGTTCAGTTGCTCAGTCATGTCCGACTCTTTGTGACCCCATGTATCGTAGCATGCCAGGCGGCCCTGCCCATCACCAACTCCCGGAGTTCACTCAGTCTCACATCCATCGAGTCAGTGATGCCATCCAGCCATCTCATCCTCTGTTCTCCCCTTCTCCTCCTGCCTCAGTCCTGCATCAGAGTCTTTCCCAATGAGTCAACTCTTTGCATCAGGTGGCCAAAGTATTGGAGTTTCAGCTTCAGCATCAGTCCTTCCAATGTACACCCAGGACTGATCTCCTTTATAGGTTTCTCAAGAGGCAGGTCAGGTGGTCTGGTATTCCCATCTCTCTCAGAATTTTCCACAGTTTAGTCATGTTTAAATGAGAAAACAGAAGCAATCAGATCAAAATGCTCCATTTTTCTGTTAAATGTTAAACAACTATTTAGTCTGGCATCCCTCATATTAAAACAGATGAACTTTACCTGCTTTTCTGAAAAGTTTGCTGCTTCACTTAAGTCTCTGGATCTATCCTACTTCCTATTCAGATATCACCCCAACAGCTGACTCTTTCTTCCTGCTTTCTTAGTTTTTTTCCTTCTTGACCAGATTATTCCCTACAGAGGGAAAATATTCTGAGATGCTAACCATTTTTACAAATCATTCTTATGGAGGTATAGTTTACATGCAATGAGATGCATGGGTCTTTAACTGCTGTCACTGTTTAAGCTCTTTTTATTTTAGTTGTTTTGTTTTGTTTTCCATGTGTTTAATTGCATTCATTCTCAGCTTCATCTAACCCAGTTGTTTTACAGAGTCTTGCCTGTTCCTATACAATAACCAGTTGGGGCTACTTAGGCCCACTCTTCCTATAGCTGGGCCAGCACAGGTGTCTTTATAAGTGGTCTTTTGATGGGAGAGCTCTGGAAAGCTCCACCCTCCTAGCCTTCTAAGGGCCTCCATTTGTGCCTGTGCAGAACACTGTTTAACTTCCTTGCCCCCTTACCACCAATCACATTTCCCCATGCCAAAGACCTGCCTGCTTAGCCCATAAATACCCTAACCCCCTCACCTTGAGAAGGTGAGTGTGGCTTGTTTTCTGGTGTTATCGCTGGGCTGCCTTGTGAATAAGCTTTTCCTCCACAGTAAGTCTTGCAAGTGTATTGGCATCAGCATTTGGCTGTCGTGGTGGGCAAACGGATTTGGTTTGGTAATGTCATCTTTAAACAATTTTTTTCTTTCTTGAGTCTCAACAAAATGTATTAACATTCTCATGCTAATATGACAAATTACTATAAACAGTAGCTTTAAACAGGTGTTATTTTATAAGCCTATACAGCAGAAGTCTGACTAGGGTCTCATGGGCTAAACTCAAAATGGTAAGGAGACTGCGGTCCTTTCTGGAGATCCTTAGTGGACAATCCATTCCCTTCTTTTGTTGGCAGAACTGAGTTTATGTGTTTGTAGGGCAGAGGGCCTGTATTCTTGCTGGCTGTCTGCTCAGGGCCCTTCTTCGCTGATGAAGGTTACCTGTGTTGCTTGGCTCTCTGTTAACGCTCCCTCTATCTTCAGAGCCAGCAGAGGGAGATAGAATGTCTCACATTCGAAATTTCTGCTCCTTCCTCTTCTGTTATTTCATCTGTCTTACCCCAGCCAGAAGTAATCCTCACACTTTAAGGATCCCTGTGAATTAATTGGGCCCACCTGGGTGATTCAGAATAATTACTTTATTAATCACATCTGAAATGCCATCTACAATTTAAAGTAATGTATTCACAGATCCCAGGGATTAAAGTACTGACTTTTTGGAGGGGGACTTCCCAGGTGGCACAGTGGTAAAGAATCTGCCTGCCAGTGCAGAAGATGCAAATGACCTTTGGTTTAATCTCTGGGTCAGGAAGACGCCTAAAGTAGGAAATGGCAACCCACTCCAGTATTTCTGCCTGGAAAATTCCATGGACAGAGGACCCTGGCTGGCTACAGTCCACAGGGTTACAAAGAGCAACCTGACTGAGCAACTGAGCACACATATACATTTTTGGAGGGCCATTATTCTATCACAGTGACTCCAAAACACAGAACTCTTTCAAGTTTAGTTAACAAAGAAAATCCAAGTTCCTAGTAGTGGGATTCTCAAGGTATAAAATTAGCAAGGGTCTAATGGTGCTTAACATAAAAGCAGAAGTTTCATTATTTTAAAATGCTAGTTCATGTCTCTATAAAACTAAGGTATACAAAAACCTAAGGTACACAACATTTAAAATATTCTCATCAAGTCTAAGCAAATTAACTGTTAGAAGTACATGGTTTCTCATTAAGATTTTAGAACTGGTATTTAGGGCTGTTAATGAAGATACCTAGATGAGTAAATGACTAACAGGTTTAGCAATTTTTTTTTTTTTTTGCTATTCCCATAATCACCAGGTACAATACTGTTGGAAAAAGAAGTCAGGAAATGCTTCCATGGTATATTTCCAACAAGTAAATAAAACCCAGACTATAGAAGCAACATGTTGAGGGAATGAGATTTATACCTTTAATGATAATCACAGATGCTTTTGTAACACATGAAGCTGTGCCTAGTGCCCAGTGCTTTGCCACACCTCAGAAATGTGATGAGCTTATAGTTCTAGGACTTTGAAAGAATTAAGCTTATAGATAAATTTTGCTGGTGCTCAGTCGCTTCTGACTTTTTGTGACCCCATGGACTGTAGCCGGCCAGGCTCCTCTGTCCATGGAATTTTCCAGGCAAGATACTGGAGTGGGTTGCCATTTCCTTCTCCAAATTTTGTTTGGACAACAGCAAATGTCAGTGAGTACTGGATGTACTCAAACTCTGTCTTCAGTGTGATTGACAAAATTGAAAATTTGCTGTTTGAAACTGAAATTAAAATTAGGTTGGAGCCTGTAATAAGTTAGAATAAATAAAATAGATTTAGCCATCTTTCTGTTCTGGTTGAGATCGATGAAAGAGTAAATTGCTCAACAATCTTCCTCTCAAATTTTAGGGATTAAAGACAGATGCAAGTATAGTAAAAGTTGACCTTAATGTCAAGGAGGGGCAGAAAATGATTTATAATTTAATAGGAAGGAATGATTTACTCTTAAAAGTGGGATAACAGGAGATAAGGAAGGCTTCTGGCAAGAAGGAAATTTTGAGTTTTTGTTTTTTTTTAAAGTCTTTGGTTCAGTAAGCAAATGTGAGAAGCAGATTTTAGAGCAGGAAGAGGTAATTCTTTCAGTATAGCAAGAATGAGTTGTGTGACAGTTGGTTAATGTTATACTTTTTATAGAACCAGAGCATCATACTTGCTATCGGTCCTTTGTTCAATTGCTTAGTCATGTCTGACTCTGCAACCCATGGACTGCAGCGTGCCAGGCTTCCTTGTTCTTCACCATCTCCAGGAGCTTTGCTCACACTCATGTCCATTGAGTCAGTGATGCCATCCAACCATCTCATCTCCTCCATCTTCAATCTTTCCCAAGCATCAGGTCTTTTGAGTCTGCTCTTCGCATCAGGTGACCAAATACATTTAAGGTATTGGAGCTTCAGCTTCATTGTCAGTCCTTCCTTCAGGGTTGATTTCCTTGAGGATTGACTGCTTTGATCTCCTTGCAGTCCAAGGGACTCTCAAGAGTCTTAGTATTCATAGTGATAAAGACAGAACTACAAGATAATTTGAGAGAAAAGGAAGGAAAATAACTTTTTTTCTATGTGCTTATACCCATGCTTTTGCTGGACATTTCACATTAACCTAGTTAATATAACCTTAAAAATTTTTAACTTATGTGCTTATTAGAATCACCTGGAGATTTCATTCAAATCTCTAAACCCCAGATCACACACTAGACCTGTTAAGCCTTGGTGCCTGGTGGTGGATGCAAGCATAAATAATTTTCAGAGCTCTCAGAGTGATTCCACTTTGCAACCAAGTTTGGAAACAAAGTGTACAACACGGTCTCCTTTGAGCCTCACAGAGTTTACAGCATATCAGTTGTAACATCATCCCCATTTTACAGATGAAGAAACAGATGTCTAGATTATGCCAGGTGTCTAAAGCCTCACATTAGAAATGATGGAGCCTGGACTTGAGCACAGGTATTTTATTTTGAGCCATTCCAGTGCTTTGCTGTGACAGTCACAAAGCACTTCTGTTTCTCTACAAAGCAAGAAGTCTTTAGCTTTCTCATCATGTTATTTACAGCAATGCCAACTTATGTGCAGGAGAGACAGTCTTGCTACTAAAATATTCCAGCTTGGGTGTGAATGTTGTGGTGGTCATTTATTTTAAGGTGGCAGTTTCCTGATACCTATTTCCACTGTTTCTGGAGTTTTATCTGGAAATGCTTCTTTTAGAGAATATCTAGGGAATCGTCTCAAATGTTAGCTTGAAATTTAAACTAATTCCGAATGAGGCTACATCATCATTCACTTATTTATAAGGTACCAGTAAATTCTGATTGCTTAAAAGTTCTGGTGCCATATAGGCAACAGCACAGGAGAACTAACTGTAGAAGCTGCAGGCAAAAATGAAAAGTTTTTCTTGTTCAGTGGAAATTTAGTAATCTCTTTTCATTCTTACATAACACATCATACTATGTGAATGGTCATATCATTTGCACTTGGGTTCAAATGCTTTTTTTTTTTTCCTTTCTGGGTGAATAAACTTCATTTTTACCATTTTTTAAAAGGGAATGAGGATGAGGGAGTGAGAGGGATGAACGGAGAAAGTAGCATATACATATATAGTATCATGTGTAAAATGGATAGCTGGTAAGAAGTTCTGTATAACACAAGGAACCCAACCCAGCACTCTGTGATGACCTGGACAGGTGGGGTAAGGAGAGGGGAGAGAGGCTAGAGAGGGAGGGAATATATGTACAATTATGGCTGATTTACATTGTTGTACAGCAGAAATCAACAAAACACTGTAAAAAATTTTTTTAAGGGAAGAACGCCTCACCAATAAGTCATTCAGGGAGTGAAATGAAGTGAACATAACACCTGTCCCATGAAAGGTGCTTGATAACATGTTAGAGTTGGTTTTTATAAGATTATTTTATGATGTCATTTTAGATTACTGGGTATTATTTCTGTCCACTTTGCTCTTGTTTCTCTTATCATTATTTCATGGATGGGGAGAGAATTCAGGGAAGGACAGTGGTAAGAATCAAACCAAATCACTCCATGTGAGTTGCTGTCCAAAACCAGACTCTCCATATTGGCTCCTGGGTAAATGTACTCTCTTGAGTTTAGAGCACAGTCTCTATCTGCTGCTGCTGCTAAGTCACTTCAGTCATGTCCGACTCTGTAATCCAGTCTCCATCTGGACATGTCATAAAATATCAAATGTTGACATAAATATAAATATTGACAAAATACCTGAATTCTTGGACACAGTGGTTTAGGGGGAAAAAAAATCTTAGACCCAAAGACAACTTCATCTGAAAAGATTACAAGAACCAAAACTGCAGTTGTTACTGTACATTTATATGTAAGGTGGGGTTTCAGATGAGCCAAACTGAATCTCTGGGATCCTCATTTTCTACTTCCCAGTGATACTGTAATTGGGCCTCTATAGTAGATAGTGCTCAACTTGAGCAGTTTTGACATGTGCTTCAGAGACATGACATGATCAGTGGAAAAGCTTACATAATTTAGACTCGTTTGGAATGGTTGGAGTTTGTGCTAAGTCGCTTCAGTTGTGTCTGACTCTTTGCAACCCCATGGACTGTAGCCCACCAGGCTCCACTGTCCATGAGATTCTCCATGCAGGAACACTGGAGTGGGTCACCATTTCGTTCTCCAGGGAATCTTCCTGATCCAGGGATCGAACCAACGTCTCTTATGTCTCCTGCATTGGTGGGCACATTCTTTATCACTAGCACCACCTGGGAAGCCCCAGAATGGTTGGAGTAGATTCTCAAATATTGGGTTGGCCAAAGTGTTTGAATTTTTCATAGCACCTTTTGGAAAAACCTGAACGAACTTTTGTCATACCAATGAAATGCCTCCAGAATTCCCAAAGACATCAGAATGATTAAACCTCATAAGATTCTTCTTTTATGAATAAAATCATTGTATGAATTATTGCTTAACAGTGGACACTCACGGATTAATTCAATACAATTAGTTAAGGGTCATGTGTTAGTAACAATGCTGGAGATTCAATACTCTGAAGTTAGATGATAAGGTCAGCTTAAATAGAAGTGGTTTTACAGAACTATATATGATACACCTCTCAGCAGAATCTAACAACCAGTGGACAGAATCTAACAGCCAGTGGAAATAGTAAGAGAGCATATCAATTACATATAAAATGAGCTATTTTTGAGAAGTATCTAGAAATAGGAGCCACATGTAGAAGTAGTAAATTATATTGAATAATGAAAATTATTCATCGTTGAAGCACTGGGGCTGTGAGAAATAGGTAACATAAAGGTTTCTTTCGACTCCAGGATCCAATGGCCATGACAGATTACAGTGAAAGCTGATAGCACATTTGATATTTTAGTGAATTAAAAGCAAAGGACAGACATCTCCGGTGGTCCAGGGGTTAAGAATTTGCCTGCCAGTGTAGGGGATATGGATTTGACCTTTGGTCTGGGAAGATTCCAAGGCTGTGCTCCACAGTAAGAGAAGTAACCGCAAGGAGAAGCCTGAGCAACACAACTGGAGAATAGCCCTCGTTTGCCACAACTAGAGGAGAAGGAAATGGCAACCCACTCCAGTGTTCTTGCCTTGAGAATCCCAGGGATGGGAGAGCCTGGTGGGCTGCCGTCTATGGTGTTGCACAGAGTTGGACACGACTGAAGTGACTTAGCATCAGCAGCCACAACTAGAGAAAGCTGGTGTGCAGCAATGAGGGCCCAGGACAGCCAAAATAAATAATTTTAAAAAGCGAAAGAGATACATTTTTATTTTTGTTGATCACATAGGGAGAGAAAGTCACATAGGGAGAAAGACTTGAATTAGAATCCTGACGTTGGTTGTCTTGTGGATGACTAGCTGTTATTCTGAGTGCTGGCTTCCTTACGCATGTAATATAGGCTGCTGCTAAGTCGCTTCAATCGTGTCCGACTCTGTGCAACCCCATAGATGGCAGCCCACCAGGCTCCCCCATCCCTGAGATTCTCCAGGCAAGAGTACTGGAGTGGGTTGCCATTGCCTTCTCCAATGCGTTAAAGTGAAAAGTGAAAGTGAAGTTGCTAAGTTGTGTCTGACTTTTCGCGACCTCATGGACTGCAGACTACCAGGCTCCTCCGCCCATGGGATTTTCCAGGCAAGAGTACTGGAGTGGGTTGCCATTGCCTTCTCCGAATGTAGGCTAATGTTCCTAAATTTTAGGGTGAATTATAAATGGTGGACTTGTAACAAGGCCACTTACATGTCTGATAGCAATAGTTTTTGTTTCACACTTTGAGAAACATTGACGTTAACATCTTGATTTGAGATGTCACTAATAAATGTTATATTCACAGTATTTTAACAAACCTTAAAATCCCATAAGTGTCTATATCTGTATATCTCTAGCTTTTCAGAAAGCTGCTGTACAATTTCTAGATTTCTGAGCTTCACGAGCCAAAGTTTGCCTCAAAGTCCCCTTATTATGAGCTATCTTCTTGAGTTCACACCACACACAGTATATATTTTCTGTGGGTCTATTTAGGAAATGGCCTTTGGATTCTCTGGTAGTTTTTAAAATAGACTTAGAAAATTTGAAATGGATAATGGAAAGCTAAGGGGCATACTGAATTTTCAGTTTGGGGTGTCTTTAAATTACTTTAAAATGATGGGTTATTTTCAGCAGCCTTTCTTAAAGGCTAATATTGGAGTCACATAGAGAAAATAAAGGCTATACATACTCCATTTCATTTTCCTGGGGATTGAAATTGTGCTTCATATTGTTTTATAGTATAGTAAGAATTAAAGAAATTGCACATTTTATTTTAATTTTCAGTTGGGGTTAAGACTCAGTGTAAACATGATTTTCAATGTTTTTAACTCCTAAATATAGCCAATGTTCATTTTGTCTTAATGGGCTGAGGGAAAGGAAAGAAAACAATGGAACTAGGAGACTTTGCTTGGTTTCCTGCAGTTTTGTTCACGTGCGCATTTATTATCAGAGGGAATTATTCCATGGCAGTCATTGCCTAGGGACGGCAAGAAAAGAAAATGTGTAAATCAAATCCTAGAGCAAAGAGAAAATTATGCCAGGATTTTCAAATTAAATGTGAACTTCTTCAGGGATTTATGTAAGCCTCCTTTGCCCTTTCCCCAATAGTTAGTGTGTCGCTATTGCATGCTTTGAAATTTGCACATAAGGTTGATTAATTTTTTCTAGACTAATTGTGCTCTGCTATTATTTGACCCAGAGAACAGATTTCTGGAAACATCATTCCGGCTGCACTGCATCAAACAACCTCAAGAGGTTGCTTCATACAAAACCTTCTTGTTACTGTGGTACTTAAAAAAAAACAAAAAAAAACCAGTCGTGCCTCATCTTAGTCCTTGCAGAGATGGTAAGTAGTTTTCACATTTTCTTTTTCTTTTTTTAACCAGCTGGCTGTTCTGCCTAATAGATAAGTATCCTGTACAATACCTGGCCTTAAGGAGGGTGATAATGTAACACATCTTATTTTCTTGCATAGATCTTGTGGACTTGTAAATATTGAGGGTCAATTTGTTGATCTGGAGAATGTGAAGAAAAGCTATGCTAGATACAGATCACCCAATCAACGATATGCAAATACAGATATCCATAATTCTGTGACCTTTGCTAAGAAAGTGTTAGTTCTTTCTTCTTGATCCTCACAGGATTTGGTTTATGCTAATGTTTAGGCTGTATTACAGGTGAATTAGTATTTCTATTACTTGTATAAGGTGTGTTTTAGGTAATAAATTATAAGCAATTTGAGAAAAGGAGCCACGGAAATCTTTGTATTTCCTATAGCACTTCACAAAATATGTGTTATCAGGAACTTAATGATATTTGTCAAATAAAAGTATACATTTATCAAGATAGGATTACATTTATCTAGATAAGTGTAGCTCGTTCACTGTGAAGTGAAGTGAAGCCACTCCAGTCATGTCCGATTCTTTGTGACCCCATGGACTGTAGCCTACCAAGCTCCTCTGTCCATGGGATTTTCCAGGTAATAGTCCTGGAGTGGGTTGCCATTTCCTTCTCATTCACTGTGTAGGTGAAGAAACTGATTCAAAGAGGGGGTGACACTTGCCTAGAGAGGTGTCAGTCCGGGAGCATGAATATTGGAAGCACTAACTCCTAGTCTAACACATTTACCATCAGCCGCATCAACTGGAATAAGAAGGATGGCCTTAATTAGACATATGCTTCACTTAACTTTTTCTCTGCTATTGCTATTCTATTTTTCTGATTTAGATAAAAATCATGCTAAATCTGCACTTTCTCATGAAACAGTGCTAGTAATTCAGAAACATGGACTGAAAGTAAGTTGCCTTTCCAAGAAAATGGGTCTCATCACACCCTTTAAAAATGCAAATAATGCTTCTTTTTCGGTCTTCAGCCTCTCCTGATTCCCAGTAGTGCTATATATTTGCCTTTAGTACTGCCTTATGTGCATCCTGAAATTTTTACATGATCTTTTATTTTCATTTCTAAATATTTTCTAATTTTCCTTACAATTTATTTGACCTGTGGTATACTAGAAGAATATCTAATTTCCAAGTATGTGGTCTTTCCCAGATATTTTTCTACTTTTAAGCTTTAACTTGATTCTGTTGTGGTAAAATAACTTATTTGTGTGCCTTAAGCGGTTTAACACTTATTGTAAGTATTTTGTGGCAGAATAGGATGTGGTTTATTTTGGTAAACGTTTTCTGTGAAGTTGGAAAAAATGCATGTTTTGTTATTTTTGGAATATTCTGTAAATATCAGATAAATTTGGTGATTATATTATTCAAATTTTCTATGCCCTTACTGATTTTCTATTTAATTAATTACTGACAGTGTTATATTTAAATCTCCAAATATAATTGTGCTTATTTCTTTTTTAGTTCTAGTTTTATTTTTTCTTTTAAAAACATTTTTTATTTGGAGAATAATTACTTTACAATATTGTGATGGTTTTACCATACATTGACATGAATCACCATGGGTGCACATGTGTCCGCCATCCTGAAACCCCCTCCCACGTCCCTCCCCATCCCATCTCTCTGGGTTGTCCTAGAGCACCCACTTTGGGTACCCTGCTTCGTGCATTGAACTTACACTAGTCGTCTATTTTACGTATGGTAATGTACAAGTCTCAGTGATATTCTCTCAAACCATCCCACCCTCTCCTCCCACTGAGTCCAAAAGTCTGTTCTTTACATCTGTGTTTCCTTTGTTGCCCTGCATGTAGGATCATTGGTAACATCTTTCTAAATTCCATATATATATGCATTAATATATAGTATCTGTCTTTCTCTTTCTGACTTACTTCACTCTGTATAATAGGATCCAGGTTCATCCATCTCATTAGAACTGACTCAAATGTGTTTCTTTTTATAGCTGAATAATATTCCATTGTGTATATGTACCACAACTTTCTTATCCATTTATCTGCCAATGGATTGCTTCCATGTCCTAGCTATTGTAAATAGTGCTGCAGTGAACATTGGGGGCACATGTGTCTCTTTCAATTCTGGTTTCCTCATGGTGTATGCCTAGCAGTGGTATTTCTGGGTCGTATGGCAGTTCTGTTTCTATTTATCTAATTTCTAGCTTTTCATTTGAATATTGAAGTTTTGTTAAATAGGTAAACACATATTCCCTTGCTGGATTGATCCTTTTATCTCTCTGAGTTGAAATTTTTCTTTTTGGTAATATTGTTTGTCCAGTAGTGATATATCTAATATGAGTATAGCCACTTCTTACCTTTTTTTGACTGCTTATAAGCATGATATATGTGTGTATGTGTAGTGTGTGTGGGTATATATATCTATATGGTATATATATATATGGTATATATACATATACCCACACACATTTTAGGTATCTTTTAAGTTTGGTTTATCATAGTTAAAATAGTTGGATCTTGTGTTTTACTAAATCAAATCAGTCATGTCTGCTTAAAATTTCAAGTTCTTTAAGTTTTTAATAGAAATTTCTGATGTCTCAAGTTTATTTCAGGCTACTTCTCAGCAGAGGTTTCAGTCAACTTCCAAAAAATATTAGGTGTATCCCTAGTTAGTTGAGCTAACACAATAGATCCAGGATCCAGAATCTTACTAAATTTACTCATATTTGTAATTATTTCCCAGTCTGATGTTATGTTCTCTTCCATGTTTAACAGAATGAGAATATGTCACAGCATATATTCTCCCAATTATTCTGATAGAAATGAATGAACTCTTGTAATTTATTTTCCACATTTAATCTCTGTTCCTAGTCAGACTTTGAATTATTTCCCCTATTTAAGAAGACTAATATAGTACAGTTATCTGGAGGAAGTGAGGGTGTTGATCATGGGGAATGAAGAGAACTGCTGTTCTTTAGTTGGATACCTGCTTCAGGAGATCCTTAAATCTGCTTCAGGACCACAGAATAGGATTGTTGCTTGTGCTGGTGAGGAGTTAGGCTAAGAGGATTTCATTCCTGATATTCAAATTTACTGTTTTTTCTATTTTCAAATTTTTTTCCCTTATAGCTCTAACTGTTAAATGGGACTTGTGGCGATGCTAATGTAACTTAAATTGTAGTACAACAACATAAAATCCAGTGGTAATGTTCAGCTGAGTTTTTCAAATACATGATCCCTGTGGCTATGAGATAAGCATTCTTCTTAGCCTTTCATAAAGCTTCGATTCTTTCACCATGCCTTCTGAGAAGAGAATTAAACTCGGATTTTTATTTTCTTTAAGAGCCCAATGATATCAGAATTAGCAATTTGGCCACCAACTCTACCCTAATTCTTATACTGATTTTGGCTTCATGATAGATTGGCTGACTCAATACTACCTTTGACAAAGCCTTGCATTTTATTCTAGATCATCATAGGCTGATTATTTGAGTAATAACCATTTAACACTCTTTTGGGCTTCCCTAGTACTCAGACTGTAAAGAATCTGCCTGCAATGCAGGAGACCCAGGTTCAGTCCCTGGGTTGGAAAGATCCCTTGGAGAAGGGAATGGCTACCGACTCAATATTCTTGCCTGGAGAATCTCATGGATAGAGAAGCCTGTTGGGCTGCAATCCATGGCGTCACAAAGAGTTGGACGTGACTGATCAACTGACGCTTTTACCATTTTTTTGCCCTACCATGAAGATGACCATCTGTATCCATATTCTACCAATGCTGATGTCTTAATAACCAAGCAGGATTAACTGGTCAAATAGCTGATCTCATATTTTCATCTTTGTGGATCTGTAGCTGTGCTTTCAAATACTGTATTAGGATTAAAGAATAAAACAGAAATCACTAAAAGTATTTTGGGCTTCCCTGGTGGCTCAGATGGTAAAGGATCCACCTGAAATGCAGGAGACCTGGGTTTGATCCCTGGGCTGGAAAGATCCCCTGGAGAAGGGAAAGGCTAGCTACTCCAGTGTTCTGGCCTGGAGAATTCCATGGACTTGTCTTGCAGTCCATTGTCTTGCAAAGAGTTGGACACGATTAATTGACTTTCAAAAGCATTTTTAAAAAGAACAGGAACAAGAACTTTAACATAAAGAGAATTATACTCTATCAAAACCATTGAAAGTTTAGAGTTGTTCCATTCTGGACTTACACTGCTTAAAACAGTACCCATGAGAACACAGAACTGGCTCTCCAGGCCTATATCGTTTGTCATGGCCACTGTCTACCCACAGGCTTTGAATCCCTCTCATTTCTTTTGGCTTCTGCTGAAATGCACCTGTATCAGTGAAGCCATCTCTGACCACCCAATAAAACAACCCACCGAGCATAATGGTAATTCTCATCTGATTATTTAACTGTACATTTCTTTATCAACTATTTCTTCCAGTAGAATATTGTTCTATAGTGGGGGAATTTTGTTCACTGATATATTTTCCTGCTTAGAATTTTGTGTGTCATATTGTAGGTTTGTAATATCTGGAGTGAATAGATGAATGGATGGACAAATGAAAATTTGTTCCTTTGTCCATGGTCTTGCTCCTACATTAAGTATGTTTTCATCCTCTGTATCTTCCCAAATTCTTAGCATGATTCAACATTCAGCTTACATCAGGCATCCTCATGGTTTCTTCTCACACTCTGTGATCCCTCCTTCCTGAGATCCTAGCTATTTTTGCACTCCATACCAGGTTATTTAGGATTCTGTCATATTTTTAAAACATGCAAACACTACGAAAACCTTATAATATCTGTGGGGGCAAAGTCAGTCCCTTTGATTTATTTTGACATTCCAAGGACCTTATGTTTTAATACACATAGTTCGATGCCAAATAGTTTATGCCAAACAGGCATACACTATTTTTCAAGGGTTTTGTCTATGTTATTATGCCAACGATAAACACTTGATTACTTACCATATGTCAACTCTAGTTATCCATCCTTTATATTTATTATCCTATACAATCATGACAAACACTCTGTAAGAAAGGTAAAATGAATTTGTATATGGAGCAGTTTGCTGTCAAAAATTTATGACTGTGCTGCCATTGATAGATGTGATATCTTGGGAGAAGGGGACCAGATTTGACTGTGCTAATCCTCTCCAGTATTCTTGCCTGGAGAATTCCATGGACAGAGGAGCCAGGTGCATTATGATCCATGGGCTCGCAAAAGAGTGGGACACGACTGAGTGACTAACACAGTGGTCAGCCCTGGTCAGAGTTTCCTTGCATGCCAGCTGAAGGGAGTAACAGGATTATCTCTAAGGCCCCTTCCAGTTCTAATAATCTAGAAATCTGTGACTTAGAAAAATTGAAGTAATTCAAGGATGCTATTAACTAACAGTATAAAAGCAGAATATTAAGGAACAGACTTTCTCTAAGGAAACCAGAGATCTCCCAGGCTTCTCCAGCTCCATTGTCTGTAGTTGCACGCATCTCAGATTCACACTCATTTTTTAAGATCTTCATAGTTCAAATACATTACCTCCTAGCTGGATGCTAGTTATTTGAAAATGAAAAGTTTAAAAATTGTTCCTAAAGTACAAACTAAAGTTCTCTCTCTAACGGAAATTTTAGTCTGTATGTTACAGACTAAAATAATATTACTAGGAAGAAATCTTGTTTATTAAAGTTGACTAATGAAAGTAAAAGTGGTCTTGACAGAAAATAAATCACACTCGAAGATTTTGATGTAGGATAACTTGCTGAGGTATAAATAGGCTAAAATATCCATGAAAAAATGTGAAGCAGTCACAGATGAACCCTGTCAAACTGTTGCCTCATCTAGACTTAAAAAGCAAGAGGAGAAAATAAGGGTAATGAAAGCTAAACCATAGAAGAAGTGCCAGCTCACAAAGGTGATACTTTAGAACAGGGGTCCCCAACCCACAGGCCGCAGACGACTCCTTCCTGTCAGATCAGTGGTGGCATTATATTATATATATAGAAATCAAGTGCAAAATAAATGTAATGTGCTTGAATCCTCATAAAACCACTCCCCTACCCCCAGTTTGTCTCCCACAAAATTGGTCCCTGATTGCAAAATTTGGGGAACTACTGCCTTAGCACACAGCCACTGTCATACCAACAGCAAGGCAGGCAGACAACAGCAGCAGGAGGTGTATCAATATCCCAACTTTTACCCAGCCTATACTCCTGAACCTGTCAGTGTCATTCACTGACCAGCTCAAAGACAGAGATGCATTCTATGCAGATCTGTCTCCTGGATTATAGAGTGGGATAAAAGTGTTGAAAAAATGGGTAACACAAGATCACATTATCAGATCAGATTCACACAAATCAGATTGAATCTAGTGATAGATTTTTCTTGATGTCTGCATCCTTGAAATTAATCAAGAGACATGGTCTAAACAAGAAAAGGTCTGGCTCATTTAGGGACATTCTTGGTCCTTCTTTATTAGTGAAATACTTGGGTAGCTTTTGGAGCATCTCCATTCTGTACCTCAGATGGTCACTATTTTATATACCACTTTTTAAGAATAACAGGCCTGTAAATCCGCATATCCCAAGTTTGTTTCCTATAAGCAATTATAATTAGGAACATCATGCTAAGATAATTCAATAGATAAGCATTCTCCTCCTAGAAAATATTCTGTTTAACAGAAGGTCTTACATGCGTAAAAAGAGATTAGATTGTACACATTCCTTTCTTTTCTTGAGTCTTCTTGATAAGGAGGAAGGTATTGGAGAGATGGTATATGTGATTTTATACTGCCAGCTGAATTTAAACTTAAAAGTGAGGCACAGTCATTAATCTTCATAGAAGATAACAGGTATGAGGAATTAAAAATTAACACAAAGCGTAGCTGCTTCATTGACAGCTACAAGGAGGCAGACTTAGAGCTGTTGTTTGCTACCACTGATTTCATATTAAGCTTACCCATTCCTAACAACTCAGCATATTTTTGTTTTCTCTGCTAGAAAACCCAAATCTTCTCTGGATGCATATCCTTTTGGTTGCAGTTGTTTAGTGGCTAAGTCATATCCAATTCTTTTGTGACCCCATAGACTGTAGCCTGCCAGGCTCCTCTGTTCATTGTGTGTCCCAGGCAAGGATAATGGAGCGGGTTGCCGTTTCCTTCTCTAGGACATCTTTCTGACCCAGGGATCAAACCCGCATTTCCTGCATTGGCAGGTGGATTCTTTACAGCTGAGCCACATGGGAAACCCTATAGTTGCAAAGGCTACCCTAACAAAATAGCACAGACTGGTTGCCTTAAACAACAGATTTAGTTTTTCACAGTTCTGGAGGCTAGAAATCCAGGATCGAGGTCCTGAGGATTCAGTTTCTAACAGGGACTTTCTTCTTGGCTTGCAGGTGGTTGGTGCAGGGGTAAGGGGAGGTATTGCTCATGATATTGAAGGGGGTATTCTGAACACGCCCATCCACACAAACACATCAAGACTTATTCCACATCTGCTACTATCCTGTGAGCCAAAACAAGTTAAAAGGGCATTTTTCAAATTAAGCAGGAAATGCAGTGTGCACTCTCCCCGTCATCAGGCCAAACAAGCCATGTGGTTCAACCCATTAACGGTTGGGATGGAATATACTTTTGTATATATTTGAGGGAATACTGAGTCAATAACTTGATGCAGTAATTTAATCTATCACATTTCTCAAGTCTAGGTAAGTGGGATCTCTTTGTGTCTGAAAATTACAATTCCAAACCCCACCCTCTGCCACATCACACAGGTGTATATTAACCATAGCTCTCATCCTGATACTATCATTCCAGAGCTAATCTATATTTCTCTAACCTGATTTCACCCTTACATAAGCGCCAGTTGTCAGTGCCTAACAGTCCAAGATTTATTTCACAAGGTTATGAGGTATTGTCTCTATGTGCTACTTTTTTATTCTCTTTTACCACAGTGGGAATATCTACTCCTCATTTGCTATGCATCTCCCTCTCTCTGGTTTTTAATCTTTTTTTTTTTTTCATTTACATCTAGTTCTCTTATAATTACTTCTAATCTTGTGTTTTGGAATATTGACTCCACAAGATGTAAAATATTATTTCATTAGCTTAAAACAATTATTTTTTATTGAGAAACTTTAAAAAATTAGCCCTCTGAGGACAAAGATAGCTTCTTAGACATTCATGGATAAGTAATTCATATGTATTACGTGATCTTGCTGTTTAATGAGATTTTATTTATTGTACAATTTTCATTTGCTTGGGAGGTTTTATATAGTTTGAAGATATTTATATTGCATTAATTAATTGTATATCTTACATTGTAATGTTAACATTGTAGTATTAAAAAATACCCTGGATTTTATAGGCAACAGAGGAATTGTACTTTATTAAAAGACAGCAGACAGCATAAATGTTACTTGAAGGCAGAATTTATTATCCCAAGTGCCATGTTTCTTTTTAGTAGCTTAGCTTCCATGGTTGACTAATGTTCCCCTAGATTTTGCATATAATAAAACTTTATATATTTGAGTAAAGTTTGTTTGAAAGATACTTTAATTCTATTTCTGTACTGATTTGAAAATTTAGCACAGTCTTACAGCTAATGAACTTTGTTCTATTGTGAGAGGGTCATGTCAGAATGAAGCCATTAATCACTGTAATTCCACAGAGAGGAGCCTAAAATTGTTAAAGAGTGAAGGTTTAATAACTGGGAGTTGCTATAAATGTCACTTCAGATGTGAACCAATGAAGAGACAGGTAATGATTCAATAGTGCATTTTTAAAACTATATGTAGGCTGACTTGAAATAGATTCAGTTTTGGAATGATTTTTATGGAGCCAATTTATCTGAAAGTTGCAGCTAAGAAAATGGTATGTGTGTGATACTAACTTTTCCATTTTTAACTGGAAGCCATAAAAATGAATGTTAATTGGAAGATAAACATAAGAGAAAACTTTTCTTCAGAATAACTCACCTGCACTTGAGAGGCAATTGAAGAGTTATCTCTTTGCTGCTGCTGCTAAGTCGCTTCAGTCGTGTCTGACTCTGTGTGACCCCATATACAGCAGCCCATGAGGCGCCCCCGAGGCAAAAATATGAGTAAAATTTTGTGCCTATAATTTCAAACATCATTTTTTAACTAAAAAGAAAAGGGGGAAATACTCATGGTTTAAGATCTGCAGATTAAACATATCACTGGCCAAAGAAGTATGGTGTGTTGTTCAGTTACTAAGTCATATCTGACTCTGTGACCCCACAGACTGCAGCATACCAGGCTTCCCTGTCCTTCACCAGCTCCTGGAGTTTGCTCAGACTCATGTCCATTGAATTCAGTGATGCCATCCAGCCATCTTATCCTCTGTGATCCCCTTCTCCTACTCTCAATCTTTCCCAGCATCAGTGTCTTTTCCAGTGAATCAGCTCTTCGCATCAAGTGGCCAAAGTACTGGAGCTTCAGCATCAGTCCTTCCAAGCAATATTCAGGGTTGATTTCCTTTAGGATTGACTGGTTTGATTTCCTTGACATCCAAAGAACTCTCAAAAGTCTTTCCAGCACCACAATTTGAAAGCATCAGTTCTTCAGCAGTTAGTCTTCTTTATGGTCCAGCTCTCCCATCCATACATGACTACTAGAAAAACCATAGCTTTGACTATATAGACCTTTGTTGGCAAAGTGATGCCTCTGCTTTTTAATATGCTTTATTATGGTTTATCATAGCTTTACGCCCAAGGAGCTTTTAATTTAATGGTTGTAGTCACTGTCCTCAGTAATTTTGGAGCCCAATAAAAGAAAATTTGCCACTGTTTCCAATTTTTCCTCATCTATTTACCATGAAGTGATGGAACCAGATGCTATGATCTTGTTTTTTTGAATGTTAAGTTATAAGGCAACTTTTTCACTCTCCTCTTTCACATTCATCAAGATTTCTTTAGTTCTTTGTTTTCTGCCATTAGGGTGGTGACATCTACATATCTGAGATTATTGGCATTTCTCCTGGCAATCTTGATTCCAGCTTTTACTACATCCAACCCAGCATTTCATATGATGTACTCTGCATATAAATTAAATTAGCAGGGTGAAAATGTGCAGTCCTGTCCTCCTTTCCCAATTTTGAACCAGTCCATTGTTCCATGTCTGGATCTGTTGCTTCTTGACCTGCATTGAGGTCTCAGGAGGCACTTAAGGTGGTCTGGTATTCCCATCTCTATAGGAATTTTTCACAGTTTGTTGTGATCCACACATCAAGGGCTTCCCTGGTTGCTCAGCTGGTAAAGCATCTTTCTGCAATGTGGGAGACCTGGGTTCAATCCTTGAATTGGGAAGATCCCCAGGAGAAGGGAACAGCTATCCACTCCAGCATTCTGGCCTGGAGAATTCCATGGACTATGTCTATGGGGTTGCAAAGAGTCAGACATGACTGAGCTACTTTCACTTGGGCTTGGACACAGTCAAAATCTTTAGCGTCGTCAATGAAATAGAAGTAGATGTACTCCTGAAATTCCGTCGCTTTTTCTGTGATCCAGTAGATGTTGGCAATTTGATCTCTGGTTCCTTTGCCTTTTGTAAATCCAGTTTATACATCTGGAAGTTCTCAGGTTATGTACTGTTGAAGCCTAGCTTGAAGGATTTTGAGTATCACCATGCTAGCATGTGTAATGAGCGTAGTTGTGTGGTAATCTGAACATTCTTTGGCATTGCCCTTCTTTAGAATTAGAGTGAAAACTGATCCTTTTCCAGTCCTGTGGAAGTGTGGTGTAGCAAACACCAAAAATGGTAGAAGAGCATTATCATAATTTAAAATATTTTTATTTTGTGAGATAGGAGAGGTTAATGTTGCTATAGCCTAATTTAGCAAATTTCTTAACTCCCTGGTCCTCAGTTTCCTTGACTGCAAAATGGATCAGTTGTATGAACAAACATATAAGATGCCTTCAAGCTCTGAAAGGCTGTGACTGTTTAGACAACCTAATTTATTATTAGTGACAAGTAGCTTTCTCTCTGGCAAAGTCCTTATTGGTTACTAAGAATAAAAATGCTAACATGATACTTCCCCTTGGTCTAAATAATTTTCTTCATAAAGGCATGCGTGCTCATTTGTGTCTGACTCTTAGTGACTTCATGGACTGTAGCCAACCATGGACAAATTGCTCTGTCCTTGGAATTTTCCAGGCAAGAATACTGGAGTGAGACTGGAGTGAGTTGCCATTTCCTTCTCCAGGGAATCTTCTTGACTGAGGGATTGACCCACATCTCTTGTATTCCTGCACTGGCAGGCAATTCTTTACCAGCTGAGCCACTGGGGAAGCCCAAAGTGAAAGTGAAAGTCACTCAGTTGTGTCCAAATCTTTGCAACCCCATAGACTATACATTCCATGGAATTCTCCAGGCCAGAATACTGGAGTGGGTGGCCTTTCCCTTCTTCAGGGCATCTTCCCACCCCAAGAATCAAACCCAAGTCTCCTGTATTGCAAGTGGATCCTTTACCAGCTGAGCCACCAGGGAAGCCCATTTTCTCATAAAGAGAATGTTTAAGCAAGTTTGCTTTAAAATCGACAAAAACAATTGGGATGCTTTATATATATACATACATACATATATATATATATGTGTATATATATATACACACACACACACATATATATGTATATATATATGTATACATATACACACACACATATATACACATACATATATACACACATACATATATATATACACACACACATGTATATACACACATACATATATATACATACATACACACACACACACATATATATACACACACACACACATATATATATATATATACACACACACACATGTGGATTTTTTTATCTTTCAGGAGATTCTTATAAATGTCAAGTAGTTTGTTTTGAATAATAATTAACATCAGTTTATTCTTCAACAAGATGCTAAATCTTCTGAAAGCCTTAGTTCAATGTCTCATATACTATAAGCCATTAATAATTAAGTGCAGCCAAGTAAAACTTTGAAAGGCAACTCTGACATTATTTAGGGGCTGTTACTGATATCCAAATTGCATATTTTTTAATAATTCATTAATTTTTTAAATTACAATACTGTATTTGTTTTGCCATACATTGACATGAATCAGCCATAGGTGAACACAATCTCCCAATGCCGAAGCCCCCTCCCACCTCCCACCCCACATCCTCTACCTGAATCATCCTGTGCATCAGCCCCATGCATCCTGCATCCTACATTGAACATAGATTGGTGCTTCATTACTTACAAGAAAGTATACATGTTTCAATGCCATTCTCCCAAACCATCCCACCCTTTCCCTCTCTCCTCAGAGTCCAAAAGTCCATTCTATACCTCTGTGTCTCTTTTGTTGTCTCACATATAGGGTCATCATTACTATCTTCTAAATTCCATATATATGTGTCAGTATACTGTATTGGTGTTTTTCTTTCTGGCTTACTTCATTCTGTATAATCGGTTCCAATTTCATCCATCTCATTAGAACTGAGTCAAATTTACTCTTTTAAGGGCTGAGTAGTACTCCATTGTGTATATGTACCACAGCTTTCTTATCCATTCATCTGCTGATGGACATCTAGGTTGCTTCCATATCCTGGCTATTATAAACAGCGCTGCAATGAACACTGGGGTACATGTGTCTCTTTCAATTCTGGTTTCCTCGGTGTGTATGCCCAGCAGTGGGATTGCTGGGTCATAAGGCAGTTCTATTTGCAATTTTTTAAGGAATCTCCACACTGTTTTCCATAGTGGCTGTACTAGTTTGCATTCCCACCAGCAGTGTAAGAGGGTTCCCTTTTCTCCACATCCTTTCCAGCATTTATTGCTTGTAGACTTTTGGATCTCAGCCATTCTGACTGGTGTGAAATGGTACCTCATTGTGGTCTTGATTTGCATTTCTCTGATAATGAGTGATGTTGAGCATCTTTTCATGTGTTTGTTAGCCATCCGTATGTCTTCTTTGGAGAAATGCCTATTTAGTTCTTTGGCCCATTTTTTTATTGGATCATTTATTTTTCTGGAGTTGAGCTGCATAAGTTGCTTGTATATCTTTGAGATTAGCTGTTTGTCAGTTGTTTCATTTGCTATTGTTTTCTCCCATTCAGAAGGCTGTCTTTTCACCTTGCTTATAGTTTCCTTTGTTGTGCAGAAGCTTTTAATTTTAATTAGATCCCATTTGTTTATCTTTGCTTTTATTTCCAGTATACTGGGAGTTGGATCATAGAGGATACTGCTGTGATTTATGTCGGAGAGTGTTTTGCCTATGTTCTCCTCTAGGAGTTTTATAGTTTCTGGTCTTACATTTAGATCTTTAATCCATTTTGAGTTTATTTTTGTGTATGGTGTTAGAAAGAGGTCTAGTTTCATTCTTTTACAAGTGGTTGACCAGTTTTCCCAGCACCACCTGTTAAAGAGACTGTCTTTACTCCATTGTTTATTCTTGCCTCCTTTGTCGAAGATAAGGTGTCCATAGGTGTGTGGGTTTATCTCAGGGCTTTCTATTTTGTTCCATTGATCTATATTTCTGTCTTTGTGCCAGTACCATACTGTCTTAATGACTGTGGCTTTGTAGTAGAGCCTGAAGTCAGGCAGGTTGATTCCTCCAGTTCCATACTTCTTTCTCAAGATTGGTTTGGCTATTCGAGGTTTTTTGTATTTCCATACAAATCTTGAGATTATTTGATCTAGTTCTGTGAAAAATACTGCTGGTAGCTTGATGGGAATTGCATTGAATCTGTAGATTGCTTTAGGTAGTATACTCATTTTCACTATATTGACTCTTCCGACCCATGAGCATGGTATATTTCTCCATCTATTGGTGTCCTCTTTGATTTCTTTCATCAGTGTTTTATAGTTTTTGATATATAGGTCTTTAGTTTCTTTAGGTAGGAATATTCCTAAGTATTTTATTCTTATCATTGCAATGGTGAATGGAATTGTTTCCTTAACTTCTTTTTCTACTTTCTCATTATTAGTGTATAGGAATGCAAGGGATTTCTGAGTGTTGATTTTATATCCTGCAACTTTACTATATTCATTGATTAGCTCTAGTAGTTTTCTGGTCGAGTCTTTAGGATTTTCTATGTAGAGGATCATGTCATCTGCAAACAGTGAGAGTTTTACTTCTTCTTTTCCAATTTAGATTCCTTTTCTTTCTTTTTCTGCTCTGATTGCTGTGGCCAAAACTTCCAGAACTATATTGAATAGTAGTGGTGAAAGTGGACACCCTTGTCTTGTTCCTGACTTTAGGGGAAATGCTTTCATTTTTTCACCATTGAGGATAATGGATAATGTTAGCTGTGTGTTTGTCATATATAGCTTTTATTATGTTGAGGTATGTTCCTTCTATTCCTGCTTTCTGGAGAGTTTTTATCATAAATGGATGTTGAATTTTGTCAAAGTCTTTTTCTGCATCTATTGAGATAATCATATGATTTTTATTTTTCAATTTGTTAATGTGGTGAATTACATTGATTGATTTGTGGATATTGAAGAATCCTTGCATCCCTGGGATAAAGCCCACTTGGTCATGGTGTATGATCTTTTTAATGTGTTGCTGGATTCTGATTGCTAGGATTTTGTTGAGGATTTTTGCATCTATGTTCATCAGTGATATTGGCCTGTAGTTTTCTTTTTTTGTGGTGTCTTTGTCAGGTTTTGGTATTAGGGTGATGGTGGCCTCATAGAATGAGTTTGGAAGTTTACCTTCCTCTACAATTTTCTGGAATAGCTTCAGTAAGATAGGTGTTAGCTCTTCTCGGAATTTTTGGTAGAATTCAGCTGTGAAGCCGTCTGGACCTGGGCTTTTGTTTGCTGGAAGATTTCTGATTACAGTTTCAATTTCCATGCTTGTGATGGGTCTGTTAAGATTTTCTATTTTTTCCTGGTTCAGTTTTGGAAAGTTGTACTTTTCTAAGAATTTGTCCATTTCTTCCAAGTTGTCCATGTTATTGGCATATAATTGCTGATAGTAGTCTCTTATGATTCTTTGTATTTCTGAGTTGTCTGTCGTGATCTCTCCATTTTCATTTCTAATTTTGTTGATTTGATTTTTTCCTCTTTGTTTCTTGATGAGTCTGGCTAATGGTTTGTCAATTTTATTTATCCTTTCAAAGAACCAGCTTTTTCTTTGTTGATTTTTGCTATGGTCTCTTTTGTTTCTTTTGCATTTATTTCTGCCCTGATTTTTAGGATTTCTTTCCTTCTACTAACTCTGGGGTTCTCTATTTCTTCCTTTTCTAGTTGCTTTAGGTGTAGAGTTAGGCTATTTATTTGACTTTTTTCTTGTTTCTTGAGGTATGCCTGTATTGCTTTGAACTTTCCTCTTAGGACTGCTTTTATAGTGTCCCAAAGGTTCTGTGTAGTTGTGTTTTCATTTTCATTCGTTTCAATGCATAATTTGATTTCTTTTTGATTTCTTCTGTGATGTGTTGATTATTCAGAAGGGTGTTGTTCAGCCTCCAAATGTTGGAATTTTTAATAGTTTTTCTCCTATAATTGAGATCTAACCTTAGTGCATTATGGTCAGAGAAGATGCTTGGAATAATTTCGATTTTTTTGAATTTATCAAGGTTAGATTGTGACCCAGAATGTGATCTATCCTGGAAAATGTTCTATTTGCACTTGAGAAAAAGTTGAAATTCATTGTTTTGGGGTGAAATGTCCTACAGATATCAATTAGGTCTAACTGGTCTATTGTATTGTTTAACGTTTGATTTCTTTTTTTATTTTCTGTTTAGTTGATCTGTCCATAGGTGTGAGTGGGGTATTAAAGTCTCCCACTATTATTGTGTTATTATTAATTTCCCCTTTCATGGTTGTTAGCATTTGTCTTACATATTGCGGTGCTCCTATGTTGGGTGCATATATATTTATAATTGTTATATCTTCTTCTTGGATTGATCCTTTAATCATTATGTAGTGGCCTTCTTTGTCCCTTTTCACAGCCTTTGTTTTAAAGTCTATTTTATCAGATATGAGTATTGCTACTCCTGCTTTCTTTTGGCCTTTATTTGCATGGAATATCTTTTTCCAGCCCTTCACTTTCAGTCTGTATGTGTCCGTTGTTTGGAGGTGGGTCTCTTGTAGGCAGCATATATAGGGATCTTGTTTTTGTATCCATTCAGCCAGTCTTTGCCTTTTGGTTGGGGCATTCAACCCATTTACATTTAAGGTAATTATTGATAAGTATGTTCCTGTTGCCATTTACTTTATTGTTTTGGGTTCGGGTTTATACGTCCTTTTTGTGTTTCCTTTCTAAAGTCTATCCTTTAGCATTTGTTGGAGAGCTGGTTTGGTGGTGCTGAATTCTCTCAGCTTTTGCTTGTCTGTAAAGCTTTTGATTTCTCCTTCATATTTGAATGAGATCCTTGCTGGGTACAGTAGTCTTGGCTGAAGGTTGTTATCTTTCATCACTTTAAGTATGTCTTGCCATTCCCTCCTGGCCTGAAGAGTTTCTATTGAAAGATCTGCAGTTATTCTTATGGGGATCCCCTTGTGTGTTATTTGTTGTTTTTCCCTTGCTGCTTTTAGTAATTGTTCTTTGTGTTTGGTCTTTGTTAGTTCGATTAAAATATGTCTTGGGGTGTTTCGCCTTGGTTTTATCCTGTTTGGTACTCTCTGAGTTTCTTGGACTTGGGTGATTATTTCCTTCCCCATTTTAGGGAAGTTTTCAACTATTATCTCCTCAAGTATTTTCTCATGGTCTTTCTTTTTGTCTTCTTCTTCTGAGACTCCTGTAATTCGAATGTTGGAGCGTTTCATATTGTCTTGGAGGTCTCTGAGGTTGTCCTCATTTCTTTTAATTCGTCTTTCTTTTACCCTCGCTGATTCATTTATTTCTACCATTCTATCTTCTATTTCACTAATCCTATCTTCTGCCTCCGATATTCTACTATTTGTAGCCTCCAGAGTGTTTCTGATCTCAATATTGCATTATTCATTATATGTTGACTCTTTTTTATTTCTTCTAGGTCCTTGTTAAACCTTTCTTGCATCTTCTCAATCCTTGACCCCAGGCTATTTATCTGTGATTCCATTTTGATTTCAAGGTTTTGGATCATTTTCACTATCAGTATTTGGAATTCTTTCTCAGGTAGATTCCCTATCTCTTCCTCTTTTGTTTGGTTTGGTGGGCATGTTTCCTGTTCCTTTACCTGCTGGGTATTTCTCTGTCTCTTCATCTTGGTTATATTGCTGCGTTTGAAGTGGCTTTTCTATATTCTGGGAATTTGTGGAATTCTCTTTCTTATAGAGCTTCCTCTCTGTGTTTGGGGTTATATCAGTGGCTTGTCAAAGTTTCTTGATTAGAGAGGCTTGTGTTGGAGTTCTGGTGGGTGGAGCTGGATTTCCTCTCTCTGGAGTGCTGTGACGTGTGAAGTAATGGGTTATGAGAAGTCAATGGTTTTGAAGTATTTTGAGCTGCCTGTGTATTGAGGCTCAGGGGCTTGTTCTTGTGTTGCTGGAGAATTTGCGTGGTATGTCTTGCTCTGGAACTTGTTGGCCCTTGGGCAGTGCTCAATTTCAGTATAGGTATGAAGGCATTTGATGAGCTCTTATTGGATAATGTTCCCTGTATTGAGGAATTCTTTGATGATCTCAGGATTTGGAATTACGCCTCCTGATTCTGGTTTTCAGATTTATTTTTACAATAGCTTCATGATTTCTCCATCTATTCAGCACTAATGTTAAAACATCTAGGTTAATGATGATAGGTTTCTCCACCACCTTGAGGGTCGTCCCTAGAGGATCGGTGAGTTACTTGGACGAGAGAAGAGGGAGGGGGTAGTTAGAGGTGAGTGGAATGGGATGAGGTGGAATCAAAAGAGGGAAAAGCAAGTTAGCCCGTAACCACTTTCTTGTGTGCGCTCCGAAGTCTGGACCGCTCAGAAGTGGTCACAGAGTTATACATGGAAGAGGAGAGGAAGGAAGTAGATAGAGGTGGACAGGAGGATAAAGAGGGAGATGGGAAGGAGGCATACAGATCCGGCCAGTGACCAGTTCCCTTAGAATTCTCCTCCTTCTGGAACGCACAGAGGTTCATAGGGTTGGGTAGAGAGGGGGAGGGGGAGGGAGGGAGACAAAAGCCACCTGGTGGAAAAAGATAAATTCCAAAGGGGAGTAGTCTTGCACTCATGTAAAAGTGGGTACTGAAGATTAGGTTTTTAAAAGTACAAAATTGGCAATAAATACCAAAATGCCAAGATTAAAAATCTGGAGTATAGATTGTGTAAGACCTTGCGGCCTTTTCTCGGGAACCGTCGCCCCAAAGACCACAGTGACTCGAATTCGATGCAATCAGCAAGAGGATTTATTAGGCCAGCACGCCGGGGTTCGATCTCCTTAGGAGGAGTGAACCTCGAACGCCAGTCGTGAGGGACTTTTATACAAAAAAATCACAGGTAGGTGGGGATGAGGTCAGGGTATGGGATACAATGAAGTAGGGGCCATAGGTGAGGTGGATACATTTGATTGGTGGGAAAAGTTTGCAGGTAATTAAGTTGAAACAGTTGGCTGATCACCCTGTGGCATTTGGTCAATTTTTACCCAGAAAAGTCCGACAGAGAGATACATTCTTGGGAGGGGGTTTCCTTGACCAGGTCATAAGTTATCTGTTAAGAATCGGTCAGGAGGCTCTGAGTCACCAGATAAGGAGTAAGCTATTTTCCTTGAGGCACAGCCTGCCTTCCGGGCTTAAATTTTAACCTAAGTCCTTCAATTGGATTTTCAAAGATAGATTATTGAAGAGAAGAAGAAGGAGATAAAAATTTTAAAAAAAATAGGAAAAAAAGTAAATAGAATAAAAGACTCCAGAATTATTAAAAGACAACTTCCTCCACCAATAGGACTATATACGGCATTTCCTTTAACGATAGGGTTTTTTTTTTTTTGAAAAGTAATATTAGGTTATAAAAATAATAAATAGAAATATAGAAGACTTAAAAATTTAAGCAAGTTTAGGGGGAAAAAGACAAAAAGAAAAGAAAAACAAATTTAAAAAGGAAAAAAAAAATTTTAAGGAAAGAAAAAAAATTCTTAAAAAAAACACCATGCTTCCACATCATCCCCCCTAAAAAAATTTTTTTTTGATCATAAAAGTAGTAACGGTGTATCTGGCGTTTTCTCTGTCGTTGAGGACTGTGTGGGGTCGCTACCAAGGCAGTTCCCTCTGTTTGACTTCCTCTGTTTGCTGGTCTCTTCTGTGTCTGATTTCTGTCTTGCCACAGGGAGGGTGGTGGTGAGCTCTGCACTGGGCTTGCCCCTTCTCGCTCCCGCGGGACAACCGTGTGTGGCCTGCCCTATGCTTCATGCAATTCCCCAGTTTAAGCCGCTCAGGTTTGGTGCTCAGGAAGCCCCCTCCGGGTGCCGGGTTTGGTTCCAGGTCCGAGTGGCTAGGGAGTTTGGCACGCACTATTGTTGCGTCTTCTGGGCTTTCCGGGTAGCTCAGTTTTCTGGGGAGCTCCGCCGGGGGCTCTTTCTCAGGCAGATGATGACTGTTCAGAGACCCCAGAAGTCTCAGTAAAGAAGCCTGCTTGCAATTTGGTAGGTAATGTCTCTCTTGAGCTTCGACTGCCCTCTTCCAGCGCTTAAGGCTCTGGCTGCCTGTCACCGGTGGGGGATGGTCTGCAGCCGGCTATCTCCGATCCATTCTTTGTTCTGTGCATGGGCCTGTCAGTGTCTTATGTTCAAGCGTTTTGCGTGTTAGTTACCCCCAGTCTGGTTTGCTAGTCTGGGATAATTCGTTCTATCCACGTGCGGACCTGATTCTGGCCCCGTTATGCCCCGATTTTCGAGAAAAGCCCTGCAGCCTACATCTCCCGTGGCCCAATTCTTAGAAAGCACTGTCGCTGGCGCGATCCTCCCTGCCCAACCCCCACTGCTGTCGGACGCAGGCGTTTGCGCTGCTTATCCGCTGGGGGTTATACTGTTGAATTCGTAATCTGTTGGTTTTAATTATTTATTTATTCTTCCTTCCTGTTATGTTGCCCTCTGTGCTTCCAGGGCTCACCCCATACACAGCTGTGAGAAAGTTCCCCAATTTTAGGGAACCTCTCTTTTTAAGAGTCTCTTCCTGGGACAGGATTCCCTTCCCATGCCGGGGTTCCCTCCCTACCTCCTTTGTCTCTATCTTCATTCTTTAAAATAATTCCTACCAGGTTTTGAAGCCAATGATCTGCTTTGCTGGATGCCTGATGTCCTCTGCCAGCAGTCAGAAGTTATTTTGTGGAATTTACTCAGCGTTGAAATGTTCTTTTGATGAGGTAGAGAGGGAGAAAGTGTTCTCCCCCATCCTATTCCTCCGCCATCTTTTTCCGAGTCTCTCCAAATTGCATATTAAATGGCAGCCCACTCCAGGACTATTGCCTGGAAAATCTCATGGATGGAGGAGCCTCGTAGGCTACAGTACATGGGGTCACAAAGAGTTGGATATGACTGAGCTGCTTCACTTTCATCAAATTTCTGTGAAAATGGCATCCTCTGTTTTAGGTAATATTTACATATGTCATATACATTTATGATCACTGTCTCTCTGATAAGGAAGCTATGCATATTTTGTTGAAACTGGAGTCCCAGGGGTTTTCTATTATAGTATTCCAAAATTTTAACTGAATAAATGTCACAACTCATTACTGAGTGATGAAAGAATACTGCATAACTTTAAAACATTTCTTGATTTTTAAGGTAAAATTAGTCTTATCTTCCTCCCTAATCCAAGTTTTTGTCAAATTTCTATAGAGATAATTCTCCTTTGATGAGAAAGTACATATTATGAAGAATAGTGTTTTAAAGAAAAGCAAATTCTTTGGTTCTTCAGTGGAAGCAATTGCTGAAATTGAAGCAAGTGAAATATTTCCTTCCTTCTAGGAATATAATATGAAGTGCTTATAGAGAATAGTGAGCAAATACTTTAAAAGAAGTGAGAGCTTAGAAATGAATGAATGTAGAATAGAAACTCAAGGTTTCTATTTCTTGAATTTTCTTGAATGGAAGTCGTCATTTAAAATAAGTGTATTTGGAAAAATACTCGTTAGCCTTCTATTTACGACACAGAGCTTCTTTTGTTCATTCTGCAGCTGCTCTGCAGCTTTAATTTTAGAATCTTTGAGTTTATCCCTGACCTTTCATGCAGTTATAACCAAATAGATTATCAATAATGTATATACTTAATATATTCAGTTTCATCCTAAAGACAAAATATATTGCTGATTGCATGTTAACTTTGGAAAGGTCTTTGGCATCTCATATTTAGACAACCCAGACCAGAGGTGTACAGAACTTTAAACTTAATTATAAAAAGCCAGTATACTTTGAGGGTTCATCTGGATGTTAGTGGTAAGCAGTATCTCATAGTTGATTTTAATCTGGATATAGAAGGACACCTAGAAACAACTCTTTCTGGAAAAACTTGACATCCTGGCAGTATCAGCATGTACTCATGTACCATGGAACTCATATAAATATATACTATATTTTTGAAATGGGGAATAGTTTAGAGATATTAATTATCCATGCGACATACTCACAGAAATTGTCTCTCTCTCTCTTCCCCCTTACCTTCCCCCACCTCCCAATTTCTCTTCCCTCACTTTTCTCACCACATTTAAGTAGGTAAATATCTGGGATTAAGACTCAGTTTAGCTGTTGACTAGATTTGCCTGCTTTCAAATTAAAACACAGTATTATTTCCTATTTCTATATATAAAGTGCCTGAACTGTAGGACATTTGTGAATAAAATGCATTGTAGAAAATGGGTTCTTACTGCATTCTAAACATTTTCACATTTGAAAGATTTTTGTTTTGTAATTTTTATGTTTTTATCCATCTTATATTGCTATTAGAGTATCAATAACCTTAGATATGCAGATGACACCACCCTTATGGCAGAAAGTGAAGAGGAACTAAAAAGCCTCTTGATGAAAGTGAAAGAGGAGAATGAAAAAGTTAGCTTAAAGCTCAACATTCAGAAAACTAAGATCATGGCATCTGGTCCCATCACTTCATGGGAAATAAATGGAGAAACAGTAGAAACAGTGTCAGACTTTATTTTTTTGGACTCCATAATCACTGCAGATGGTGATTGCAGCCATGAAATTAAGACACTTACTCCTTGGAAGGAAAGTTATAACCAACCTAGATAGCATTTTCAAAAGCAGAGACATTACTTTGCCAACAAAGGCCCATCTAGTTGAGGCTATGGTTTTTCCAGTGGTCATGTATAGATGTGAAAGTTGGACTGTGAAGAAAGCTGAGTGCCAAAGAATTTGATGCTTTTGAACTGTGGTGTTGAAGAAGACTCCTGAGACTCCCTTAGACGGCAAGGAGATCCAACCAGTCCATTCTAGAGGAGATTAGTCCTGGGTGTGCTTTGGAAGGACTGATGCTAAAGCTGAAACTCCAGTACTTTGGCCACCTCATGCGAGGAGTTGACTCATTGGAAAAGACTCTGATGGTGGGAGGGATTAGGGGCAGGAGGAGAAGGGTACGACAGAGGATGAGATGGTTGGATGGCATCACCGACTCCATGGACAAGCATTTGGGTGAACTCCGGGAGTTGGTGATGAACAGGGAGGCCTGGCGTGCTAAAATTCATGGGGTCACAAAGAGTTGGACACGACTGAGCAACTGAACTGAACTGAAAGATGATGTTTTTCCCAGTATACTTTCTTGACATAAAACTAAGTCAAATCCTGACTCTATTGCTAATCAGCTATAAGATTTTAAGGAAGTCAGATAACCTCTCTGGGCTTCAATATCCTCATCTGTATAAGTAAGTCATTGACTGTACAGTTATTTAAGGTCTCAATGCTCTTCTACATAAATGTGAGTGATAATTACCTCTGTTTTCTGTTTAGAATAAATTGTCAGTCAAGTAAAATGTTAGTCTTCATCCACTATTGAAATTTAAAGTTGTGGAATTTAAGAGATTTGTTACCACTTTTTGCATTCCCCCTTGACATCCTGTAAGCATCTTTGAATATTAATGAAAATTTGAGTTCATGTTAAGACGGGTTACTATTTCACTTCATGGAACTATTATAATGACAATGACTTTAAAGGAAGAAACGGTTGTTTCTTGAGAAGCTTGAGTTTGCAAGGTATTTAACACAAATTCTGAGTAAAACTTTCCTGCTGTAAAAGATAGGTGGTATTGTCCTCTTGAAATTTAGGAATGTGAATTTTGAAAGTGATTCCTTGCCTTAAACCTCAAGGAACTGAAAGATGTTTTGAACCCAGTTCTGTATAGTGGCAAAGCTGGCCCCATTTCATGCCACTCAGCAATGAAGGAAAAGAGTCAATAATGAATTGGCTTTGGTTTCTTCAGATACTTATGCTTTGAAAGCCCTTCCATTAGCCTTTATTGTTTGGGTAAGTTAGCTCTTTGTGTCTCATTTTCTTCATCTGTATAAAGGATTATAAATTATATAATTAACATAATTCTGCTTACTTAGATCTAAAGCAAAAGATGTTTTATATTTAAATAAGCAGAGAGGAAGAGAAAGTGGGTTCTGGGCAAGGAAAGCGGTAGATACAATCGAAAGTCTGGGAAAGGCCATAGTTTTCTTGATGTTACTTGGCTTGAATCTCATTTTCTTCATCTGCACAAAAGAATATAAATTATATAATCATTCTATACTTAACATATAGGGTTCTTGATATGTAAAGGTATGGATATTACTATGTGGTCTTGAAATTGTTTTTAGGATAATTTGGCCAGGAGACCCAGTTCTTCATCCTGGGGAAAAAAAAAAAAAGTTATGGATGTGGGCAAAATTAAATGGACTATAAATGTAGCACAATAAGGGCTTGACTGTTGTAAATGAGTTTGATAGCAAGACTAAGTACTTAAGAAGTGATGAGAGTTACAAGTTCCATCTAATTTGTGTTTTGTTCATTCATTCAACAACAAAGTTTCTGGGGAGAAGGTCCACTGGCTTCCAGAATATTCCAGTGGGGTTTTATAACTCCAAATTCATACAGTGTTTATGTCAGTTATCTAATTTTTTTCAAATGGCTTGTCAATGCTATTTATTCAACAGTGTCATTGTGGTAGGCTACGTTATTGTCTCCAATAAGGAAAGCTGGGGAGATAACCAAAAAGAATTGCTTTAGGCCTCAGGCTTTCTCAAAACCAACACATGAAAAGAGAAGACAGTTTTTACTGAAAATTTCTGGACTGAGTACACCCCATCTTGAAGGAATTAGGATGGGAATTCCTGGCCAAACTACCCTAAAACAATTCCAGTTTCCCACAGCAATATCTGCACCATGTGGGGGTCCCATTCACAAGTGTTTACTTACATGGTCTAAACAAACTCAGTGATGCAAAAATGGGAGCCAGCAGTAAGGATTCATATCCACTGCCATTAACCATGAAGCCATAAAGGGTGCTAGGGGACAGTATCTTTGAACCCAACCCTGCAGTGTTATAAGGTCTAACCAAGTTCAATGATGCAAGAAATGGTAAGTGAGCAGCAAGGACAGAAATGGTAAAATAAATCAGACTCCACTGACATATGAATGCCTGGGAATATTAGCTAAATTTCTGTCCCAAATATTTTCTCCTTATACATTTACTCTCCCTACATAGCAGAAAACTCTAAGATTTAAAAGTTTATATTTCTATGAGGCAAAACAATTTTGTTTCACAGTATCTATGGTTCTTGTTACTTAATGTTTTGTTTCATGTTCTGTCACATTTGAATGCCATTTTTTTTTGATTCTTTCAATTTAGGAAAGTCTCTGTGTGAGGTGCTGGAAATGAGCTTATAAGTAAGGATAGATACACTAGTTCTGATATTGATTTTGCACAAAAGAAGTAGCCTAAGAATAGAGAACGACCATAAGACACATGCACTGATTCAGAGAAGGGGACTAAATAACTCAAGGTGAATTAAGAGGCATTTTCCTTCTCTGCTAGTTAATGTGATCTAAAAATCATTTCTGAACCTTATGCTCCCTTGTGACTGAAGATCCTTAGTATGGAATAAAGGAATACCATCCTTAGTACGGTATAAAGGAATAGTTATTGCATAGCTCATGGCCTAAATCTTTGCTAGTCAATGAAGGTGATCTCTACCTGGGGTAACATAGGTTAAGGGAGAAAGTAGTTTTGATATAATAGCTCTAAGTATTACAGATATGGAAAGGATTTATGTAAAGTGATGTGGAATTACATAGGAAGGAAAACAAGCACACTGCAATATACACAAGCTAGGATAGTAATTTGAACTGAGTTTTAAGTTTGTGTTAGGCTAATCAGGCAGAAGATAATGAACTGTTTTAGAAGATATAAATCATCAGTTCAGTTCAGTCACTCAGTCATATCTGACTCTTTGTGACCTCATGGACTGTAGCATGCCAGGCATTGCTGTCCATCAGCAACCCCCAGAGCTTGCTCAAACTCATGTCCATTGAGTAGGTGATACCATCCAACCATCTCATCCTCTGTCGTCCCCTTCTCCTCATGCCTTCAATGTTTCCCAGCATCAGGATCCTTTCCAGTGAGTCAGTTCTTTGCATCAGGGGACCAAAGCATTGGAGTTTCAGCTTCAGCAACAGTCTTTCCAATGAATATTCAAGACTGATTTCCTTTAGAAAACAGTTCTAACTATTGCTTCCTGACCTGCATACAGGTTTCTCAAGAAGCAGGTCAGGTAGTCTGGTATTCCCATCTCTTTCAGAATTTTCCATGGTTTATTGTGATCCACACAGTCAAAAGCTTTGGCATAGCCAATAAAACAGAAATAGACGGAACTCTTTGGCTTTTCGATAATCCAGCAGATGCTGGCAATTTGATCTCTGGTTCCTCTGCCTTTTCTAAAACCAGCTTGAACATCTGGAAGTTCATGGTTCACGTATTGCTGAAGCCTGGCTTGGAGAATTTTGAGTATTACTTTACTAGCATGTGAGATGAGTGCCATTGTGCGGTAGTTTGAGCATTCTTTAGCATTGCCTTTCTTTGGTATTGGAATGAAAGCTGACTTTTTCCAGTCCTGTGGCTACTGTTGAGTTTTCCAAATTTGCTGGCATATCAAGTGCAACACTTTCACAGCATCATCTTTCAGGATTTGAAATAGCTCAACTGGAATTCCATCACCTCCACTAGCTTTGTTCGTAGTGATGCTTCCTAAGGCCCACTTGACTTCACATTCCAGGATGTCTGGCTCCAGGTGAGTGTGCGTGATCACACCATTGTGATTATCTGGATCATGAAGCTATTTTTTGTACAGTTCTGTGTATTCTTGCCACTTCTTAATATCTTCTGCTTCTGTTAGGTCCATACCATTTCTGTCCTTTATTGAGCCCATCTTTGCATGAAATGTTCCCTTTCTTGAAGAGATCTCTAGTCTTTCCCATTCTGTTGTTTTCCTCTATTTCTTTGCATTCATCACTGAGGAAGACTTTCTTATCTCTCCTTGCTATTATTTGGAACTCTGCATTCAAATGGGAATGTCTTTCCTTTTCTCCTTTGCTTTTTGCTTCTCTTCTTTTCACAGCTACTTGCAAGGCCTCCCCAGACAGCCATTTTGCTATTTAGCAAGTCTGGGTCAGTCTCTTTGGGGTCACTATTCCTTTCTCTTGGGTCCTGGTGCACACAAAGTTTTGTTTGTACCCTCCAAGAGTCTGTTTCCCCAGTCCTGTGTAAGTTCTGTAATCAAATCCCACTGGCCCCTAAAGTCAAATTCTCTGGGGATTCTCAGTCTCTTTGCCAGATCCCCAGGTTGGGAAATCTGTTGTTGGTCCTAGAACTTTCTTAACAGTGCAAGAATTTGTTGGTGTAAATCATTATATGATAAAGCAAAGGTGACTGGAGTCATTTTTTAGACCTATATTGGCTTCAGACATTCAGAAGCCTTGTTAATTTTGCTTGCGACACTATGAGTCCATCTCTTAATTGTTTGCTCTTTTCTGTCCATACATGTTACGTTTGCTGTTGAACTAAAAAGTGAGATATCTAACAACCTGGTTATGCATATAAAGTATGAACCAGGAGCATATGTACAGTTGCATGTCTGTGTGTATGTGCTGTCATGCCTGACCTTTTGTGGCCCATGGACTGTAGCCCACCAAGCTTGTCTGTCCATGGAATTCTCCAGGCAAGAATACTGGAGTGGATTGCCATTTCCTCCTCCAGGGGCTCTTACTGACCTGGGGATCAAATCTGAGTCTCCTGTGTCTCCTGCACTGGCAAGTGTATTCTTTACTATTGCACCACCTGGCAAACCTCATGTATAGTTAGAGGCTGGGAAATCATAGAATTTTTAGTTTGTATACTGGAAAAAATATTTCCCTTTTTGTGATTTTAATCTATCTAAAAGTAACTATAAATGATACTTAAATTTTATATTGTGTTTTGCTTTGGAGATATTTTATTACCAGAGAACTCAGAGATAGCCATTTTTATTTTAATATAGAAAAAAATACAGATCCATGCACATTAGAAATGTGCATGTATGAATGTAATATGAATGTAATATTTGGAAATAGAGTTTAAATATCACTATTTTTTTACTGAATTTTTAATAACAGAATATGGTGAAAAGATAAATTAGAAAAAATAAGTCTATTCTATATAGCCTATTAGAGTAGGAAATGGCAACTCACTTCAGTGTTCTTGCCTGAAAAATTCCATGGACAGAGGAGCCTGCCAGGCTACAGTTCATGGCGTCACAACAAGTTGGACACAGCTGAGCAGAGCAGCAACATATAGCCTATTATAGTTTAATTTTTGTGAATAATTATTTGGGTTAATATCATACAGCAGAATTTTAGCACCTTCTGACATTTAGATGTTCATTCCTTTGTTTTTTTCTTCCTAATCAACTGCGAGAAATGAAGTCTCTCTAGAAAGACAATGTTTTAGCTGATACCCAAAGCAGTTAACCAACATTTTAGAAGAAAATATAACCTTTTAATGTTTCAGACTATAAGTTATCATATATAATCCTTACAAATTATATAACCTTTATAAATTAAAAAATTATATGTTTAATTAGAAGTATGTTTGATATAAATTCTCCTTCCATTGAGGCTTTCAAATATTCAACATATAAAAAATAGGATATTGAAAGAATTCAGTATATCATTTAGTTCAAGGTAGATATTTAAGATATTAGTATTCCTTTCTTTCTCCGCCACCCAGCCCTAAAAAGTGAAAGTGTTTAGGCTTCAATATCTCTGTTCAGTTCCTATAACCATGAAAATATTTGTATATGTGTGTTTTTTTAATGATGATTGATGATTCACAAAGTAATGCTATGTCTGAAATGACTTGGTTTCTGAAAGCAGCAGCCTGTCACCCAGCAAGAGTTTAATAAGTAACTCCTTGATTTTTAAATCATGACAGAATTTCAGAAATGGTTTCTGCATTTGACTAATTGGACCATTACCTTTTTGTACAAAATTAATTGCAATGTGATGGTTTTGTTCATTGGCTTCCTTCTGTGCTAAATTCCCAACCAAATGTTATTAGAGGCATATGATTTTTGATTTCTTCATTAAAGATTTTATTTTGTGATAGTGTGGCTAAATTTTCAATGTGTGGTTGACTCCTCAACAACCATTTAATAGTTATTCTAAGTATTGTCAGGGGTTGAGGTTTCTCTCTCTCTCTCTCTCTCTCTCTCTCTCTCTCTCTCTTTAAAGAAAATTATATATAGTTAACCTCCTGTAGGGTTTTTTTTTTTAAATAAAATTTCCTGATACATAAAGTGGTAATGTGAATTAAAATTGTAAGGCCTTGTTTAGCTGTCCAGATGTTTTCATTTAACTTGAAAATACTTTGCTTCTGTTGAAGGCATTAATGAGTTGTGATATAAAATTTATAACAGTTGCATTTTGCTTTCTTTGATTTAAGCACCTCATATAAAGAACTAGGGAATTTTAAGTGCATTCAGTGTTTCAAAGACATTTCCTTTGAAGGTTGGACAGATTTTAATGTGTTATTCTTGGTCAATGTTAGTTTTTCCCTAACAAGCTCAAATTCAAAAAGATTTCCTTTTGAAATACTGAGAAATTTGAAAGACTACAAGACAGATTTTCAGATTCAGTAAATTTACTTCAATGATGCCTCTTGGAAGAGAGCAATACTCTTCCCCTCCAAATTTAGCCATAACCTTTAATCTACAGGGTTATTATTTTCTGTATTTCTTTATATCCCCCTAACCGGCGATGGCACCCCCACTCTAGTACTCTTGCCTGAAAAACCCCATGGATGGAGGAGCCTGGAAGGCTGAAGTCCAGGGGGTCGCTGAGGGTCAGACATGGCTGAACGACTTTGCTTTCACTTTTCACTTTCATGCATTGGAGAAGGAAATGGCAACCCACTCCAGTGTTCTTGCCTGGAGAATCCCACGAATGGGAGCCTGGTGGGCTGCCATCTATGGGGTCGCACAGAGTCAGATGACTGAAGCGACTTAGCAGCAACCCAGCAGGAGAGGGGGACACAGAGGACAAGATGGTTGGATGGCATCACTGACTTGATGGACATGAAGTTGAGCAAGCTCTTGGAGTTGGTGATGGACAGGGAGGCCTGGAGTGCTGTAGTCCATGGGGTTGCAGAGTTGGACACGACTGCAACTGAACTGAACCCAGGCTCTGAAACAAAACTATACAGCTTAATAGGCTTACTTCTTAGTACTGGAATTGCCACTTGGAAGAATTCTTGAGTGAAAATTTTCATCTCATCTTGAGACTACATCTGCATATGAACTCAATGCACAGTTCAGCGTTTTAGGGAGGAAGGCTGAGTGGGAAAGCCATTGGCTACTAAACTGAAAGACTTAGATATTAATCTTTGAGCTACCATGCACTTCTTTAAAATCAGCAAGTCAGCCCAGATTTCTTGAACTTCCTTTTCCTCATCTCAGATCAAGATGATAACCCCAATGTTCATCACAGCACTGTTTTACAACAGCCAGTACATGGAAGAAACCTAGATGCCCATTGGCAGACAAATGGATAAGAAAGCTGTGGTACATATACACAATGGAATATTGCTAGGCTATTTAAAAGAATACATTTGAATCAGTTCTAATGAGCTGGATGAAACTGGAGCCTATTATACAGAATGAAGTAAGTCAGAAAAACACCAATACAGTATATTAATGTATATATATGGAATTTAGAAAGATGGTAACAATGACCTTATATGTGAGACAGCAAAAGAGACACAGATGTAAAGAACAGACTGTTAGACTCTGTGGGAGAAGATGAGGGTGGGATGATTTGAGAGAATAGCAATGAAACTTGTATATTATCATATGTGAAATAGATGGCCAGTCCAGGTTCGATGCATGAGGCAGGGTGCTCGGCCCTGGTGCACTGGGATGGCCTTGAGGGATGGGATGGGGAGGGAGGTGGGAGGGGGGTTCAGGATGGGGAACACATGTATACCCATGGCTGATTCACCTGAATGTATGGCAGAAACCACACAATATTGTAAAGTAATTAGCCTCCAATTAAAATTAAAAAAAAAATAAGCAGAGTGAGAATTAAAAAAAAAAGAGATAATACTTGCCTCATGGGTTATAGTGAAGATTAAGAAAGCATATATATACTGGTTAACACTTATGGAGTACTCACTGTGTAGCAGGTATCATGTTAAACACAGTAGAACACCAAAATCCTGTGAGACACGTACTGAAACCCAATGTTTCAGTGAGAAAACTGAAGCCCAGAATGAAAGTAAATTGCTCACCATCACTCAGCTGGTAAATCAGGCTCCAGACCTGTGTCCCTAACTAGGCTTCAGTGCAGTTTCTGTCCAAAGCATGTGGTCAATAAACAGTAGTCTCTCTCATCTCTTTCTTCTCAACTCACAGATCAGGATGTTTATGAATGGTAATCCACAGTCCAGTGGATGTTGGAAGCATTCATTTCAGGTCGTGGTGTAAATCACTTTCCTTTAGTATTTTCGGTCTGGTGATTTATTTTTATCTCATCTTTGACATACTCTACCTCCATCTGGTGCTACTCTTCTGATAGGAGCTTTAGGTGTTTAATTAATAATTTGGGTTTTTATTTCATAATATTGTTATTTTCTCGGTTTCTATGGTGAAACCTTTTCAGTCTTTTCTCTGGCAATTTATTCTCAGCCATTGTCGTTCTCTCCTCATCCTCTGCCAAACACTCTAATTATTGAAATGCTCCTTCCTACTCTCAGACAGAGGCTTCCCTGGGGGCTCAGATGGTAAAGAATCTGCCTGCAATGCAGGAGACCTGGGTTTGATCCCTGGGTCAGGAAGATCCCCTGGAGAAGGAAATGGTGACCCACTTCAGTATTCTTTCCTAGAGAATTGCATGAACAGAGGGAACCTGGTGGGCTATAGTTCTTGGGATGGCAAGAGATGAACACGACTGAGTGACTAACTTCTACACTCTGTCCTTCTTTTCAAATGTATTCATTTTAAATAAGGAAAGCAAATATTTGTTCTCGTTAAGGACCCACACTAATTAGAACTGGGAGACAGAGTTGAGCAGGACTCGGTGTATATCTAGAGGCGTGCTGCTTATTCCCTTCCCTTCATTTTGTAACATGACTTCCATTTCACAATGTCTATAATTCTCACTTGTGTTCAGTCTATTTTCCTTACTCTGCTGATCGTCTCTATCTGCTTATTTGGAGTCTGCACATGGTTCATCATAAAAATGCATGATAGAGGGAGTTTTTAACCTCAAGTGCCACTGCCAACAGGTCCATTATTTTATTATTACATAGTTCACATTTCTAAGCAACAAACCTTTATAGTGATGTATTATTATTTGACTTTTGCCTCTATCTCTGGCTTCACTTTGACCTTCTGCTCCTGTGGTAACCATGTGCTGTCAGATTGGCTTTCTTTCTGTAACTGAAATGGGACTGGCTGATCTCACCCTCAGGTCTTTTGTACTTGCTATTTTCTGCCTGGAGACTGTTTCACGTCTTTGCATGGCTGATGTCTGTGAAAAACTCTTTATTCTAGATGTAGCATTTAATCATCTTTCATTCACTGAGCTGTGATTGATTTTGAAAGCAAGATTTCAACAAGGATACAAAAAGATGCATAAGGTTTATAATTTATCATTGATCTATGATTTAAAATTTTCCATTTCTTTGTTAGATTGACATTTTTTTTTGTCAACTGTGGTTAATTATTTGTAGCACAAGCAGAAATATTTAACTTTATCCAGTAGCTTTTCTATAGAAATTTTTCATCTTTGGGGTTGACTTTGTCAAGTCACTCCAAGACTCAATAACTTTTCAAGCAGTGTTTGAACCCTGAGATACAGTGGCTCATTTGTCATGGATGTCTTCAGCAGAATTTAGGCATATCATGGGAACTGATACTCTAAGTGATTCTAGGTCAGTCAAAGAATGAGAATCACTAAATCGTTAATTATCTGAAATCTCTTGTTTTTCTCTCACAGCTTATTTTGAATTCATAGCTCTGGAGATCACTTCATCTTTTAAGCTCCTAGAGAGTGCTGAATTTATTTATGTTGAGTTTCCTGCTCCTTGTATAATTATTGTCATTAGTTCACTCATTAACATTCACTCATTGCTTTTTGTGTTTACAAGACACTTACTTAAATTTTTAATCTTTACTTGCTTAAATTTGAAAGATCTTTATGGAAGCAGTTGTTCCCCCCATAAATTGTATTTGGCACTTGTAGGGGCACAAAATTTGCAAAATGTCCCTTTAGCTTGTGGATCACTTCAAGTTTTAAACAATCAAGGTCCAAAAGACTTGGGAAGAAACTTTGACCTTCCTCCTATAACTGCCTGAAATTTGATAGAGGGCCTGTGCTGAAATAGAGCTGTCCCCAGGAAGGTGGTATATGGTGGGGAAAACTAGGCAAGGCCAAGGAAGCAGAGTGCTCTCTGTTTCTCATTATTTCTGCTGGTCCCAGCAAGCATGTATTTACCAAACATTTGCTTTTCCATCTCCATGTCAGTTGCCTCCCTCCCCTTTGAAGTCCCAAGCCACTACTCTGAGCATCCTCTGTAGTCTTAAGCTGACAGTGATATTTAAGCTGAGAGTTTCAGCCTTTTGGTGAGTTACTTAGCTTTCCTGGATCTCCCCATTGATCCTGTTATTAAGCTTTAGTCTGATTGTCTCCTTCAGTTTAAATTTTAGACCAGCCAGAAAAGCCTAGAAGGATAGAGGAAAATTTCTTCCTCTTCAACACATTTTCCCAAAATTCCTTAAAATTTGTGTGTGATAGTATTTAATGTGAGGCTTACTCACTCACTGCATGTGCATGCTTGGAGACCTAGAAGATAGGGACCTTAAAAAGCAGGGGTTGTAACTGTGTACTGTGTGTACATGCCTTGTGTTTACTTGCTATTAAGCAACAACTGAAATTGTATTAACTTATCTCTTTGACAAAAACTTACTGAACACCTCTGTTCTGATTTCTTGGAATTATTTGGAAGAGAGTTAGCAAAGATCCATGACCTCAAGAAACTTCTGCTATCTATCAAAACCAAAAAATAAAGAAGGCTGCAAATAAGGAGGGCTTATTTGGTATCTTCCAGTTCAGTTCAGTTGCTCAGTCATGTCCGACTCTTCGTGACCCTATGAATTGCAGCACGCCAGGCCTCCCTGTCCATCACCATCTCCCGGAGTTCACTCAGATACATGGCCATCGAGTCAGTGATGCCATCCAGCCATCTCATCCTCGGTCGTCCCCTTCTCCTCCTGCCCCAAATCCCTCCCAGCATCTGAATCTTTTCCAGTGAGTCAACTCTTCACATGAGGTGGCCAAAGTACTGGAGTTTCAGCTTCAGCATCATTCCTTCCAAAGAAATCCCAGGGCTGATCTCCTTCAGAATGGACTGGTTGGATCTCCTTGCAGCCCAAGGGACTCTCAAGAGTCTTCTCCAACACCACAGTTCCAAAGCATCAATTCTTCGGAGCTCAGCTTTCTTCATAGTCCAACTCTCATTTTGTATCTTAGGAGTTACAGTTCAAGAGACAGATTTGAGTAATAACTTAAATGAGATCTGAGGTAAATAGAAAATGGTGAGGGTTTACAAAGATGACAGACAAAAATAAAAATATTCAAGAAGAGTCACACAGGTGGTTTTACAGAACTATGATTGGTGCTGCCAGGCATTCAGTTTCTTGTCAGCAAATGATGACTTGCCTAACTGCATTTTCCAAGGGGTGAAGAAAATGAGTTCCTGGTGGCCTGTGAATGGCCTGGTCCAGAGTTTATATTGTGTCTAGGTAAGGATATGTTTGAGTGCTGCATCCGCAGTGGCCTCCTGATTTCATTATAGGTCCCTTTGACATGATGACTCCATTTTGTTGTTCATAGTTAACAGTATCCCAGTGACTTCTATGGAGAAGGCAATGGCACCCCACTCCAGTACTCTTGCCTGGAACATCCCATGGACAGAGGAGCCTGGTAGGCTGCAGTCCATGGGGTCGTGAAGAGTCGGACATGGCTGAATGACTTTGCTTTCACTTTTCACTTTCATGCATTGAAGAAGGAAATGGCAACCCACTCCAGGGTTCTTGCCTGGAGAATCCCAGGGATGGGGGAGCCTGGTGGGCTGCCATCTATGGGGTCGCACAGAGTCAGACATGACTGAAGCGACTTAGCAGCAGCAGCAGTAGCAGTGACTTCTATGGATTATACAGGGGAAGAAATGTCAAAGTCCCTTATACATCTCTTTTTTGGTGAGAAATTGTGATCTAAGGGATTTTGCTATGTTTAGAAATATGGACAGAATTCTGTGGAAGGCTCTTAGGTTTTGCACATTTAGATTTCCAGATTCTTGCATCTAATAATCAAGTATGGTCAAAGACATGGTTTTTATACATACACACACTGTGATACTCAAATAATGTACAACAAACTAACAACATACAGTGGGCTCTGCTATGTCTCCAGCAAGTCTTAATTGTTACAGATAAAGACCATCTTTGAGTGAAAGTCACTCAGTTGTGTCCAACTCTTTGCAACCCCATGGACTGTAGCCTGTCAGGCTTCTCTGTCCGTGGCATCTCCAGGCCAGAATACTGGAGTGGGTAGCCATTTCCTTCTCTAGGGGATCTTCCTAATCCAGAGATCGAACACTGGTCTCCCGCACCGCAGGCAGAGTCTTTACTGTCTGAGCCACCGGGGAAGCCCAAGGCCATCTTTGAAGAGTCCTTCTATATTTGAAATACTGCTCCTCATTTTAGGCCTATTACTGCTGACAGTTCTCACTATTATCCTGGTAATAACATCATGTGGCTGCAATCTCTGCCCTCTACCAGAAAAGTAACCTCTCTAAACTCCAGAAACTGCATTTTTCTCTAAAGGACCAGGTGTTTCTGTCCTGGTGCTAGTTGATTTTTGCTGATCCACACAATGGGATTAAATGTCCCTTTTTGTCTAGAAGTAGCCTTTTTTTTTTTTTTGGCTTAGAGCTATAATTTAAAATGTGCCCCTTTTAGCTCAGTGAGGTGAACAGTCTTCCAGGTAATATTTCTATGAAGAGTTTTGTTCTTATTGTTCATTTGCTCAGTCATGTCCGACTCATGGTGACTCCATTGACTGCAACAATCCAGGCTTCTCTGTCCTTCAGCATCTCCCAGAACTTGCTCAGACTCATGTCCATTGAGTCAGTGATGCCATCCACCATCAAGCTGATGATGCCATCCAACCATCTCATCCTATGTTGTCCCCTTCTCCTGCCTTCAATCTTCCCCAGCATCAGGAACAACAGCATCAGGGTCTTTTCAGTGTGTCATTTCTTCACATTATGGCCAAAATATTGGAGCTTCAACTCTGGCATCAGTCCTTTCAATGAATATTCAGGGTTGATTTCATTTAGGATGGACTGGTTGTATCTCCTTGCAGTCCAAGGAACTCTGAACAGTCTTCTTTAACACCATAGTTCAAAAACATCAGTTCTTCACTGATCAGCTTTCTTTATGGTCCAACTCACATCCATGAATGACTACTGGAGAAGAAATAGCTTTGACTATATGAACGCTTGTCAGCAAATTAATGTCTCTGCTTTTTATACAATGTCTATGTTTGTCATAGTTTTTCTTCCAAAGAACAAGCGTCTTTTAATTTCATGGCTGCAGTCACCATCTGCAGTGATTTTGGAGCCCAAGGAAAAAAGTCTGTCACTGTTTCCATTATTTCCTTATCTATTTGCCATGAAGTGATGGGACCAGATGTCATGATCTTTGTTTTCTGAATGTTGAGCTTTAAGCCAGGTTTTCCACTCTCCTCTTTCACTTTCATCAAGAGGCTCTTTTGTTCTTCACTTTCTGCCATAAGGTGATATCATCTGCATATCTGAGGTTATTGATATTTCTCCTGGCTATCTTGATTCCAGCTGTGCTTCATTCACATTTCACATGTTGTGCTCTGTGTGTAAGTTAAATAAGCAGGGTGACATGTTTACTTCTGTTGCTTTTTGACTTGCATACAGATTTCTCAGGAGGCAGGTCAGGTGGTCTGGTATTCCCATCTACTTAAGGATTTTCCACAATTTGTTGTGACACACACACGTCAGAGGCATTAGTGCAATCAATGAAGCAGAAATAGATGTTTTTATGGAATTCTCTTGCTTTTTCTATAATTCAATATGTGTTGGCAATTTGATCTCTGGTTCTTCTGCCTTTTCTAAATCCAACTTGAACATCTGGGAGTTCTCGGGTCATTGTACTGTTGAAGCCTCACTTGGAGAATTTTGAGCATTATATGTGAGATGAAAGCAATAGTGTAGTAGTTTGAACATTGTTTGGCATTGTTCTTCTTTGGGATTGGAATGAAAACTTCCCTTTTCCAGTCTTGTGGCCACTGCTGAGTTTTCCAGATTTGCTAGCATATTGGTGTAGAACTTTAACAGTGTCATGTTTCAGGATTTGAAATAGCTCAACTGGAATTTCATCACCTTGACTAGCTTGGTTTGTAATGACACTTCCTAATTCAGTTCAGTTCGGTCACTGAGTCATGTCCGACTCTTTTCGGCCCCATGGTCTGCAGCACGCCAGGCCTGCCTATCCATCATCAACTCCTGGAGCTTACTCAAACTCATGTCCATTGAGTCAGTGATGCCATCCAACCATCTCATCCTCTGTTGTCCCCTTCTTCTGCCTTCAATCTTTCCCAGCATCAGGCTCTTTTCAAGTAAGTCAGCTCTTTGCTTCAGGTGGCCAACATATTGGAGTTTAAGCTTCAGCATCAATCCTTCCAATGAATATACAGGACTGATTTCCTTTAGGGTGGATTGGTTGGATCTCCTTGCAGTCCAAGGGACTCACGAAGAGTCTTCTCCAACACCACAGTTCAAAAGCCTCAATTCTTCGGTGCTCAGCTTTCTTTATAGTGCAACTTTCACATTCACACATGACTACTGGAAAAACCATAGCTTTGACTTAGATGGATCTTTGTTGGCAAAGTAATGTCTCTGCTTTTTAATATGTTGTCTAGTTTGGTCATAACTTTTCTTCCAAGAAGCAAGCGTCTTTTAATTTCATGGCTGTAGTCACCATCTTCAGTGATTTTGGAGACCAGAAAAATAAAGTCAGCCACTGTTTCCACTGTTTACCCATCTATTTGCCGTGAAGTGATAGGAGCATATGTCATGATCTTTGTTTTTGAATGTTGAGTTTTAAGCCAACTTTTTCACTCTCCTCTTTCACTTTCATGCTTTTAGCTCCTCTTTGCTTTCTGCCATAAAGGTGGTGTCATCTGCATATGTGAGGTTTTTGATATTTCTCCTGGCAATCTTGATTCCGGCTTGTGCTTCTTCCAGCCCAGCATTTCTCATGATGTACTCTGCATATAAGTTAAATAAGCAAGGTGACAATATACAGCCTTGACGTACTCCTTTTCCTACTTGGAACCAGTCTGTTGTTCCATGTCCAGTTCTAAATGTTGCTTCTTGACCTGCATACAGATTTCTCAAGAGACAGGTCAGGTGGTCTGGTTTTGAGTGTCTCCTATGGAGGTACAGGTCACCAGTGGACTGCCACAGGGGCAGGGGCTCTGGGTGCAGCAGACCTCATTTGGCATAAGCCCTCTTAGAGGAGGTCACCATTAACCCTACCATAGAGCTGCCAGAAGTTACATAGGACTGGTAAATAGACTTTTGGAGGGCAGAAACAGAAACTTGTGTGCACCAGGACCCAGGAGAAAGGAGCAGTGACCCAAGAGACTGACCCAGACTTGCCCATGAGTGCCCAGGAGTCTCTGGCAGAGGCGTGGGTTGGCAGTGGCCTGCTGCAGGGTTGAGGGCACTGAGTGTAGCAGTGTGTGCATGGGACCTTTTGAAGGAGGTCACCATTATCTTCATTACATCCACCATAGTTTGCCCCCAGGTAAATTACAGGGCAGGAACATAGCCTACCTGTCAAGAGAAAATTGGATTAAAGATTTACTGAGCATGACCCTGCCCATCAGAACAAGATACAGTTTCCCCCTCAGTCAGTCTCTCCCAATAGGAAGCTTCCATAAGCCTTTTATCTTTCATCAGAGAGCAGATGACCTGAAAACCACAGTCGCAGAAAACTAACCAATCTGATCACATGGACCACAACCTTGTCTAACTCAGTGAAACTATTAGCCATACCTTGTAGGGCTACCCAAGATGAACGGGTCATAGTGGAGAGTTCTGACAAAATGTGGTCCACTGGAGAAGGGAATGGCAAACCACTTCAGTATTACTGATGCTTCTTAAGCCCCATTTGATTTTCACTCCAAGACATCTGGGTCAAGGTGTGATCACACCAGCATTGTTATCTGGATCATGAAGATCTTTTTGTATAGTTCTTCTTTGTGTTCTTGCCACGTCTTCTTAATATCTTTTGTTTCTGTTAGGTCCATACCATTTCTTTTCCTTAATGTGCTGATCTTTGCATGAAACATTCCCTTGGCATCTCTAAATTTCTTGAAAAGATCTCTAGTTTTTCCCATACTTGTGTTTTCCTCTATTTCTTTGCATTGTTCACTGAGAAAGGCTTTCTTATTTCTCCTTGCTATTCTTTGGAACTCTGCATTCAGATGGGTATATCTTTCCTTTTCTCCTTTGCCTTTTGCTTCTTGTCTTTTCTCTGCTATTTATAAGGCTTTCTCAGACAACCATTTTGTCTTTTTGCATTTCTTTTTCTTGGCAATGGTTTTGATCACCACCTCCTATACAGTGTTACGGTACTCTGTCTAACAGATCTAATCCCTTGAATCTATTCGTCACTTGCACTGTATAATCATAAAACATTTGATATTGGTCATACCTGAATGACCTGGTGGTTTTCCCTACTTTCTTCAATTTAAGCCTGAATTTGGCTATAAGGAGTTCATGATCTGAGCAACAGTTAGCTTGCAGTCTTGTTTTTGCTGAGCATATAGAGCTTCTCCACATTTGGCTTCAAAGAATATAATCAATCTGGTTTCAGTACTGACCATCTGGTGACATGTTATACAGAGTTATTTAGCCATTATTCTCCAAAATGTGTTCCTCAGAACACTAGTCCTGTGCAGTATTTGAATAGAATTTCTTTTATAGAATATTTTTGGGAAAACAGTTTGTGTCATCTCTTCCTCTTGAAACTTGTAGTATATTAATGTATTAAAGGTTATAGGAGTCATGCAAAACAAAATAATAACTAAGTCAAAATCTTTGTTTTGATCAATTTTTCCTATAATTAATTAACCAGAATACATTTTTAGGGCTTTTCTGGTGGCTCAGTGGTAAAGAATCTGCCTGCCATGCAGAAGACTAGTTCAGTTCCTGGGTCAGGAAGATCCTATGGACATAGCAGTCTGGTGGGCTATAATCCAAGGAGTTGCAAAGAGCCACACATGGCTGAGTGACCTAAAGAGATACATTTCTAATATAAGATGAATGACATCTCAAACATTTTCAGTATAATTGGCTTTAGAAAATGCTTATGACTAATATTTTGTATGTTATAGAATCATTTGACTTTTCTTGATGCTTGTCATTTTTCAACTCAGTTACCTTTTATAGCTTTATTTTTATTTCAGTGAAGTTATAGTCTTGCTCATTTCTTGCTACTGGAATTCATTCTTGGCTAAAAATATATAGCAATAGTAGTAGTATTTATTATTCTGATATATAGAAAGTCACTTAATTTTAATTATTAATTTTAATCAATACATGTCAGATACAGAATTATTAATTTTCCTTATGTATCTTAAATGTCATATGAAAATGTTATTGGAAGTGAGGAACCAATACATTATTAGTCCAGCAAGAAACAAAAGGTTAGTTAGTTATCAGTTGTTCAGCTGTTTCCAACTCTTTGTGACCCCATAGCCCTCCAGACTCCTCCATCCATGGGATTTTCCAGGTGAGAATACTGGAGTGGGTTGCCATTTTCTTCTCCAGGGGATCTTCCTGGCCCAGGGATTGAATTTGGGTCTCTCTCACATTGCAGGCAAGTTCTTTGCTGTCTGAACCATCAGGGAAGCCCCTCATGCAATATAAAGATGTTTTTAAAGTCTAGTCATGACAAGAAATGTATTCTATGATTTAGAATTGATTATTAGACATGACCGGCCATACTCTTAATATTTTATTCAAACAGTACACAAAGATCAATCATCTGGAAAGCTGATAAAAGAACTCCTGTAGTCCCAGGCTTCACAAAGGTTAAGTCTAATTTGGGTGTTTTCAAATGAAAGTGATATTATATTATTTACTATGAAGTTGGCCAAAAGTTTCTAAATAAAAGAGGTGTTTCCAGACAAAAAGGGATGCTTAATCCCATTGTGTGGATCAAGAGAATGGAATCAACTTGCACCAGAGCACGAACATCTGGTCCTGTAGAGAAAATGCAGTTTCTGGAATTTAGAGAGATTACTTTTCTAGTAGAAGGCGGAAACTACAGCAACATGATGCTATCACCAGGGATAGCTAGTGAGAACTGTCAGCAGTAAGAGCCCTAAAGTGAGGAGCTGGCCTTCCAATACAGAAGAGAATGTAAGAGACAAAGCTGCAGAGTCTGTGTGTGTCAGATACACTGACACAGGTTTAGACTGGACCAAAATTAATTCTTTATCCGTAACAGTTAAGACATGCTGGAGACATAGTAGAGCCTACTGAATGTTGTTGTCATTTTGGTTATATATTATTTGAATACAACACTTTATATGTATATATTCTTAATATAAAATGTAGTAAAACACAAACGAACACAGTAACAGCCACAGAAGTTAAAGGCTTAATTGTAAATGTACCAATTCCCAAGATATTGCTCCCAGATTTACTATTTTTGGTAGTGTGTGGTGTCTATGGATGAATTAAATATGATTTCTGGCCTCGAGAGCAATTAATACCCTAAGATACCATAGGGCAAGGCAGATACACAACTATAAGCAATATTGTCAAGACTAACATTTACTTAGTGTTTACTCTGGATTGGCATTTACATACACTTGCATTTAATCATCACAGGAAATCATCAAAGTCAGTGGGTGGTGTGTGTTGCTACTAACCTGAACGTAAGTTTCTTCTAATATATCCTACCTTATGATACATCGTGATTGGTCATGATCAGTTAAGACAGTTAGAATCTGTGATTTCTGAGTCTTTCTTGAAGCCAAGTCTGCCCACATTTTTCACTTCTGGACAGTGATAAATAAGGGAAGCACTTCTGGGTAGTAAGTACAACTTTATAGAACTTCGGCTTTCCTAGTAAAGGGAAGCCCAAACAGACAAACCCTGGCACTGTCTGTTCTTTGCTTCCTGCCTTGAACCCTAATAATAAAATGTTCAATGGCTGAATCTATCTTGTGACCTTGAAACAACAGATGTTAAGAATAAATTCAGCACACTAAGGATGATAGGGTAGGAACACAAAAACAGTTTGAATTTCTACTTTCATTAAAAAGAAGCTGAATCAATAACTGTAATTCTTTACATCTGGATTTTTGTGTGTGTGAGAAAAATGCACCTCTGCTTAAATCAGTGATAGCTTCCTGTTATACGTAGCTAAACATATTTCTAATTAATGTTACTTTATATTTTTGTTGGAGGATAAAGGGAGAGCCAATGTCTAAAGACTCAAGGTGACAACAAAATAAGTGAGAGGGCTAAGATCTGAGCAGACTCTAGAAGCCATACTTTATCCCATCATATATACCATCCTTTAAGAGGGTATAACAACTCATCCAGGAAATCAAGGAGGATTTTACAGAAATAGAACAGCAAGATCTTCCCCATGGGCATGGGAAAATTCTACTGCTAATACTGAGAAAGTTATTGTCATTAGAAGACATCTGCTGAGGTCTGTTATTGTCCAGAAATCTGTAACATGTAAAAAAAAAAAAAGTATTACTAAAGATTAGGGATGAAGTAAAGAAATGCTTGAGCTGGGTATACTTTAACCTTTCTAAATTTATTTTAGAGAAATTAAAAATTTCTTTGCTTAGTGGATAGTTTTATCTAAGCTTTTTAAAAATGATGGCTGAAAAATTAGTTCCTATCTATGAAGACAACTGGAGATCTCTGTGGGCCCCATCTCTCTGACTTCTCTGCAGCCAATGAATAATTAGCTGACAGTTCGTGTGAACTTGTCACTGGGCTGACTTTGGTGAGGCTGAGCATGTTGAGACTCAGTAAGGCTAGTGTGTTGATGATTGTGCTTGATGAAGGTCATTTTATCCTCTGTCTGTTCATTTTATCTGACTTAGTAAGCCAGATGAGCAAAATAAATTGTGAAGCAAAGTAAAGGAGACTCCAATAGCTAAAGAATAGACTCTGTAACCTCAGGGGTCATTCCCATCATGGATGTGTGTGGATATGTGATTTTTCTTTGAGTTTAAAAGGGTTTTGTTGATGTAATTGTTGAAAACCTTGTTTTGTTTTGAGTCAGCTTTCTATATACACTTTTCTGCAAGCCTTTCAAGATTCACCTCCTCTCACTCTTGTTCTCTTCCATTAAAAGTATTCATTTTATTTCTATTTACCAATCTTCCTTTACTTACAATGTGGCTACATCCCAATAAGCCCATTGTAAGCAGAGTATTGCAATTCACAAATGCATTTAGTACACCTAACCAATAGTTTAGCCTAGCATAATATGCTCAGAACACTTACATTGGCTTACAAGTGAGCAAAATTATCTAACAGAAAGCCTATTTTATAATAAAGTGTTGAATCTCTCAGGAAATGTATTGAGTACATACTGCAAGTGAAAAGCAGAACAGTTGAATGGGTGCAGAGTGGTTCAAAGTGTATCAGTTATTTACCCATGTAATTGTGTGGCTGGCTAGGAACTTGGGCTCTTTGCTGCTGCCCAGCATCACGAACATATTAGACCACATATTGATAGCCCAGGAAAAGATCAAAATTCAGATTTTAAAGCTTGGTTTCTACATAATACTTCCTGCTTTTGCTCTACCTTGAAAAAAATCATAACTCAAATCATCATAAATCAGGGACCATCTCTAGTTACCTCATGGATATCTAAGATGATTTTCCATATTTTTACTAAAAAAATATATTCCTCAGCACTAAAAAGAAATAAGCTATCAAGGCACGAAAAACACACAGAAACTCCAAATATATATTACCAAGTGAAAGTAATTTGATTTCCAACTCTATGATATTTTTGGAAATGTAATTTGGGAATATTAAAGGGATCAATGATTTATAGTGTTGGGGAGGGTGCAATAGGCAGAGCACAGAGAATGATTAGCTAAGTCAAAATATACTGCATGATACTATGATGATGGACCTGTATCATGATACACTTGTCCAAACCCATAGGATGTACAATACCAAGAGTGAACCTTAAGCTAAACTATGAACTTTGTGTGCTTAAGATGTGTTGATGTAGGTTCAGTTCAGTTCAGTTTAGTCACTCAGTCATGTCCGACTCTTCGAGACCCCATGAATTGCAGCACGCTAGGCCTCCCTGTCCATCATCATCTCCCGGAGTTCACTCAGACCCATGTTCATCGAGTCAGTGATGCCATCCAGCCATCTCATCCTCTGTCGTCCCTTTCTCCTTCTGCCCCCAATCCCTCCCAGCATGAGTCTTTTCCAATGAGTCAACTCTTTGCATGAGGTGGCCAAAGTACTGGAGTTTCAGCTTCAGCATCATTGCTTCCAAAGAAATCCCAGGGCTGATCTCCTTCAGAATGGACTGGTTGGATCTCCTTGCAGTCCAAGGGACTCTCAAGAGTCTTCTCCAACACCACAGTTCAAAAGCATCAATTCTTCAGCGCTCAGCCTTCTTCACAGTCCAACTCTCACATCCATACATGACCACTGGAAAAACCATAGCCTTGACTAGATGGACCTTAGTTAGCAAAGTAATGTCTCTGCTTTTGAATATACTATTTAGGTTGGTCATAACTTTTCTTCCAAGGAGTAAGCATCTTTTAATTTCATGGCTGCAGTCACCATCTGCAGTGATTTTGGAGCCCCCAAAAATAAAGTCTGACACTGTTTCCTCTGTTTCTCCATTTATTTCCCATGAAGTGATGGGACCAGATGCCATGATCCTTGTTTTCTGAATGTTGAGCTTTAAACCAACTTTTTCACTTTCCTCTTTCACTTTCATCAAGAGGCTTTTTAGTTCTTCCTCACTTTCTGCCATAAGGGTAGTATCATCTGCATATCTGAGGTTATTGATATTTCTCCTGGCAATCTTGATTGCAGCTTGTGTTTCTTCTAGTCCAGCATTTCTCATGATGTACTCTGCATATAAGTTAAATAAACAGGGTGACACTATGCAGCCTTGACATACTCCTTTTCCTATTTGGAACCAGTCTGTTGTTCCATGTCCAGTTCTAACTGTTGGCTTCCTGACCTACATACAGATTTCTCAAGAGGCAGGTTAGGTGGTCTTGTATTCCCATCTCTTTCATAATTTTCCACAGTTTATTGTGATCCACACAGTCAAAGGCTTTGGCATAGTCAATAAAGCAGAAGTAGATGTTTTCTGGAACTCTCTTGCTTTTTCCATGATCCAGCGGATGTTGGCAATTTGATCTCTGGTTCCTCTGCCTTTTCTAAAATCAGCTTGAACATCAGGGAGTTCATGGTTCTCGTATTGCTAAAGCCTGGCTTGGAGAATTTTGAGCATTACTTTACTAGCATGTGAGATGATGTAGGTTCATACTTGTTTAAAAAAAATCCTTACCATTCTAGTGAGTGATGTTGATAATGGGGGAGATGATGCATGTGTGAGGGCAAAGAGTATCTGGAAAATATCTATACCTCCCTGTCAATTTTATTGTAAACTTAAAATTATTCTGATAAGGCTTTATTTTTTTAAGACAATACAAAATTTGAACAAAATTCAAGGAATTGAATGGTATCATATCTCTCTTCACCAATCCTTATGCTTGGGTGGGTTTGAGACATTTTTACACAATAAAAAATTGGAGACAGCTTTGAATTCAGTAAAGTAGCCTAAAATACAAAATTTATGTATGATATTGTGTTTGTGTGTGTTATTTGCTCAGTTGTGTCTGACATTTTGCGACCTCATGGACTGTAGCTCTCCAGGGTCCTCTGTTTACGGTGTTTCCCAGGCAAGAATACTGGAATGGGTTGGCATTCCCTTCTCCAGGGGATCTTCCCAACACAGGGATTGAACCCTGGTCTCCTGCATTGCAAGCAGTTTCTTTACTGTCTAAACCACCAGGGAGCTTCAAAATGTAAATTAGGAAATAGAAACTTGAGGATAGGTAAAATTTTCATCCATAGGTCAGTAGTTCTGTAGTTATAGAATGAGCTTCTAATATATTTTCTATAGCTACTATTTATGGCATGTTATGTAGCAGACAGGATATTGTTTTCCAATACCTGTCAACACCATCATATGCATATAAGAGATGCAACTAAAATTAGACATTTGTTGTTGTGCATAATCAGGGCTGGGAAAGTCACTGTGTCACAATCTGCTTCTTATAACTTTGAATTTTGTCCAAACTAATTGTAATTTCGAATGATCTGAAATCTCCTTTCAATTAATCAAATAGGTTGAGTTGCACTCAGTGAAAAATACAGGGTACCTATTTTATAGGTACCCTGTATTAATATTAATTAATATCAAGTAGGAGTACATTAATAATTAATTAGGAGTAACATTAATATAGGAGTACATATATACATTCTGTACAGAAGCTTGTAATTTCTTCATTTGCTAGAAGTGAATACACTTTTTTAGCCTGTATTTTTGTCTGGTCAAAGTTCTCTATTTTCAGTGTGTGCTGATGCTTTCCTAGATAGCTTTCAATTTTTCTCCAAGAACTTGCATCAGTTCAGTTCAGTCACTCAGTCGTGTCCGACTCTTTGCAACCCCATTAACTGCAGCACACCAGGCTTTCCAATGAACACCCAGGACTGATCTTCTTTATGATGGACTGGTTGGATCATCTTGCAGTCCAAGGGACTCTCAACAGTCTTCTTTAATACCACAGTTCAAAAGCATCAATTCTTTGGTGCTCACCTTTCTTTATAGTCCAACTCTTACATCCATACATGACCACCGGAAAAACCATAGCCTTGACTAGACGGACCTTTGTTGGCAAAGTGATGTCTCTGCTTTTAATATTCTGTCTAGATTGGTCATAACTTTCCTTCCAAGGAGTAATCGTCTTTTAATTTCATGGCTTCAATCACCATCTGCAGTGATTTTGGAGCCCCCCAAAATAAATTCAACCACTGTTTCCCCATCTATTTCCCACGAAGTGATGGGACCGGATGCCATGATCTTAGTTTTCTGAATGTTGCGTTTTAAGCCAACTTTTTCACTCTCCTCTTTCACTTTCATCAAGAGGCTTTTTAGTTCTTCACTTTCTGCTATAAGGGTGATGTCATTTGCATATCTGAGGTTATTGATATTTCTCTTGGCAATCTTGATTCCAGCTTGTGCTTCCTCCAGCCCAGTTTCTCATGATGTACTCTGCATATAAGTTAAATAAGCAGGGTGACAATATACAGCCTTGACATACTCCTTTTCCTTTTTGGAACCAGTCTGTTTTTCCATGTCCAGTTTTATCTGTTGCTTCCTGACCTGCATACAGGTTTCTCAAGAGGCAAGTCAGATGGTCTGGTATTCCCATCTCTTGAAGAATTTTCCAGTTTATTGTGATCCACATAGTCAAAGGCTTTGGCATAGTCTATTTATATTTCTCTTCACAATTTGCACAAAACGTGATATTTTCAAATGTTCAAAATTTACTTTCAAAACTGTCTCAATCCCTTAGTTTTTGTAAGTATTTTGCTTCTCTGTAATGTATTCAACATGATGCCAACTTTCCCATTCACCTGTAAGTGTCATCTTAGTTTTCCTGAGCAAGCCATTTTGGGTCTCTATTCCCTTCTGCATCCCTCCTCCTAGTCTCTGAGGCTCTTTGAGTGAAAAAGGGCCAGGCCCTGCAGTATTTGAGAGTGTCACATGTGGATTGGTATGTACTCCAGAAATTTTGTTCCATTGCTTTATTGTCATGACCCCACTGTGTGTCAACACCATTCAGTGCTAGTTATCAGCAGCTTCCCTGGTGGCTCAGTCAGTAAAAGTCTGCCTGCAATTCAGGAGACCCAGGTTTGATCCCTGGGTCAGGAAGATCCCCTGGAGAAGGAAATGCCAACCCATTCCAGTATTCTTGCCTGGACAATCACATGGATGGAGAAGCCTGGTGGGCAACACCCTACGGCGTCGCAAAGAGTCAGGCATGTCTGAGCAACTAACACACACACACACCGGCAGCACTTCTTTAACCTTTTTTTTTTCCCCACAAGTCCTCAAACTTCAACTTCTGCACTGAGGACAAGTGTTTTCTGGTAGCTATTTGTTAAAGGAAAGCATGTGAGAATGGCATCCATTGGCTAGTTAGGAGACTTTCATATCAGTAAGAGTTTTGAGTTTTCACTATTTCCTAAAAAGTGTACTGAAAACGTAAGCTAACATGTATGTGATTTGCTTTCTGATGCTCGTGAACTACTCAAGAAAGATTTTACCTGGCCACGGCGATTTCGGACTGGCTCCTCCATTTTCTTAGGAAAATGAATTGCATGATTCTCAATGCAGTGAAGTATCTTTAGTTTACTTGTGTGTAACAACATCCTTCACATCCTCATTCACAGACTGTTCTGCTGTTTCCAAAGGCGTTCTAAGGGCTATGCCAGTAAATTGAAAGAACAAATCAAGTAACCCTGAAAAGACCTTGAGGAAGATGAAGGAAATAAGAGGTCATTTTTGGTAGCTGTCCACTTTCTTGGGTCAGAACATTGGTTGATTCATTACAATCCAAATCTGTTTCTTAGCCTCCAGGTTTAAGGATTTTTTTCCTCAGTCATTTCAAAGTATTTTAGTCAAGAGAACATGACAATGGGAGAACAAGAGTCAGTGTTTTTCCTTTTCAGTAACTGAAATGTTTGAGTCCCTTAAAAATCTGGAAATCCCACTAGCAATCAGAATATCATCTTATAAATATAGCCCAAGAAGGTAGAATGTTTTACTTAGATTCTGATAAAGCTGTATGAGCCATTCCTGCTCCACAGCATGCCAATGTCCCTTGGAATTTTATATCTCAATTCCATAGACAAGATGCTTTGATGAAAACTTAATGAAACCTGTTGATGAATATTTTAGTACATAATTATGAAGTTTATATTTGACATACAGTTTATTCGGTCATAACCTGGACCTAATTATTATTAATAGTTATGATAAAGCTACAATTTATAATATTTTACATTCCTTGTATTATTAGCTTCATATATGTATAACTATGTTTTCCTTGGCTTATGGTCAATTTAATGCATTTTGCTGTTATGTCTCTTCATTATTCCATGGATGTGAGTTAGGTTAATTTTTATTGACATCTGCTTACATCTAGTTTAAACTTTAGTGGTATATATAACCTAGTTGTGACTGGAAATCATATGTGTGCATTGCTTTAATCAATTTGCCTTTTGGGGTCCAGGCTCCCTTTTATATGCTGAATCAATTATGGAGTTTGTATCCCAGTCTATTGAAGATAAGTAAGTTAGTATTACTTAAAATTTGTATTCAAAATATAAGATACCTCATGAAGCATATGTTATTTTTAGGTAAAATAGGTGTGAGAGCACAGTGACATTAACTGATAAAGATCAGATAGCAGGAGTGTTTTATATATTATTCCAAAAATGTAAATGATGTCCTGGAAGCAGAGGAGGCTATTGAACCATTCTGACATATTTTAGAAAGGGTACATGGAAACATAGAATAAAATTTAGAAGTAATGAAATGAGAAAGCAAAAGGGAAGAGGAAGACTAGTAAGAGTCTATTGCAGTGATCTGGTGAATGGGACACAAAATCACAGCATAAAGGGATCCTGGGATAAGTGTGGAAATGGGGGTTGTATTAGGATTCTCTAGAAAAACAGGACCAATAGGCTGTGTGTAGAGGATATTTACTACAAAGAATTTGCTCGTGCAGTTTGCAGAGGCTGAGAAGTTCTGCCATCTGCCAACTGGAGACTCAGGAAAGCTGATGGTATAACTTAGTCCAAGTCTAAAAGCCCAAGAACTAGGAAGCCTCTGATGTAGATTGGGCTTCCTGAGTGGCTCACTGGTAAAGAATCTGCTTGCCAATGTAGGAGGCGCCAGAGACACAGGCTTGATCCCTGCATAGGGAAGGTCCCCTGGAGTAGAAAATGGCAACCTGCTCCAGTATACTTGCCTGGAGAATCCCATGGACAGAGGAGCCTGGTGGGCTACAGCACATGGGGCCACAAAGAGTTTGACATGAGTGAACGACTAAATCTGAGTCTAGAGACCTGAGAACCAGGAGCACAGAGAGGTGTCCCAGCTCAAGACAGAAAAGCTGAATTCTTTCATCCTCTGCCTATTGTCCTATTCAGGCCCTTATTAGATTGGATTGTGCCCACCCATATTGAGGATGGCAAACCACTTTACTGAGTCTATGTATTCCAATGCTAATTTCACCCAGAAATGTCCTCATAGAGACCTAGAAATAAGGCTTAGCCTAATATCTGGGTACCCTATTATCTAGTCAAGCTGACACACAGAAAAATAACCATCACAAGTGAGGAACTGACAAGTTGCTGGTAAGTGACTGGGAAACTTGAGGCAAATGATTTTCAGTAATCAACTACATTTCTTAACTGTTCCTGATTCCATTATCTAATAGCTTGCCATCATTATCCATTGTTATATTTATAAAATATGCAGTGCATCACTGCCTTGAGTTATTGGCATTTTGGTTGACATGGAGAAAAGAGAAGAGACTATTCATGAGTCAAGACAGAATACTTCTAAAAGTCTAAAGGAGTAAGACATTTGAAGTGGGAGTTGACCAAGAGACTCTGATAGTTCACAAAACTATGACTGAGGTCCTGGATTTATTATTGTGTATGGGAGGAGCTCCCTGTGGCCTTCTATTTTTTTCCCTAAATGTCAGGGAGAAAGCAGTCCCCAAATCCTAGCTAACTTGTGGACATACAAACTAGAGATATTCAAGTTACAATTTAAAGAATAATTTTAAAGAATTTTTTATGAGAAAGCTTTGTACAAACTATGAGATTCTTAACATAATGTATATCTATGTTGGAAATCAGACATGAGCTCTAATTCTGTGATGCTTGTTCAGTGTGTAACTTGGGACAAATTAGTATGTCTCATTTTACTTATCTTTTATATTCAAAAGTGATTATAGATGCTATAAAATGTTCCCTCTAACTGCTATGAAAACTCAGAAGATGAATATGATATGTGCTCTTTCTTTATATAATTCTTTACTATATCTCTAAACCTGGCAAAGTTTGCATTCAACTACTGTTGAAAGGCTCTGGAGCTATGATCTGGAAGAATAGCCAGATTAGATAATTAGAGTAATCACTTACGGAGCAGCTATTGCGTGCTAGCTATTAATTTTGATAGCATTTAATTACCCACAAACATTGTACAGTAGGTTTTGTTATTTTCTTTTAGGTGGAAAATTGAGTTCTAACAGTGTTTAAATAAATGATCAAGGGAACAGCTTATTTAACTTCCAGGATTACTCCAAACTCAGCAAATTATTTGTATCTGCCTCATCAATATGTCATTAGCTGCACCAGTTTCAGAGCACTCAGTTATGAATTGAAATGACTAGATGTCCCTTCCTGAGCTTCTTTCCCCTTTGTACATGGTAGAAGAAAATAAAGACTCTATGTCTTATCTATAGTCAAACTCAATATTGTCTGTATTAAATATGATGACAATCTCCATCATGAATAGTAAATTATTTCTTATGGGCTAGGTGTTGAGTTACTAATAAATAGTTTCCTAAACTTATGTCTTTCCATATATTAGTAAAATGTTTTGTCCTAAAGTGTTTCCTGAATAGCTTAGCAAATATGATAAATATTTACCATCAGAAAGGTTAACTTTAGGGAAAGAGGCTTTTCTTACAGTGATAGAATGTTTCATAATAGACTAAATTTCCTTTTGCCTTTTTCATCCCTATTCTGACTCTCATTTATAAACAATGTGTAATATGACACAAGGGTACAGATATAACAGGGGAAAGAAAGGAAATTCCATACAAAATGTATTTTCTATTGCTCATTTTTGTCTCGCCTTGCTCAGAGAAAATTTACTTGAGTATTTTGCCAAAACAAAAATAGTAACAACAACAAAAAAACACATTAAAGATTACTTGTTTTGTTTTGTTTGCTGACTTTTGGGGATACTTACCTGGTATTGCCTGACATAAAAATGGCCAGAGGCAGATGTTAACTGGTACCTACATTTTAAAGAACTATTGAGATGTATGTGATCTCTTCAATTGGAGTTGTCAAAAGAGCATCCACAGCTATGCAATGTAATTGAAAGCAGGCAGAGATAGTTCTCACTCTTAACATACTGAATACTTATTAAGATATTAATTCACAGGAAATACAAAGTTTCTTTAATGGTAAAAATATGAGCCCTAATAAAGAAGAAAAAATAAGAGGTAAAGGGCAAGTGTCAGAAAGCAAATGTTCCTTGCAGTACAGATCTATTTTGATTTAGGTACTCAATATGAGAAAAACACACAGACAGAAGGAGGAATAACACTGCTTCTTAAAAGCTCAGCTTGTAACTAGTCTCCAGCAGCATTTTACTCGCATCCTAAAGACTCCACTACCAGCAGCCCCTCCCTCAGTTTAATGGCAGTGGTCATGTGATATAAACTTTGGGAAGATGAGTTGTTTACGGATGAAAACAAACTTGATTTTTGTTAAGAGAAAGTTGGGAAAGTCCTGAAATAAAAAGGAAGTTAGACTTTCATGATGGTAGGAATAGGCCAGCTCAAGAGGAGTGTGAAAGCCATACTAAGAGGTTTCTGAGTTTATTCAGGAGGCAATCAATTGTATTTAATAGGCAATCAATTGTATTTAGTAGGCATTCAGTTCAGTTTAGTTGCGCAGTCATGTCCGACTCTTTGTGACGCCATGAACCGTAGCATGCCAGGCCTCCCTGTCCATCATCAAATCCCAGAGTTCACCCAAACCCATTTCCATCGAGTCAGTGATGCCATCCAACCATCTCATCCTCTGTCGTCCCCCTTCTCCTCCTGCCCTCAATCTTTCCCAGCATCAGGGTCTTTTCAAATGATCAGCTGTTCACATCAGGTGTCCAAAGTATTGGAGTTTCAGCTTCAACATCAGTCCTACCAATGAACACCCAGGACTGATCTCTTTTAGGATGGATTGGTTGGATCTCCTTGCAGTCCAAGGGACTCTCAAAAGTCTTCTGCAACACCACAGTTCAAAAGCATCAATTCTACGGCAATTAGCCTTCTTTATAATTCAATGCTCACATCCATCCATGACCACTGGAAAAACAATAGCCTTGACTAGATGGACCTTTGTTGAAAAGTAATGTTTCTGCTTTTTAATATGCTATCTAGTTTGATGATAACTTTCCTTCCAAGGAGTAAGCATCTTTTAATTTCATTTCTGCAATCATCATTGGAAGTCAGATTTTTTTGAGTGGGAGTGTGACATGACCAGAACAATGCCATCAGTTCAGTTCAGTTCAGTTTCTCAGTTGTGTCTGACTCTTTGTGACCCCTTGAACCGTAGCACGCCAGGCCTCCCCTGTCCATCACCAAATCCCAGAGTTCACCCAAATCCATTTCCATCGAGTCAGTGATGCCATTCAACCATCTCATCCTCTGTCTTCCCCTTCTCCTCCTGCCCTCAATCTTTCCCAGCATCAGGGTCTTTTCAAATAACTCAGCTCTTCGTATCAGGTGTCCAAAATACTGGAGTTTCAGCTTCAACATCAGTCCTTCCAATGAATCCAGGACTGCTCTCCTTTACGATGGACTGGTTGAATCTCCTTGCAGTTCAAGGGACTCTCAAGAGTCTTCTCCAACACCACAGTTCAAAAGCATCAATTCTTTGGCACTCAGCTTTCTTTATAATCCAACTCTCACATCTATACATGACCATTTGAAAAACCATAGCCTTGACTAGAATATATTAAGAAGAAGTGGCAAGAATACACAGAAGAACTATACAAAAAGAGCTTCACTACCCAGATAATCATGATGATGTGATCACTCATCTAGAGCCAGACATCCTGGAATGTGAAGTCAAGTGGGCCTTAGGAAGAATCACTACAAACAAAGCTAGTGGAAATGATGGAATACCAGTTGAGCTATTTCAAATCCTGAAAGATGATGCTGTGAAAGTGCTGCACTCAATATGCCAGCAAATTTGGAAAACTCAGCAGTGGCCACAGGACTGGAAAAGGTCAGTTTTCATTCCAATTCCAAAGAAAGGCAATACCAAAGAATGCTCAAACTACCACACAATTGCACTCATCTCACACACTAGTAAAGTAGTGCTCAAAATTCTCCAAGCCAGGCTTCAGGAATATGTGAACTGTGAACTTCCAAATGTTCAAGCTGGGTTTAGAAAAGGCAGAGGAACCAGAAATCAAATTGCCAACATCTACTGGATCATCAAAAAAGCAAGAGAATTCCAGAAAAGCATCTATTTCTCTTTTATTGTCTATGTCAAAGCCTTTGACTGTGTGGATCACAATAAACTGTGGAAAATTCTGAAAGAGATGGGAATACCAGACCACCTGACCTACCTTTTGAGAAACCTATATGCAGGTCAGGAAGCAACATTTAGAACTGGACATGGAGCAACAGATTGGTTCCAAATAGGAAAAGGAGTACGTCAAGGCTGTATATTGTCACCCTGCTTATTTAACTCATATGCAGAGTACATCATGAGAAATGCTGGACTGCAGGAAGCACAAGCTGGAATCAGAATTTCTGGGAGAAATATCAACCTCAGATATACAGATGACACCACCCCTAGGCAGAAAGTGAAAAAGAAGAACTAAAAAGGCTCTTGATGAAAGTGAAAGAAAAAAGTGAAAAAGTTGGCTTAAAGCTCAACATTCAGAAAACAAGGATCATGGCATCTGGTCCCATCACTTCATGGCAAATAGATGGGGAAACAGTGGCTGGATTTATTTTGGGGGCTCCAAACTCACTGCAGATGGTGATTGAAGCCATGAGATTAAAAGACACTTACTCCTTGGAAGGAAAGTTATGACCAACCTAGACAGCATATTTTTGGGCTACAAAATCACCACAGATGGTTACTGGAGTCATGAAATTAAAAAATGTTTAAAGGAAAATTATGACCTACCTAGATAGCATATTAAAAAGCAGAGATATTACTTTGCCAACAAATGTCTGTCTAGTCAAGGCTATGGTTTTTCTAGTTGTCATGTATGGATGTGAGAGTTGGACTATGAAGAAAGCTGAGTGCCAAAGAATTGATGCTTTTGAACTGTGGTATTGGAGAAGACTCCTGAGAGGTCCTTGGACTCCAAGGAGATCCAACCAGGCCATCCTAAAGGAGATCAGTCCTGGTGTTCATTGGAAGAACTGATGCTAAAGCTGAAACTCCAATACTTTGGCCACCTCATGCGAAGGGATGACTCATTGGAAAAGACTCTGATGCTGGGAGGGATTGGGGGCAGGAGGAGAAGGGGACGACAGAGGATGAGATGGCTGGATGGCATCGCCGACTCGATGGATGTGAGTTTGAGTGAACTCTGCGAGTTGGTGATGGACATGGAGGCCTGGCATACTGCAGTTCATGGGGTTACGGAGAGTTGGACGGAACTGAACTGAGACATCATATTAAAAACAGAGACATTACTTTGCCAACAAAGGTACATCTAGTCAAGAACTATGCCATAGAAAGAATAAACCTTGGTTATTTTAGGGACCATTGGGAGGGGATGAGTGTAGAAGCAAGGGTGCCCTTCAGGAGGCCATGCATATGGTCAGGGAAGGATGATGTTGGCTTGAACTAGAACAGTTACTATAGGAATGGATGTTATCCCCCAGGTAAAAGATTGTATTTTAAAATCTGATTCTATATGACTTGATAGAAGATTTGGGGCCAAGAAGGAAAGAAAACAGATTGAGCAAGCAACCTAAAAGGACTCCGAAAAAAATCAGTTTACTTATCTGACTATGTGTACTAGCTGTGTGACCCTGAATAGGTTGCATACTTTTCTAAATTTTGTTTTCCTCAAAACAGTTATTACTATGTATGATTATCAAGTCATACATACACACACACATATATATACATAGACATATGTGTGTGTGTGTGTGTGTGTGTGTGTGTGTATGTGTATGTGTATGGCTGTGCCACATGACATGAGGGATCTTATTTTCTTGACCAGGGATCAAACCCGTGTTCCCTGCAATGGAAGTTCACAATCCTAACAATTGGACTGACAGAGAATTCCCTATTGTGAAATTAAATGTATTCCCAACTATATACATTCTGCAGCTACATTGCTGTGGTTGAAACTGAGATATTTGAGATGCAGAAAAGCTGGATTAAATATATTAGGGGATGTTTTTCAGGTTTTCAATGTATTCTTTATCCTCAGAGAAGAAATGGAGTCCTCAATTTTCCAGGAGTGAGCAGATTTCAGAAGTAAATAGACAGTCTTGGACATAAGATGTGAAAATGTAGACATATTCACTAATGAACATTTGGGAACCTCAAGCTAGCATCAGAAAATTATTTGAAGTTATTTTATCTACCAGTATATTCTTGAATTAAAATGATTTGTCATTTCAGCTCAGTAGGAATGACTTTTCAATGTAGTTTAGCAATAAATGCCTTTATCATATAAACAAATGCGTCATGCATTTCCAAACTGAGCCCTGTTAAGATTATAGTCTTTTCTGCAAAAGTCATATACAAAACCAGTTAATATATCTTTGTTATTGGAGATGCTATGCCACATGTGGGATAGAACATCAATAATAATCATTACTGATGCTTACTCAGTTTTCCTGGGTGCCCAGAATAATTTCCAATGCAAATAAATATAATATATTTTATTCACATTAAAATACCAAAGGTTGATAATTGCCCAATATTCATCTGATGGTATATAACAGTGATTAAAAACTAATTGTATGGAGGCTTTCCTGGTGGCCAAGACAGTGAAGAATCTCCCTGCAACGTGGGAGATCAGGTTTGATCCCTAAGTTGGGAAGATCCCCTGGAGAAGGGAATGGTAACCCCCTCCAGTATTCTTGCCTGGAGAATTCCATGGACAGAGGAGCCTGGAGGGCTATAGTCCATGGGTTCACACACAACTGAGCAACTAACAAACACTTTATAGATGGCTAGAGGTAAGAATGGCACAGTACTGGCAGAATATTGATAATTTGAGAAGTAAGTACATGTTCACTGGACATTAATATACTTTTATTTTGTATATATTTGAACATTTTAATAGTTAAGTGCATGCATATATAATATCATTTGGAGTCAAATAAATCTTGGTTCAACTCCTAGCTTGGTAAGTGCCTAGCTCTGATATTTTAAACCATTCAAACATTGTAAACTTCAGTTTATTCACTTGAAAGTTAGAATTGTATTCCCTCATAAACAAGGGGAAAATCAATAGTAACACTTGCAACACCCAGGCACAATTCAGAGCCACTGTTTGACCACAAATAGTGGTGGATGAAGATAGCGGAGTACAAGGACATGTGCTCCACTTCTCCTGCAAGAACTCCAAAATTACAACTCACTACTGAAAAACCATTGATAGGAGAATGTTGGATGACACCAAAAAAGTACCCTATGTCCAAGGGCAAAGGAGAAGCCCTGCAAGACAATAGGAGGGGCAAAATTGCTATTAGAATCAAACCCCTTCCCCACCAGAGACACTTGGAGGGCTCAAACAAACTTGTGCACACCAGGACCCAGAGACCTCACAGAGACTGAGCCAGAAATATCTGAATGTCTCCTGTGGAGGTATGGGTCAGCACTGGCTTGTCACAGTGGCAGAGGCTCTGGATTCAGCAGACCTGGGTATGGCATAAGCCCTCTTGGAGGAGGTCGCCATTAACCGCACCATAAAGCCACCAGAACTTACACAGGACTGGGAAACAGACTCTTGGAGGGCACAAAGAAAACCTTGTACACACCAGGAACCAGAAGAAAGGAGCAGTGACCACACAAGAGACTGACCCAGACTTGCCCGGGGTATCCAGGAGTCTCTGGCAGAGGTGTGGACTGGTGGTGGCCTGCTGCAGCTTCAGGGGCACTCAGTGCAGTTGTGCATGCATGGGACCTTTTGAAGGAGGTCACCATTAGCTTCATTACCTCCACCATAGTTTGGTCAAACATCAGGGAGGGAACACAACCCTGCCCATCAACAGAAAATTGGATTGAAGATTTCTGAACATGGCTCTGCCCATCAAAACAAGATGCAGTTTTCCCCTTAGTCTCTCCCATCAGGAAGCTTTCATAAGCTTCTTATCCATCAGAGGGACAACACAATGAAAACCACTATCAGAAAGCCAACTAAACTGACCACATGGACCACATCCTTGTCTAACTCAATGAAATGATGAGCCATGCCATGTAGGGCCACCCAAGATGGAAGGGTCATGGTGGAGAGTTCTGAAAAAATGTGGCCAACTGCAAACCACTTCTTGCCTTGAAAGCCCCATAAACAGCATGAAAACGCAAAAGATAAGACACTGAGGATGAACTCCCAGGTCAGTAGGTGCTCAGTATGCTACTGGAGATCAGTGGAGAAATAACTCCAGAAAGAATGAAGAGATGGAGCCAAGGCAAAAACAGCACCCAGCTGTGGATGTGACTGGTGATGGAAGTAAAGTACAATGCTGTTAGGAAAAATACTGCATAGGAATCTGGAATATTAGGTCCATGAATCAAAGCAAATTGGAAGTGCTCAAACAGGAGATGGCAAGAGTGAATATCAACATTATAGGAATCAACAAACTAAAATTTACTATAATAGGTGAATTTAACTCAGATGACCATTATATCTACTACTGTGGGCAAGAATCCCTTAGAAGAAATGGAGTCACCCTCATAGTCAACAAGAGTACAGAATGCAGTACTGGATGCAATCTCAAAAACAAGAAAATGATCTCTCTTTATTTCCAAAACAAATCATTCAATATCACAGTAATCCAAGTCTATGTCCCAAATGGTAATGCTAAAGAAGCTGAAGTTGAACAGTTCTATGAAGACCTATGAGATCTTCTAGAACTAACATCCCCAAAATATATCCTTTTTCATTATAGGGAACTGGAATGCAAAAGTAGAAAGTCAAGAAACACCTGGAGTAACTGGCAAATTTGGCCTCGGAATGCGGAATGAAGCAGGGCAAAGACTAACAGAGTTTTGCCAGGAAAATGCACTGGTCATAGCAAACACCCTCTTCCAACAACACAAGAGAAGACTCTATACATGGACATCATCAGATGGTCAACATTGAAATCAGACTGATTATATTCTATGCAGCCAAAGATGGAGAAGCTATATACAGTCAACAAAAACAAGACTAGGAGCTGACTGTGGCTCAGATCATGAACTACTTATTGCCAAATTCAGACTGAAATTGAAGAAAGTAGGGAAAAGCACTAGACCATTCAGGTATGACCTACATCAAATCCCTTAAGATTATACAGTGAAAGTGAGAAATAGATTTAAGGGACTAGATCTGATAGATAGAGTGCCTGATGAGTTATGGATGGAGGTTTGTGACATTGTACAGGAGACAGGGATCAAGACCATCCCCATGGAAAAGAAATGCAAAAAGCAAAATGGCTGTCTGGGGAGGCCTTACAAATAGCTGTGAAAAGAAGAGAAGCAAAAGCAAAGGAGAAAAGGAAAGATATAAACATCTGAATGTAGAGTTCCAAAGAATAGCAAGAAGAGATAAGAAAGCCTTCCTCAGTGATCAATGTAAATAAACAGAGGAAAAGAACAGAATGGGAAAGAGTAGAGATCGCTTCAAGAAAATTAGAGATACCAAGGGAACATTTCATGCAAAGGTGGGCTTGATAAAGGACAGAAATGGTCTGGACCTAAGAGAAACAGAAGATATTAAGAAGACATGGCAAGACTACACAGAAGAACTGTACAAAAGAACTTCATGACCAAGATAATCACAATGGTGTGATCACTCACCTAGAGACAGACATCTTGGAATGTGAAGTCAAGTGGGCCTTAGAAAGCATCACTATGAACAAAGCTAGTGGAGGTGATGAAATGCCAGTAGAGCTATTTCAAATCCTGAGAGACGATGCTGTGAAAGTGCTGCACTCAATATGCCAGCGAATTTGGAAAACTCAGCAGTGGCCACAGGACTGGAAAAGGTCAGTTTTCATTCCAATCCCAAAGAAAGGCAATGCCAAAGAATGTTCAAGCTACCACACAACTGCACTCATCTCACATGCTAGCAAAGTAATGCTCAAAATTCTCCAAGCCTGGATTCAACAGTACATGAACCGTGAACTTCCTGATGTTCAAGTTGGATTTAGAAAAGGCAGCAGAAACAGAGACCAAATTTCCAACATCCATTGGATCATCAAAAAAGCATGAGAGTTCCAAAAAATTCCACAAAAACATCTACTACCTGTTTACTGACTATGCCAAAGCCTTTGTGCGGATCACAGAAAACTATGAAAAATTCCTCAAGAGATAGGAATACCAGATCACCTGACCTGCTTCCCGAGAAATCTGTATGCAGGTCAGGAAGTAACAGTTAGAACTGGACATGGAACAACAGACAGGTTCCAAATCGGGAAAGGAGTACATCAAGGCTGTATATTGTCATCCTGCTTATTTAACTTATATGCAGAATACATCATGTGAAATGCCAGGCTGGATGAAGCACAAGCTGGAATCAAGATTGCTCTGAGAAGTATCAGTAACCTCAGATATGCTAATGATACCACTCTTATGGCAGAAAGTGAAGAAGAACTAAAGAGCCTCTTGATCAACGTGAAATAGAGTGAAAAAGTTGGCTTAAAACTCAATATTCAGAAAGCTAAGATCATGGCATCTGGTCCCATCACTTCATGGCATATAGATGGGGAAATAATAGAAACAGTGACAGACTATGTTTTTGGCCTCCAAAATCACTGCAGATGGTGACTGCACCCATGAAATTAAAAGATGCTTCCTCCTTGGAAAAAAGCTATGACCAGCCTAGATAGCATATTAAAAAGCAGAGACATAACTTTGCCAACAAATGCTTGTCTAGTCAAAGCTTTGGTTTTTCCATTAGTCATGTATGAATGTCAGAGTTGGACTATAAAGAAAGCTGAGCACCAAAGAATTAATGCTTTTGAACTGTGGTGTTGGAGAAGACTCTTGAGAGTCCCTTGGACTGCAAGGAGATCCAACCAGTCCATCCTAAAGGAAATCAGTCCTGAATATTCATCGGAAGGACTGATGCTGAAGCTGAAACTCCAATACTTTGGCCTCCTGATAGGAAGAACTGACACACTGGAAAAGACCCTCAGTTCAGTTCAGTTGCTCAGTCGTGTCCGGCTCTGCGACCCCATGAATCGCAGCACGCCAGGCCTCCCTGTTCATCACCATCTCTCGGAGTTCACTCAGACTCACGTCCATCGAGTCCGTGATGCCATCCAGCCATCTCATCCTCGGTTGTCCCCTTCTCCTCCTGCCCCGAATCCCTCCCAGCATCAGAGTCTTTCCCAATGAGTCAACTCTTCGCATTAGGTGGCCAAAGTACTGGAGTTTCAGCTTTAGCATCATTGCTTCCAAAGAAATCCCAGGGCTGATCTCCTTTAGAATGGACTGGTTGGATCTCCTTGCAGTCCAAGAGACTCTCAAGAGTCTTCTCCAACACCACAGCTCAAAAGCATCAATTCTTCGGTGCTCAGCCTTCTTCACAGTCCAACTCTCACATCCGTACATGACCACAGGAAAAACCATAGCCTTGACTAGATGGACCTTAGTCGGCAAAGTAATGTCTCTGCTTTTGAATATGCTATCTAGGTTGGTCATAACTTTTCTCCAAAGAGTAAGTGTCTTTTAATTTCATGGCTGCAGTCACCATCTGCAGTGATTTTGGAGCCCCAAAAAATAAAGTCTGACACTGTTTCCACTGATTCCCCATCTATTTCCCATGAAGTGAAGGGACCAGATGCCATGATCTTCGTTTTCTGAATGTTGAGCTTTAAGCCAACTTTTTCACTCTCCTCTTTCACCTTCATCAAGAGACCCTTTAGCTCCTTTTCACTTTCTGCCACAAGGGTGGTGTCATCTGCATATCTGAGGTTATTGATACTTCTCCTGGCAATCTTGATTCCAGCTTGTGTTTCTTCCAGTCAAGCATTTCTCATGGTGTACTCTGTATATAAGTTAAATAAGCAGGATGACAATATATAGTCTTGATGTACTCCTTTTCCTATTTGGAACCAGTCTGTTGTTCCATGTCCAATTCTAACTGTTGCTTGCTGACCTGCATACAGATTTCTCAAGAGGCAGGTCAGGTGGTCTGGTATTCCCATCTCTTTCAGAATTTTCCAAAGTTTATTGTGATCCACACAGTCAAAGGCTTTGGCATAGTCAATAAAGCAGAAATTAGATGTTTTTCTGGAACTCTCTTGCCTTTTTGATGATCCCGCATATGTTGGCAATTTGATCTCTGGTTCCTCTGCCTTTCTAAAACCATCTTGAACATCAGGAAGTTCACAGTTCCCATGTTGCTGAAGCCTGTCTTGGAGAATTTTGAGCATTACTTTACTAGTGTATGAGATGAGTGCAGTTGTGTGGTAGTTTGAGCATTCTTTGGCATTGCCTTTCTTTGGGATTGGAATGAAAACTGACCTTTTCCAGTCCTGTGGCCAGTGCTGAATTTAACAAATTTGCTGGCATATTGAGTGCAGCACTTTCACAGCATCATCTTTCAGGATTTGAAACAGCTCCACTGGAATTCCATCACCTCCACTAGCTTTGTTCATAGTGATGCTTTCTAAGGCCCACTTGACTTCACATTCCAGGATGTCTGGCTCTACGTGAGTGATCACATCATCATGATTTTCTGGGTCGTGAAGATTTTTTTGTACAGTTCTTCTGTGTATTCTTGCCACCTCTTCTTAATATCTTCTGCTTCTGTTAGGTCCAGACCATTTCTATCCTGAAAAGACCCTGATGCTGGGAAAATAGAAGGCGGAAGGAGAAGGGGATAACAGAGGATAAAATCCTTGGATGGCATCACTGACTCAATGGACATGAATTTGAGCAAGCTCCGGGAGTTGATGATGGACAGGGAAGCTTGGCGTGCAACAGTCCATGGGGTCACAAAGAGTTCAACACAGCTGCGTGACTGAACTGAACTGAATTTGCCCACATGATATTTTGATGTTAATATAAAAAATATTTCTCTTTCTCATCATGTCTTCTACCAAAGGAAAATGTCATAGTGAATAATACAAATTTACTTTGACCTCATGGAGGATGCCACCATCCCTGTTGTGGGGCCTGTATCTTCAATACTGTGTCCAGCATATTAAATGATTGATGTAAAATAAATATAAATTGATTTCTTATATTAATTCTCAGTGACTAAAGCTGTAGAAGAATGATAGAAAGTAGTTATCCTCCAGTACATGGGAGAATTCCAGGGCATAGGAGATGAGTTTGAGGACCGTCACCATGCACTCAATATTTCCATTTTGCTCTATCCTCATCAAATCTCAAATTTTCTATGTACAAAATTTTCTTAGTAGGTTATTTTAATTCACCTACCAGGGCACCATGAAGTGGTTTTTGAGTGCCGGATTTTGTAAGCATAGCCTCTCCTGGGGAAGGAGAAAGTAGACTTGGCTTACTTTTCATATTGATAGTTTCATTTGGCTTTTATCCTTGCTGTTCTTCAGTTGCCAAGTCATGTCTGACTTTTTCCACCCCTGTGCAATGCAGCATGCCAGGCTTCCCTGTCCTTCCTGACATCTCAGAGTTTGCTCAAACTCATGTCCATTGAGTCAGTGATGCAATCCAACCATCTCATCCTCTGTCACCTCCTTCTCTTGCCTTCAATCTTTCCCAGCATCAGGTTATTTTCCCATGAGTTGACTCTGAATCAGATGGCCAGAGTATTGGATCTTCAGCATCAGTCCTTCCAGTGTGTATTCTGGATTGATTTCCTTTAGGATTGACTGGTTTGATCTCTTTGTTATCCGAGGGATTTAAGAGTCTTCTCCAACACCACTGTTGGAAATCATAAATTCTTCAGCACTCAGCCTTCTTTACGGTCCAACTGTTACATCCATACATGACTACTGGAAAAACCATTACTGATAAAAACCAATTTTATCCTTAAATTGTTTTATTCTGCATTATGTTTATCTTGTAAACTGCTTCAAATAGTTTTGATTTACGGAAAATGTGACCTAAATCCTAAATAAATAAACTAGCAAAAACAAATTATATTTGAAATGAAAAATAAATGAAGCTTCCCATTTTCTGGAATTGCTTAGCAGAGACACATTTTATGAATTATGAGACTATGTTGAGTACAGAACTACTAATGAAATATTTAGACTCAATAAACTATTCCACATTTCTTCTACAATTAGGATTCTCTGTGCTTTTTGAAGCTGAGATTCAAAGATACGCAGATGTGGTTTTCTTTGAATGACATGAAATGAATGATATTTTGTTTGATATTATCACTCGCTTCTTTGTAACTGTACAGACTAAAGACATTATTCTTAACAGAATTCAAAAATAGATGAGAATATTTTTTGACTCAGAACTGTTTATAAGCCTGCAAATTCTTTAGAAAGTCATTTGCTAATTGTGGTTATTTTTCTCAGTAAACTTTAGGTTAATTCATTTTACTGTGTGCAAATATATACTATTTATTTTAATTAATATTGTATTTTACGTTAGACACATCACACTGAAATTGTTAGATTAATTAACGTGATTAATTCATTGCTTTACATTTTAGTGCCAAGCTTTAAAGGTGATCAACTTTAAATGTTACCATAAAATTTCTTTATAGCATTTAACCACTGAGTATATATTATTAATCAGGTTATTGTTAATGCCAGCAATGATGGCTAAAATAGATGCACTAATTATGTTTGGAAATAAACTACATGCTGCTTTTTCACAGTCAGAGTGTGATAAATTCCATGTGGAAAAAGGAATCTATTGTGTTAGACTTGTAAGAGATTTTAAATTTAATCAAATAAAAGTAAAACTATAATTTATAGATGGATTACTATATACCTATAATGGCACACAATATTGCATTCCATCCATAGTAGTCCCATGTGGCAGACATTATTATTCCTAATTACAGATAAGAACTGGGAATAAACAGTATTTTTTTTCCCATGTCACATACTAGTAAGTGAAAGAACCCAGATTTCAACCCAAATATCTTTAGCACTAAAGTTTACTTAAATTTAAGAATTCTGTTGCCTTTTATGTAAGGTATCATCGATCTAGAGAATAAAATCATACACAACCTCATGTAGTAGTTGAAAGCAAAACATTTTTCCAAGTAAGAATTACCTACTCTACTGTGGATATATAACTTAACATTATTGTCTTTACAATTTAGAAAAATAATTGTTTTAAGGAAAAAACACACCAAAGCCTTGGAGTAAGAACTCATACTTTCATAATCTGAAGTTTTCTTCATGGACTCAGATTCTGATGATAATCTCACTTCTTGCCTACATCCTACTAAGGATGTATTTACTGAATCCTCAGGAAGGGTACGGGGGAGGGGCAAAGACAAGACATATGCAATTCTAATTTTTTTAAAAAGAGATATATGTGGTTCTAGAAAGCTCCATAGGTAATGGATATTAAATCCTCTTGACTGATCAATTGGAAGCCACTGTTCTAGTTAGTTTTCATGGTCATATAATAAAAGACAAACCAAAGAGGAATATGGCTAATGGAGCAATACTCTGCAAGGGCTGAGTTAAACTGGGTGAAGTGTGGTGACTATTCTGTCATTGGAGGTAAAAGAATGCTGATGCCATTGATGATCAGCAATTTAATTATAAATCTTCAAATATATTAGAGCTTTCAATTCAATAGTATGTAAAGTCTCTAGAATGGGCTAGGAGAATAATAAGACCCCTCTATGGAATTTTGGGTGTTAGAACTAACACCCATAAAGATGTCCTTTTCATTATAGGGGACTGGAATGCAAAAGTAGGGAAGTCAAGAAACACCTGGAGTAACTGGCAAATTTGGCCTGGGAATATGGCATGAAGCATGGCAAAGACTAATAGAGTTTTACCAGGAAAATGCACTGGTCATAGCAAACACTCTCTTCCAACAACACAAGAGAAGACTCTACACATGGACATCACCAGATGGTCAACTCCGAAATCAGATTGCTTATATTCTTTGCAGCCAAAGATGGAGAAGCTCTATACAGTCAACAAAGACAAGACCAGGAGCTGACTGAGGCTCAGATCATGAACTACTTATTGCCAAATTCAGACTTAAATTGAAGGAAGTAGGGAAAACCACTAGACCATTCAGGTATGACCTAAATCAGATCCCTTAAGATTATACAGTGGAAGTGAGAAATAGATTTAAGGGCCTAGATCTGATAGATAGAGTGCCTGATGAACTATGGACAGAGGTTCGTGACATTGTACAGGAGACAGGGATCAAGACCATGGAAAAGAAATGCAAAAAAGCAAAATGGCTGTCTGGGAGGCCTTAAAAATAGCTGTGAAAAGAAGAGAAGCAAAAGCAAAGGAGAAAAGGAAAGATACAAGCATCTGAATGCAGAGTTCGAAAGACTAGCAAGAAGAGATAAGAAAGCCTTCCTCAGCAATCAATGCAAAGAAATAGAGGAAAAGAACAGAATGGGAAAGACTAGAGATCTCTTCAAGAAAATTAGAGATACCAAGGGAACATTTCATTCAAAGATGGGCTCAATAAAGGACAGAAATGGGAAGCAGAAGATATTAAAAGGTGACAAGAATACACAGAAGAACTGTACAAAAAAAAATCTTCACAACCCAGAAAATCATGATGATGTGATCATTCACCTAGAGCCAGACATCCTGGAATGTGAAGTCAAGTGGGCCTTAGAAAGCATCACTACGAACAAAGCTAGTGGAGGTGATGGAATTCCAGTGGAGCTGTTTCAAATCCTGAAAGATGATGCTGTGAAAGTGCTGCAATCAATATGCCAGCAAATTTGGAAAACTCAGCAGTGGCCACAGGACTGGAAAAGGTCAGTTTTCATTTCAATCTCATAGAAAGGCAATGCCAAAGAATGCTCAAACTACCGCACAATAACACTAATCTCACATGCTAGTAAAGTAATGCTCAAAATTCTACAAGCCAGGCTTCAGCAATATGTGAATCTTGAACTTCCAGACACTCAATCTGGTTTTAGAAAAGGCAGAGGAACCAGAGATCAAATTGCCAACATCCACTGGATCATGGAAAAAGCAAGAGAGTTCCAGAAAAACATCTATTTCTGCTTTATTGACTCTGTCAAAGCCTTTGACTGTGTGGATTATAATAAACTGTGGAAAATTCTGAGAGAGATGGGAATAAGAGACTACCTGACCTGCCTCTTGAGAAACCTATTTGCGGGTCAGGAAGCAACAGTTAGAACTGGACATGGAACAATAGACTGCTTCCAAATTGGAAAAAGAATATGGCAAGGCTGTATATTGTCACCCTGCTTGTTGAACTTATATACAGAGTACATCATGAGAAATGCTAGGCTGGAGGAAACACAAGCTGGAATCAACATTGCCAGGAGAAATCTCAATAACCTCAGATATACAGATGACACCACCCTTATGGCAGAAAGTGATCAGGAACTAAAAGCCTCTTGATGAAAGTGAAAGAGAAGTGTGAAAAAGTTGGCTTAAAGCTCAACATTCACAAAACGAAGATCATGGCATCCGGTCCCATCATTTCATGGGAAATAGATGGGGAAACAGTGTCAGACTATTTTTTTGTGCTCCAAAATCACTGCAGATGGTGACTGCAGCCATGAAATTAAAAGACGCTTACTCCTTGGAAGAAAAGTTATGACCAACCTAGATAGCATATTCAAAAGCAGAGACATTACTTTGCCAACTAAGGTCCATCTAGTCAAGGCTATGGTTTTTCCAGTTGTCACATATGGATGTGAGAGTTGGACTGTGAAGAAAGCTGAGCACCAAGAATTGATGCTTTTGAACTGTGGTGTTGGAGAAGACTCTTGAGAGTCCCTTGGACTGCAAGGAGATCCAGCCAACCCATCCTAAAGGAGATCAGTCCTGGGTGTTCATTGGAAGGACTGATGCTAAAGCTGAAACTCCAATACTTTGGCTACCTCATGAAAAGAGTTGACTCATTGGAAAAAGACTCTGATGCTTGGAGGGATTAGGGGCAGGAGGAGAAGGGGATGACAGAGGATGAGATGGCTGGATGACACCACTGACTCGATGGACATGAGTGTGAGTAAACTCCAGGAGTTGGTGATGGACAGGGCGCCTTGGCGTGCTGCGATTCGTGGGGTCGCAAAGAGTCAGACACGACTGAGTAACTGAACTGAACTGAACTGATGGAATTTGACTTAATGCAAGCTTATTTAAAAGACATGAACATAGACACACATGCACAATTATGTATATATAAAAGTCAAGGGAGAAAAAGAAACTCAATTTTTAAGTTAGTAAATTTCTGAAATTTCTGTCATGTGCCTTCTCCTCAGGAAACTAGGGAGGCTGTCAAGGGGGTGGAGGCTAGGGACACAGTAAAAACTGATCATACACTTACTTATTTTCTAACTTTTCCTAATTTCATGCATTCTCAGTCTCTTCATTTTTATTTCATTTTGTATTGAAGTGCCTACACATTTTATTAGGCCTTTTATATTCTGAATAAATTTTTATCTACATAGTAAAACAACTATGGTCCTCTCCATATGTTTATATGGATCTACCTATTCTTCCATTTAATTACTGTATTGCTTTGGTTTGAAGCTGACACTGAAGCCTTGTGGTGGTCATGTGCACACACCACTGCTTCTAAAGGTAGCTCTTATCTAATGACTGATCAACCCAAGGCTCTAAGTGAATTAACCAAAGTCCACTATTGAGAGCTAGGGAAGTACCGATGAAACTGAAGTCAAAGGATGCTGGATCAAATAAGGTGAAACACAGATTTTATCAATATGAGAACACTCAAATGAATTACAGACTTCAAGACCTTGAGTCCTAGGAGATAACAGAGAGCTAGATGCTATGGTGGCTCCAAAAAAATAGAAAAAAAAAGCAATGAGGCAAAAATGCCGAATTGTCATGAGAGGTAGTGGAGGGAAAGATTAACATGCTTCATGGAAATTGTCTTGTTAAATTTGTTACATTATGTAATAAAAATCAACAGGAGCCTATGTTTCAGGGGATGACTCAGAGGATCCTCATACCAGTAAGAAATTTGTGCTTAGAGGGACATCAGTATCAACAAGCAGTTCAGTGGTTGGGATGGCAGGGGGCTGAAAGCTAGAACTCCCGGAATGACTCAAAGGTGCTTATCAGGGCAGATTTGCATTCTGCTTGTACCTTATTCTGCTCTTTCTGCTTTTCTCTCATTTCTTCAGCATTCAGTTCAAATTCTTTCCACTTCATGAAGACCAGTCTGCACTCAACTACTTATCTGCTCAAATTCCTATGTTATTCTATTCTATCCTATATAATTCTCACAATAGATCAGATTTTGCCTCTATCTCCAGACATTTAGATAGCATGTGATATAAAGTTTGTTGACTGCATGGACCCAGGGATGTAGTAAGAGGAAAATTATGTCTTTTGATAGCTTGTATTTGCTGTATCTTTTATTTACTTTTTTTCATAAATACGGTTTCTAGGCAGGAGCTCAGTTGGTTGCCAATGAGGACAAAGGAACTTTTAAGGGGGAGCAGTTACCTGAACATAGCCATCATATATGTAATACTTGTATCTGGGAAAACTAGGATTGGTGCGATCTGCTGGGCCACCAAGTAAAATCCAACCCAGAACAGAGATCCCAGGCTGGTATTTAATGTCTGAATAGAAGGATGCTGAATTCCTACCATAGCACTATCTTCCCAGGGCTTATAAATCCAACCTGCTTAAAAGTGAAACCCTCTAGGACACAGAACTCTAAAGTTTGCTGTGTTTTCTTTAGGGAGGAGAAAAAAATAAATCCCCAACTGTAACAACTACTTTTGCTGTAAGGAGAATAAGAAAGAATGCTAGTAGGGATATTATTACCCTTAACACAGAGATCTATGGTAGTCAGAGCAATGAATATAGACTAGTTCTCATTACACCGAGTGAGTAAATTCTCCTCTCTCAGTCCATGCTTCCTGTTTAAAATTGCCGGATTGGTCCAGATATATTTCATCACATTAAATCAAACTTCGTGTGGTCTCTTGATGGATAACAGAACTTAGCCCCATGACTTTAAACCTCAGAGTTCTCAAAAGAAATAATAGAAACAAACTATTTCCTACTATAGAAGTAGCTTTTGACTTTTCTATTTCTCATACCCTACAGAATGGTAGTTATCGCAACATAGAAGGAAAAAGAGAAAGGATTGTGTGGTAGGCAATTTACCCATTTCTCTAAAATTAAAAATATTAGTCTATAAGCAAAGGGAAAATATCAACATCTTAGTCATGGTTTTATTATTTTCTGAAATATGTTTGATCACTTTAAACTAAAAGATTATTCTGACATAATTGCCAAAATATGACCTACAATCATAACAGAGAAGAATTTTACCTAAATATATTTTTGAAATCACTCCAGGGATCCACACAGGCAAAGAAATGAAGATTTGTAGTTTATGGTAAAAAAACTTAGGATCAGATTTTATAAAATCAGGGATAAACTGGTTAAAATCTAAACCAAAGATAAAGCAGAGGTATATTAATACCATAATAAGTCTACTTCGAATTAAAGAATATTCATGATAAAGAGAGACAACAAATTATAAGTTCAAGTCAATGTGCATATAATGAACTTACATGAACATAGACTTAATAAAGATCTCTAATAGAGATGAAGCAAAACTAACTGAAGGGAAAAACAGATGAAAACTCCATTTTAGTTGGACAGCACAAACTTCTTTCTCATTATTGTAGGAAAAGTATATAGAGATCCAGTATGAATCGAAAAGAAACTAGAAAACACTATGAAGCAATTTGACCTAGTTGAAACTTACAAAATTTTGACACAAAAACAGCAGGATATACAGTCCTTAAAAATACTAGTAATGTGTTTATTAAAATCTGTATTCTGAGCCACATAACAAACCTCAAGTTGAAAAGAATTGAATTGCATGAAGAGTATATTATATGGCTGTTATATGTGCAATCACTAGCAATAATAACTGAAAACTCTATGGGTTATGGTTTTAATTTTTCTATTATCATTTCTTTGATATGTTTAAATATAAAAGATTAAAATATAACTGATGAAAAATTAACCCACAACACTTCAGGAAGTAATTTCCTTTAACTGTATTTTTCCAATCATCCTGGGGTTCACATTATCCTTTATATTAGAGTAATGATGTGGGCTAGGGCTAAGTCACTTCAGTTGTGTCCGACTCTTTGTGACTCCATGGACTATAGCACCAGGCTCCTCTGTCCATGGGATTCTCCAGGCAAGAATACTGGAGTGGGTTACTATGCCCTCCCTTCAGGGGATCTTCCCCACTCAGGGATCGAACCTGTGACTCTTAGATCTCCTGCATTGGCAGGCAAGTTCTTTACCACTAGTGGCACCTGGGAAGTTAAGAAACTTTAAATAAAAAGATTTGTCACCCAGTTTTCCTAGACTTGATTGGTGTCATAATCACTTTTTAAAAATTTGTTTATTTTTAAATTGAAGGATAATTGCTTTACAGAATTTTGTTGTTTTCTGTCAAATATCAATAAGAATCAGCCATAGGTGGCATTCAAGATGTCTTTTATTAGAAAGTTTTTGGTAAAGAATCTGCCTGAAATATGGGAGATATAGATTTGATCCCTGGGTTGGGAATATCCCCTGGAGAAGGGAACGGCTACCCACTCCAGTACTCTTGCCTGGAGAATTCCATGTACAGAGGAGCCTGGTGGGCTATAGTCCATGGGATTGCAAAGAGGCAGGACTGAGTGACTAACACTTGAAAGTTTTAGAAAAGTTAATCATGACAAATTCTTGTTTTCAGGAGAGAACTGACCTGTCTTGCAAGTTGTCTGCATCCTTCTGTTCCAGGAATTCCTTTCACAACCTCCATTTTATAACATGAAGCCCATGATTGCATGTACTTCATCCACTAGGATTTCATCTTGATCAAAAATATTAGTAATCCAGTAGCAATTCATTAACCAAATATCAGGTTGATTTTTCTCTGTCCCCTTCTCCTCCTGGGAAAGATTGAAGGCAGGAGAAGAGGGACGACAGAGGATGAGATGGTTGGATGACATCACCGACTCAATGCACATGAGTTTGAGCAAGCTCCAGGAGATGATGAAGAACAGGGACGTCTGGCATGCTTCAGTCCATGGGGTCACAGAGAGTCAGACTTGACTGAGTGACTGAATAACAACAGCAATTCATTATCAATTTGAAGATCTATAGGGAAATGTCTTAAAAAAAATTGTTTTTTCATTCTTTGTCAAATAGAATGTGTTTTCCTTTTGACATAGATACACTATTTTATATAAAACAGATAACAATAAGAACTTGTTATATAGCACAGGGAACTCTACTCAGTTCTCTGTAATGGCCTTTAAGGGAAAAAAAATTGAAAAAAAAAAAAGTGGGTGTATGTGTATGCACAGCTGACTCCCTTTGCTGTGCACCTGAAACTAGCATAGCATTGTAAGCCAACTATATGCCAATACAAATGAAAAAGAAAGAAAAGGTCAGAAGTGAATTTAAGCATATCTTAGAAGTGTGGACTAGGAAGTCTTGGCAGATCTTCTAAACAGCAAATTAGAAATCACAGGCTATGAGTTCATCAAAATAACTGGGAAAACTAGTCAATCAACCTGATATTTGGTTTAAAGATGACAAGCATTATCATTGAGTTTTATGTTGAGTTTTAAGATATACCTGCCCACTTGGTTTGACATTTTATTCAGAAACAACTTGAAGACAAAATATGAAGAATTTATTCAGAAAAGTTTTGAAAAATGGTACTAGTTCTCATTAAGCTTATGTTATAATCTAATTTTGAATTTTCTGACAAATTTTAACAAGTGATGAACAGTGGCAGTTGAATTAAAATGAAAAAAAGCAGATGTACTAATCGCCAAGATGTTAATATCTGGTTCCTTAAGTTGTGAAACATCAAATATAAATTTAAATGAGATCTTGCTGTCACATAGCATATAAATGAATAGTACTAGGAATAACAACTATATCTAATATTTTAGGGCTAATATTAAGTATTTCACTTGGGATAGGTACTTGCATACATTCTCACTTAATTTTCTCAGAAACTCTACAAAATACATAGGCATATCCTATTAGGGACCTACACAAAACCTGCTTCTCTGTCCAGTATGTCTATGTCTTGGATCATGATTGGTCAAAGTAGACCAGGAAAATCATATCCTGATTTTTCTTGTCTTCTTACATTCACAGGTGGCTGTTTGAAAAGATTCTGGCCAGTGACCAGTAAAATGCAAGTCAGTTTCCATTGTCCCTAAAGCCTTTCCATGCAGAAATTCTTTACATTTTTCCCAGCATATAACATTAAGATTAAAGACAGGAGTTATTTTTAGGAATGTAAAGAGCCAGCATTTTGCTGCATATATTAGATAAAAGCAACATTTCTAAAATGATACTTAACTAATCTGATATTTAATTGAAATTTGAGCATTTACCCATTGATAGATTTAAAATTATTACAAATAGAACCAGATTTTCAGAATTCAAATATTAAGAATTCTAGCTCAGAATAATCACGATGAACAAAGCTAGTGGAGGTGATGGAATTCCAGTTGAACTATTTCAAATCCTAAAAGATGATACTGTGAAAGAGCTGCACTCAGTATACCAGCAAATTTGGAAAACTCAGCAGTGGCCACAGGACTGGAAAAGGTCAGTTTTCATTCCAATCCCTAAGAAAGGCAATGCCAAAGAATGCTCAGACTACCACACAATTGCTTTCATCTCAGTTCAGTTCAATTGCTCAGTTGTGTCTCTTTGCGACCACGTGAACCGCAGCACACCAGGCTTGCCTGTTCATCACTAACTTCCAGAGTCCAACCAAACCCATGTCCATTGAGTCAGTGATGCCATCCAACCATCTCATCCTCTGTTGTCTCCTTCTCTTCCTGCCTTCAATCTTTCCCAGCATCAGGGTCTTTTCAAGTGAGTCAGCTCTTCACATCAGGAGGCCAAAGTATTGGAATTTCAACTTCAACATCAGTCCTTCCAATGAACACCCAGGACTGATCCTGGATGGACTGGTTGGATCTCCTTGCAGACCAAGGGACTCTCAAGAGTTTTCTCCAATGCCACAGTTCAAAAGGATCAGTTCTTCGGCACGCAGCTTTTTTATAGTCCAACTCTCACATCCATACATGACCACAGGAAAAACCATAGCCTTGACTAGATGGACCTTTGTTGGCAAAGTAATGTCTCTGTTTTTTAATATGAGTCTAGGTTGGTCATAACTTTCCTTCCGAGGAGTAAGCGTCTTTTAATTTAATGGCTGCAATCACCATCTGCAGTGATTTTAGAGCCCAGAAAAATAAAGTCAGCCACTTTTCCACTGTTTCCCCATCTATTTCCCATGAAGTGATGGGACCAGATGCCATGATCTTAGTTTTCTGAATGTTGAGCTTTAAGCCAACTTTTTCACTCTCCTCTTTCACTTTCATCAAGAGGCTTTTAATTCTTCTTCAGTTTCTAGTGTTCATTTCACATGCTGCTAAACTAATGTTCAAAATTCTCCAAGCCAGGCTTCAACAATATGTGAACCGTAAACTTCCAGATGTTCTAGCTAGTTTTAGAAAGATCAGAGGAACCAGAGATCAAATTGTCACCATCCGCTGGATCATCAAAAAAGCAAGAGATTTCCAGAAAAACATCTATTTCTTCTTTATTGACTATGCCGAAGCCTTTGACTGTGTGGGTCACAATAAACTATGGAAAATTCTGAAAGAGATGGGAATACCAGACCACCTGACCTGACTCTTGAGAAACCCCTGTGCAAGTTAGGAAGCAACTGTTAGAACCGGACATGGAACAACAGACTGGTTCCAAATAGGAAAAAGAGTACATCAAGGCTGTATATTGTTACCCTGCTTATTTAACTTATATGCAGAGTACATCTTGAGAAACGCTGGGCTGGATGAAGCACAAGCTGGAATCAACATTGTCAGGAGAAATATCAATAATCTCAGATATGCAGATGACACCACCCTTATGGCAGAAAGCGAGGAAGAACTAAAGAGCCTCTTGATGAAAGGGAAAGAGGAGAGTGAAAATATTGGCTTAAAACTCAACATTCAGAAAAGTAAGATCATGCATCTGGTTCCATCACTTCATGGCAAGTATCTGAGAATCAGTGGAAACAATGGCTGACTTTAATTTAGGGGCTCCAAAATCACTGCAGATGGTGACTACAGCCATGAAATTAGAAGACACTTGCTCCTTGGAAGAAAAGCTATGACCAACCTAGACAGCATATTAAAAAGCAGAAACATTACTGGTTAACAAAGGTCCGTCTAGTTAAGGCTGTGGTTTTTCCATTGTTCATGTATAAATGTGAGAATTGGACTATAAAGTAAGCTGAGTGCTGAAGAAGTGATGCTTTTGAACTGTCGTGTTGAAGAAGACTCTTGAGAGTCTGCAAGGAGATCCAACCAGTCCATCCTAAAGGAGATCAGTCCTGGGTATTCACTGGAAGGACTGATGTTGAAGCTGAAACTCCAATACTTTGGTCACCTGAAGAAGAGCTGAGTCATTTGAAAAGACCCTGATGCTGGGAAAGGTTGAAGGCAGGAGGAGAAGGGGACAACAGAGGATGAGATGGCTGGATAGCATCACTCACTCGATGGACATGAGTTTGAATAAACTCCAGGAGTTGGTGATGGACAGGGAGGCCTGGGGTGCTGAGGTTCATGAGGTCGCAAAGAGCTGGACACGACTGAGGGACTGAACTGAATGTAGTACAAGACTGTGAGAAAGCCGCAGAAAGAATATCTGTAAAAACAAGAAGAATAAGAATATAGAGCAGGTGTAAAAGATTCATTTCTCTTTAGAATACTGGCAGAATATTTTAATTATCACTTTAGGATGAATAAATTAAATGTACTACATTCACAAATATACTCTATATTTTACATAGCTTATATGTACATATGTGTTTAAAATATAAAGCAAATATCAATAATTTCTACCACTTGAATAAGGTCATTCTTGACATTAGAGATAAACCTTATGTCATGATTAAGTTGGAATAAAATCTTAATTATCTGGATCAGTATTTTTTTTTAATTTTATTTTTACTTTATTCTACATTACAATACTGTATTGGTTTTGCCATACATTGACATGAATCAGCCACAGGTGTACACGAGCTCTCCATCCCGAAGCTCCCTCCCACCTCCCACCCCATATCATCTCTCTGGATCAGTAGCTGAGATGTTGCCAGTTCCCAGTTGACAGGGAACAAAGATGTTGCCAGTTGCCAGGGAGCAAAGACAGGCAGAGTTTCCTTGCACTGGACTGCTTCTGTGTGAGTATATACGAGTATATGTGTGTGCACATGTTTGTGTTGCAGGATGTACGCCACAGAATCAGTTGCAGAGTAAATAGTCAACATTTGGCCCTACAGAAACCATGTTTCCAGTTCAAGCACAGTGCATGGCAAATAGATCTAGCACATACGGAGATGTTTGTGCTATAGTAGAGGTATCCATGATGCTTAAGACACACATTTTATGGGATTTTGTTATACCAGATTGAGCAGATTGAAATGGATTACTATGTTTTTCATCTCACCTGGAGCCAAATTGCTTACATTTCAGGGTACAGACCATCCCTCTTCCCTCAAGAAAATTTTTGTTCACATTTCAAGCTCTCCCTTCCAAAGGAGAAGAAGAAGAAATAGATTAGCTCCTACATAAGCTTTGTGATTCATAATCCTGGGATTGTTCTCCTGTGTGTGCAAGGTCTGTATGGTAAACACTGTTATGCCAGTGAGGAAATGAGCCATGGGAACTGGCACTAACATATTCTGTAAATAAATAGTTCATCTGCCCCTGATCCGAAAACTTCATACTTATTTTCAGGAAAGCATAAATTAATATGGATATTGAGTAATAATGAAAATGGGTAGTCTTTGTCCCAGGTTCTTGGGAAGTAACTTCTATATCCTTGTACTGTCTGAGTGATAAGAATGTTTTGATCCTATGTAATGTGAACTGTTCAAACAAAAAGGCTGTTGTATTAAAAATAAAAGGATCTTCAGGGCAAGCTGAAGTAACAGACTATATTTATGTTCTCATCTAAAGCAATAATAGCAGAAGACACAGCATAAGTGAAACAATAATTTTCGAGATACTAGACACCAGTGATCCCTCAGAGGTGGGAAACAAGAAACCCTCCAAAATTTTTCATAGTTTGAGAAAATTTCTAGGCCAGGGTTTAGATAGGAGCCCATGTAGAGTCAGCTGACTCTGTAAATTGAGAATGTGGAACTGAGAGGCCAAGTAGATACAAAACAAGGAGATTACAAACGGCACAGGGAAACTTTTGGAGTGACTTGTATGCCCATTTTCTTGACCATGGCAATAATTCATAGGCATATACTTATGTGGTTGTGGTGGTTTGATCGCCAAGTCGTGTCTGACTCTTGCGACCCCATGGACTGTCATAGCCTGCCAGGCTCCTCTGTCTACGAGATTCTCCAGGCAAGAATACTGCAGTGGGTTGCCATTTTCTTCTCCAGGGGATCTTCCTGACCCAGGAATTGAACCCAGGTCTCTTGCATTGCAGGCAGATGATTTACCGACTGAGCTGTGAGGAAGTCCATATACTTATGTCAAGATGCTCAGTTGTATGTTTAACTACAATAGATTGTGTATAAATTAAACCTCAATAAAAATGTTTTAACCAAAAAAATGAAAGGATATTCCCTTTCAGTAACTGAGATGACCTTAAAAATGAATTCTCCTTTCCTAGTATTGAAGCACTTAAGAAGCACCATTAGTCTTTAGATTGTTGTTTAATATACGTGGCACTATGCAGCTGGGTAGTTTCTGGAGCTTAATGTTCAAAATCCATTGATCTACTCGTACTCTACTATATAACATTTGCACTCATGTCCTCTTATCTTGACTGCATGTAATCTCCACTTTAGTAAAAATATCATGAACATAAAATAAGGTCTTATCACTTTTAAAATGAGCATAGATTTTACTGTTGACTACCACTAACTTGTCATTAGTTATGTGTAACTAATTACAGGTTTTAAAATTAAATACATTTAAGAATAATCATATCATAACCAGTTTGACATATTTAACTGTCCTTGTATATCCTTATTATTATTATTGTCCTTATATTATAAACATCTGTTCTCATCCTGTTTAACTTTTAGCAATTAACTCTGATAACTCATTTATGACTGTGGTTCACTTTCCTCCTTGTTATTAACAGAAGAATTCTGTTTAAATTTCTGTAATGAAATATTCCTTTTGGAATCCAGGCATTTTGCTGTGGCCAGGCTCTGCTGCTGCCTCTGCTGTGGGTTAGAGGCAGGCACAGAGCCCAGATCCTCAGTACTGCACAGAATCTACGATGCATTTACCTAAAACTCTGTGTTCAATATGTAACATAAGTCATGCCATTTGTTTTAGGATTAGATAAAGACAGTAGAGTTACTAGAATTGAAAGTTATCATAAGCAGAATTATTCAGAATTCTTTTTTATGTTAGAAAAATATATAAAATTTATTTTGAAAACAATACAGAATATTGAAACATTTTGAAGAAGAATTATATGAAGAAACTTGCATGATAGAATGTACTTCCTTGCAGCATTATGCAGTCAGTATTTACCAGGATGAGAGAATCACATTCATAGTAATAAGAGAGCCCTAGAAGATGTTGGGGAAAAGTTAACAAATAAGAAATTTTCATGACAGAAATGTCTTTAGGATGAAGACACACTCATATATGTGTGCATATGTAACTATATAAATCCTTATTGATCTATGGTATATTCTTATGAAAATTATTTTATGTTATGTCTATCTGAATTCTACCATGATTTCAAACCTTCAGTGAAGTACACTGCCTGCAAATCTATTGAGTTAATGAGCTCTTGAGACTCATTAGGGCTTCCCTGGTGGCACAGTTGGTAAAGAATCAGCCTGCAATGCGGGAGACCTGGGTCCAGATGATCCATAGGAATCCCATAGACTGTATACCATGGGGTCACAAAGAGTCAGACACGATTGAGCGACTTTCACTTCTGGGGTCATTAAAGACGCCCATATTTACATTAATATTAGGTAGAGAAGAGAACATAGGGAGTAGCTGAGAAAAAAAAAAAAATCCCTAAATTCAAAAGCAGTATGGAATTAGAATGAGATTTATCCAGTAAAGTCTCTTTGGGAGCTTACAGAAAGACCTGAAATTAACAATGAATGTGGACCTAGTTCTCTACAACTTTGTTCTGCCAAAAAAAATACAGAAAAAGATGACCTCAAAATGTTGGAGCACATAAACACAAGAAGATTGGGGCTATATATTCTTTGAAAGAATTAATTAAAATTAAGGCTGTACTGAATCCAATTTCAAGGCTGTAATAAAGCATATGAAAACACTAAGTTCAATTCTGACATAACCAGCAGCTGAGTAAGCAGTATGATAGTTGGTAATCAGAAGGTATTTATTCCAGTTATACTTCCTGTGTTTGCTAAGTTTTGATTTAGGAAAAGAGCAATTTAGAATTTGAGTTTGTTTTACATTTCTATAATATCTGTTTGTTGGAAATTCTTTACATAAGGAAATATATGTTATTTGTTCTGCTTTCTCCAACTAATTGCCAAGTTTGTCTGTAGAGCTCTCCATAGTTTGCTTGGAGTCACTGATAGGAAAAACAAATGAAAATCAAAACTTTGTGATCTTTTGATTTAAAAGAGTCTTTTAAAAATCCAGCTGAAATAATAATGACTATTTACTGAGCACTTTTGAAAAATTGCCAATAATAAGTTTTAGCTTAGTTGTTGGCATAAATTTCTAGAGAACGCTTTCTTATTCTCATTTTACACAGAGAAAATGAAATCTAAAAGGGGATAATCAAGGAAGAAGCTTGCTTACAGCATATGCCATAGAAAGCATTTAGAGGGATATGTTCATCCATAGTTTAGTAGGAAAAATAATCTTGCCAAAAGGAATCCCTTTGTTCTCTGACTCTGCTAAGTCTAGAGGGACGTCTGTTCCTAGGAGCTCTCCATTGCCTTCTAGATGTTTGTCAGCATTTTTATTCTAAGGGAACAGCTTGAAATAGTGTGACAGTAACTCTTAAGGGAATTGTATGCACACTTTTCAGAAATCTAAAATGTAATGCCACTTAACTTCTCAAGTGTCCTGGGACCATTCCCAACTGTTAGTTTTGTGTATCTGCTTACCACAATCAATACTCTATTTAGTACAGCAGTTTTGTAGCACTGAGCCGTAAAATGGTGTGACTGGTTTTTCCAGACTGTTGCTTCATTAAAGGACAAGGGGGTCCAATATGTTTTGTTACTAGAAAACTATAGAAAATAAATCTAGTTAATGATTATGAGTAAAATCAATCTTGTCTGACACTAAATTTGTTTGTGCTAAGATGCTTCAGTCATGTCTGACTCTACACAACCCTGTGGACTGTTGACCACCAGGCTCCTCTGTCCATAGGATTCTCCAGGCAAGAACAGTACAGCTGGTTGCCATGCCCTTCTTCAGGGGATCTTCCCAAGCCATGGATCAAAAGCACATCTCCTGCACTGGCAGGCAGGTTCTTTACCACTAACACCACCTAGGAAGCCCTATATTAAATTTCATGAAGAGCAGTTCCCACCATCAGTAGGAGATCATCTGGGTTTTCTTATTAATTTAGTTGAATTTGCTTAAGGGGCAGTTGGCATCATTGCATGAATTACTGACTTTTTACATTGTTCCACTTGACTCACAATTCAAAGCTTTGAGGTCCACAGACTGCTTAGATCAGCTCTTAGAACATAGGCAAAGTATTTCTAAGCCAGCTTAGGGAGAGACACAAAAATTGTCTTTGTCATTATGGGAAATGCTTCACTGAGCTTTATATGGTTCAGAGAGTTATGAAGGCTTCTTACATTTGACTGTAAGGTGATAGCCCAAGTATAGCAAATGTTCCAAATTAAAAACAGTAGTAATGGCATATTCAATGGGCAAAATTATTGCCAATTAAAGACAAGGCTAATGGTAGTTCTTTAATTATTGATTTATTACTACTGTTCTTTCCAAAACTTGGAAAGTTGTCAGAAAAGTTATGTGGGTAGTGTTGATGAGATGGAAATAAACCAAAATGACACAGAGGATATCTGAGTATTGTTAATCCAAAAACTGCTGGGCTGATAGGATAACTGCAGTTTGCCTTTACATTTACATCTGCTAAGCTACTTGGAAGTCAAACATGGGTAGATTAATGGATGGATATGTAGATACAGACTGATAAAGTTTTCATATTTTCATTTTACTCATAATGGCTGGCAATAGCTAGATGTTTAACATTGACTGGATATTGTGAGAAATTATTGTCCTCATTTAATTCTCATGAAAAATGTGAGATGTTTAGTGTTATCCTTTTTATATAGACAAAAACATATGGATTTATAAAGTTTTATGGTACTTATCCATAGTTTCAGTATCTAAAGACCAAAATTACAAATTCAGAGTATTTTGTTGTCATGATGTTTGAGTTTTTATCTACTGGGGAGAAATTATAGAAGGACATTGTATAAACATTAAATTATATTATATAACAGGCAAGCTTTACAATTCTATTTCTGTTGTCCTTATTTCAGTAAGGAGGATCCATAGTAAGCTATTGATATGCAATTCATTGTTCTCAAATATATATATATATATTTGCCTATCTCATCTTGCAACAAATAAAATTAATTACATCAAAGTCCTATATGATTTTTAGGCTCAGTTTTAAGATCTTTTAAAAGATATATTAATATTGAATTGTGAAAGTTTGTTTTTAAATTTGAAGGAGACAGTATTGCAAATATCCTTAGTATATTAACTTACCTATTATAAGATTCAATAAATGTTACTACTATTTTCTTTGGACACTTTCTTCTTAATGATAAAAATAAATCTATGTCCTTAGTCCTTCCATATCATGGACCTCTAAACAGTTGACTACAACTTACTGATTTTACTGATCTTTTACTTACCTTAGTGTTGCTTTTTGTTCATGATTAATTTATATTAAGCTGATGTTTTGATGGTTTGTACCATGTTGATTTGTAAAGCTGGGAACTGTTGTTTCTGGCATCAGTTTTGCCTTATGGCTCCAAGTTAGGGTGGCCAAAATGGAACTTCTTTTGAAAGTTTTAGAAGGCAGAAGTGAAGCTGAAGCATTTCACTTGGAAGGTGATTGCAGTTAGACACAGAACTGACAGTCACAGAGAAGCTCATTGAGTTTCACTTGAACACATATTCCTGACTTTGTATCCAACTCATTTCCCATCTTCAGGAATAACAACCCCTGGTGTTCCACCAGATGCTTGGCTAGAGTCTCACAGAAGCAGCGCTTGCAGAGAGGGACCAGCTTCCCACAGCCTTATACACAACTCCTTCTTTGTGATTTCAATTCATTAGATAGATGCACTTTTCATTCTTCAGATTTCCTAGATGTTCCAACTTGTCCACTCAAGCCAGTGTTTCATATATGCATATTAAGGACTCTCTCCACAGTCTTTCAACTCTCTGTGCCATAATTTTACTTCCCTTATCAACTCCTTTATGTGTATAAGATCTAATTCTTACATGAATGGAGAGAGAGAGAGAGAGAGAATGCATGAAGGAAGGAAGACAGTACCAACCATGCAAACTCTTTCTAGAGGATTATTTACTCATTAAAAAACACTAATCATGGAAGATCCTGTTCATCAAAACCTGTACTTGAATTATTTTTCGTATGAGTGGTAAATACTCTAAGAAGACCAATATAAATTGAGTCCATGGAAGAAAATATTTAACTTTTATTTCAAAGAAAATAGATAAAATTATACTATGTCTAACCAGGGAATCAGTTTACCTTTTTGATATAGTGGATTTCAGGTTTGATAAAATTATGTATTGGGACATAGCGCCACAGCGAATATTGGTAGCCTTTGTCTGTAGGGCTCAGAGATATTGCTGTGTATGTGTCCTATTAATGTAATTTGTTCTATATATTAGCACAATTTCAAACATTGTTATTATAAATATAATAGTGGATTGAGAAAGCATAATGAATGCTCAGTAGATAAAAGATCAGCTTCACAAAAAGGAATATTTCCATATGTCTATGTAATTGTTTATCAATAGTGTAAATTTTTATTCTCCTTCTATGGTCCTTGGCTTCCTAATCTGACTCACCTAATTATAGACAAATAATACTGAGAATATGACAGGAAAGAAGGAAGGAGATAAAGACTTTCATGTGAAAAGTGTACTCTGTTACTATGTTTTTATCTCTAATACTTTATCTGAAAAATGGAAATTAGTTGGAAGATACAATATATTAGGCCTCATTCCCAAAGAAAGCAGTAATGATGTTTGAAACATATTTATGTGCTCTAAAATATGTAGCTAATTAAGTAACCAGGATTTTCTACGGAGGTTATAAAAATGTGATTTTATATGAAAATGTTTTAAAGTGCCATTAAACTAGCTTAACCTTGGAATTTCAGTCTGCTTATCTCTAGTTTCAAATAAGCAGAAGTTTTGTGAAATAGCTAAGGCAAGACACATAGTATGGAGCCATATGAAGTCAGATTTTCTTCAAAAAGAAGATAGGAATTTGTCAAATATGCTTGATGTTGGAGTACTGTGAGATTACAGTGTAGGAGGGTTCCCTTTTCTCTTAACCCTCTCCTGAATTCATTTGTAGACGTTTTAATGATGGCCATTCTGGCCAGTGTGAGGCAGTATCTCATTGTTTTGATTTGTATTTCTGTAATAATGATATTGAGCATCTTTTCATGTGCCTTCTGGCCGTCTATAGATCTTCTGTAGAGAAATGTCTGTTAAGGCTTTCTGCCCATTTTTCAATTGGGCTGTATTTTTGCTGAGTTGCTTAAACTGTTTGTATATTTTGGAAATAAAGCCCTGTTGGTCACATTACTTACAAATACTGTATTCTGTAGGTTGTCTTTTCATCTGTTTATGGTTTCCTTTGTTGTATAAAATTTTGTAAGTTTAATTAGGTCCCATTTTTTTGTGTTTGCTTTTATTCCTATGGACATTGGAGACTGATTTAAGAAAACATTGGTACAATATATGTCAGAATGTAGTTTGCCTGTGTTCTCTTCTAGGGGTTTTATGGTGTCATGTCTTATAATTAAGTCTTTCAGCTATTTTTAGCTAATTTTTGTGTATGGTTCAGAATGTGTTCTAACTTCATTGATTTACATGCCACTGTCCAACACTTTTCCAATGCAGTTTGCTAAAGAGACTGTCCTTTCCTCAGCATATAGTCTTGCCTCCTTTGTTGAAGATTAGTTGGCCATAGGTATTCGGTATTATTTCTGGGCTCTCTATTCTGTTCTATTTATTCATATGTCTGTTTTTGTACCAGTGACATGCTATTTTGATTCCTGTAGCTTTGTAGTATTGCCTGAAGTCTGGGAACATTATTCTTACCTTTTTTGAGTGTTATCTTCTAGAAGACCAGGACAAAGTAAAAAGTATATAAAACAAATGAGTAGCTGGTGTATGACATAAAGATACTTAGATCAAAATTAATGAATCCCAGACTGAGGCAGTATTTCTTAAAGTGTTACTCTTTAAAATAACAAGTTCTAAGAATGTGGCTTACATTCTCCATAAATATTCAGCTAATATTTATACACTGAAGGATTGAAACCATGGAGTTTAGGGATGTTAGTTTTATTAACTAGATAATAGGGAGACATTCTCTTGAGCAAAGGAATTATGTGATAAGTGCTGTGATTTTTAGAAGAATAACCCACTGGCCTGTGCTTCCCCCATAGCTCACTTGGTAAAGAGTCTGCCTGCAATGCAGGAGACCTGGGTTCAATTCTTGGGTCAGGAAGATCCCCTGGAGAAGGAAATGGCAACCACTTTAGTATTCTTGCTTGGAGAATCCCATGGACAGAGGAGCCGGGCAGGCTACAGTCTATGGGGTGCAAGAGTTGGACATGACTGAGTGACTAAGGAAGGACACACAACCCACTGGCTGTATTTTGAAAAGTTTGGAAAAGAAGCTACATTTCAGCAAGAATTATCCTGGCCTAAAACAAAATGGTTAACTATGGGAATTGATAAAACAACAGAAGAGGAAGTTACCTTTTATAACTTGTTGCTATATGATTTGATATTTGATTAAAAGACAAAATAGGAAGCAAATATTAACATTATAGAATAATGTTAAAGAGTAATGGTAGTGAAGTAATAAAGGCTCATAAATATTTAAGGACCAACACTTGATAGCTCTGAGATCTTAAATATGTCACACGTTTATCTTTGTCTTAATTTATTCATGATTAAAATATTAACAACTGTTCCCAAACCCACATTTATTGTGACCTCTAAAGAGTATAAATATGATGGAGTACTTAGGGACTAACTTACCAGATGCTATAAATTATTATATCTAGTAATATTTTAAAAGGTTTAATCACATATTTTAGGTACTATGATTCATTAGTCTAATGATCATCATCACATAATAAAGAACATCAGATAATGGATATGTTCTGGAAATCCTAAGTACAATACATTCTTGAGCTGAATTAATGTAACTGAGGGTTAGATCTTCCAGCTCCTTACAATGTAGTTTGAAGATTATGTATGTATATGTGTGTGCTCAGTCATATCCAACTCTGTGACCCCATGGACTGCAGTGCACCAGGCTCCTCTGTCCATGGGATTTTCCAGGCAAGAACATTGGAATGGGTTGCCATTTCCTTCTCCAGGGGATCTTCCTGATCCAGGGATCAAACTTGGGTCTCCTGAATTGCAGGCAGATTCTTTACTATCTGAGCTACCAGGGAAGCCCCATTGAATGTTCAAATGCACACTTGATGCTTACAGAAACATTTTGGCAACCTGAGTCTTCAATAGTTTGGGAGCCAGTTGCTCAATATTTATGAAATAGTCAGTTATAGATATAAGATATAAAAAGGCAGGTGCATTAAAAAATGGACTTTGGAAACTGGCAAGAAGGTCATTTGAAATTATTTTTTCCATTGATGTGTCTTCATATTAAAAGAAATTGTTTCTTGCAGAAACTGATAATTAGATTTATCAAAAGCTGTCCATGTTTATTGGGCTTCCCTGGTGGCTCAGCTGGTAAAGAATCCACCTGTAACATGACCTGTGTTTGATCACCGGGTTTGGAAGATCCCCTGGAGAAGGGAACGGCTACCCATTCCAGTATTCTGGACTGGAGAAGTCCATGGACTGCATAGTTGACTCATGGGGTCACAAAGAGTCAGACACAACTGAGCAACTTTCACTTTCTTTCATCTGTGTTTATGGGTTAGGAACAAATAATCATATTGGATAAGTAGATGTGGCATGCACTCACACATTGATGACTTCTCACAGTATGGTATCTTCAGAACAGTTTATGTGAAGCAACTACTACTTCAGAAAGAGAGAGAGCCCATCTTGTGGGGGATTTTCTTTGTAATATGGATGACATAGCACTGGCTTTCAGCATAGTTGATATTCCTCCCAATTTCTCTGTGTAACAACTACCTAACTGCATGCTACCACATATATTCTAAATATAATCCTGGATTCTTTCTTCACACTAAATTATTTATAGCTGAAATGCTCTATATTAATTCTTTTAATGTATAATTTTAGTTGAAAGTATGGGTTTTGTAATTACAATACTTTGATTTCAAATCCTAGCTATATCAAGTAAACCCTTTTTTCTTCAGCAAATATCTACTTTTCTAAGCCTCAATTTCTTAATCTGAAAAATTCAGTTAATATTTCTTTATAATTAGGGCATTTTAAGAGTAAAATGATAACGTATTCAATATTTAAGCACAGCTCTGGGAACTGATATGCTATGCAGTACTTTGTATGGTTCAAAAGAAGCCTCCTCTCCCTCAATACACTTTACTTCCATGTGCTCATTATTATTATAATTTCCATGATCACCAGGTGAATAGTGCCTGCTAAAGTTGTATCCTATACAATTTACATAGCGTTGGCCACTCCCACGTTGCTGGCACAAAGAAGAGGCTCAGTGCGTGGTTATGATAGTAATGTCCCACTTATAAAGCCTTAAAATGTGGGAGGAATTTCAGACTTGTTTGTGGACAGCAGATGAGTTTGAGGATTACTGAGTGGTAGCTGAACCTTGCTCTAATCAACGTTTGGCTTTTCTCTATCCAAAATTACTCAGCACTATCAGTTAAGTGGTACAAACAGTATACTATAATTCCATTTATTTTTCTTTACATCCTAGAAAGTATGAGGTGGGTTCCCTGTGTTAAACTGTCATTATGAATTTCTCCTGGGAGAAGATACTAGCCACTTAGACACTCCTCTTGACTTTGTAGCTCAATTTTGATACTCTCTGTGGACTTACACCCCTAATTGCCCTATCTTACATTTTATTTTCCCTGTAATCTGCTCCAAATTATTTTGATTTGGAGAAAATGAGGCATAAATGCTAAACATATATGGAATCATAATTACACATTATATTTGAAACAGAAAATGAATTTAGCTTCACATTTTCTAGAATTGCTGGGAAGAAGCACGGTTTATGAATTGTGACACTGTGTGAAAGCTAATGAGGTAGTGAGACTAGTACCAGTAAGCTTTATCTTCCTTCTGCAATTTGGTTGCCTTATTTCCATACACTGAGATTCAAAAATAGTAGAAATGATTTCCTCTGCATGTTGCAAAACTATTGACTGTCTGCTTAACATATCATATCTCTGCTTTGAAGTTGCACTAACTAAAAGCATACTTACTACAAATTCAAGAAGAGCGTTGGAAATATTTTCTTCCTTTTTGATACTTATGTTTAAAGTATACTAATATACACAGACTTCCTGATGGCTCAGACGGTAAAGCGTCTGTCTACAATGCGGGAGACCTGGGTTCGATCCCTGGGTTGGTAAGATCCCCTGGAGAAGGAAATGGCAATCCACTCCAGTATTGCCTGGAAAATCCCACGGGCAGAGGAGCCTCATAGGCTACAGTCTGTGGGGTCGCAAAGAGTCAGACATGACTTTTGAAGTGAGTGACTTCACTTATTCACTTACTTATTCACTAATGCATATTTTAGAAAATAATTTTATATGTTCATTCATCTTCATGAAATTAAATCTCTTACTTTATTAATGTTGAATATTACAAGTTAATTACCTTCTAATGAAGTAAATTTGGGTTAAATGAAATGCTCTATTGCTCAGTATTTTACTACCAAGTGTTAAATGTGATGAGCTTCAATAAGTTGTGCCATAACGTTTCTCAATAGTCTGTGGTCAAAATAAGTAGAGATAATGTTATACAGACTTTACTGTTATCACAGAAAATAAAGTATATGTATATTTTTAAAAAAAGTATTAAAGAACTTTTCAGAGTAATTACTGTGCATCAAGCAATTTGCATATACTATCATTTATTTCTGATGACAGCCTTATAAACTAGGCATTATTATTATCTTCAATTCACAGATGAGGAATTCAGACATAAATAATGTTGCTGCTTTGATAGGCAGTGGGTTAAATTATCTTTTAAAATGCCAAAAATTTCCATGTTACATGAAATCATTTGAACAGACAAAGAAGAATAATTGACTCCCACCATATGGAATTAGAATTAATATAAACACATAAAAGCATATTCAGTTATTAGATATGTGCATATATATATACTTGTATTATATACCTTTGCATTAATTCAGAGGTAAGCATGCATGCATGTATATGTGAATGCTCATGCATGTCTAGAGAGATCTTCAGTTTTAAATAATGTTTAGTAAGTTCTCATGTTGGTCTTATATTTTGACCAAACTAGATAGCATATTAAAAAGCAGAGACATTACTTTGCCAACAAAGGTCCGCCTAGTCGAAGCTTTGGTTTTTCTAGGAGTCATGTATGGATCTGAGAGTTGGACTATAAAGAAAGCTGACTGCTGAAGAATTGATGCTTTTGAACTGTAGTGTTGGAGAAGACTCTTGAGAGTCCCTTGGACTGCAAGGAGATCCAACCAGTCCATCCTAAAGGAAATCAGTCCTGAATATTCATTGGAAGGACTGATGCTGAAGCTGAAACTCCAATCCTTTGGCCACCTGATGTGAAGAACTGACTTATTGGAAAAGATCCTGATGCTGGGAAAGATTGAAGACAGGAAGGAAAGGGGACAATAAAGGATGAGATGGTTGGATGGCATCACCAACTCAGTGGACATGAGTTTGAGTAAGCTCTGGGAATTGGTGATGTACAGGGAAGCCTGGCATACTGCAGTCCATGGGGACGCAGAGTCAGACATGACTGAATGACTGATCTGAACTGAACTGAAGTCCTCATATTAATATCAAGTGCTGTCTCACTAGGTAATCAATGAGAACACTATGCAGATGTAACAACAAAAGAAAATAGCATAGATCTGAAGCTACCCATATCATTTACTTTTCTAATTTATCATAATCTTGTCATCCATTGATCTTCAGACATACAATTTAGCATTGAAAATGGTTGTTTTTTTAATCCTTGAGTGTCTGTATTGTTTATAAAGAAATCTCAGTCCTTCTGTGTATAGTAGCTCAGTGAAGTCTCTGTTGGATATTACACTGATTTTTATAGTCTGGTCCCTATTAGCTACTGTGCAAGTTAGGTAAGCAGCAGCATTCTTCAAAAATGCCCAGCATGCACCTGGAGCACCTGCTCTGCAGCTCAGTAGCAATGAGAGAAATAATGGAGACTGAATCTTAGAAGGAGGATCACGTCTGAATAGAATTATCTCCATAAAACGGTCTTACTTTGTGCAGAAGTTATTGATACTATTACTTGGTCTATTATAATATCAAGTCTCCCATCCTTCTCACTGCATCCACCCAGGGTTTTATATAGTATTTATTCTTACTGCTCTTTATGTGAAATAAAATAAAGAGTGATAACACTGATATGTTGTTTTGTCTATAATTTGCTTTAAGTCTCTGCAGTGAGGTGAAATGCCTTTGTATATTAGTTTTCCTGTTCACCTTGGGACAGTCAATTTTGGAAGCTCTCTAATCGGCAATGTAACTCTCCAGTGGTGCTGTTCTCCAAATGTCTCAATATGATTTTGTGGTCTTCACCATACTGCTTCCTAATTATATTAAGAAAAAGTGAAAGTGAAGTCACTCAGTCATGTCCAACTCTTTCCAACCCTGTGAATTATAGCCCACCAGGCTACTCCGTCCATGGGATTCTCCAGGCAAGAACCCAGGGAGACCTGGGTTCAATCCCTGAGTTGGGAGATGCCCTGGAGAAGGGAATGGCTACCCACTGCAATATTCTTGCCTGGAGAATTCCATGGACAGAAGAGCCTGGTGGGCTATAGTCCATGAGCTCGCAAAGAGCTGGATACAACTGAGTGACTAGTATTTTGTGTATGTATGTACGTTTCTTAGTTCAAAGTGACTAATCATTTTGTTTTCATTTAACTTTTCAAAATTTAACACTAAGTATGAGAGATTACGTGTAGACTACATTACATGTAGATTACATTTTCTCTGTATTTGCTAATTATGAACTGTTTGTAAGAGTTTTTAAAAATAAGTTCAGTTGGTATTTCCATGTGCAGCATTGCTACATTTGGTTGAGTAAATAACACACCATGACAGAATGCCAGATACTTGAAACATCCATAGGAATGTTCATCTACAAAATTCCTAGAGCCCATTGAGTGTTTCCATGATTCCAAAAGCTCTTCTGATAGAGCTGCCTTATTGATTGTGCTTAATGTTTAAAAGGCAGTAAAATTGAAAGAGTAAGGTTTAAAGGGGGCTTTCATGCCACTAACCATTTGTCTAATGCCTTACTTGTAGTACACGTTATAAGAGTGAAATTGGATCACAAATTCTTCACCAACATGCAGTCAACTATGTTGAATTTTTGTAGTACAGCAGATACTCATCCAACACATAAAATCTAGGGCAACATGACCTTTAAGAGTCTTTCTACATCTTACAATTTATGATTCTGTAGTTTCACTTTTTATTACTCAGAAGGTCTTATAATGCTGAAAGTGGGAATGGAATAAGGGGTTGTACAACCTTCAATTTAAAGAAGGTGAATGCTGTATTCTTTCTGTAATATCAAAATTGTTAGGATCTGAAGAGCAGAGTGTGGAGTCCCAAAACTTTAAACCTGATATATAAAGGATCCTTCCATCTTCTCCTGTTGTATTCTACTTCTCTGACTCTATAGTAACTATTACTCAGGAGAATAAACACCCTTCATAAACAAGCCCCATTTTATTATCTTAGTCTTAATATTTTATTTGAATATCATGTAAGAAAAATTCCTCTCTTAAAACCCTCACTATATAATTAAGAATCTTAATAGTTTTATAAAACCAATACCATCTGGTCCTGTTTTTTAGCCCCAAATGAGGGGCAGGGTGAAGCCCAGCCCATTGGCTCATGCCAGAATTGATAAATAAGGCTTGTGCCTGAAAGTAAAGACTATACCTGAAAGAAAGAGGTATATAACTAGACAGTCATGGGATCACAAAGATTTGGACACAACTGAATGACTACACTTTCACTTTTCAGGCTTCTTCAGACAGTAATGGTATCTCACACCTTTTTATTTTTATTTTTTGTCTGCTATTTATTTTCTTTATGTTTTAAAAACATATAAATTTATTTATTTTAATTGGAGGTTAATTACTTTACAATATTGTATTGGTTTTGTCATACATCAACAAACCCAAAGTAATTAGCTCAGGCCTGGCACATGGCTGGTTACCATATTCAGAGTTTTAATGAGGAGATCCTGAAGCAAAATTAAGATATCCATGTCCCATTGGCATGCAGAATGTAGAAGCAGAGAATAGTAAATTATGAAAGAGAACAGTTGAGGAACCCATTTTTTAAAAGCAGACACCTTGTCTAACTTGTCCATTAATAAATCCCATACCTTGAACGATATCTGGTACCCAGGAAAAGTTCAACTAGTCATTCATCACTGAATAAGAAAATGAACAAGTATATATGTTTATTGTCATTTTAATTCTATCAAGTAGAGAATTACAAATATAGCAAGATACCAACATGGCAATGGAGGAAAATGAATCTGGTGTTTCTTTAACCAGCATCCTCTAAATTGGCTGTCTAAATTGACCACAGTGCCGTAACAGTTATTTAGATAATGACTTCAGATAAATTTTAGTCTTCCTTGTGGGAGTTAGGGTGAGGTTGTGTAGGGGAGGAATAGTACTTTTCTTACCCAGGCTGGAGTGAAATTCAGCTGGAAATTGGCACTTTTGATTGTTTTGCATAGAACAAAGGGTTAATAATGGAAACATTCTCTGTGGGGATCTGAGAACAGAATACAGGAAAGACCAAGTAACAGGAAGACCAGGTTTGGAAGCTAGAATCTGAAAATAGTCTCTAAAAATATACCAATGAATGTAATAGTTTCCCGTGCCAATAGTGAGAAACTTCAATATGCTCAGTTCAGTTCAGTTGCTCAGTTGTGTCCAACTCTTTGCAACCCCATGGACTGCAGCACACCAAGCCTCCCTGTCCATCACCAACTCCTGGAGTTTATTCAAACTCATGTCCATTGAGTCGGTGATGCCATCCAACCATCTCATCCTCTATTGTCCCCTTCTCCTCTTGCCGTCAACCTTTCCCAGCATCAGGGTCTTTTCAAGTGAGTCACTACTTTGCATCAGGTAGTCAAAATATTGGAGTTTTAGCTTCAACATCAGTCCTTCCAATGAATATTCAGGACTGATTTCCTTTAGGATGGACTGGTTGGATATCCTTGCAGTCCAAGGGACTCTCAAGAGTCTTCTTCAACACCACAGTTCAAAAGCATCAATTCTTCTGTGCTCAGCTTTCTTTATAGTCCCAACTCTCACATCCATACATGACCACTGGAAAAACCATAGCCTTGACTAGATGGACATTTGTTGGCAAAGTAAAGTCTCTGCTTTTTGATAAGCTGTCTATTTTGGTCATAACTTTTCTTTCAAGGAGCAAGTGTCTTTTAATTTCATGACTGCAGTCACCATCTGCAGTGATTTTGGAGCCCCCAAATTAAATCTTTCACTGTTTCCCCATTTGTTTGCCATGAAGTGATGGGACCATATGCCATGACCTTAGTTTTGTGAATGTTGAGCTTTAAGTCAATTTTTTCACTCTCCTCTTTCACTTTCATCCAGAGGTTCTTTAGTTCCTCTTCACTTTTTGCCATAAGGGTGGTGTCATCTGCATATCTGAGGTTACTGATATTTCTCCCAGCAATCTTGATTCCAGCTTGTGCTTCATCCAGCCCAGCATTTCTCATGATGTACTCTGCATACAAGTTAAATAAGCAAGGTGACAATATACAGCTTTGACGTCCCCCATTCCTGATTTGGAATCAATTTGAGGGTATATGCTAGGCATCTTGAATAGCTTATGCTTGGCTTGTAGCAAGCATTATCCCACTCTTAGATCACAGAAGACATCAGTGATTACCTCCTAGTGAAAGCTAAGCTGTGTAACCTCTCTGTTAAGTTTGGCATGGAACTAGGGATATTTGAATTAAAAGTCAAGATCTCTCATCTACCCTATTTCTTGAAGGTTGTAATAAGATATACTATGATAACAAAGTTATATGTTTTTCCTTCAATATGTTTCCTTCCTTTGTCTCATTGGAATTCAAGGACATTTACCCTCATAGCAATTATTTAGGAGCAACAGAAAATCCCTTTGCTCCCATTTGTGAAACTGGAGAAGGCGATGGCACCCCACTCCAGTACGCTTGCCTGGAAAATCCCATGGACAGAGGAGCCTTGTAGGCTTCAGTTCATGGGGTCGTGAAGAGTGGGACACAACTGAGACTTCCCTTTCACCTTTTACTTTTCATGCATTGGAGAAGGAAATGGCAACTCACTCCAGTGTTCTTGCCTGGAGAATCCCAGGGACGGGGGAGCTTGGTGGGCTGCTGTCTATGGGGTCACACAGAGTTGGACACGACTGAAGTGACTTAGCAGCAATGTCAACAGAAAACAGTATTCTTTCTCTCCCTTGTGATGCAGTATGAATGCACTTGGTCCACTAAAGATATGCATCCCTTTAAAGCACAGGCTTTAAGAGGGAAAAGACTGATCAACAATGTGGAAGGAAGCTGTTATCTCTTCTAAAACATCACCTCCTATGTTTACCATTCTCACTGTCTCCATTTGTTTAACATCATTCTTAGCATGGAATGGAGCTCACCACTAAAATTAAGCACGAGCTCAATAGGGACCTGGTGTGCGCACGTGGTCACTCAGTCTTGTCCGACTCTTTGCGATCCCATGAACTGGAGCCTGCCAGCCTCCTCTGTCCTTGGGATTGCCCAGGCAAAAATACTGGAGTGGGTTGCCATTTCTTCCCCCAGGGCATCTTCCCACCCTAGGAATCAAACCCATATCCCCTTAGGCTCCTGCCTTGCGGGCAGATTCTTTATCACTGAGCCACCAGTGGTCTGCAGATCCAACATGGCAACCCCCTTACTAATTTGCCCACATTTTTACTGCTTACCCCCTCCTCAAATCTGTCCTAGACATACAGCCTTCCTTGCTGCCTTTTGAACAACCCAGGTATGCTTTGTTTTAAGCCTTTACTCTATTTTCCCCTCTGCCAGGAACACTTTTGCCCAGACATCCACTTTTCCTTCCATCCTTCCATAAGGTAACTTTGGGTTTCACTGAGACTTCTCTTCTCAGTGGCAAGATTATTGACCCTATTTTTTTTGCCTGATCACTTCTATCCTCTGTATAACAAATGCATGTAATGTCAACAATTCAGTTCCTTCTTTTGATAATATTTTTTAAATAGTTGAAGAAGTGAGGGTCAAATGTATACATAATTATGTAAACCAAAAAGATCCAGAGAGAGATGTACATGATCTAGCCAGAGTTTTAAACTAGATGACAAGTAGAGTATTTGAGGTGAATTATATACTCTTCTATGTGCTTTCCATGCAGGTCTCTTAAACCTATGAAAATATACTGAGAGAATGCTTCTTGTTCATATGAGGAAACTGAGATAAGAAATATTAAACTTGCCAAAATTACACAGCAAATGACAGATGAACTCAAGGTTTCCATCAAAGTCTGTCCACTTCTAGAACCAAGTCCTTAAATCACATCACTTTGGATGAGAACTAAAATGATCAGAATAGCTCCTTGTCTGGATAGAAATTGAGTGGGTCTTGCAAGTCATCAAGATTTAGGTTAGTGGAGAGGACAGGAAGGAAAAATAACAAGTCTGGCTCAGAGACAGTAAATTTATCACTGCTGTAATATAGCAGGATCACGTAGCTTACCCTCATGGGTTGGATGAGGACAGAATGAAGTTGACAGATATTCAATTTTCAGGACGATCCAAATGCTGGAAAACCCACGTGATTATTTAAAAAAAAAAAAAAAGCGTAGTTGATTCCTTTTCTTGGTTTCATTGTATAGAAGGAAAAAAGAAAAATTAATTCACCCTGTCCAGCCAGATACATGAAATCTTATTTCAGTGTCTGAAGGATTCGTCATTCTGTCAGGTCAGCTGCATTTCTATACACTGTTTTTAATCAAAACCCATACTAACAGAACTTGTGGTGGAGAAAGTGAAGAAACCACTCAAATTCATGAAAAATATAGTTATGTGGGAAAAAATAAGTTCAAAAGATGAACTATGAAGACTTGTAAAAGTTTAGATATCGTAAAGTTTGGAAAGATAAACTCTGGCATTCCAGGAGGCACTGAATTATTAGTATTAGTACAATGCGAAGGCAGTGGCTCCCTGGGAACACTCAGGAGGAAATCAGCCATCACAGTCGTGCCCATTCACCAGCACAGACTATGCACTCCTCTACCACAGAAAATAAATCAATTTCAAGTTGGCTTTGTATTACCAAAGATGGGCATTTCATAGAGATATGTTGTTATACATTGAGGCAAACACTTCATGGGCTTCCCTGGTAGCTTAGATGGTAAAGAATCTGCCGGTAATGCAGGAGACCCAGGTTCGATCCCTGAGTCAGGAAGGTTCCCTGGAGAAGGCAATGGCTACTCACTCCAGTATTCTTGCCTGGAGAATTCCATGGACAGAAGAGCCTGGCGGGCTACAGTCTATGGGATCACAAAGAGTCTGACATGACTGACCAACATTTTCACTTTCTGCATGCTAAATATTTAAGAGAAAAAGAAGTAATTTTCCCTTAAAAAGATAGCTGCTATAAGCACAGGACCATTAAGTCTGGTTCATTTATAGTAAAAATGAGAAAGTTCATGCCTTGCATTTAGAACATACTAGAATCCCACGTCCCACCTAGAAACACACCTCTGAATTCCTCAAGGGCAGTAAATTTCTTAGTGGCATTGTAGTGGGAGGCCCAATAGCCAAACACGCTGATGTATACATTGCAGGTGATTTATAACATGCAGGGACTTAAAATACCTGCTTTTGAAGAATGCAGACCTCACCAAAAGGAGTGGGTAGTCTCCAAGATATTTAAAAACAAAACAAAAACTCTTAGATTTTGACTCAGAGGAAAAAATCTCTGAGAGGAATAACAGCCCTTGCCCTTTTCAGTTGCTATTAGTGATTTTATATTATCAGTGAATATTGTGTTTTTAAATGATGACATTGTCTCCTAGGCATTTATACTCCAGATCTCATCTATGCAGTTTGTACCCCTTGTTATCTTTAACAATAAAAGATTCATTTAGATTCACGAAAATGTCATGCAACTTAATTTGTTTTCTATTTTCAAACGGGAAAATGGAAACACTTGGCCTTCATAGCAGCTTTCAGTGATTCTGACCTTAGTTCAATAATCCATTTAGAAGGTGGCAAATGATTGTGTAATGCAAAGCACATAACCCAGCTAAAATTATTATAGTTTTCCAAGTGCTAACACCTTCCCTTTCAAAAACTCAAAAGAGATTCTTAAGTTCTTTGTTTTTAAACATGTTTTACTTTAAATTATTCTATGGTTATGTGTTCTCTCTCAAATACCTTGAGGATAAATAGAGATAATGAAAACACAGGAGGTGTGGGAGGAAAATGCACATAGATAGCAGAAAAATATACAAGTAAGAAAATGAGTGACATAGGCCAGAGCATTCCCAGCATATTATAATGTCCTCTTGAAAAAGCAGGTATAAATGGAGCTAATACAGGAAAACTATTTTGAGGAATAGGTTTGGAATGGCCACCCTGTATTGCCACAGGTCTCCCTCTGATGGATACTCTCATGCAGAAATACGTTTACTTTGCATTTCAATCTTGAATGTATGAATTCTTGTCTTTTCAAAACTACAAAATAGAGCAAATGAGTAATACAAAAAATATTAGTGTAAGGCAACAGCCTCAAACCCTTTTGGCAACAGGAACTGGTTTCATAGAAGATAATTTTTCCACAGACTAGGGGTTGGGATGGTTTGGGGATGATTCAAGGACATTGTATTTATTGTGCACTTTATTTCTGTTATTACATCAGCTTCATCTCAGGTCATCAGGCTTAGATCTTGGAGGTTGGGGACCCCTGCTGTAATATATAAAAGAAGCAAAGACATGCCATACACTTCTCTTATACTGTTAAGGCTCCTAGATTTAGTATTGGGCTTTTTATAATACACTGGAAACTCTCGAATAGAGAAATTCCTCCATTACTTGTATTGTCCAGGTCACTGGTTATCTTAAATATTGACATGTACCTTAGAATTTCAATACCAATATATGCCATTCAGATATGTTTGGATTGAAAGGTACTCTTGAGATAAATTAGTCTCCAGGGATGGCAGGTATATATTGACACAGATTCTCTAGTTGATTAGTTTAGCTGCCTGGCATACTATATTTAACAGGACTCTGTTAGAGTTAGAAAAACAGAATTTTGAGAAAATTTAGTAATGTCCTCTAAGGACATAGAAGAATATTTATAACCTTTGCACTAGATATTTGTTGTCACATATTCCATTGAAAAATTATATAAAATTCACATTACATACAGTTCACCATTTTAACTATTTTGAAGTATACAGTTAAGCAGGTTTTAGTACATTTACAGTTCTGTGTAATCCTCATCAATGTCTTTCTAGAATATTTTTACCATCCTTAGAGGAACCCTATGCCTCTAAATTCCTCCGTTATCCCCGTCCTCTGAAAACCACTAAACTACTTTCTGTCTCGATGTGTGTATGTGTGTGTGTGCATTAGTTGCTCAGTTGCATCCTACTCTTTGTGACTCCATGGATCCATCAGGCTCCTCTGTCCATGGGATTCTCCAGGCTGGAGTGTGTAGCCATTCCCTTCTCCAGGGAATCTTCCTGACCCTGTGATCGAACTCAGGTCTCCTGTACTGCAGGCAGATTCTTTACTGTCTGAACCACCGAGGAAGCCCTAAAGTGAAAGTTTTAGCTTCTCAGTCCTGTCTGCCTCTTTTGTGTCTCCATGGACCGTAGCCTGCCAGGCTCCTCTGTTCGTGGGATCTCCCCAGGCAAGAATTCAGCAGTGGGTAGCCATTCTGTCTCAATGGATTTGTCTAGTCTAGACATTTTATATAACTGCCAGCATAATTTTTTTTTTATGACTGGCTTCTTCCACTTAGCATAATATATTTTCAACATTCATCCACGTAGTAGTATATGTTAGTATTTAATTTCTTACAACTAGATAATATTTCACTACATGGGTATATCATACTTGTTCATCCATTTGGTGGTTATATGATTCAGTTTTGTAGTAAGCAAGTAGCATTTTGAAAAACATTTTTTCTATAATTGTAATTATAATTTTTGTATTTATTTAATTAGTATATTTTCCTTTGGTATTATTAATATTTTAGTTAATATTTATATTAATAAGTATATTAACATTTAGTTAAATATTATACTTAACCCCTGATTTTTCATGATAATGGAAAAGACCTTACACATACATCACTTTAAATTTTTTAAATTAGATGCACATGTGAATTAACAGAGTCACTACATAACTTTTATCCCCTATTTGAGCTATGTTCAAAATTTGACATTAATGGAAAAAATAAAACTGCAGTGAGTCTTCTCAGAGTGGGCAAAGAGGAAACAAATGAATAGCTAGTTAATATAAAGTAGAAATAATTTACTGTTAGAAATATCTTGTATATCTTATTAATATTTAAGAACTCAGTGCCATGGCCTAATGGAAACAATACAGATTTTGAAGTCAGAAAGATGAGGGCCTGAATACAAGGTCCACGGTTTCTTAATTATGTATTTCTTGCCGTGTTATTTTAAGTTCCTTATCTGTGAAATGTGAATAATAATAGTCCTCCAAAGAGGGACAGAGCAGAGATTAGAGGAGTTAATATATGTACAGTAACTAGTGCATGACACACAGGAGCTCAAGAAATATTAAGTCCCTTCCTTTTGTAAACGCTGCTTCTGCTTCCTTATTAATCATCTAGTGTTATCTGAATGAGCTGCAGAATCATTCCCTCCCTGCCTTTAATGCATGCTATTTCATTTTATTAGGAAAGCTTTCTGCCATTTGCTTTGCTTTTCACTTTAACTTCTTTTTAATCTTCGGGGGAAAAAAAAAAAAAAACTGACAAAAACAAAAACTTTCACTACTTCTAGAGTTATCGGCATATTTCCTATAAGACTTCCTATATTCTTTGTGTCTTTTTAGGTCAAGGTATTTCTCAGAATTCACAGTGAAGGCTGGTACAGTTTTCAGCTGCTTTGGTATTCATCTTAGCTACTGTAAGTCCCACCAGACTGTAAGCTTTTTAGGGAAGGTAGCTTGCTAAGTTTGAAGCTATGAACATTCATACTTCACAATTTTTAAGCTAACAGTTAACCTGACATAGTGTGTTGTGTAGGTAATGTATGTATATATCTCTTTGTGAGATATGTATGATACATATTATCTATATATATTCACACATATATACATACACATATATATGCATATACATTCTTGTGTGTACTTACAGGAGACTTCTGGATCAGAGCACACACCATTTACTCACAGAGCATTTCGTGCTTCCCCTCATTGCTCCACACTCCCAGTTTTCCCACAGTGACCCACGGAGGGCCAGAGGTACCACAGGAGGAGAGGGACTCCTGAATTGAAAGGCTTAGCAACCTTACGTAGAGCCATGGCGTGTCTTCCTCTCCTCTCTTCCAGAGAAAGAGAGATCTTTGCCTTGAAACATAAAGCTGTTCTGGGAAGAGAGAGCTTTCCCATCCTGGAAGGAAGCAAATGACTCCAGGGGAAATATGAATTAAGTCCCTCCAGAGCAATGTGCTATCTCTAACTTCCAAGGCATGTCTGCTATTCCCTCAGAAAGCCCAGACTGTGCAGAAATATGAAAATTTTCATGCTGCTTTATCACTCAGTATAACCATGTCTCTCTGAAGTTTTCATTTCCATTTCCCAAATGCTCCCAAATGGAAGAATAAATTAATTTATGGTATCTTCCTATTCCATGATTCTCTTGTTTTTCAGGTATTCTAATTGATTTTAAAACTTTCTCTTGTGAACATTTTCTCTCCCTACTAGAGTGTAAAGCTTTTGTAAATATGAACTGTACCTTATAGGTCTTTTGGAATTCATAGTGTTAATAACAGTGCTGACTGCAAGGAAATTGCCCAGTAATTACTAGTGGCTGTTCAGTTATTCCAGTTAGTCAATGTAAGAAAGGAAACAGTCTATATTTTTGATTTTTTAATGTATATGATTTGTTGATATGTTCTTAAAAAGTATTGTTGTTAAGTCACCCAGTCATGTTTAACTCTTTGCGACCTCATGGACTGTGGCACACCAGGCCTCCCTGTCCCTCACCATCTCCCGAAGTTTGCCCAAATTCATGTCCGTTGCATCAGCTATGCCATCCAGCCATCTCATCCTCTGATGCCCTCTTTTCCTTCTGCCCTCAATCTTTCCCAGCATCAGGGACTTTTCCAATGAGTTGGCAGTTTGCATCAGGTGACCAAAATACTGGAGCTTCAGTTTCAGCATCACTCCTTCCAATGAGTATTCAGGGTTGATTTCCCTTAAGATTGACTGGCTTGATCTCCTCGCTGTCCAGGGCACTCACAGGAGTCTTTAACACCACAGTTTGAAGGCAGGAATTCCATCACATCCATTAGCTTTATTGATAGCAGTGCTTCCTAAGGCCCACTTGACTTCATACTCCAGAATGTCTGGTTCTGAGTGACTGACCACACCATTGTAGTTATATGGTTAATTAACATCTTTTGTACGGTTATTCTATGTATTCTTTCCATATCTTCTGTATCTAAACATCGACATCTCAGGAACTGGCGAACTAAAATGTATAGGAATGGGCGAATTTAATTCAGATAACCATTATATCTACTTTGTGATATCTACTTTGTGGGCAAGAATCCCTTATAAGAAATGGAGCAGCCCTAACAGTCAGCAAAAGAGTCTGAAATGCAGTACTTGGGTGCAACCTCAAAATGACAGAATGACCTCAGTTCATTTCCAAGGCAAGCCATTCAACATTACAGTAATCCAGTCTGTGCCCCTACCACTGATCCCAAAGAAGCTGAAGTTGATCAGTTCTATTAAGAACTAGAAGACCTCCCAGAACTAGCACCAAAAGAAGGTGTTCTATTCATCATTGGGGATTCAAATGTGAAAGTAGGAAGTCAAGAGATACCTGGAGTAACAGGCTAGTTTAGCCTTGGAGAACAAGATGAAGCAGGGCAAAGGCCAACTGAATTCCACCAAGAGAATACACTGGTTATAGCAGATACCCTTTTTCAACAACATAAAAGATAACTCTACACAGGAACATCACCAAGTGGTCGATACCGAAATCAAGTTGATTATATTCTTTGCAGCTGAAAATGAAGAAGCTGTATACAGTCAGCAAAAGCAAGACCTGGAACTGACTGTGGCTCAGATCATCAGCTTCTCATAGCAAAATTCAGGCTTAAACTAAAGGAAGTGGGGAAAATCACTAAGCCAGCCAGGTACGCTTAAATCAAATCCCTTATGAATAGGCAGTGGAGATGGTGAATAGATTCAAGGGATTAGATCTATTAAATACAGTGCTTGAAGAACTATGGACAGAGCTCTATAATATTGTACAAGAGGCTGTGATCAAGACTATCCCCAAAGAAAAAAGAAAAGCAAGAAGGCAAAGTGGTTATCTGAAGAGGCTTTACAAATAGCTAAAGAAAGAGAAGTGAAAAGCAAGAGAGAAAAGGGAAGGTCATCCTACTAAATGCAGAGTTCCAAAGAATATCAAGGAGAGACAAGAAGACCTTTCTCAACAGTGTGTAAAAATAGAGGAAAACAAGAGAAAGGGATAGGCTAGAGATCTCTTCAGGAAAACTGGAAATATCAAGGGAACATTTCACCCAAAGATGGGCACAATAAAGGACAGAAACGGAAGAGACCTAGCAAATGCAGAAGAGATCAAGAAGAGATGGAAAGAATAGATGCAAGAACTGTGCAAAGATCTTAAAATGGATGCAACTCTTTTATTTTTGATATTAATCTATGTGGTATGTCAAAGCATCTCCATAATATAATGCAGTGTGTGTGCTCTGTTGCTTCAGTCATGTTTGACTCTTTGCAACCCCATGGACTGTAGCCCATGAGGATCCTCTGTCCATAGGATTATCCTGGCAAGAATACTGGAATGGGTTACCAGTTTCTTCTCCAGGGGATCTTCCTGACCCAGAGATCAAACTTGTGGTGCTTGCATTGGCAGGCAGATTCTTTACCACTTCACTGAGCCACCCAGGAAACCCGATATAATGCAGGTGTCTGTCTGAATAGGAGTGTGACTTCAATACTTAACATTAGTGACTTTTCAAAGATGCTTTAAAACAACAGCTTCCACTGAGTTAATCCTTACTCTGTGCCTGGCCCTGTAATCAGTTGCCAGTGTCATTTTCATTTTTGTGTCCTTGGAGACCCGCATTGAGAACAGTTTAAGGGTATTCTTTTTAGAATTTACTCAAAGTGATTACTTAGGCAGCCTAACTAGAGGGCAGTCTAGGTAATCCATTTTTTTCTCTTACTCATGAACTCATTTGCTTAAAGAAGATGCAGTCTCTTATGGTACTGAGCATATGTATGGCCTTGAAATAGAGCCACATGAATCTGTAATTGCTGTCTTTGCAGGATGGTATGGTGGTTTGCCATTATCAACTACAAAGGCATATAATTTTCCCCAGGCACAATATAAACTCTTTCCCATTCCAGAACAAGATGTATAATAATAAAATTCTGCAAACTAATATGCCTAGATGTGCTGTTCTAATCCAGTGTACAATGAGAATATAAACAGCTTGGCATGTGAACCCCTGATTGCTTTTGCTTCTTTTCCCCTTCAGGATATGATTGATGCTTGCAAGTGTGGTTATTTGTTGCTCCTCTGTGCCTGTTCTCTTCAAAGGTTACATTTCTAGGCAGTACTGAATAATCCGTGCCAAAGTTTTGTGATTGTTGTTGCTGTTCTCTATTATTTTCACTGACATCAAGGCTTTTTCACTGACTTATTTCTCTTTTAGAAAATGCTAGGTTACTTTTCAATAGATCATAGTAGGAATGCTTTGGGACACAAAGTAAACTACACTATGAAATGCAAAACTTACTATGTTTAATTGTGATAGATCAAGATGGCAGAAAATTATTTACTATCCTGAAGAGGCCTTAATTCTCTTCTCCTTGCATCTCTACCTACTCTAGAAATTTGTCTGGCCAGTACAATGTGCCAGAAGAGACATTATATACATTCCAAGCTAGGTCAAAAGAAGCTTGCAGTCCCAAAGAAAGCTGCAGTGTTAATCATTCCATGCACTGAGAGATTTACATCATAATTTCTTACAGGAAAAATATTTTAATTTTAATTCAACAGTGGATTAAACTAGAAATAATTGCTCTAAAGCTAACTGCCCCTCAAAAAAAAAAACTATACTAAAAAATCTTATATTTATTATTCTATGTTCCTCAGTTGTCATATGGCCTTTCTCTGGTACTCTGATCACTATGAAATATGTCACTATAAAATATAGGAAAAAAATTGAAAGATGATAAAAGAAGAATATTCATTGTGGCTCTTTTTAGGAAAAAAATTTGGGGATATATGCTCTGGGAAGAGTATTCATCTCAAAAATATCAAATAATCTAAAAACAGTTTCACTTAAAAAAAAAAAAGATATGTGCTTTATTACATCAGCCTCAGTAATACCTGTATGTATGCTAGGATTTTTTGATCATTGCTAAGATTATATTTCTAGGAACTCACAATATTATCTTTTGTGGAAAAATTTTTTTTTTTTTTTACCATAAGCCATATTGTGTGAGAAAGCAAAGACTAAGAAAAGCTAAAAATCTTGCAAAGTCCAAATAGCACATTTCAAAGTAGATTCAAGACTCAATCTAATTTATCTAATTTAAGAAGTCACCTTTTCACGGCATTTTGAAGCTTTAGTAATTATCAACTAATTTATTAACTGCTACAATTTCTGTTTTCAGAAATTTATTAACTGCTACAATTTCTGGTTACAAATTGAAACCAATTTAATAATGTTAACTATGAAATTCATCATCGTTAATACTACCTATTGGTGAACTACAGTTATTTATGTTAACTACAATAGAAGGTTGAAAAAAATTCTGTGGTTGATCAGATCTGTAGTTGCCTTAACCATGAATTCTGTTAGTAATTTATGTATCTTAAAATTGTATAATAAGCTTATTATTTACTGTTAAAAGTAAGTGTTTCCTAGAAAAAAAAATTATATCACAAAAGGAGATTAGAAGGACAAGTAGTCTCTATTGCTTTCATTTTCAGTTTTAAGAGATTTGAATTTTATGTAGCATAAATTATACCAGGGATAATTGATATTTATATTCTATCAGTAAAGTTTCTGATAGAAATATGTGAGTTAATAAAATTCCTGGAGCTATACATCTTCTGTGAAAGTTATAGAGATGAACACCACCTAGTATATGTAATTATTTTTGATTTGCAATGAATTCGAATCATGTGCACAGCAAAATAGACTGAGAATTAGTACAATGGTCCACACAGTATCAATATCCAATAGAACTATTTTTTTTCTCTATATGGCACTCTTGTTTTATTGTATATAGATTTCACTTTTCTGTCTGTTAGAATTGTCTTTAAAAAGATAATTGATTTTACTGGTATTTGAGATTTTTTAACTCACAAAATATATTTGTGAGTTTCTGATATTCTGTTTCTCTCCATTACCAAAATCAGTTCAGTCACATTGCTCAGTGGTATCCGATTCTTTGGCACCCCATGGACTGCAGCACGCCAGGCTTCCCTGTCCATCATCAACCCCCAGAGCTTGCTCGACTTGTCCATCAAGTTGGTGATGCCATCCAACCATCTCATCCTCTGTTGTCCCCTTCTCCTCTTGCCTTCAGTCTTTCCCAGCATCAGGAACTTTTCCAGTGAGTCAGTTCTTCACATCAGGAGGCCAAAGTATTGGAGTTTCAACTTCAGCATCAGTCCTTCCAATGAATATTCAGGACTGATTTCCTTTAGGATGGACTGTTTGGATCTCCTTGCAGTCCAAGGGACTCTCAAGAGTCTTCTGCAACATCATAGTTCAAAAGCATCAATTCTTTGGTGCTTAGCTTTCTTCACAGTCCAACTTTCACATCCATACATGACTACTGGAAAATCCATAGTTTTGACTAGACGGACCTTTGTCTGCAAGTAATGTCTGCTTTTTAATATGCTGTCTAGGTTGGTCATAGATTTTCTTCCAAAGAGCAAGCATCTTTTACTTTCATGGCTGCAGTCACCATCTGCAGTGATTTTGGAGCTCAAGAAAATAAATTCTGTCACAGTTTCCATTGTTTCCCCATTTATTTGCATGAAGTGATGGGACCAGATGCCATAAACTTCGTTTTTGAATCTTGATTTTTAAGCCAGCTTTTTCACTCTTCTCTTCAGTTTCATCAAGAGGCTCTTTAGTTCTTCACTTTCTACCATAAGGGTGGTATCATCTGCATATCTGAGGTTATTGATGTTTCTCCTGGCAATCTTGATTCCAGCTTGTGTCATCCAGCCTGCCATTTCACATGATATACTCTGGATCTCAGTTAAATAAGCAGGGTGACAATATACAGCCTTTACGTATTTGTTTTCCAATTTGGAACCAGTCTGTTGTTCCATGTCCAGTTCTAACTATTGCTTCTTGACCTGCATACAGATTTCTCAGTAGGCAGGTAGGGTGGTCCGGTATTTTAAAAATAAACTCCATATAATTAAAATTCCAGAAAAATTAGATTATTAGCTTTGGAAATTAGATATTCATCATTAATCAAATAACAGATCAAAAAAAAAAAGAAAGTGGTGAAAAGAATTAGCAATGTTTATAGAGTAATATAAGTAAAAATGTGTGAATCTTGTTTTTACACTTTTACCCGGTAGCCTTGGATATGCCATCTTGATTTTCTCATATGTAAAAGGAAGATAGCAAAACTTAGGGCAACAGATGAAAGACGAGGAAAGTTCTTTATACACTCTTCAATATATGCTATTCTTAAACATTTTTATTCTTAAGTGGACCAACAGCAATATTAATAACTTATGGCTAGCATGAGATTGTCACAGAACTGTCTTTTCTTCAGTGTGAAAAATACTCAGACATTATCTGGAATAATAGAGCATATTACTTTAAAACTATTAACTGTAGTCAGATATGATGTGCTTCTATTAGTATTTTTGGTATTTGCTTACTGAAACCTCTGGTTCATATTTCAGTAGTTATTTAAATCTTTGCCAGCACAGTAGATGATTATATACTACTCAGACCCTGACCTAAGTAATTGCTGCCTGGAAGTACTTTGGCCTAATAGAGTAATAATTGCTCAAAGTATGACCAAATCCCATTCCCCCTGAAACTCTTATTCCCCTGCTCTCAACATTTTAGGAAATTCTGATGGCGTTTTAATTGCTCCTGACCACCTCTGGCTCTGATTCTTTGTTTCTACTATAATTCTTCTCTGGTCTGCTACCTCCCACCTCTGTCATTTCTAGAGGATGACAGTTCAGCCAAAATGAAAGTGGCTGAACTAAGGCATAAAATCTTTTCACCATCAATTTTCTTCTAAACCCAAAGCTATAACATTATGACTTAGTACTGGTTAGCTTTCTATAACAGTTTTGCATAGTTCATTTCATCTCATTTATTCTCATAAATATCAGTGAGTGAAGTTTTTATGATGCATACTAAATTCTCCATTTTAGAAAGGTGAAAATTGAGGATCAGAACAGTTACAAGATGGGATCATGTTATGAAATAAGCAAAGATGTCTCACAGAATAGAATTCCAAACTCTGATCTTCTTAATCTAAACCAGAAATGCAGTCCTTTCCCTATTTAAGTTCATTATTTGAATTCTTCTTGAGTAAGTACACTCATCCATTATCTGGTAAAATGTCCATCCTTGTTATTTCTCTCATTTTCTTTTTAAGATCTATAGGTAGTATTTCCTTCTATTATTAACCCCTTTACAGACTGTATTATTATTCTGGGTGACATAAATACCAACCAAAATATAATTATAAACATGTTAAGTATCAGCACACTGAAAAATTTTGATATTAGTCATTTCAATTTCCTCTTTCCCACCAGAGTGTGTGAACCACAAATTGATACATTTTACACTTTAGAACCATACTTTTCTTTGCTTTAATTTTCCTATAGTTGAAGACACTTATAATTCTGAAAGATAGTACTTCTTAATAATGATGCAAACAAAAATTACAGATTTCACCTATTGTTGACCCACTTAAAAGTGATGATAGTTTATTCACAGTAGAAGCCAGTGCTATGCTAAGAGGGAGCAATTATTAGAATTTTCTATCAACCATGCATGTAGAGTTTCCAAGTTGTCAGCAAAATCATGCACAAATTACCATTAGGCTAAAATTAGAGTATATAGAAATAAGCACAATAACTTCTACACAGCATAAATATCTCATTGAATAAAAAAAAGTGCATTTGTATTTTTGACTTCCAGAAAACAAGTACAAGAATATATTTCTTTTACCATAATCTACTTCAACCATTCTAGTATTGGCCTAAGATGATCACTGCATGTATTTACATGTTTGATTATTTATAAGATAATTAGGTTCAGATTTGAGTTTTAAAGCAAAACATTTCTCCCAGGGTTTAAACTGTTTTCTAATCATTCTTTGCCTTTGGCAGGTTAGTTGCCTTTGAGCTAATGGCTTCAGTATAGAATATATTATTTCTGTTTCAATTGTTTTAATTGTAAATTCAGCTCATGTTCTTATAAATTCTACAATTTTTTGTTATTTCACAGAAATAATGTGGGGCAGGGTGTATAATGGTGCTAGCTGATCTTAAAGTTAAAAGAGTGTACTTTGGAATTTTGGTTCCAATCTATAAACAGCACAACATCAAACTTGACAGAATACAACATTTGTAATTCTACTCTTATCCCTGCCCTACTCAGTACCATCATTTTTCAACCCCACAGTCCCTCCTTTCTGTTAGAGTAGAATATGAGTTTTGCTCTTGCTCATATGTTATTAAGGCTAAGGAATGCATTTGTTCACTTAAAAATGTTGAACAAGCATTTGTTCATATGCCAGAAAAACAAAGACAAACCTGTTATTCCTTATGAGAATTCCAGCATGTTATTCTCCTGGGGATCTTTCGAGAACAGATCCAGATGAAGTAGGCTTGGCATGTGGTCTGGTATTCTGAGTTAGTAACAAGCCCCCAAGGAGTTACAGTGCTGCTGTCCATCAGAAACAACAATACAAGTCATAAGATTCCAGGAAAATGAGATAGAGCAAGAACTAAATAAGTGAAATAAATGTTTTCCCAGAGACTTTTAGGTATTATGAAGAACAACAAATTAGGAAATGACTACATTTCAGGAGCAGAGTTTCCTATTTTAAATAGAGTAGTCAGGAAAATCTCTGCTAAGCAGATGATATTGGAATAAAATCCTAGGCTTAGGTAGTAAGACAAGCAGATATCTGGGGGAGAGCATTTCAGGTGGGAGGAAAAAAAAAACAAAACTGAAAAATGCTTTGAGTAGTGACATGAGCAGTATGTTGAGACACAGGAAGGGAGAATGTGGTTTGGGTAGAATGGGCCAGAAGGAGCTTAGGAGAAGAGCTCAGAAAGTTAACAAGAAACCAGAAGACAGTGTTTTGTAGGCCTTTTGGTAATGACTTTGACTTTTATTCCAAGTGGTATAGTGGGCTTTGAGGATCATTCTCTTTACTCTTTTGAGAAATACACACACCTTAAAAGGTAAATTGGGAGGCTCATGGAGTAAGCAAGATGAAGATGGTGGTGGTTAGTATGAAATGTTAGCTGTAAATGTGAAGAATTATAGACATATCTTGATGGTAAAAATATCACTGGTGGACTGATGTAGTAACTTAGAGGGGGCAAGGGGAAAAGAGTAGTTAAAAGTGATTTAAAAAGCTTTGGCCTAAGCAACTGAAAGGAAGGAGATGCCATTACGTGAGCAGAGAAGATCCAAGTGCATTGTAGAATTAGGGAGATTAAGAGTTCAGTTTTGAAAGTGTTAAGATTCAGATGGCTATTTTACACATTTAAGTTGATTTGTTGAATAAATAACTGGATATAGGAGTCTATCATTCACATTGGAAATAAATATCTTCATCAGTCTATATATGGAATTTGAAGGTGGGATCCTGGATAAGATCAGAATAAAAGTTAGTATAGATGAAAGGAATTCCATTGTTGAGACATCAGAAAGGTGAGAAGTACTAGTAAAAGGGAGTGAGAAGTGAAACTGGTAGGACAAAAAGCAAGGAGAACGTGGTGGCTTGGAACCCAGAAAGTCAGTATTTTGAGAAGGATTAAAGGATTATATGAGTTATTAACTTATGATTAAGGGGCTACCCTGGTGTCTCAGATGGTAAAGAATCTGCCCACAATGCAGGAGACTGGAGATCAAGCTCTGAGTCAGGAAGATGCCCTGGAGAAGGGAATGGCAACCCACTTCCATATTCTTGCCTGGAGAATTCCATGGGCCAAGGAGCCTGGTGGGCTACAGTCCAGGGGGTCACAAAATACCAGACAGGACTGAATGACTAGCACTTTCCCTTTTTAGAAAACTAAGAATAAGATTATAATCATATGTAGCAAAGTAGAACCCACTGAGGATCTTGAGAACCGTTATATTGATAGAGAAGCTGTTTGAATTAAAATGAGTTAAAGATAAGGGTGGGCAAAGACACACTGTAGACAGCTCTTTGGGGAAAGTGGGTATTTTGTTTGTCATGAAGAAAGAGAGGGTGAGAGGAGGCTTTATTCAAGGATGTGAGAAGTCATATCTGGTCTCTATGCTAAACAAACAACAAGTAAAAGAGAAGTGATAATATAGCCAAAGGAAAGTGTAATTACCAGAGCAATATCCTTCCATAATCACAGAATCCGTGGCACAAGTGACATGACTGGCTCTTCTGGGAACACAAAAATGTTTACCTACAACAGAAGACTAGGCAGAAAATGTGGGTAAATGCCAGGGTCCAGCCCCAGTGGATCCAGGGAATTCGAAGTGGCGAGGGCGTTGGTGAGGAAAAACTTATTTATTTAATATAAGATTAGATTAGGAAGAAATACTGTAGTAGGAAAATTAAGTGGTGAAAAGATGCTGATTAACTTGGTTTATGTGGAAAACCAATAAAGTTCCAGACAAGGAACTTGCACCGTCTATGCTGGGCCACAGGCGCCGCTTGAATAGCGGAGGGTGCCCCGCCTTGGGCTCCCTCTCACGTGGGTCTCAGAAGCCCGAGCAAGTAAGTAGACTTGGTGAGCCTCTACATTCCAAGGGATCAGCCTGAAAAGGAGAGCGAGTAAGAGAAAGAATCGACACGGGGAGGCCAGGCTTGTGCAAAAAGTCCTTCCAACTTTATTATTCAAAAGGTGTTTATATACCCTCAGTTTTACATAATGGAAGGTACAGAGTCACGCAGGGGCAGCAGTCCTGACCCTTTCTGTATATCTTTTTGTATACAAAGGTCTCAGGTGATTTACATTATCTTCTGGCCAAGAGGCTTGCTAACACTTTTGGCTCTCTTCCTTAATGAATATTAATCTTGTTTCCCCTGAAGTGTTTTTCCTTAATCTGCATCTCCTTAAAGCACTAAAGTTAAATCTCTATAGAACAAAGGCAAAGTGGGTTATAACAAAGAAGGTACTTAACTCAAAGATCTAATGTTGCTACTTGTTTTTTCTATATACCAACTATATCAACAAATAAAAGATATGAAAATTTGGCAGCAAGTGCTGGCTCAACAAAGAAACGCTTAATCAGTTTTATTCTAATAATCTTGACACCTCGGGAAGCCCCTGCATTCCTAGGATGTTTTAAGCTTCCAGTGCCTCTCGCTGTTGGGAGACTGTAAACAATTCACAAGCTATAAGAGGTCCGGGGGAACCTGTGAGGCAGGCTAGAGAGCTATCAGAGGGGATTTAACTGAAACATCCCTTTCAAATGCAGAAGACTAAAGCCCTGAGTTGACTTTTTCCAGAGAATATCAGAAGAGTGGAAAAGCAGTCAGATTCTTATTTTGGGGGGCTACATGCTCAGGAAATACCAGGGGGAAAACCTGAGGTCTGATTAGCCTTGCCATCAGAGCTCTGCCGCATGACCTTGTCATGGGTGGAATTCCTCACGCTGGCTCCCGGCAGGTAAAGATGCGTGTCTGTGGGTGGAAGCAGTGAAACAATGTGCCAAGCAAAGAATGAGGGTAAAGAGATGGTATTAGAGGGACCAGGAGAGAAGGGTACATAAGAAATAATGTCTAGCAAACCAATGGAGTTCAAGAATTAGGAACATGTAGTTACGTAAAGAAACTGAAGACCCACTTGATGTTAGAGATCAAGAATGTGAACTGAAACCAGGAGATATGTTTATGTGTTTTCCCAGCTATGTTATGCTGATTAGTGATGCCCCTAATTCTGCTTCAGCTTTACTTTGATGTCTCAGAAGAAGTCACAGGCTTAGGGCACAATGACAAATATGAAACAGTACCTCATTCTGTTGTTACATAGGCTTGTTCCATAAATCTCAGGGCAGAACTCTGTAGCAGTACAGATGTCTGTATGCCTAAAATTCTCAGTGCGCTCCCTATTGTCCTGAGCCTATATCCAAATAGTAATAACTTATTAACCTCTGACTAATCACTTGCTACAAGCTCCTGCAGCAATTAGTGCTTCCACATGGGTGTTTGATTAGAAAGAAAGAATGAGGTAGGCATAGGCAGTCATCCATGTTCAGGAGGCAAGACCTAGTGCAATTTATAATTTCAGTCCTAGGAATAGGGGGATTGTTGGAAAGAGAACAGAGAGGCAGGGATGTTTCTTGTACTGGTAAATGCCAAGGGACATCTTACTAATCCTACTTAACAGAAAGAAGAGATGGAAAAGGAGAGAGAAATAGCAGAGTCATGTTGCCTTTTATGTGGAGAGAAGGTTTTGGTTTTCTTCCTTGCACTTTATTCCTTACACTCCTCCCTCATCAGCCACAAGTAGGAAGAAACTAAAGTTAATTACAGTGTGCTCAATGTTTCCTTATATTTTGCACACACATAATGCTTAAGGAATATGGCATATGAGTGTCTTATAAACTAAGTAATTGGGTTGTTTCTCCATCCAGAGCCTTTCACTTGTTTTTCTTTTTAAAACCATATGTTTAACCCAGACCTTGAAGTGTATATGAAGACTTAAACCAGTACTTATTGTGCCTGATACTCAAAGCCCCTTCCAGGACAAAAGTGGGAACCTACAGACTACATGCTTCCCTTCATACCGCCTCTATTAGTCCTGTCTCTTTATATCATGACTTACCATCTTTTTCCAAACACATGCTTGTCCCTCAGATCTAACAACACACTTGGTTTCTGTGGTTATGACTCTGGAACTTTATTCTATATTAAAAATAATAATGGTGATATTATAAAAATGGTTATTATCTACCCTGTTCTCTCTCAAAGAGCTGAGGAATGCAAAAAAAAAAAAAAAAAGGATAGAAATTGAAGCTGATATTGTGGTGGTTGATTTAACCATTTCTGAACCAATTTTCCAGAGAAGGCAATAGCAGCCCACTCCAGTACTCTTGCCTGGAAAATCGCATGGGTGAGGAGCCTGGTAGGCTGCAGTCAATGGGGTTGCTAAGAGTCGGACATGACTAAGTGACTTCACTTTCACTTTTCACTTTTATGCATTGGAGAAGGAAATGGCAGCCCACTCCAGTGTTCTTGCCTGGAGAATCTCAGGGACGAGGGAGCCTGGTGGGTCGCACACAGTCGGACGTGACTGAAGTGACTTAGCAGCAGCAACAGCAGCAACAGAACCAATTTTCAGTTGTTTTGTTGACTCAATTCATCTAGCTGAACTATGATCTGATGCCAATCTTTCCCTAAATAATATCCTTCAGTGTTCTGTTCTTACCTGGTACTCCGATTTCTCAATATCTTAACCCCAGCCTTCTCCTCTATTCTAATCGGCCTCCATGTGCTTCTACAATACAAAGTTATGTGTTCTTCCTTAACTCCGCCATTGCTTTCAAGTCATTGTGAGACTTGCTTCTTCTTAAACATATTTAGATTCCTTTTCCTTGTTTTAGGACCTACTCTTCATTCTACAAATTTGGCAGCATTCTCTGAACTTTTTACTTCTTCTATGTATCAGTCCCAAATTTCCCACAGCTCACTAGAAATAACTATTTCCTAATACAGTGTAAAATTACTGATTGCTCTTTTGTTTGACTCCTTCCTGCACAGATCCTGGCCTTTGGATTTGTCTCCTGGCTAACTTACACATTTGTGATAAATTCAGTGAAACCATTTAATAAAATGTTCTTTGTAAAAACAAACAAACAAACAAACAGCAAAAAGCCCCACAGGTAGTTATCTAGGTTAGCAACTATGGACACCAGTATCTTGATATACATGTCAGCTTATCCTGCCTTGATACATATATCTAATAACATCTAGAGATGTTTATAACTCTTGATATTTATATTGGCATCAGGTGAATCTTTAAAAATCATTGCTTATGATTTTGGTGTGAGATTACATGCAAAACATTAGCAATGATAAAATTACAAAGATATTACCATGCAGAAGGATCTAGTAGATCTTTATGATCTCCTTGCTAGGTTCTAGTAAAATGGTTTTGCTGGCTATAGAAAATGATTACTGTTTGGAATACTCTGAAGTTCTCTTTGCATTGTACTTGTCTTGATTTTCTTCTGTATCCCTTGGGTTCTTACATAAAATTGATTCTGGGCTAGAATGTTGTTTTTCCACTTTAGGACACCTAAAGGATATCATTAAGATGTATAGCCAAAAGGATTTGTGTGTGTGTGTGTGTGTGTGTGTGTGTGTGTTTGTCCGTTTTGCGCACTGAATCTTAAATAAATGACTTGTAAGTAAGTGTTGTGAATGCCAGCTCCCCTTTTTTCTCACTCTCCTGTTCTTCAAGAATAGATTCAAGATCTCTCATCTGAACAACTTTTGCTGGGAGCTTTGCTTGTCCCCTGCATTCTCTCTACCACGATCATATTAATATGTCATCAAGGAGTGGGCAAGGTATCTAAAAGTCTGCTTCCTCTTTTTCTTCTGAAAAGACTCTCTCTATGGCTCCTTCTTCCCAATTTGCAAATTGATCACAGATTCTCTTTATAAAGAGAGAGCATTTATAAATTGTCCTGCATATATGAGCTGGGATGTTTCCTTAATCAAAACCTGCATCCTTGCCTGAAGCTAATATGCCTGGGGCTTGCTTGGTCCATCTGTATCAGTCATAAATTGAAGGAAGAACTTTCTGTACTCTCTTAAAGCATTTTTTTTTTTCCTTATTTAAAACTCCCACAATGAATCTGAGCTAGTAAGTTTCTCCCTCAAGGCACAACCAATGTTTATCTTGAGTTCTCCCTAAAATCTAATTTCCTAGGATATTTCTTTTTACAGTAATGGCAACTCATTAAATGCACCCCAAAAAGCGGATTTAATGTTCATACAATTGTAAAACTTTTCATTCATATGAATTCACACACCCTTTGTGTTTTAAAAAAATTCTTTTTCATACCATGCATTTCAGTTTTGAATTAAAAAAACCTGGTCATCATTTCTAGAGGACATATTCTTCGGTTTACTTGTATGTCAAAATAAGGTTAATATTCTTGGGCAGTTGCTTTCTCATGAAAGCACAGTTATGACACAGTATTGCAATTCATTCTTAAGTTTCAAGACTGGTTTGTTTGCCAAGATATATAGGATCATTCCTTGAGTATAAAAGATGTTCTAGTTTTGCTAATTGTAATTAAAATTGGAGAATGACTATTTCTCCTGTTCACAATGTCAAAAAGAGATGGTATTAAGTCACAGTCTAGACAGCATTGGCAAACAGGTGGGCATAAGGACACTGATGTATAATTTTAATTAGATGAGTCACATCAAATTTCCTGTAATTTAAGGGATAAAGTCTTTCCTTTGGGGGAGTCACACGCTGTAAAGATTGGTTAAATGACAGTATGAAGTTCCACCTGGGCTGGAGCTTAGGCTCATGTACTAATTTGATAGGAATGCCATAACCAAGTACCACAGACTAGGTGACTTAAGCAGCAGAAGCTTATTTTCTCAAGAGAAGCTGGAAGTCCAAGATCAGGTATTCATCAGGGTTGGTTTCCTCTAAGGACCGTTCTCCTTTAGCTTGCAAATGGCCATCTTTTCTCTGTATCTTCCTGTGGTGTTTCCCTGTGCATGCCTGTGTCCTAATCTCTTCTTATATAGATGCTACTCTTATTGGATTAGGACCCACTCATCTGGCTTCCTTTTTCCATAATTACCTGTTTAAAGGCCTTATCTTCAAATATAGTGGCGTACTGAGATACTGGGAAATAGATTTCAGGTGTGAGCTTTTTAACACACAATTTAGCCCCTAACAGTCCTATCTGGGGTTAGTTCTTTGGCCTGGTGGTTGAACTAAGGGATTTCTCAGTCTTGTGGCACCTCTGCATGGTTCAAAGCTTCATGAAACCTCCAATCTGTCTAACTTGCATCTCAGTCAGGTGTATGTCACATTGCATTTGACTTTTTGTCAGCAAGGACGATTCCTGGGCAAGGTGAAGTTCATCATCAGTGCTGCCACTTTATTTCTAATGAGGAGACATGAGTGAGCTACCTAGGGAGCTATAACAGAATATCATAATGATGAGATGATCTTTTGATTCTAGCGGACATTTGTTTGACACCAAAATTCCCATCAGCACTTGAAGGGAAAAAGAAATCTCTTTGTGAATACCATTTAGACTGTCAGCAAAACTAATCAGGATTTAACTCCTTTTTAATATTCTTCATTTATCCTGTTAAATTTTAACAGATAGTACACACTCTAATGCTACAGTTACATTTGAAAGTAATAACTAAATAATAAAACTTGATCTATCGTTCAGAAACAACAGGTATTGACAAACATGAAGCTTCATTTTAATCTAGTTGTAAGTTTGCTTCTACTTAACAGGTTTATACATTTTAGAAAATAAAACAAAAAGTAGAAAGTGAAATCAATATTTTGTGTTCCAAAAAGTAATATGATTTCCTTAAAAAAAAAAAAAAAGAAATAGCCTATAAATGCTGTAAAGACTGCCAAAATATTCTTGTGGATTTTCTTGTCAGTAGCTAAAATTACTGACAGTAACTAAAATAGTGGACAGAACCATCCTCATCATTTGTATTTTGGCCATTTAAACCAGAGGTAGTAGGAGATTTCATTATTTACAATCACTTACTTTGACATTTAATTACTTAACTGTCTTTTGTAAAAGCCTAAGAGCGTGAAAGAAAAGCTATGACAAACATAGAGAACATATTAAAAAGCAGAGGCATTACTTTCTGACAAAGGTCTGTCTAGTCAAAGCTATGGTTTTTCCAGTAGTTATGTATGGATATGAGAGTTGGACTATAAAGAAAGCTGAGTGCTAAAGTATTGATGCTTTTGAACTGTGGTGTTGGAGAAGACTCTTGACAGTCCCTTGGACTGCAAGGAGATCCAACCAGTCCGTCCTAAAGGACATCAGTCCTGGCTGTTCATTGGAAGGACTGATGCTGAAGCTGAGGCTCCAATATTTTGGCAACCTTATGTGAAGAACTGACTCATTTGAAAAGACCCTGATGCTAGGAGAGATTGAAGGTGGGAGAAGAAGGGGATGACAGAGGCTGAGATGGTTGGATGGCATCACCAACTCGATGTACATGAGTTTGAGCAAGCTCCAGGAGTTGGCTATGGACAGGGAAGCCTGGTGTGCTGCAATCCATGAGGCCACAAAGAGTGGGACATGACTGATCAACTGAACTGAACTGAAGAACTTCATTGTTTACCCATGTTCTTGTGTGTGTTCAGTCACTTAGTCATGTCCCACTCTTTGCAGCCCCATGGGCTGTAGCCTGCCAAGCTCCTCTGTCCATGGAATTTTCCAGGCAAGAATATTGGACTGGGTTTCCATTTCCTTTTTCAGGGAATCTTCCCAATCCAGGTATTGAACCTGTATCTCTAGCATCTCCTTCATTGACTGGCAGATTCTTTACCACTACCACCACCTTTCTTAGCAGGGTTCTAAAGTCTGTGAGTGCAGTTGTAAGTTTGTCTTTGAAAAAATGCAAGCAATAATCCATCCCAGAATTGCTTAATCAAGTTTAGAACCACAGTCCATATTCAGGAGCTATTTGTTATACTGGACTCAAAAATTGGCTATAACTGTCATCTCAATATCTAGCACAGTATTCCTCAACGTGAACCAGAATTTTCAAGAATTTCAGAAGATAAAAGTGGAATCACTGAATATACTTATTTCCTCGGGAAAACCTTTCTCACTGAAGTTCAAGAATTTTTAAGAGGATTTTATAATGTTGATTGAGGCACATACATCAGATTCCCCTATTTCCCATCATAGCCCTAAATCCAGTCAATTACTAAATCTGATCTGTTCTGTTGGCTTCAAAATTATTGATCTCCCTTCTTTCTTTTTCAGTTTTATTTATAATCATTGTCATAATTCAGGCTCTTCTGATTTTTTATTTGATTCTGTAGTAATGATCCCATTGGTCTGTGTTTTTCTCATCTAAATGTCTAGTTATATTACTCTCCACATAGGACCCAGAGTGATCCTTCCAAGGGCAAGTCAAACCTTGCCCAAGATTAAAAAGACTCCACAGGGGCTCTCCTTGTTCTTCATGATAATTCCAAACTTGTTTCAGTGCACAGAAAATTTGTCAAAATCTGCTGCTTGCTTATCTTCTCTGGTGAATATTATTTAGAATTCATTTTTTTGTTTTTATTCTTGTTTTTTTTTAAATTTTATTTTTAATTATTATTATTTTTCTTTTTACTGTACAATACTGTATTGATTTTGCCATACATCAACATGAATCCGCCATGGGTGTACACATGTTCCCAATCCCGAACCCCCTCCCACTTACCTCTGCACGCCATCCCCCTGGGTCATCCCAGTGCATCAGCCCCAAGCATCCTGCACCCTGCATCAAACCTAGACTGGCGATTCTTTCCTTATATGATATACATGTTTCAATGCCATTCTCCCAAATCATCCCACCCTTGCCATCTCCCATGGAGTCCAAAAGACTGTTCTATACATCTGTGTCTCTTTTGGTGTCTCACATACAGGGTTATCGTTGCCATTTTTCTAAATTCCATATATATGCGTTAGTATACTGTATTGGTGTTTTTCTTTCTGGCTTACTTCACTCTGTATAATTGGCTCCAGTTTCATCCACCTCATTAGAACTGATTCAAATGTATTCTTTTTAATGGCTGAGTAATACTCCATTGTGTATATGTACCACCACTTAATTATCCATTCATCTGCTGATGGACATCTAGGTTGTTTCCATGTCCTGGCTATTATAAACAGTGCTGCGATGAACACTGGGGTACACGTGTCTCTTTCAATTCTGGTTTCCTCAGTGTGTATGCCCAGCAGTGGGATTGCTGGGTCATAAGGCAGTTCTATTTTGAGTTTTTAAGGAATCTCCACACTGTTCTCAGTGTAAGAGGATTCCCTTTTCTCCCACACCCTCTCCAGCATTTATTGCTTGTAGACTTTTGGATCTCAGCCATTCTGGCTGGTGTGAAATGGTACCTCATTGTGGTTTTGATTTGCATTTCTCTGAGAATGAGTGATGTTGAGCATCTTTGCATGTGTTTGTTAGCCATCTGTATGTCTTCTTTGGAGAAATGTCTGTTTAGTTCTTTGGCCCACTTTTTGATTGGATTGTTTATTTTTCTGGAGTTCAGCTGCATAAGTTGCTTGTATATCTTTGAGATGAGTTGTTTGTCAGTTGCTTCATTTGCTATTGTTTTCTCCCATTCAGAAGGCTGTCTTTTCACCTTGCTTATAGTTTCCTTTGTTGTGCAGAAGCTTTTAAGTTTAATTAGGTCCCATTTGTTTACTTTTGCTTTTATTTCCAGTATTCTGGGAGGTGGGTCATAGGATCTTATCCTGCTGTGATTTATATCGGAGAGAAAACATATGCCTATGTTTTCCTCTAGAAGTTTAATAGTTTCTGGTCTTACGTTTAGATCTTTTGCAGTCTGTGGGAGAGGGAGAGGGTGGGATGATTTGGGAGAATGGCATTGAAACATGCATAATATCATATAAGGAATGAATCGCCAGTCTAAGTTTGATGCAGGGTGCAGGATGTTTGGGGCTGGTGCACTGGGATGACCCAGGGGGATAGTGTGCAGAGGGAGGTGGGGGTGGGTGGGTTTCGGGATTGGGAACACATGTATACACGTGACGGATTCATGTTGATGTACGGCAAAACCAATACAATATTGTAAAGTTAAAAAAAAATCAATTCTTCAGCGCTCAGCTTTCCTTGTGGTCCAGCTCTCGCTTCCCTACGTGACTAATGGAAAAACCATAGCTTTGACTAGATGGACCTTTGTGGGCAAAATATTGTCTCTGCTTTTGAATGTGCTGTCTAGGTTGGTCATAACTTTCCTTCCAAGGAGGAAGTGTCTTTTAATTTCATGGCTGCAGTCACCATCTGCAGTGCTTCTGGAGCCCTAAAAATTAAGTCATCACTGTTTCCAGTTTCCCCATCTATTTGCCATGAAGTGATGAGACCAGATGCCATGATCTTAGTTTTCTGAATGTTGAGTTTTAAGCCAACTTTTTCACTCTTCTCTTTCACTTTCATCAAGAGGCTCTTTAGTTCTTCTTCACTTTCTGCCATAAGGGTGGTGTCATCTGCATATCTGAGGTTATTGATATTTCTCCTGGCAATATTGATTCCAGCTTGTGCTTCTCCTAGCCCAGCATTTCTCATGATGTACTCTGCATATAAGTTAAATAAGCAGGGTGACAATATATAGCCTTGAGGTACTCCTTTTCCTATTTGGAACCAGTCTGTTGTTCCATGTCCCAGTTCTAACTGTTGCTTCCTAACCTGCATACAGGTTTCTCAAGAGGCAGGTCAGGTGGTCCGGTATTCCAAACTATTTCAGAATTTTCCACAGTTTATTGTGATCCACACAGTCAATGGCTTTGACATAGTCAATAAAGCAGAAATAGATGTTTTTCTGGAACTCTCTTGCTTTTCCATGATCCAGCGGATGTTGGCAATTTGATCTCTGGTTCCTCTGCCTTTTCTAAAACCAGCTTGAACATCTGGAAGTTCACGGTTTACGTGTTGCTGAAGCCTGGCTTGGAGAATATACGTGTTATAGATTGCAGCAAAAGCCAAAATATTGTTGTTGCTTTCTATTCAATGCTTCATTAGCAAACCACCATTTTGCATTTGAAATTGGTGTTTGCATCATGAGTTTATTATGTTGATTCTCCCATTTTAGATGCAAACTCAATTAATTTGTTGCTAAAATTCAAAGGAATGCTGAGGTCCTTCAAGTGATGTTAGTTTTCCCTTTTACACATCTGTTAAATACATCGTGCTTAGATGTGATATTCTCTATACCATTTTTTCCCAAGGCCGTTTGACTTTCAGAAATAAATAATGGAAATATATGTGTATATATATATGTCCATATATATATATATACACACATATGGGGAAGATCCCCTGGAAGAAGACATGGTAACCCCCTCTAGAAATCTTGTCTGGAGAATCTCATGGACAGAGGAGTCTAGTGGGCTACAGTCCATAGGGTTGCAAAAGTCAGACATGACTGAAGTGACTTAGCACACATATGTGTATGTATGTGTATATATATATATATATATATATATATGTGTGTATGTGTGTGTACTGTGTCTATCAATCTATGTGTATACCTCTATCATCTCTCACTTGTTTTCTCATGTCCACCTTTGCTGCTGTTTATAGGCTTTCATCCCTAGAATTTTCTCATGACTTAGAAGAAAAGTGCTTTCTTCAGAGCTTTTCAGACAATAAATATATTGCATCAGGCTTTATGAACACTTCTTAATTAATATATGCATTTGTTTTCTGGAAAATGTGGAAGAGAATTGTGCTTTTGAAAGCCTGAGGTCATCTACAAGAAAATTTTATGTTTAATAGATTTTTTTGTTTTCCAAAACAAGATTTTATGAAGAGTAAAGCTGAAGAGAGGACTGGGGGAGAAGAGCTTTGGAAAAGAATATACAGGAATACACACACACATACACACACACACACATATATACAGTATAGGAATAGAAGCTTACAATCGAATTCATCAAGTTTTTTCACATAACATGTAGAAAAACCAGATAAGAACACCAATAAAATTTATTTCAACTTTCAGTGTATATGTATGTGTGGAGATGGACTGTAGAGTTTAGTTAAAAGTTTGTCTCTCTGTTCCAATAAGCATTAAATTGATCATTCTCATCTTCAATTAACTGAATGTAGGAGGTGAGATTGGAGAAGGAAATGGCAACCCACTCCAGTGTTTTGCCTGGAGAATCCCAGGGACGGCGGAGCCTGGTGGGCTGCCATCTATGCGGTCACACAGAGTCAGACACGACTGAAGTGACTTAGCAGCAGCAGCAGCAGCAGCAGGAGGAGGTGAGGAAGTTTCTAATTCTCTTAGTTTTAATGTGGGAAAAGTCATAAAACATCATTTTAAATTACATTGTTACTTAAATTACCTCTGGTGAGGAGAAATGTTTCCTTTGAAATCATATAATGAAAAATATGCTCTGGAATAAGCATTCTTAGGCTTGGACACTATAACATTTTCAAAAATTTTTTTATATATATTAAATAATTACTTCTGATCTTTTATCAAAGGTCAGGACCATGAAGTAGGGAGTTTATAGAAAGTCTTCTTTGCCAGATTCATTATAACTTAATTGAATAGAAGTAGAAGGATTTTGGCCTTGGAGTACAGAATGAAACAGGGCAAAGGCTAATAGAGTTTTGCTAAGAGAATGCACTGGTTATAGTAAACGCCCTGTTCCAAGAACACAAGAGAAGACTCTACCTATGGACTTCATCAGATGGTCAACAATGAAATTAGATTGCTTATATTCTTTGCAACCAGAGATGGAGAAGCTCTATACAGTCAGCAAAAACAAGACTGGGAACTGACCATGGCTCAGATTGCGAACTCCATATTGCCAAATTCAGACTTAAACTGAAGAAAGTAGAGGAAACCATTAGGCCAGTTAGGTATGACCTAAATCAAATCCCTTGTGATTATACAGTGGAAGTGAGAAATAGATTTAAGGGACTAGATCTGATAGAGTGCCTGATGAGCTATGGATGGAGGTTCCTGACACTGTACAGGAGACAGGGATCAAGACCATTCCCAAGAAAAAGAAACAAGAAAAAGCAAAATGGCTATCTGAGGAGGCCTTACAAATACCTGTGAAAAGAGGAGAAATGAAAAGCAAAGGAGAAAAGGAAAGACATACCCATTTGAATGCAGAGTTTTAAAGAATAGCAAGGAGACATAAGAAAGCCCTCCTCAGTGATCAATGCAAAAATAGAGGAAAAAAAAATAGAATGGGAAAGATTAGAGATCTCTTCAAGAAAATTAGAGATATTATGGGAACATTTAATGCAAAGATAGGCTTAATAAAGGACAGAAATGGTATAGACCTAACAGAAGCAGAAGATATTAAGAAGAGGTGGCAAGAATACACAGAAGAACTGTATTAAAAAAAAAAAAAAAAAAGCTCCACGACCCAGATAATCAGAATGATGTAATCACTCACCTAGGGCCAGACATCCTGATATGTAAAGTCAATGGGCTTTAGGAAGCATCACTACGAACAAAGCTAGTGAAGGTACTGGAATTCTGGGTTGAGCTATTTCAAATCCTAAAAGATGATGCTGTGAAAGTGCTGCACTCAAAATGCCAGCAAATTTGGAAAACTCAGCAGTGGCCACAGGACTGGAAAAGGTCAGTTTTTATTCCAATCCCCAAGAAAGACAATGCCAAAGAATGCTCAGACTATTGCACAATTGCATTTATCTCACACTCGAGTAAAGTAATGCTCAAAATTCTCCAAGCCAAGCTTTAGCTATATGTGAACCATGAGCTTCAAGATGTTCAAGCTGGTTTTTGAAAAGGCAGAGGAACCAGAGATCAAATTGCCAACATCCACTGGATCATTAAGAAGAGAGTTCCAGAAAAACATCTATTTCTGCTTTATTGACTATGCCAAAGCCATTGACTGTGTGGATCACAATAAACTGTGGAAAATTCTGAAATAGTTTGGAATACCAGACCACCTGACCTGCCTCCTGAGAAACCTGTATGTAGGTCAGGAAGCAAGAGTTAGAACTGAACATGGAACAACAGACTGGTTCCAAATAGGAAAAGTAGTACGTCAAGGCTATATATTGTCACCCATGCAGAGTGCATCATGAGAAACGATGGGCTCAGGAAGCACAAGCTGGAATCAAGATTTCTGGGAGAAATATCAATAATCTCAGATATGCAGATGAAACCACCCTTATGGCAGAAAGTGAAGAAGAACTAAAGAGCCTCTTGATGAAAGTGAAAGAGGAGAGTGAAAAAGTTAGCTTAAAGTTCAACATTCAGAAAACTAAGATCATGGCATCTGGTCTCATCACTTCATGACAAATGGATGGGGAAAGTGGAAACAGTGATGACTTAATTTTTTAGGGCTCCAGAATCACTGCAGATGGTGACTGCAGCCATGAAATTAAAAGACCCTTGCTCCTTGGAAGGAAAGCTATGACCAACCTAGACAGCATATTAAAAAGCAGAGACATTACTTTGCCCACAAAGGTCCGTCTAGTCAAAGCTATGATTTTTCATTAGTCATGTAAGGATGTGAGAGTTGGACCACAAAGAAAGCTGAGAGCTGAAGAATTGATGCTTTTGAACTGTGGTTTTGGAGAAGATTCTTGAGAGTCCCTTGGACTGCAAGGAGATCCAAGCAGTCCATACTAAAGGAGATCAGTCCTGGGTGTTCGTTGGAAGGACTGATGTTGAAATTGAAACTCCAATACTTTGGCCACCTGATGTGAAGAACTGACTCATTTGAAAAGACCCTGATGCTGGGAAAGATTGAAAGCAAGAGAGAAAGAGACAACAGAGGATGAGATGGTTGGATGGCGTCACCAACTCGATGGACATGAGTTTGAATAAATTCCCGGAGTTGGTGATGGACAGGGAGGCCTTGCGTGCTGCATTCCATGCGGTCACAAAGAATTGGACACGAGTGAGTGACTGAACTGATCTGAGAAGGATAAAGGATGTGTTTAGTTTCTAAACCATGTTCCACTCTTAGGCCAACATTAAAATGCATAGTTCTGGGAATAAAAATGGTGCCTGGTGAGGGTAGGTGGTCAGAGATTATTGCTATCTCAGTTTAGACAGGATGATTTGGGGCTATTTAGACAGGCCTGTGGCTCTGGAATGCCTCATGCAAATTTGTCAGGTGTAAATTATTTGCTTCAGTTGTTACAAGTAGAACACTTTTTATAATTTATAACTATTTATTTAAGGGACTTCCCTGTGTTTCAGATGGTAAAGAATCTGCCTGCAATGTAAGAGACCCAGGTTCGATCCCTGGTTCAGAAGATCCTCTGGAGAAGATAATGGCAACCACTCCAGAATTCTTGCCTGGAGATCCCATAGAAAAGGAGCCTGGTGGGCTACGTTCTGTGAGGTCGCAAAGTTGAACACAACTGTGTGACTAACACTACTACTACTATTGTATTTAAAAAGAACAAAAGGGCTGTTAAGTCTGTAAGATGTTCCATTTCCCATGAGTATGTCATCCAAGTAGAGCCTGTGAGAACAGAGCATCAAAGGAGAATGTGTATTGCCAAAGTAAATCATGCTGTTGTCAAACTATGACACCAACTTAGCCTGTATTACTTGAGGAAAATAGTATGCAACGTAGAACCCAGTGAACTCACTAGGAAGCTATGACCAGGTATTGTCTGTACTGTTGTTGTTTTTTGTTTAATTGCGGAGTCATATCTGATTCCCTTGGGGCCCTATGAGCTGTAGCCCACCAGGTTCCTCTATCCTTGGTATTTTCCAGGCAAGAATACTGGAGTGGGTTGCCATTTACTACTCCAGGGGATCTTTCCTACCCAGGGACCGAACCCACGTCTCCTGCATTGGCAGGTGGGTTCTTTACCAAGGAAGCCAGTCTATACAGTTGACCGCAAATAATTCATAAATGTAACTCATCATTTGAAGTACCAGAATTTTGAGACCAAACTGATTTAGTGATGTTGAAATGATGAAGTTAGAAAGAGATTTGCAAGAATTGTCCATAACATTACTTACAGCACTAGATTTTGTCACAATTGGAGAGTTTGGAAGAATCTGTCCCGCTTATGTTCATATGTTTCTTCTGTAAACCTCCTCCCCATCTCATCACTTCCCTAAGGTAAAAAGTACACATCCTTAGCCTTGGAAGTTAGGGCCTGTGAATTTTGACACCTTGAGTATGTTGCATGAAAAACAACTAAACAAGATACTGAAGTAACTCTAATTTTAAAACATTCATCAGGCACTTTCTCAAGTACTTTGATAAACCTCTGAGATAGGAAATGAATAAGCATTTTTTGCCTTGAAGAGCTCTGTGTCTGGTTGAGGAAGTATGCTGTACAAACAAATAAAATACAACCCCAAACAGATAGAAGCAAGAATGGGGTTCTGAAGCAGGACGGGACTCAATATCAATAGTTACACTAGGCGTGGGTGACTGCTTCAGGGTCAGCTCACTGGAAGGCATTTTATCTGAGTTTGTATTTTAAATGAAAATAGAAAATTTCCTGGAAAGCTAGGAGTAAAGCTCTTCCAAGATGAGAAATCCCCTAAGCAAACAAACAAACAAACAAAAAGTTATATCAATTGTAAGTATCAGATGGAAGACAAAAGATATGAAAAAATGTTAAGGACACCAGTTTCAGACTTTGATATCATGTGGATATACACTTTACCATCTGAGCCACCAGGGAAGCTCACTGGAGCAGCAGGACAGAGGAAATTAAAGGAATAATTGTGGGAAGAAAGGGCAGAAAAATGAATAACATAATGAGCTCCATTTAGTGATTAAACAAAGCAAAGGACATAGTTTGTATCATTCACTGTCATGACAAGAAACAGATGGCATACTCAAATTTGGGTAATTCATGGAAAATGCATGATAAAGGAACAACTTCCAGAGGAGTGGCTAAATTATAGATAAGCTATCAGCTACAGTGAGGTACAAAGGGGATTCTAACAAGCAGGTCATGGTCACTACGCCATGGGTAAAGGCAGGCAGCAATTATCTGAACATGGAGACAGATCTTTGTGGATAAAGCCATCTTGAAGGGTCTCTGATTTTTGCTAAAGGATGATCAAGATTTCCCAGGCAGCCCTGCAGGAAGGAACCTGGAGAAACACGTATGCTGTTCTTAGTTCTTTTTCTTTTCTGTATATTGTTAGTGTTCTCCATTGATCAAACCCAAACAGCCAGGGTGTCACTGATATCTGCGTATTATTCGACTGTCCTGGGTACAGAGTACAGAATAAAAAAATTTTTAAAAGTTAGTATTTATTTAGAGAGGCTAACAGAAGATTTTTCAACACATGGGTCAACTTCCACCTTTAAGATTTGGTTGAATACAAATACCCTTTTCCAAGCAACTATTTTTCTCACAAAATACATTTCTATTGTTTTTAATAACACTAGCAGTAGGAATATATATTCATAAGTTATAAATATGTCATCATGATATAAATGTGTTTTGTTCACATACACAGAATCAACTCCCTGAAATTTCCCTTGTGTCTCATGAACCCATGTTAGGGTCAATTTATTCTCTTCCAGTGAAATATTTGTTAGATTTTTTTCCATCTGTTCCAAGCTGCAACATACTTAATTTGCTATAAATAATCCATTTAGTGTGACTTAGATAAAAAGTAATTATTATTGACTAGGTTCTAATTTCCCAAGGAATATTAAAAGTAAAATTATCAAATTATCTTTTTAGAAACAGTCCCAGATACAGTGCTCATGGGGCAGTTTGTCTGCTATAAATGCCAAATGTGTGAAAATTGTTTTCAAATACTGCCAGTTACCCAGTGCTATAAACACCTCTATGACTTATGAGGTTCTGTAGAGGAGAAGCAATCATTTGTCAGAATTTATAGTCTAGAGAACCTTTACTATGAAAATACAATTTCATAAGATGACTGTGGGAACAAATATTAGAAATTTCTATCAACATGATACGTAAGGATCACTAAAGCATTTTGCCATTTCTTGAAGCTATAGTATGGTAATTGGTGTAAATCATTCTTTTGGTACTACTCAGTAAAGTTGTTTAAAAAGGATATAAAAAAGCAAAATAGGTATGTTTTCCATATGATGAACCACTTTTGAGAAGCTTATATTTCTTATAAATACTTGCTAAAAATGACAAGTCATTTCAGAAGGGTGAAGAATGACATAAGATAATGTTCGGTTACTTGATAAAAGTGTTAATAAATTATGGCAGAGCTTTAAAATAAAGGGTGGATGGGCCTGAAGACACTGTGCTAGGAGGGATGTGGCAAGAAAACTTACTTAACTAAACAGTGAACATTGAAACCTTAAATTACAGATTTGTTGAATTTCCAAACTGCTCTATATCTTGTGGATAGGATATCCATGTCATTATATTTTGAAAAGAATTATTGGATTTTTGATATCATATAAAAAGCTCAAGAAATAAATCCTATAATTCTTTCATTATATAATAAACAGTATGCCATGATAAGAGGTGTGTTAAACTAATATTCAAAAGAGTTTAAGTTCTGATTCTGAAGTCATGAAGGACTGTGACTTTGGAAAAGTCATATAATCTGTGTGGATTGCTGATGTATAAATTATTCTGGGCAGACCTTGTTAAAAATGTATCATCTCTTTCACTTTTAATATTAGTTAATATTGACTTTATATCTTGGTCCTGAAAAAGACTAGTTTGTTCATAAAAATTATAAAAAAGAAAATAAAGCAAAGGATGATGCAGTCTTTGCTTTGTCTTTCTTTTATTTTACTTATGATTAGCTAGAAAGTATTTCAAGGTAAAGGCTATAAGTGAATTTTTACTCCTAAGAAGCAGAGTATACAGTTCTTTTGAAATGTACAATAAAATGTACTTAGTAAGTACATTAAAATGCAAAAATACAATGAAAATAATAAAAGTAAAATAAAATAAATAAAAGTACAATAAAATGTACTTAGTAAACTGATCAGAGACAATAGGTTTAGTGGGATCCAGATAATTTTTTTCTTAAATGCTAATTTACATACCTGTTTCACAAAACTTCTTGCAGATGTTTTAAAACAAGGAGATTCCCAAGCCTTAACTTTAGACACCGAGAATCAGCCATGTCTGATGTAGTCAGAATTTAAGTACAAAACCTACCCCAAATAATTCTTATGTGCAGACATAGAGAATGAACTTTCTAGACCACCACTACCACCACCACCCCATAACCACTACCACACTCAGCACCTCAGAAACAGTGATTCTTTTTAAATTTATTTATTGCTAATTGAAGGATATTTGTTTTACAGTGTTGTGTTGGTTTCTATCAAACATCAACATAAATCAGCCATAGTTTTACCCATGTCCCCTCCCACTTGAGCATCCCTCTCACCTCCCTCCCCATCCCACCCCTAGGTTGTTACTGAGGCCCAGTTTGAGTTCCCTGAATCATACAGCAAATTGCCATTGGCTATCTGTTTTACATATGGTAGTGTATGTTTCCTTGTTACCATACCTCCCACCCACTCCTTCCCCCCGCCCCCCGCCCCCTGCCAGCCATAGACAGGTCTGTTCTCAGTGTCTTTTTCTCCACTGCTGCTCTGTAAATAGGTTCATTGGTGATGTCTCTCTAGATTCCAGATATATGCATTAGCATGAGATATTTGTTTTTCTTTTTCTGACTTGGATTGCTGGGTCATATGGTGGTTTTATTCCTAGTTTTTAAAGGAATCTCCATAGTCTTCTCCATAGTGGCTGTGTCAATTTGCATTCCAACCAACAGTGCAAGAGGGTTCCCTTTTCTCCACACCCTCTGCAGTCTTTATTGTTTGTAGATTTTTTTGATGATGGCCATTCTGACCAGTGTGACGGGATCTCTTGTTGTAGTTCTGATTTGCATTTTCTTAGTAATCAGCAGTGTTGAGCATCTTTCCATGTGTTTATTAGCCATCTGTATGTCTTTGGAGAAATGCTTGTTTCAGTCTTTTCCCCGCTTTTTGATTGGATTGTTTCTTTTCCTGGTATTGATTTGTATGAGCTGCTTGTATATTTTTGAAACCTAATCCTTTGTCAGTTGTTTCATCTGCTATTATTTTTTTCCCATTCTGAGAGTTATCTTTTCACTTTGTTTATAGTTTCCTTTGCTGTGCAAAGCTTTTAGGTTTAATTAGGTCCCACTTGTTTATTTTTGTTTTTATTTCTGTTACTCTCAGAGGTGAGTCATAGAAGATCTTGCTATGATTTATGTCACAGAGTGTTCTGCCAATGTTTTCCTCTAAGAGTTTTGTAGTTTTTGGTCTTACATGTAGGTCTTTAATCCATTTTGAGTTTATCTTTATGTATGATGTTAGGAAGTGTTATATTTCATTCTTTTACATGTTGCTGTCCAGACAAACAGCAATTCTTAATTGGGGAGGCACAGACACTCTTTAGACTCTAAATGTAGTAAAGAATAATTGTAATTGGAGAGATTTCAGATCAGAGTTTTAATGGTCCCTGAGGCTGCCTAATCAAAGTCCTAATCCCTATAGAGACTTTAAAAAAAAAAATTAGCAATGTATGTTGCTCTGCTCCTATTTTCATGCAAGCATGGAATTTAAGTGTTTGGATTGTAATATATTGCTGCTGCTAAGTCTCTTCAGTCGTGTCCCACTCTGTGCGACCCCATAGATGACAGCCCACCAGGCTCCGCTGTCCCTGGGATTCTCTAGGCAAGAACACTGGAGTGAGTTGCTATTTCCTTCTCCAATGCATGAAAATGAAAAGTGAAAGTGAGGTTGCTCAGTCGTGTCCAGCTCTTCGAGACTCCATGGACTGTAAGCCTACCAGGCTTTTCCGTCCATGGGATTTTCCAGGCAGGAGTACTGGAGTGGGATGCCATTGCCTTCTCCTGTAATATACTAGAAAGATTCAAATTCTAGTATTCTCTGGGAAGAATGTAAAGCAAGAGAAAAGAGAGAATGATGTTTTCTGACTGATAAGGGGACAAAGATGTAGCAGTAGACCGATTTTATAATGATAATCAGGCCACATGCAGTGTTGTGTAAATTCTAACAAATGTGTTGATGTGTTTATAGCATAAAGGTAGATAAAAGTACATCTTCCTGAAATAAACATTATGTAGCCAGATCAAGGATGTAGTTTACTATAGCAGAAATATTTTACTAGTGTTGCTTCTTATTTTTGATCAAAGACTGACTGTTGCATGTTATTTTTGATCAAGGACTGACTGCAGAAACCCTTAACACTTTAACTCTTGAATTTTTATGAGAAATGTAGTAACTATTTAATTCAGTAAGATAATTTCCTTATAGTAGTGATCTTTAGTTTCCTATAATATTAACCTTGAATTAGTCCATGTTGTAGTCTTATTTTATTTCACAACAGTCTTATGCTAAATGAATATAAAACAGAAAAAGTGGGAGAAAATTTGCTAGTAGATTCCATTTCATATATATATTTATAAATAAAAGACTCAAGTAAACATAGATGAATTTATTTCAACAGTGTTTTGTTATTTTCAGTGTATAATTATTCTCCTTAATTAAATTTATTCTTAAATATTTGTTCTTTAATGCTATCAAAAATTGAATTTTTAATTTCAGTTTTTATTTTTAATTGCTAGTATATAGAAATTCAATTTTTCATATATATCTTCTACCATTGCAAGCAGTGTACTGAAACTTAATAGGTCTAGTTTGTGTGTTTGTATTAAGATTTCTCTTAGAAAATATCAAGCCATTGTGAATGGAGATAATTGTTTGAATTGTAAACAGATAACTGATTGAATTGTATTGCTTTTTCCTACCTAATTGCCCTGAAAGACCCTCTAGTGTATTGTCAAATAGAAGTGATGGAAGCAGATATCTTTGCCTTGCTTTTAATCTTAGGTTGTGGTATATTCAGTCTTTCACCATCAAACATGATGTTAGCTGTGTGTTTTTCATAAATACCTTTTTTTTAATATTAAGGAAATTCCCTATTATTACTAATTTTTAAGTGTTTTAATCAATTAAGTGTGCTGTATTTTGACAAATGTTTTTCTTTGTTAGGATGACCACAGGCTTAATTTGTACAGTATATATAATAACATATATTATACACACAGAGAATATAAGATGTTTGTCTTTAATCTCTTTAGGTTGAAAAAAATGAACTTTTGCTATTGAGAGTTGAAATTAATATAATGCGATATCACTGCTAAATATACTTACTTTCTACAGTATTTCTGAAAGTTTCTCCTCCACAAATGCCAACATTTTGATATATTTTATCAAAATTATATGACTCATATGTAATTGTATAAAGTGAATCAAGAGTATGCCTAACAAGAATGAAGTACCTTTTTCAATTAAGTGTCGATGAGAACTGAATTTTCCACTTAAAATTTTACAAGTCTGATGACCATAACAATTTACATAGGGTAGCTTTTTACTCTGTAATTTTCAAATCTTGTATTATTTTTACTACTCATATTCAGTGCTAAAGACAGATGATGTAGGGCATAGTGGTACTATAGTACCTCTGGCCTTGCCTTTTTTTTTTTTAACAAGGGAAAGTTTCAACACAGCGGTTGGTTATAAAACTATCAGGTGTTATTCCAGTTCACGTATGTTTTGTCATAACTAAGGTAACAAGTTGTGACACTGAGTTAAATAATCGAAAGGATTCTTGGGACTTTGTAGGGATACACACGTAAGAATTTAGGAAAGGGAAAAGAAACTAACAGTAGAAAGAACACAGCAGTGTTTAGCAGCTAGGGCTTCCGTAGTAGCTAGGGCTTCCCTGGTGGCTCAGCTGCTAAAGAATCTGCCCGCAATGCAGGAGACCCCAGTTTGATTCCTGGGTTGGGAAGATCTACTGGAGAAGGGATAGGATACCCACTCCAGTATTTTGGGGGCTTCCCTTGTGGCTCAGTAGGTAAAGAATCTGCCCACAATGCGGGTAGACCTGGGTTCAATTCCTGGGTTGGGAAAATCACATGGAGAAGGGAAAGGCTACCCACTCCAGTATTCTGGCCTGGAGAATTCCATGGAATGTATAGTCTACGGGGTTGCAAAGAACTGGACATGACTGAGTGACTTTCACTTTTTAAGATATCTGGGCATAGTCCCTACTTGTCCTTTGTGGGTCTCATAGAACATGTGTTGTTTTTTTTATTATGAGCACCTGATGCTGCTGCTGCTGCTGCTGCTGCTAAGTCGCTTCAGTCATGTCCGACTCTGTGCGACCCCACAGATGACAGCCCACTGGGCTCCCCTGTCCCTGGGATTCTCCAGGCAAGAACACTTGAACACCTAAGATATGTAAAAGACACCATTTTTCAGGGAAATCAGTGAATGAGTTCACTGAAGGGGCTCTTATGTCCTGCTGGTCATGTAGCTAAATCTAGGCCATGTAAGTACATATGTATATGATAAACAAGGAAGACAAGCAGTACAGAGTGTTATTCCAAGGGAATTTTGTGTTTTCAACATCAGAATAAAATTCATTAACTAGTATATTTCACCTTTATCATGGCCAAGTGTTATTGTTAGACTTCCAGTCATCCCTGGAGATCAACAGAGCTACCTGAGTTCAGTTGCATGTTAAACATATTCTTGTATAACTGTATGTGAACATTATGATTAACTATAAAATGTACTTCTTTAAACCTACACTAAATGAACAACTCCAAACTCAACTTTCCTTAAACTAGATCTCCAAAATACCTGAGGCTACTCTATATTTAACTAATAGAATGAGAAATATAATGCAGAAGTTGGAACTGAAAAAAAGAAGAAATTTAATTAAAGTTATCTTATCACTTTTTATTTTCAAAATCTTACTCATAGTCATCTTACAAACATGACCATATGCACATATTAATAATACTTATTGGAGCAGGTCCATGTACATAATCAGCAGCCTAAAAGTTTGAATACTGCTAGATTCACAGGGAATTTTCCTTTGACAAGTTAATTTACCATCTGAGCCACCAGGGAAGCCAATCCGCCAGCAAAGTGGGAGACCAAGTTTCCATCCCTGGGTTGGAAAAATCCCCTGGAGAAGCTCCATCTATGTTGCTCTGGAGGAGGGTGTAGCAACCCACTCCAGTATTCTTTCCTGGAGAATTCCATGGACAGAGGAGAATGTAAAATTGGATATCAGAAATCCCTGGTTGTCAAGTCCATGTGGCATGTTCCTTTACAGAACCATGAATCCATACTTGTCTTACTACTTCTTAATCTTTAATTTCCAGTCTGCTGCAATGTTGAGGAAAATATTCCTTTCTTTGAATGGAATGTCCCTGAGCATAGTTCAAGAATCCAGCCAGGCTAAAAGCTTCTCTATTTAATCTGATCAACTTCATAGCTATTTTTTGGTCATCTTTATATTTTTTATCACCCTCCCAAACACCATGACTATTTAAAAATAGATTTGTTATATTGAGCAGTTTAGTTCTGCACTGACTTGAAGTTCTTTACCCAGCAAAGCCCACAATTTTAATTTATTATGTTTTGCATATTAAAACATGCCAAATTAAATTATTTTGCTTAGTTTCTTCCCAACATTTAGGAGGAGTCTCTGTGGTGCCTCTGTCCCTTCTTCAACGATCCAGTGAGAAAGGACAAAAAATCAGTTTTAAAATGTTCCTCCTTGTATGTTGCCTTGAAATTTTAGAAATCATGGATATGAGCAATGTTTTATGCTGGGTGCAATGAAGTGATTGTCAAAAGGAGCTATAAATCATTAGAAATTGAGTTTATGGAAGCAAACTGATGTAATTAGAGAAATTTTTGGATAAAAGTAAAATATGAGTTGAAATTGATATGCAGTGATTCATATGTCAGTAAGAGAAAAGACTGGAAAGTAGATTGGCAGAGCCAAATCCTTAAGGTTTTGAAATCTAAATTTTCAGTTTTTTCATAAAAATTTTTGTGTGTGGCTGTGCTGAGTCTTAGCTGTGGCGCACAGGCCTTTTGTTGTCTGCAGCCTTTTTCTAGGGGGCTATTTCAAGATGTGGTGCACAGGCTTCTCCTTGCAGGGGTTTCTCTCATTTCAGAGCATGGGCTCTAGGGCACGTGGGTTCAGTAGTTGTGTCACAGGGGCTTAGTTGCTCCATGTCATGTGGGATCTTCCTGGACAATGGGTCAGATCCATGTCCCCTGCATTGACAAGTGAATTCTTAATAACCAGACTGCCAGGGAAACCCCTAAACTTTTTAGTATTGACTCTATATTGGACACTAGGCAGTTAGGAAGGTTTCTCAGCAGAAACTAGACATAAGAAGAACTATAAATAAGCAAACTCAACTCAACAGCTGTGAGAGAGATAGAAAGCTGAAGAGAATAAAGGACCAGTTAAGATACCACTAAGACAGCGGAAGACCAAGTGAAAGGAATCAAAAGGCAAGTAACTGAGAGAGAGATGAATAAGCTTGAAAAGAAAACTTTCTGTTGACCTTTATCAGAATGTTGAAAAAGATCTATGATGTCGATACCTAATTGAAAAGGTAAAATCTTAAGCTATTTAAGAGACACACACCTAGATCTCATGTCACATGAAGCTTCACTGAATTTTACATATTAGTCTTACTAAAAACAAGTTTAACCTTCTACCTACCTAATGATCACATTTGGATCTTTTCAATGCTCACTTGTAGATATTCACTACAAATCAGAGATATTAGGAATTAGAATCATAACACTTTTCCCATGTTTAACTTGGTTTAATCTGCCATCACAAATTTAACATAGCAACTTATTTCCTAATGGGAATATATTTTATCATTATGTATGAATTTTTCAATGAAATGTACATTATTGTAAAGACCCATAGATACACAAGCTTATACTCAGTACCAGCTGTGCAAAAATGAATAAATTCTAATGACATATGTCTCTTCTTGATAACTAGACCTAGAATTGAGATTTTCCTGGAAAAAAATTCATTCTCCTCTCCCTCAGGAATTTGGAATAAAACCTAGCAAACGTCAGAGTTTTCTGTCAAAGGCAAATAACCTATGCTTAGAATCATCACATTCCCAGGATACCAAGGTTTTGTTTTACTTTATCTTCATTGCAAAGTCATTCCCATCACAAGTATTTCTTGAAGTTGCTAAAAATGGTATGACCACTGACTGGACAGGCGATTAATATCATTTTCTCCCATAATCTAATTATGTATTAATATTGCAGCAGTGATGCTTGTAATGAATAAAATTTCTCATGACACCCAAATAATCATTCAGAATAGTGAGGAGAATAAATTGATATACATTGATTTTCTACTAAATGCCAGGCACTGTGGTTAATGATTCATATTTATGATCTCACATATTACTTGAGAATATCCATGGAATAATATATTACTATCCTCAATTGATTTGTGAGTGAATTAAAACACAGATTATGCAATTTGCCCAAAGTCACAGATACAGCAAATGAAGCAGAAATGTGGATCTGTAAGTCTAATGGCATAGCCTGGCTGCTTCTACTATAATGGCATAATTTGAAATAAACTTTTATTGAACACCTCCCAAGATGGTGCTTCAGAGTTCATCGTTGCTAAAGAGAAAGTGATTTTGTATTTCTTTTTCTCTAGTCCCATAAAAGATAGATGGAATCAGATAGCAGTGTATGGAATAATCAACCATTGATGACTCTTTTTTAAACTGTTTCATCTTCCAAGTAATTCTACTGATCTCTAATAGTAATACTTTCTGCTTCAAGCTTACCTATTCCCATTATAATAATTTTTTAATTGTGGTAAACATGCTTAATGTGAGATCTAGTCTCTTAAAAGTATTAAATACATCTACAGTATTGTTAATACTTAGGCACAAAGTTGTACAGCAGATCTCTAGAACTTATTAATCTTATATAACTAAGACTTTATTCCCATTGAACGGCAACTCCCCATTTCCCCCTCCCAACTACCTCTAGAAACCACCATTTCTACTCCCTATTTCCATAGGTTTGACCATTTTAGTAACTTCATATATGTGGAATCACTCAGTGTTTGTCTTTCTGTGACCAGTTTATTTCTCTTATCATACTGCACTCCAAGTTCATCCATGTTGTCACAAATAACAGAGTTATCTCCCTTTATCAACATTCAGAAAAATGAAGATCATGGCATCTGGTCCCATCACTTCATGGGAAATAGATGGGGAAACAGTGGAAACATTTTGGGGGCTCCAAAATCACTGCAGATGGTGACTGTAGCCATGAAATTAAAAGACGCTTACTCCTTGGAAGGAAAGTTATGACCAACCTAGATAGCATGTTGAAAAGCAGAGACATTACTTTGCCAACAAAGGTCCATCTAGTCAAGGCTATGGTTTTTCCAGTGGTCATGTATGGATGTGAGAGTTGGACTGTGAAGAAAGCTGAGCGCCAAAGAATCGATGCTTTTAAACTGTGGTGTTAGAGAAGACTCTTGAGAGTCCCTTGGACTGCAGGGAGATCCAACCAGTCTATCTAAAGGAGATCAGCCCTGTGTGTTCTTTGGAAAGAATGATGCTAAAACTGAAACTCCAGTACTTTGGCCACGTCATGAGAAGAATTGACTCACTGGAAGACTCTGATGCTGGGAGGGATTGGGGGCAGGAGAAGAAGGGGACGACAGAGGATGAGATGGCTTGATGGCATCATGGACTCGATGAACGTGAGTCTGAGTGAACTCCGGGAGTTGGTGATGGACAGGGAGGCCTGGTGTGCTGCGATTCATGGGGTTGCAAAGAGTGGGACATGACTGAGCAACTGAACTGAACTGATGAGGCTGAATAATATCCCAGTGAACGTGTATACTACATTCCGTTTATCTGCGGATGGACATTTAGGTTGCTTCCATATTTTGGCTATTGTGAATAATACTGCAATGAACATGAGAGTGCAGGAATCCATTTGAGATCCCGATTTCAAGTTTTGGAGGCCTACACTTAGAAATAGGATTGCTGAATCTCATGATAGTACTATTTTTCTTTGTTGAGGAAACTCTATATTGTTTTCCATACTGGTTACACCACTTTACATTCCAGCCAACAGTGTACAAGGTTTCCACTTTCTCCATATCGTTACCAACATTTTTTCCCTTATAATAGTCATACTTCTACTAAAGGAGGCTTTTCAAAAAATTTTGGCTGTGCTAGGTCTTTGTTGCTGTGCGGGCTTTTCTCTAGTTGCAGAGAACGCAGTCACTCTCTAGTGGCAGTGCACAGGCTTCTCATTGTGTTGACTTCTCTTGTTGCAGAGCGTGGACTCCATCCAGTAGTTGCAGCTCCCAGGTTCTAGAGAACAGGTTCAATAGTTGTGGCGCATGGGCTTAGTCATTTTGTGGCATGTGGAATCCTCCCAGATTCTTTACCGTAGAACCACCAGAGAAGCCCTAAAGGAGGGTTTTGATTCCCTGAAGTATAGAGGAATTAATTCCTTATGGAATGAATTTTGAACAATGACAGGAAATGGGAGGGAGCCAGGCAAATGACACTGATCCTGGGAAAGATTGAAGGCAGGAGGAGAAGTGGGCAACAGAGGTGAGATGATTGGATGTCATCATTGACTCAGTGGACATGAATTTTAGCAAACTCTGGGAGATAGTGAAGGACAGGGAAGCATGGCATGCTGCCATCCCTGGAGTCTCAGAATCAGACACAGCTGAGTGACTGAACAATGCCAGGCAAATGCATTCCTTCGGTCCCCCTTTCCATGTAGGAATGGTTTCTCTGTAGTCCACATGCAAGATTTCTATGCTCCACGTGAACACACCATACCTCTTTCCTTCACCCTCACTGTCCTATATTTGTGATAGCCACATAAAATGTCTGCATTCTACTCTTGGATTTGGGCTCTGCAGTCTCACGCTTTGAATTTCTGAAATGAAACACTGTCTCCTCCTTCTCATTATTACTCTTACTAATGTATATCAGTTGCTACATATGTCTTAGCTTGAGTTTTACAGAGATACTATAATATGAAGTGAGCTTATATTAATTTTAATTAGCTAACATACATCTATATTTGCTTTACAAGCTTCTCTTTAGAGTGAAGTAAGCCAGAAAGAAAAACACCAATACAGTATACTGACACATATATATGGAATTTAAAAGACAGTAATGATGACCCTGTAGGTGAGACAACAGAGAGACACAGAGGTATAGAGTGGACTTTTGGACTCTGAGGGAGAGGGAAAGGGTGGGATGGTTTGGGGAGAATGGCAATGAAACATGTATATTTTCCTGTAAGAAACGAAGCGCCAATCTATGTTCAATGTAGGATGCAGGATGCGTGGGGCTGATGCACAGGATGATTCAAGTAGAGGATGTGGGGTGGGAGGTGGGAGGGGGCTTCGGCATTGGGAGATTGTGTTCACCTATGGCTGATTCGTGTCAATGTATGGCAAAACAAATACAGTATTGTAATTAAAAAAATAAATAAATTTAATTAAAAAAATAAAATATAAGGAAAAGAAAAAAAATAAAATAAAAATAAAATCTAAAAAAATAAAAAAAATAAATAAAAAATAATAATAAAATAACAGATGTTGGTATAAATAATCAACCTGGAGGTTAACATAAATTATACATGTTTTCAGTATATGTCTTTTTGAGTTTTTCTTTCAACTTTTTTCAGTTCTACCATCTCGCCTCAATTAAACCCCATAAGAAAAAAAAAAGTAATTGTAAAATTACAGTTAGTAGTTGAGGTTTGAATTATGACTCTCTGTTGTTTCCTGAGTGTCTTAGATAATCTATTTACTCACACACTCCACCCCCTCCTTTGTGTTAATTTAATTCTTTACATATTTTCTTACCCAGATATTTCTTGCCATGATAGTTTTACAGAAAGTGTGTCATATACATACTTGTTTGACTTTGTCTTTTTTTTTCCTATTTATAACATTATAAAAATAAGGGGTTTGGTTTAGGTCATACCTGAATGGGGCTTCCCTGATAGCTCAATTGGTAAAGAATCTGCCTGCAGTGCAGGAGAGCCTGGTTCATATTCCTGGGCTAGGAAGATCCCCTGGAGAAGGGATAGGCTACTCACTCCAGTATTCTTGGGCTTCCCTTGTGGCTGAGCTGTAAAGAGTCTGCCTGTAATGTGGGAGACCTGGGTTCAATCCCTGGGGTGGGAAGATTCCCTGGAGAAGAGAACAGCTACCCATTCCAGTGTGTGGTGTAAGGAATGCTGTGTATACAGTCCATGGGGTCACAAACAGTTGGACACGACTGAGGGATTTTCATTTTCTTTCATGTTTATTATCAAAATACTTACATGTTTCAATTTTTCCTGTTTGTTCAAAATATTTTCTTTAAGAGATAAAATAATACATTTGGAGTTTGTCTTCTTTATACTTCTTCAGAGTCTTTTTCTAGGTGCAACTTAGAAACCTGACAATAGAGTATATTTTCCCCATTCATATTTTACGCTTTGGTTCCATGCATGTTTATTCACAGGCAAATATTTTTCAGTGAATTGGTCAAATTTACATGAATTTCACACTGTACATGTATTTTCTGCACCTTGCCAATTTTCCTCAGTATCTTCTGAAAACATCTATCCATCTTTAAACATCTATTCGATCTAATTCATTAATTATAACAAACACTATGTCGTATTCAGGGGCTATGTTTCTCTTTCGAGTTTGTATTGTTTTTGAAGCTTCTATAAAAGGCCACACATAATGATGGATTATGTCTACATTCAGAAGATAATACGTAGTCAAACAGCCATCTGTTCATTCCTTGTTTTTATGCAGATAACTTAGGTCATCTATCTGAAACTGAGACAGAAAATATAGATTTTAAGAAAATAAAAAAATATGAAATTATTGTATATTCTCAAAAGTAGAGATGATGCTCACAGAGCCATAAAATCATGTCCTAACAGGGACTTGGGAATTTTTCTCCTCTTTTGTGCAAATCTTTGAAACTGGGTTGATTGTGGTCTCCTTACCATAGTAGCGTGTTTTTAATTTTTAAACAGAAGTGTACTCCCTCCTACATTCAATTCTTAACTCCTAACTTCTTACCTCCTTTTTTAGATTCTTTCTTGTTGCATGTCCATACTTTTTATCTCCAAACTGAATGCCTCTTTTGGCTTCTCAATAAAAGGCAGTTTCTTCTATCATTGTGTCCTTGTCCTGAGCAGTTAAGTTGGGTTTTCAGTGAGCCAGATTTCTGGAGTTAATCTGACCCTCTGCTATGCAGACATCTGATTCAGGGGCAAGATATTTTACTTCCTTGTGTCTCAGTCAATTCAGGTATAAATGTAATATAAAAATAATTTCCTCAAGGAGTATTATATGAATTCTGTTTAGCCATCATTATGTTTAAGCAGCTCAGGCAAGTAGAATAAGCTTGGGTCAGTCTTAGTTTTATAACCCAGTTTCACTATTTACCGTTTACTCTTTGGCACTGGGTAAATCATAATTTCTGAAAATCTCAGTTCTTTAGCTTATATATAAGAGAATTTATATATACTTAATATTTTTAAAAATGTACAAAATGAAGTACTTATGCACACTGCAGTATGGGTGAATCTTGAAAATACTATGCTAAGTAAAAGAAGTTAATCACAAAAGCACATGTACTATGTGTTGAATGTGAAATAAACATTGATATGAAATGTCCAGAATAGGCAAAATAATACTTTGGCCATTGATGAGAAGAGGTGAACCACTGGAATAGACCCTGATGCTGGGAATGATTGATGGCAAAAGGAGAAGAGGGCAGCAGAGGATGAGATGGTTAGGCAGTGTCACTGACTTAGTGGACACGAATTTGAGCAAACTCCAGGAGATAGTAAAGGACAGAGGAGCCTGGCATGCTATAGTCCATGAGGGTCACAAAGGGTCAGATACAAATTAGTGACTGAACAACAACAATGTATAGAGAAAATAGATTCATGGTTACCTAGGACTGGGGGAGATAGGGATAATAGGGAGGTGGCAGCTAAAGATTTGGTGTTTCTTTTTGGCACAATGAAAATATTTTGATTGTCATTGTATAGCTCTGTAAACATAGTACAAACAAAAATTTTACGCTATAAATGTGTGACTTATGTCAATTATATTTCAATAAAGCTGTTAAAAGCACTGTAGAAAATATCAGTAATCCAAAATTGGTTATTCAAAAAGACAAAAAAGGAAATTGACAGATTACTATCTAGAAGCCAGATTAAGGACAAAATGAAGGAATATCCAAGATACTAAAATAAGGCATGAAAAGACACACTACTACTGAGTTTATAGGGATTAAATGGTATAAAAGGGACAGCTTGAAATGATGTTGTTGAAAGGTCATTTATTTCCCACATTTAAACTCTACAACAAATGTTAGTCAAAGAGGAAGTTGGCCCTCCTGTTATTAACTACTCTTTAATTTAGTTGTCAGCTTTGATATAGGCATAAGCTATCTGGGAACATACACTGGGTTTGAAGGGGACTTGAGTTGCACTCCGAGGTTCCTGCAACTTTGAGTAAGTTATCTACTATATAGATAAAGATATTATTCATCTCTGAAGTAAAAATAATATCATCCTTTATAGTATTGCTGAGATAATTCACATGCTAAATTATATTATGCAGTTGCTGTGAGCCACTGCATAAATTGATAGGAAGTTTTATATGATAGAGCAGTACTTTGCATAAAGAAATTAATAGGTTTTGATGAGCAAAGGAATAAAGGGAAACATGGAAAAATCGAAGTGACATTGAATAGCAAGTAGGTGAGACTGATTAATAGCATCTAAGGAATAAATGGTAATATTACTAGGAAATTTAGTTTTTCCTTTGAAGAAAATGAGATTTTGCAACTTGAGTTTGAATTTATGTTAAGGTATCTAACTGGATTATTCCAATAATGGGAATTAAAAGCAAATACAAAGGAGACCTTGAATTTTAAAATTTAAAATCCAGAACTTTGGACATAAAACTAAATGTTAAAATAATATGATTTGGTGAGTTTTACATTGACCTGAGTATAAAGAAATAAAGGCCAGCACATCAGAAAGAAATTTCAAATAATGCTCAAATGTGAAAAGAAAAAGTATGAAATATTATCAAAGTTAGAGAAATAGAAAAAATAAACATTTATAATAAGTCAGAGAAAAATTGATTTATTGAAATAATTGTACTAGGTTAAGGCTAGTGAAGCATATTAGAGAAATAAAATTTTGAAAGTATTTTAAAGAGTAAACAGAGTGGCAAGAAAAGAAGTTATATTGATTTCAATATTCAAGGTGAGATTGATAGAGTTGAATTAAAATGGGAAGTTACACAAGTATATATGTAAGTTTAACTTTGTTGTATATTCCTCTTAAATCTAGAAACATTTTCTCAACTTTCTCTGGCCGTGTTTTTGGCAACTGTGGCTCCATATACTACCATTGTTTCAGTTTGTCTGCCAGCCACACTAGGCTACTTGCTGTTTCTCAGCCACACCAAGTACTGTCCAGTTTCAAGGTATTTGAACACAAGGTCTGTTGTGTTCCAACAGTACTCTTCTATCTGGTACTTGGATGTCTAGTCTCTCAATTTTGAAATCCTTAAAAAATGTCACCTTTTTAAAGCACCCTTTCCTAAAACTCATGTAAAATGTCTTTTACTCTGATCACACTCCTTATGCTCATTTCTCCTTTATGTTTTTCTTTATAACTCAATACTATCTAATCTCATATAACTCATATAATCCTTAAACATCAATGATTCAGTGTTTTTACCACTGTATGTCTGACATTAGAAAAGTATTTAGAATATCAGTTCAGTTCAGTTCAGTCGCTCAGTCATGTCCAAATCTTCGTGACCCCATGGACCACAGCACACCAGGCCTCATGGTCCATCATCAGTTCCTGGAGTTTACCCAAACTCATGTCCATTGAGTTGGTGATGCCATCCAACCATCTCATCCTATGTCTTCCCCTTTTCCTCCTGCCTTCAATTTTTCCCAGCATCGGGGTCTTTTCCAATGAGTCAGTTCTTCGCATGAGGTGGCCAAAGTATTGGAGTTTTAGCTTCAACATCACTGCTTCCAATGAACACTCAGGACTGATCTCCTTTACGAAGGACTGGTTGGATCTTGCAGTCCAAGGAACTCTCAAGAGTATTCTCCAACACCACAGCTCAAAAGCATTAATTTTTCAGTGCTCAGCTGTCTTAATACTCCAACTCTCACATCCATACGTAACCACTGGAAAGGCGCAGCTTTGACTAGATGGACCTTTGTTGACAAAGTAATGTCTCTGCTTTTGAATATGCTGTGTAGGTTGATCATAACTTTCCTTCCAAGGAGTAAGCATCTTTTAATTTCGTGGCTGCAATCACCACCTGCAATGATTTTGGAGCCCCCGAAATAAAGTCAGCCACTGTTTCCCCATCTATTTGCCATGAAGTGATGAGACCAGATTGCCATGATCTTAATTTTCTGAATGTTGAGTTTTAAGCCAACTTTTTCACTCTCCTCTTTCACTTTCATCAGGAGGCTCTTTAGTTCCTCTTCATTTTCTGCCATAAGGGTGGTGTCATATGCATATCTGAGATTATTGATATTTCTCCTGGCAATCTTGATTCCAGCCTGTGCTTCATCCAGCCCAACATTCCTCATGATGTACTCTGCATATAAGTTCAATAAGCAGGGTGACAATATACAGCCTTGACGCACTCCTTTTCCTATTTGGAACCAGTCTATTGTTCCATGTCCAGTTCTAACTGTTGCTTCCTGACCTGCATACAGATTTCTCAGGAGGCAGGTCAGGTGGTCCGGTATTCCCATCTCCTGAAGAATTTTCCATAGTTTATTGCCACACAATCAAAGGCTTTGACATAGTCAATAAAGAAGAAATAGATGTTTTTCTGGAACTCTTGCTGTTTTTGATTATTCAGCGGATGTTGGTAATTTGATCTCCAGTTCCTCTGATTTTTCTAAAACCAGCTTGAACATCTGGAAGTTCACAGTTCACATATAGCTGAAGCCTGGCTTGGAGAATTTTGAGCATTACTTTACTAGCATGTGAAATGAGTGCCATTGTGCAGTAGTTTGAGTATTCTTTGGCATTGCCTTTCTCTGAGATTGGAATGAAAAGTGAACTTTTCCAGTCCTGTGTCCACTGCTGAGTTTTCCAAATTTGCTGGCATATTGAGTGAAGCACTTTCACAGCATCATCTTTTAGGATTTGAAATAGCTCAACCAGAATTCCATCACTTCCACTAGCTTTGTTTGTAGTGATGCTTCCTAAGGCCCACTTGACTTCACATTCCAGGATGTCTGGCTCTAGGTGAGTGATCACAAGATCATGATTATCTGTGTCATGAAGGTCTTTTTTGTACAGTTCTTCTTGCCACCTCTTCCTAATATCTTCTGCTTCTATTAGGTCTATATCATTTCTGTCCTTTATCGAGCCCATCTTTGCATGAAATGTTCTCTTGGTATCTCTAATTTTCTTGAAGAGATCTCTAGTCTTTCTGATTCTATTGTTTTCCTCTATTATATTTGGAACATAATTGGTGATTATGGGTTGAGTTATATCCCCACACAAAGGGCAATTAAGTCATGACCCCCATGCCTCAGAATGTGACTTCATTTGGAAAGAGGGTCTTTAGAGAAGTAGCCAAGTTAAAATGAGGCTGAAGTCCTGAATTCAATAAGCCTAGTTAAAATATAAAATGGAGAAACTTGGACACAGAGATAGACACACAGAGGGAAAATGTGAAGATACACTGGAGAATGCCATGTGAATACCAAGAATTAGAGTGATAGTTCTACAAGCAAAAAAAAGAAGGATTGCCAACAAACTACCAGAAGCTAGGAAGACACATAGAAAGATTCCCCTACAGTTTCACAAAAGTGCTGGCCTGCCAACACTTCATTTTGGAATTCTAGCCTCCATAGCTGTGATACAGTAAGTTTCTGTTGTTTTCTGTCACCCAGTTTGTGGGACTTTGTTAACAGTATCCCTGGGAATGTTTCCATGGCCTCTGAGACTTCATTTCTGCTTCAGAGACTCTGATGCTAGTTTCAGAACTAATTCCAACCTACTGATTCTATCAGGCCTCAAGTGCTGTTCCTACTGCTTACTTTGATTTCCCTGAAATTAAAGTTTTAACCTGTTGAAGTGCTTAAAAGAAAAAGACTCAGTTTTGAGTTTAAGAAATGCATGAAGCAAAGTTTAAATACTTCTGGCTATTTTATTTCCTTGGTTTCAAATCTCAGGTACACAGACTTAAAATAATCACAGCTTTTGCTTCATGACTCACTTGCAGCATTGATCCATCAGAATCCACTTTATTCATGTATTGAACTGAATGAATATATCAGAGTAAAAATTATGACTGAATTTATTTGATTCTGAAGAAACTGATCATTTGTATGAGACATCAGACAAAAAAATAACCACATTGATATTTTATTTTAAACATTTATTTTTTTTTGTTTTACTTTTTTTTCATAATGAATAAACCCACATATTTGACTGGATGATGTCAGCATGACACTTCAATCTTAACTACAATGGCAAATAGATCTCAAAGACATTCTTTAAGCAATCATAATACCACTTATGAAAAAATAATCAGTCTAACTCAAACTTCCCTAATTTTCTGCCAGTTGTTCATTTTAGGTACACACACACACACACACACACACACACACACACACACACAGGACTTTGATCATCTGAGTGATTTGTAATCGCACAAGGTCATTGATGTTTTTTCCAAAATTTGGAGTCTGGGACTGGTGTCATCTGAAAGTATTATGTTTTTAATCACAAGTTTAAGTGAAGTTCAGTTAGTATGAATTAGCCTTTGAGGGTGGCCAGTTCTTGGCTCTAATTTGAGTCTGTTGGATTCCAAAGTATAGAGTAAGTTACAAGAAGAATTTCTCCTTTGATTGTAGCAGTATATACCATGTAAAATACTATCTGCTTATTTCTGTAAGAAAAAAATCTGTATATATTTAATAAAATTAATGCTTTTGTGTTTTCCAGTTAGGCAGTCTTAAACTAGTTATTTCACTAAAAACAAAATGAAAAGAACTCACTGCAAAACAAATTTCAAGTGATGTGTTGAATCTGTATAAAAGGGGTCCAGATAAAAACTTTTACTCTTCTATTACAGCGAAATGAATTAAACTACATTCTGGAGATGTTCCTGTGAAAAATATTAAAAAGTGTACATATCAAAGTCCAAGCTTTGACCATTGAAAGAGAGAATTCCCATCTGAAAGATATTCTTTAAAAGAATGGAAAAATTGGAGACCTATGTCACTTACTCAGAAAGCGTGTCTACATTTATCTATTTACAAATATACACCAGAGATGAAGCACTAAACCAAGGAGATTGATGCATGCCTAAATTTCACTTTGGATTATTTCAGCCAGATTGTACCATTTTAGGTGCTGCTATTTTGATCTTTGTGGAATATTACTTTTCTGTCACACTTTGCTAACTTTATTTTTCAAGGTTAAGCACTTCTGAGAAGTCTAAGATGAGTCACTAATAATCACAGAACAGTGATCAGCATTGCTTGAATTCTTCATGCAGGAAGGATAAATAGTGGCCAGAAGTATGGATTCAAGTCATTGGCACAAATCCTCTGGCAGAAAGAAGTCATTTCCCAGTCTAATTATGAAAGTGACTTGACATGCTTTCTAACATAGGCCAATTATCCTTTATAAAATAGAAATGCTATGAATTCTGATCGTCTTTTTTGCAGAAAACCATTACTGTTTTCTTTATCACAGCTTCTCTCAAAAACATAAATGGTGTGGCTGAAAGTTTGCACAATCAGGTCTCTTTCAGAAAATGGCAGCACATCCCCTTCACTTTATATCAGTTAAGCGACTTCACTTTGACTCTTCACTTTCATGCTTTGGAGAGGGAAATGGCACCCCACTCCAGCGTTCTTGCCTGGAGAATCCCAGGGACAGCGGAGCCTGGTGGGCTGCCATCTATGGGGTCGCACAGAATCAGACACGACTGAAGCGACTTAGCAGTGGCAGCAGCATGGCACCTCTATACATTTCTAAGTTTCTTCCCAATGATTCAATCATTCCCTTAGGTTGGACTACACATGCAAGATTTCTACTCATCACTGGAAATGTCTGGGAAGAGCAGTGATATATTGTGCTGAAAGGGAATCATCAATCACCATGTGTTCTAAATCACCTCCTTGGTCAGACAAGAAAGTTAAGAGGAAAGTAATTGAAGGATGACATATATCTCTTGATTCTGGAATTTTCAGCCTGCTGTCTTAAAATAAGCAAAAAATAAACACACACACAATATACACATGAAGGTTTTTCTTTCTGCTAGTTTGCAGTGGAATTTGTTGACACTCTAAACACATAAATTTCCATATGTCTTCAATGAGTCAAGTGACTTGAGGGTCATACGTTTTTCCCTTGGGCATCTCTAAAATGGTGAGAAGGGAAACATATGAATGAATTCTTCTGATTTATTCTCTGAATCAGTTAATTATGCATGAAACCAAAAATAGGAAACCTTGATCTTTATATGCCATAGTGAGAATGCACTGTAGCATTCCATTCAAGAGGCTGTGAGCTAATTCATTTTGAAGATGCTAATGAGCAGATAAACGATTCTCTGAAAATTTTTCAATGCTAGCTGCTGTCAGTCATGGCAATTAATTCCTTTGGTAAAGTTACTAGAGTAATTTTATCTCCTAATTCTGAAACTTACAGCAGAATTTCCAAAATTTGGAGTGTGATAAAACATTTCTTACAATAAACCTATCTCCCCCTCACTGTCTCATTTTGTAATTCATCAAGATCAGAAAATTTGGCAGCAGTTGCCCTTGTAAATCAAATTAGACTATTTATACAGGCAGCTATATCTTGGAATCCTTACACTGGAACAGTAAGCTGTGTGCTGTGTGTGTGTGTGTGTGTGTGTGTGTGTGTGTGTGAGAGAGATTCTTCCAGAATCAAGAGATATATGTCATCCTTCAGTATTTATTTTAAATAGTTGCCATCATAGTAATGATAGATCAACTAAAACTCAATTAAAATAAAAATAAGTTAAATAATAATATTCAATAGCAACTGTCAATTATTTTTAAAGCAAAGCAGAATTCTCAAGACCTCAGACCTCTTTGGGGTGTATTTTATTGTTCAAATTTAAGTAGGATGAAAAACCTTTCAAATATCGTGATCAATGCATGTTGTGTTAGTATCATTTTCCTTTCCTTTTAAATAGCCATTGTATTTAATATTATAAATCATTGTGAAAAATCCATGCCTGTGTGTGTGTATCAAGTTAGAAAGCTGTATGTTTGCCTGTACAGTCTGGTGATTCAAAGAAAAAACACTCCCAACCCATAATCATGGGAGATATGGTTTAATCACTTTATTATTGTTCTGTCATATCAACCAGGACTAAGTTTTGTAAATGACCTCTTTTAAAATGGAAAGTTTCAGAAAGCAGTAGAGGCAGTAGAGGCAAAGGCAAATCATAATAGTTGGTAAACGTGTCTACCTGTCATAAGGCTGTTCTCCCTGAACATATTTAGTGTTGCTGAGGCTTTTATATTACATAGAAAACTGAGCTAACTCCCAAATGGAGAATGGAAAAGGTTTACTGTTGTGGCTGTTTAGCAATTTTTAGTGAGGGCCTCAGCATCCATTCTCTTGCTTAATGTATTGATTTTCTTTGATAGAAAATTACTCCTGATTTTCATGTTATATGATATTATTGGGGAGAATGCCTCTCACTACAGAAACTTATTTCCTCTTATTATGCTAATAGGAAAGAGGATTGGCTCCTAACATAATCTTCCCTCAACATATGTTCTATTATGGATTTTAATCATGAACAGAGAGATAAAAAAATAAAAATATTTCCTCTCAGCTATGGCATTATAGTTAGTCTTCTCCTTTATGGCATTATAAAATGTAAAGTTTTGATTCACATCTCAGAAATATAATCTTCCTCATGTCATGAATGACTATAAATATCTAGTTTACATAAATTATAGAATATGAACAATTTTGGAAATTAAATTTTAAATAGACATGTTGTTTAGGTTGCTAAATTGTCTGACTCTTTGGCGACCCCATGGACTGTAGCTCACCAGACTCCTTGGTCTATGGGATTTTCCAGCCAAGAATGGGCTGCCATTTCCTTCTCAGGGGATCTTCCTGACCCAAGGATTTAGTTTGAGTTTTCTCCATTGGCAGGTAGATTCTTTACCACTGAAGCACTTGAAAAGTGAAAGTGAAAGTCATTCAGTCGTGTCTGACTTTTTGTGACTCTGTGACCTTACGGAGTTCATGGAATTCTCCAGGCCAGAATACTGGAGTGGGTTTCTTTCCCTTCTCCAGGTGATCTTCCCAACTCAGGGGTTGAACCCAGGTCTCCCGCATTGCAGGCAGATTCTTTACAGCTGAGCCCAAGAATACTGGGGAGGGTAGCCTATCCATTCTCCAGTGGATCTTCCTGACCCAGGAACTGAACTGAGGTCTCCTGTGTTGCAGGTGGCTTCTTTACCAACTGAGCTATCAGGGAAGCCCCCAAACCACCTGGGAAGCCACTAAATAGATGTAGCATTTTAAAAAATCTTACAACAATATCTATTATGTAGGTTCTTCTAGAAAGAATGTTGCAGACTCGAGTATTTTTTAAAATTCTATCCTTTATCTGTTTACAATAGATAGAATACCAAACACTACTTAAAGCCTTATCACGGTGATGGCTCGAGTGATCTCCCTACCTCTCATTCCATAAAACTGAAAAATTCCTACCCGTCCTCCAGGTTTCTACTAGACAGATTAGGTGTTGCCTGCCCTATCCTCAATTAAGGTACAGATATTTTAATACTGTTCATGGGGTTCTTGAGGCAAGAATACTAGGGTAGTTTGCCATTTCCTTCTTCAGGGGACCACATTTTATCAGAACTTTCTACCACGACCCGTCCATCTTGGGTGGCCCCACATGGCATGGCTCTTAGCTTCATTGAGTTACACAAGGCTGTGATCCATGTGATTATTTCGGTTAGCTTTCTGTGATTGTGGTTTTTGTTCTGGAGGCTGTAGGATGCAATTCTTGCTTCTTCTGTCTGATGGATGTGGATAAGAGGCTTGTGTAAGCTTCCTGATGGGAGGGGCTAGCTATGGATAAAACTGGGTCTTGCTCTGGTGGTCAGGGCCATGTTCAGTAAATCTTTAATCCAATTTTCTGCTAATGGGTAGGGCTGTTCTCCCTCCCTACTAGTTGTCTGGCCCAAGGCAGCCCAGTCCTGGAGTCCACGGGCTCTATGATAGGGCTGAAGGTGAACTCCAGGAGGACTTATGCCAACATGTGCCTCTCAGGACTATTACCAGTGCCACTGTCCCCACACTATTTGGTTCCAAATAAGAAAAGGAGTATGTCAAAGCTGTATATTGTCACCCTGCTTATTGAACTTATATGCAGAGTACATCATGAGAAACGCTGGGCTGGAGGAAGCACAAGCTGGAATCAAGACTGCCAGGAGAAATATCAATAACCTCAGATATGCAGATGACACCACCCTTATGGCAGAAAGTAAAGAAGAACTAAAGAGCCTCTTGATGAAAGTGAAAGAGGAGAGTGAAAAAGTTGGCTTAAAACTCAACATTCAGAAAACTAAGATCATGGCACCTGGTCCCATCACTTCATGGCAAATAGATGGGGAAACAGTGGAAACAGTGGCTGACTTTATTTTTCTGGGCTCCAAAATCACCGCAGGTAGTGATTGCAGCCATGAAATTAAAAGATGCTTACTCCTTGGAAGGAAAGTTATGACCAACCTAGATAGCATATTGAAAAGCAGAGACATTACTTTGCCAACAAAGGTCCGTCTAATCAAGGCTATGGTTTTTCCAGTGGTCATGTATGGATGTGAGAGTTGGACTGTGAAGAAAGCTGAGTGCCGCAGAATTAATGCTTTTGAACTGTGGTGTTGAAGACTCTTGAGAGTCCCTTGGACTGCAGAGAGATCCAACCAGTTCATCCAAGATCAGTCCTGGGTATTCACTGGAAGGACTAATGTTGAAGCTGAAACTCCAATACTTGGCCAACTGATGTGAAGAGCTGACTCATTTGAAAAGACCCTGATGTTGGGAAAGACTGAAGGTAAGAGGAGAAGGGGATGACAGAGCATGAGATGGTTGGATGGCATCACCGACTCAATGGACATGGGTTTGAGTGGACTCCGGGAGTTGGTGATGGACAGGGAGGCCTGGCCTGCTGCGGTTCATGTGGTCATGAAGAGTTGGACATGACTGAGTGACTAAACTGAACTGTCCCCACAGCAGGCCACTGCTGACTGACACCTCCACAGGAGACCCTCAAACACTCACAGGCAGGTTCTCTTGTGGGGGTCACTGCTGCTTTCCCCTGAGTCCTGGTGTGCACATGGTTTTTTTTGTACCCTCCAAGAGTCTCTGGTTCTCTCAGTCATGAGGAAGTTCTATAATCAAAGTCCTCTGTCCTTCAAAGTCAGATTCCTTGGGGATTCCCAACTGAAAAAACTGATGTCGGGCAAGGAACCTTTGCAAAAGGGAGAGAACTTCTTTGGCATTACTTTTTTCCAGTTTGTGGATGGCTCATCCATTAGGTATGGGATTTGATTTTAACATGATTGTAATCCTTGTACTATCTCATTGTGGCTTCTCCTTTGTCCTTGGATGTGGGTATCTCTTTTTGGTGGATTCCAAAGTCCTCCTCTATATGCTTGTTCAGCAGGTAGTTGCAATTTTGGTTCCGGAAGGAGAAGATTTGGTGTTCTGGAATGAGAAGAAAGCACACTTCTTTCTACTTAACTGAGCTAATGTTTTTTTAACATAACAATAGGAGTTGTGAAAACCTGAAAGCCTACAGGAAGTTGAACTAGGAATCACCAAAGGGGAGAGAATAGCATTAAAGTGCCAGGTGATTACTGCAGATCCAGTAACCCAAAGTTAAACTTTCTTTGACCCAAAAAAACAGAGTAAGAAGATTTTGTAGAATAAACTACCCAAAGAGAAAGTTGAGGTAGGTTAACAATCTAGGCATAGGGATGAGGGCCAAGGGGAAGATACAGAAAGACAAAGAAGATTTGTTCAAAAATCTAACTATACATTTATATAGAAGCCAACTAGGCATGAAATGGGAGAGGAGTCTTTTATCTCTGCCTTCTGGAAATTTAAGAAATTGATATTATCAAATTTATTGAGTGAAATTAATATGTAATAAACACATCCATTTCAAGTGTGTAGTAGTAACTTTTGACAAGTGTATAGAGTCAAGTCACCATCACAGTCAAGAAATAGGATGCTTCCACTACTCCCGAAAACTTCCATGTGTTCTTTCCCACTTGGAATCTCTACTTCCAATCTTAAGCAACAGCTAAGTCTCCTAAACGTCACTATAGTTATATTTGTCTTCTGATGGTATCAGTGGAATCATATGGTATCTCCATTATGTCTGGCTTATTTCACTTCAGCATGATATTTTGAGATTCATCCATGTTTCTGTGTATAGCAGTAAATTTTCATGTTGATTTATGAGTAGAATTGCACTATATATTACAATTTACTTTTTAATGTTTACCAGTTGAAGTATATTTAATGTGTTTCCAGTTTTAGAGAACTATAAATGCAGCCAGTATAAATAGCTTTGACCAATTCTTTGAATTGACATATTTTAATTGTCTGATCTAAGATATTGATTCCTCTCACTGAAAATTCAATAGTATGATTTATAGGTTGTATAAGTATGTGTCTAACATTTAAGAAATTCCTAAACTCTTTTCAAAGTGTTTCTACAATTATATATTCCCAACAGCAATGTATATATATACATTCCAGTTGGTTTATATCATTGCCAATGCAAAATGTTATCATTCTCCTAAATTTTATCTATTTTAATAAATGTGTAGAAGAATCACATTGAGGTTTTAATTTAGATTTTCCTGATGACTAATGATTTGCAATGATTTTTCATGTGCTTATAGGCCACTGATATACCTTCTTATATGAAGTATATATGCAAATTGATGTATTTTTATTATTATTGTATTGAGAAGATTCTTTGTACATGTTAGTAAAATATTTTTATTAGATATACATCTGTTAAAATTTCTCCAATTGTTCACTTGCCTTTTAATTTTCTCAGTAGTATCTTTTGAGGGAAAAAGTTTTCAAATTAAATGAAATTGAACTTATCACTTTTAAATTTATGCATGTTTTTGAATTGTAAGAAATAATGTCTTAAACCAGGGTCACAAAAAAATATCTTATGTATTTTGCTTTAAAGGCTTATTTAGATTCATGATATATTTAGAGTTAAATTTTGTGTGTGCTGCAAAGCAAAGCTCTAAGTTATTTAATGTGTTTTGAAGTGTGGATCTATATTTGCTGTAGCAGAATAATTTTTTCTCTATTTGCTTAAATTGTCTGCCTTTTAGAAAGATCAACTGAATACTGAGATTGCTATTGTTCAGTTGCTAAGTCATGTCTGACCCAACTGCAGCATGCCAATCTTCCCTGTCCTTTACCATCTCCTGGAGTTTGTGTCCAAATAGACAAATTCATGTCCATTGAGTTGGTGATGCCATCCAACCACCTTGTCTCTCTAGTACATTTCTCCTGCCTTCAGTCTTTCCCAGCATCAGGGTCTTTTCCAGTGAGTCAGCTCTTCACTCCAGGTGGCCAAAGTATTGAAATTTCAGCTTCAGCATCAGTCCTTCCAATGAAGATTCAGGGTTGATTTCCTTTAAGGTTGATTAGTTCGATCTCCTTGCTATCTAAGAGACTCTCAAGAGTGTTTTCTAGCACCGTATTTGAAAGCATCAATTCTTCACTGCTCAGCCTTCTTTATGTTCCAACCCTCACATCCATACATGACTACTGGAAAAACTATAGCTTTGACTGTGTGGACCTTTGTTAGCAAAGTAATGTTTCTGCTTTTTAATACCCTGTATAGGTTTGTCATAGCTTTTCTTCTAAGGAGCAAGATACTGAAAAAGTATTTACAAAAAAAAAAAAAAAGAAGAAGAAGAAGAAGAAAAGAAAAGAGAGAGAGAAATTGTTGGTGGAGATCTGATATGCTGAGATCTGTTCCAGTTGCAGGAAAGTTGAGAACAATGTTCCCTGCAGAAAGCAACACATGGTGTGAGTGCCACACACAGGAGAGGCTGAAATAATATGAATGCCATTTTGATCACATGGGAATCAAACAGTGCTAAATATTGTTTATATAAATGGATCTGAAATGCTAAAAGTTGACTCATTGGAAAAGACACTGATGCTGGGAAAGATTAAGGGCAGGAAGAGATGGCAGTGACAGAGAATGAGATGGTTGGATGGTATCACCGACTCAAAGGGCATGAGTTTGAGCAAACTCCAGGCAATAGTGAAAGATGGTGAAGCCTGGCACTCTGCAGTCCATGGGGTCGCAAGGAGTTGGACGACTGAACAACAACAAGGCCTGCTCTAAAAATCTGAATGTTTCTGAAAACATTGTTCCATACATTTAACACATTGTTCCATACATTTAACACATTGTTCCATACATTTAACCTATTTAAGCCTAGTCAGTTAGAAAATTGGCATCATGGAAACTCCAAATGTGTACTACTGAAACAGGTTTCTTTGTTTATTTGCTTTTTTAAATTTATTTTTTCCTCTTTGAAAATACTATCAAACATAGAAAAAGATTAAATAGATAGCTCACGCTTAGTGGTGAATTTTGAAAAGGTAAATGGGTACAAACAGGCAGCAAACATATGAAAGGCAAATAGTAAATCACCCTTGTGAATGATCAAATAAATGCGTATTTAAAACAATATCCCAGCATTGGTTTTAGTCTAACCAAATAAATATAGTTGTCATCATAAAGTCCATAGGACAATAATTATATTACTGTTTCTATGGTAAATTGGTATATTCTTTTTAAAAGAATTGTTATGCAGAAATTCAAATGTTCTACTCAGGAAAGCTAATTCCAGGAAATAACTCTAAAATTATAACTAGAAGCCCAAAATTCAAAACAGAGAGGATACTTATAGATGAATTCTCTCTGTTTCAAATTTAAAAATACTAGAAATAATTAGAGTGTACAATATTATGAAAATGGTACATTGATATAAGAGGCCATTAATTTTTAAAAATTTATTTATTTTTTAATTGAAGAATAATTGCTTTACAGAATTTTGTTTTCTGTCAAACTTCAACATGAATCAGCCATAGGTATACATATATCTCCTCTCTCTTGAACCTCCCTCTCATCTTCCTCCCCATCCCACCCCTCTAGGCTGATACAGAGACCCTGTTTAAGTTTCCTGAGACATATAGCAAATTCCTGTTGACTATCTATTTTACATATGGTGATTTAAGTTTCTATGTTACTCTATCCATACATCTCACCCTTTCCTCCCCTCTCCCCATGTCTATAAGTCTGTTAAATGTTTAATTAACCTGAAATCAAAGCAGAACAATGAGAGGAGGAAGATGTGTTCTTTTTAAATATTATTTAAGATCATAAATATATTTATATTAATAGTGATTATATGACATAAATGTATGTAGTGCATGTGTCTAAGTGTAAGTTTCATCTTACCCTTCTGAATATAGGGATGAAGTTGTATCTAATTTCTAGGATCACTCTGAGAATTAAATTTCAAGTATAAAGTATGCCTCTAAGTAAATAACATTCTACAGCTATAACAAGATATCTGTAGTTAATAAATTACTTTCTAAGTGGGTTTTAGGTCAATAAAAATAGAGGGTTGAAATAACAATATATTCTCAACTGTCAGCTCAGTATTTTATGTTGATTTAAGAGGTGTGACTTTGGTTCAAGGAGTTACAAAGTAGAGAGATAATCATATTGAGAATAATATCATTCATTGTGTAATAGTCAGTGGGAACCACTTGTGCTGTCCCCTAATCTCAATTCCACAAAGTCTAGCAGTGACATGTTATAAAGTATGCTAAGTCTCTGTATCTCATTAGTATTCTACTCAGTGCAATCTCACGATTCATAAAGTGAATATATCTCTGCTCAGCAATTTCAGAAAATGTGAAATTTTGCCATTTTCCAGTTCAAATGGCATTTGTATTTATTGTGTTTATCTAAATATCTCATTTTTTCTGATAAAAATTATTTGAAGCAGCTGCATTAAAGGGAAAAACTTAATAGTGGGGGGAAAAGGGACGATTAGGGATAAAAATCAGAAAGACACCCTTGAAAGTGTTCTGTGAGGTCAAAGGAGGCTCCAATACTTTTTCATGGAGAGGCTGGTGGTTAGAGCTGTGGTACATGGTTCTCACTTCCTGACAACAAAAGTGGTTTTACTTAAGGCAGTTTTGGATATCTGAAAACAAAGTTGATCAAGTCAGGGTCAGAGTCGCAAGACAGAAATTCCTTCTCCATGTACTAATTGATGTGTAATGTGAGTGTCCCAAATTCCTTCCAACCTTATATGACTTTGCTGACAAAGGATAAATATAATAACGATGTATTTAGTACTCACATTGTGACAGCTTAATGATGCTGCATATAGTTGAGCATGCTGTGTTTTGCACAACACTGGCACTCTATTCATACTGTAGTCAAATGCAGATATTCAAATTATGTCTTAATGGCAGTAAGATGTCTTGGGGAAAGGAATCTTTCAGTTAACAGAAATACATTATCTGGACAAACTGAGGCCCTGAACTGTGCTTGGAAGGTGAAATAAATTATCTATTTTATTTCTATGGAACTATTTTATAATGGAACATTATCTTAATTTAGAGATGAAGACACTGGACTTCAAAAAGAAATTTGGAAATTTATCCAGGGTCATAGCTAGTCATTGATAGACCTGAGACTTAATACCAGATTATTCTAATTATAAATTTTATAAATTTTGAAAAGTCTTTTTATTATGGAAGTTCCAAATTTATTCAGTGTAAAAACAGACTGTATTGAATATACACCACCCAACTGCAACAACTATTAGTGGTCTTGTTATCATGCTTCATTTATACAACTTCCCAACATTTTTAAAGGCTTATATTTCCTAGGTTCCTCACCTTATGTTTTTAAAAAACCTCATACAATATGTGATTAAACTATAAGCTCCCTCAAGTATTTTATTTATAAAAGAGAAGTGCATGAATGCACACATGGATAGGTTAAAAGAGAAATGAACTGAGATTGACCTTCTTGACTATTTATTTTAGAAGTAAAGAGGACTAAAAAAATATCAAACTCAAAAATATATGTATTATAATGGAAAGCAATAAAATTTCAAAGATTTTGAAAGGCTTACCTAAACTTCTGGCAAAATGGGTACTAACCACATGAGATTTTTAGCAGCTGTATCATCAGAGTTGATTTAAACTCAAAGAAAAATTACAGATTCACACACATTTGAGATAGGAATGACCACTGAAGTCATACAGTCGTTCTTTGTTATATGATTGTTTACTTTGCTTTAACAGCATATTTGCTCATCTGATATTAAAGTCAGACAATATAAATCAGCAGGCTTATATAGAAAAATAGGCTTCCATAGTGGCTCAGTTGATAAGAATCTGCTTGCAAATCAAGAGACCTTTGATCCCCAAGTCAGGAATAACCCCTGGAGAAGGAAATGGTAACCCACAACAGTACTGTTTCCTGGAGAATTCCATGCACAGAGGAGCCAGGTAGGCTATAGTCCATGGGATTGCAGAATCGGATTGAGTAACTAACTTTCACTTTTCATTTTATATAGGCATAATAAAAGGATATTACAAAAGTTGTCCTAATTGTTTGATAATCATACACTGACTATTGACAAGTCAGAGAGATGGTGCCTTCAGAGATGTATCATTGTCTTCATAATAGGGGTCTGCTGCTGCTAAGTCACTTCAGTTCAGTTCAGTTCAGTTCTCAGTTGTGTCCAACTATTTGCGATCCCATTAATCACAGCACACCAGGCCTCCCTGTCCATCACCAACTCCCGGAGTTCACCCAGACTCACATCCATCGAGTCAGTGATGCCATCCAGCCATCTCATCCTCTGCCGTCCTCTTCTCCTCCTGCCCCAAATCCTTCCCAGCATCAGAGTCTTTTCCAATGAGTCAGCTCTTCGCATGAGGTGGCCAAAGTACTGGAGTTTCAGCTTTAGCATCATTCCTTCCAAAGAAAGCCATGTCCAACTCTGTGCAACCCCATAGACAGCAGCGCACCAGGCTCCCATCCGTGGGATTCTCCAGGCAAGAACACTGGAGTGGGTTGCCATTTCCTTCTCCAATGCATGAAACTGAAAAGTGAAAGTGAAGATGTTCAGTCATGTCCAACTCTTAGCAACCCCATGGACTGCAGCCTACCAGGCTCCTCCACCCATGGAATTTTTCAGGCAAGAGTAACTGGAGTGGGGGTGCCATTGCCTTCTCCTAAATAGGAGGTCATATTTCATTTATTATAACAAAAACATTGGACTGAGAGTATTTAGTAAGTCAGAAAAGCTCTAAACATGGGATATGGAATTTAGAGCGAAACATAAATGCTAGAAATGTATATATATTTATATGTATATTAAGGTTTCTATATCTTAAACCCTACCCCACCCCACCTTTGAATCTGTTACTGAATATTATGCATAAGGGATCTAACTGAGTACTCCAGAAGAGAAACAATGGATCCTTTAGTTTTGAGACATTTAGTTTTAAAACATTACAATCTTGACAGAAGTTCAGTTCAGTTCAGTTCATTTCTCTCACTCAGTCATATCTGACTCTTTGCGACCCCATGAACTGCAGCATGCTAAGCCTCCCTGACCATCACCAGCTCCCAGAGCCTACCCAAACTCACGTTCACTGAGTCAGTGATGCCATCCAACCATCTCATCCTCTGTCGTCCCCTTCTCCTCCTGCTCTCAATCTTTCCCAGCATCAGGGTCTTTTCAAATGAGTCAGCTCTTTGCATCAGGTGGCCAAAGTATTGGAGTTTTAGCTTCAGCATCAGTCCTTCCAACGAACACCCAAGACTGATCTCCTTTAGGATGGGCTGGTTGGATCTCCTTGCAGTCCAAGGGACTATCAAGAGTCTTCTGCAACACCACAGTTCAAAAGCATCAATTCTTCAGTGCTCAGCTTTCTTTATAGTCCAACTCACACATCCATACATGACTACTGGAAAATAACATAATCTTGACTAGACAGAACTTTGTTGGCAAAGTAATGTCTCTGCTTTTTAATATGCTGTCTGGGTTGGTCATAACTTTCCCTCCAAGGAGTAAGTGTCTTTTAATTTCATGGCTGCAGTCACCATCTGCAGTGATTTCGAGCCCCCAAAATAAAGTCATCACTGTTTCCATTGTTTCCCCATCTATTTGCCATGAAGTGATGGGACCAGATGCCATGATCTTAGTTTTCTGAATGGTGAGCTTTAAGCTAACTTTTTCACTCTCCTCTTTCACTTTCATCAAGAAGCTCTTTAGTTCTTCTTCTCTTTCTGCTATAAGGGTGGTGTCATCTGCATATCTGAGGTTATTGATATTCCTCCTGGCAGTCTTGATTCCAGCTTGTGTTTCATCCAGCCCAGCGTTTCTCATGGTGTACTCTGCATAGAAGTTAAATAAGCAAGGTGACAATATACAGCCTTGACGTACTTCTTTTCCTATTTGGAACCAGTCTGTTGTTCCGTGTCCAGTTCTAACCATTGCTTCCTCACCTGCATATAGGTTTCTCAAGAGGCAGGTCAGGTGTTCTGGTATTCCCATCTCTTGGAGAATCTGCCACACTTTATTGTGAGCCACACAGTCAAAGGCTTTGACATAGTCAATAAAGCAGAAATAAATGTTTTTCTGGAACTCTCTTGCTTTTTTAATGATCCAGCAGATGTTGGCAATTTGATCTCTGGTTCCTCTGATTTTTCTAAAACCAGCTTGAACATCTGTAAGCTCATGCTTCATGTGACAGAAGACCTACCCTCAAACCTAAAAAGATAAATGGAAACATTAAAATTGTTATATATACCTTCTGTTTATTAATTACAAAAAATAAGTTTATGCAAAAATATTAAACATTAAAATACATACATTTTTGTCTGTCTTTTTTTAGGGCTGGGGACAGGTCTTTGGTAAGGACTGTAATGTCTTATTATGTCAATGACTTTCTCAGATTTAGAGGATCCATCTCTTTCTTTTCTGGGAAACTGAGTTTGACCTCCCGTGCATAATATTCAGCAGCAGCATCAAAGGTGGGGTAAGGTAGGGTTATGAAAATTTATGGAGCCACTTTTCTGAGTAACTCCATCCTCTAGGAAATAACCTGTGTGCTCTACTCATCTGGCCACTTCTGCCTTTCTAAACTACAGACTTCTCCTGTCAACTTAGGAAATCACTGTGTTATGTTCAGATCCTCCTTGTGCAGTGGCTCAGAAAGCATCTTTGGGCAGAAAGCCAAGGTTGATCATAGGGGCTCACCTCATTCTTTTCTCCTTTCTCTTAGAAATCACAGCCCTGCAATTCTTGTTTTTCAGTGTTTGAGAAAAAGTTTCTAAAATTTATTTTCCAGTTTTCTTATTATTTAGAGGGCAAAGCTAAGACTTATGCCAGATTCCCTATTATGACTGCAAGCATAAGTTTTATGTATAAGATTTAGCCCTTGGAGTATGTATGCATGCATTTGTCTCATAAATGGACTGATGTAAGTATTTGTCTCTTATAAATAGACTGATTTAAATGTACTTCCTAAATACAGTCTTCCTGGATCCCTAGCTATAATTAAAATTAGATTATCCCCTTATCCTTCATAGTACTTAGTCATATCTCAATTTTGAATTGTGCTGTATTTTATTTAGTTATATATCAGTCTTCCCATTACAAGTTCAGAAAGAGATGCATCTCTAATCTTAAAGGTGGTGATGGAGAAGAAACAATACATCTACTTGCATGGTATCCTGCTTGAGATTACCTCCTAAAATTAGTCACAAAATCTGCTGGGACAGTCAAAGTTGATAAGTTATTGAGTTGAGAAGGCCACAGATTATCAAAGTCATTGTCAAGTTCTGGGCCATTTTGGAGTTGCCTCAATAATACAATGAATAAAACATCATATTTGTATCTTGTTAGTAACATTACTGAAAGTCCAGTCTCTGATATTCCAAGCATATGGAAATAATGAAGCTTAATTCATAAAGTAGCAGATGCTGCTTGATCACTCTAAACAGTGAAGCATTATCTCTATTTATGAGAAATAATATACACTGAGCAGCAGCACTGTGAGCAGACTATTAAAAATAAAATTTTTGTATTACAACCATATCTATTGCAAGTCACTGGATGTGTATTAGTCTCCTTATTTATCCTCTGTTCCATACTTGTACAAAGCAGATATTTAATAAAAATATTGTTAATCTAGGAAATTAAAGTTCAGCTATTTAAGCCATCATCTTATAAATTCAGGAAGTGGTTATATATCTAAAACCACAATAAAATAAATATATTTTCATTATGTAAGAAAGCAGTAACATACTTAAATGTTCATATTCAAATCTTTAACAGTCTCATAAAATGAGATATGGTTTTGTTGCTGGAGAAAGTACCCATAAACGTACACATCATTTGCTTGTGACCTGAAGGAATTCCCTATTTATTTACATGTAAATGATATTTTTAGTTTATCTAGAAGAGAGGACAGACCATGTTGGTCTTTGCTAAACAGGAGTCTAAGAAACAAATAACACTTTTTTTTCCTTGCTAGAATATTTGGACATTTGTACATGCTTTTGTCTTATTTCCTACTGAGAGAATAATAAATAGCTTTAAGATAATAATAACTGTGAGGGCATGGTTAGTTTATTTCCTCTCACTTAATCTATTTAACAAATATTTAGTGCATTTATTTCTACTACACCTGGACACTGCAGTATGTTTTAGGAACACTTCAATGAACAAAACAACCTTGGTCTTTCTTTTATGATTTTTCAGTTCTTATTTGGGCAGATAAATAATGATCAAGTGAGCAATTAAATAAAGTTGTATGCATTTTTACTATGTGTCTGTGTATGCTAAATCGCTTCAGTCATGTTCAGCTCTTTGTGACATGGACTATAGTCTGCCAGGCTCCTCTGTCCATGGTACTCTCCAGGCAACAATACTGGAGTTGGGGTTGCCAAGCCCTCCTTCTAGGGGATCTTTCTGGCCGTGGGATCAAACCTTTATCTCTCAAGTCTCTTACATCTCCAGCATTGGCAGGCAGGTTCTTTACCACTAGTGCTACCTGGGAAGACCCTAATATAAGGAATATAAATAAAATATAGAATTGTGATAGAAAACGTTTTTGGAGAGCTGAAGGACTCAAATGTTGCAGGTAATTCATATATAACAGAAGAGTGTTCTAGGTATAGAGACCAGAACCTAAAGGACTTGAGGCTGGGTAAAGTCTCATACTTTTGGAAATATGGTGTAGGAGTATCAAAACTCTCCACATATCTCAGAATTAGATCTGGGATTGGGAAATATAGTCAATGTTTTATAATAACTATAAATGGAGTATAGCCTGTAAAAACTGTGAATCACTATGTTGTAAATGACTAGAGCCACCCCTTTCCAGCCAGACAGGTAGAAAGAAAACCAGGAGAAAGAGTTGTCACGGAAATGAAGATTATGAAGGTGTTTGAAACCAAGCAAATCTTTAAAATGAAAAATAAAAACAGCAATGATTTCTAATGTATAAGATGAAATAAGAATTTTATGATATATATGGAAAGATGCACCATAGCACCTTTCAGAGAAGTTAACTAAATGCCATAATCAGCATGTTAGAAGTTTCCATGGCTTATTACAATACAAGGATAAGAACTCATAATCATCCTGAATCTAAATATCTTCCCTGGCATGTGATCAAAGAGAAGATAAAAGAGAGAATCTACTATTTATTGATCACATACTCTGTGCCATTGAATAAAATAGTGATTAAGAACACAGAAGTAATGGCTGGATTGACAGTGTTCAAATTTCAGTGTTATTGTTGATCAGCTCTGTGTCCTTGGGTATGAGGCATCCAAACATCAAAGAGTCCCAAAATACTGTTGTGGTGTTTTTGTGTAGATCATTACTTATGGCACTATATATGTGGATTCAGTAAGTTATTTAAATAAACTTGTTTTTACAAATAATTACCGTATCTTATTGGAGATATAATGGAAGAATAGTGAGCTGTTGTTTAAGCCATTTTTCAGCTACAGCATTGATGTATTTCTCTTCAGTGTATATTTAGATAATACAGTTGCTTCCTTCTTTTGTTTTAAAGATGTAATGTGCTAGCTCTGGATTCTTTGCAAATCAAACACTCCCAAAACCAAGCTGTGGGCAAAAAGCACAAATGCTCTGTTCAGGTTACCTGTTGGTAAGTTTAAAATCACTGTGGAAAAAATATCGCTAGGATCCCTGTCATAATGTGTTTTACAAGGCTGAAATCAAGGTGGCAGCAGGGTAACATTCCTTTTAGGCTGTTGATGGAATTCAGCTCCATGCAGAGATCCCTGTTTGCTTGCTGGCTGTTTCCAGGGAGATTCTCTCACCTCTGGCCACCTGCGTGCCTCTTTTGTTCTTCATTTTCAAACCAGCACAAAGGAATTGAAATCTCTCACTCTGAATCTCTTTCACCTCTCCTTCTGTGTCGTCTCTTCTACCTCCAGCAAGAGAAAAGTCTTCACAAGGGCTCATGTGATTAGATTGGATCTACCCAGAAAATCCAAAATAACCTCCCTTTGGGGGTTAGAAAACCTTAATTACATCTTAAAAGTCTCTTTTGCTATGTAACAAAACATATTTACAGGTTACAAGAAATCAGTTCAGTTCAGTTCAGTCGCTCAGTCGTGTCCGACTCTTTGCGACCCCATGAATCGCAGCATGCCAGGCCTCCCTGTTCATCACCATCTCCTGGAGTTCACTCAGACTCACGTCCATCGAGTCCGTGATGCCATCCAGCCATCTCATCCTCTGTCGTCCCCTTCTCCTCCTGCCCCCAATCCCTCCCAGCATCAGAGTCTTTTCCAATGAGTCAACTCTTCGCATGAGGTGGCCAAAGTACTGGAGTTTCAGCTTTAGCATCATTCCTTCCAAAGAAATCCCAGAGTTGATCTCCTTCAGAATGGACTTGTTGGATCTCCTTGCAGTCCAAGGGACTCTCAAGAGTCTAGGTATGGGTATTTCAGCCTCCCAGGTAAAGAATCTACCAGCCAATACAGGAGGTAAGTTCGATCTATAAGTCATGAAGATCCCTTGGAGGAGAAAATGGCAAACGATTCCAGTATTTTTGCCTGAGAAATACCATGGACACAGGGGGCCTGATAGGCTACAATCCATGGGGTTTCAAAAGAGTTGGACATGACTTTGCAACTAAACAACAATCTTTGGGAGATCATTCTATTTACCACATTGGTTCTCCAGAGTCCTTTATTAAAAGCAAGTGGTTGTTTGGAAATCAAATTACATATTTTCCAATCATGTTTATTTACTAAAGATGTTTATATATCAGCCTGTAGGAAAAATACTTTTTAATTCATAAATCCCCAGAGCATTTAAACTCAAAGTTATTAAGAACTGTTATAAAGGACAATATATCACAATCTTGATCTATTTAGGTATAAAGGATAATGGCATAATGCATTGTCTTCAAGGAACATTAACCTGGAAGATATATTAATAATAAATTCATAACTTACAAAAATCATTATTCATCTCAATTGAATCAGTTGATATACTGACTCTAATTTTGAAGAAATGAGAGAAAAATTTTAGTTAGCAGTAATTGCTTTAGGTAAGAAGGCAGGTAACTATCAGTGTCTTTGTCCATTTTCATACAATCTTACTTTTGGGTGAAAGAATCAATTTGCCATGGGTGATAGAGAAGGAGCTAAGCCCTTCGTTAAGGAGTAATAACTAGGATTCTAAGAATCTGTACAATCAGTATGAGTTATATGCATTCGTGAGGCTATATTATTGAAGGTGGAACATGTACAGTAAATGAGTAGATAATCCTCAATTCTGCATTGGTCAAACTACACCTAGAATATCATATTCAATATTGGAAATCATGCATTATAGAAATAAGTGTGGTGGGTTTTAGCATAGAGCTTCCAACATTTTTAAGAGCAACTAAATAGGACATTTGAGGCACAGTTAAAGTAACTGGAGATGATGAGGATAAGAATCAAGTCCTATTTGCAATTATTTAAAAGACATTCCTAAAATTTAAAAAGGGACTGAATAAACTATTCAGTGACTTGAAGGAAAGATTTTTGACTAATTAGGTGGAAGTAATAGAGAAGAATGTCTTTACCTTAAAAAAGCTAAGAGACAACGCCTTTATTTTGGGAGCTGTTTAATACTGAAAAAGCTACCCTGGAGAGTGATTGCCTAGTAACTGGAAGATGTTCAAGGAAGCCTGGAGGAATATTTGGAGGTGCTGCAGAACAGCAGTGTGTCTCAAAGTTTAGTGCAAATACCAACCACCTGGGGATCTTGTTAAAACTGTAGCCTGTGAATCAGTTGATCCAGGATAGGCATAAAATTCTGCATGCCTAACAAGTCCAAGGTGATGCAGGCTGAAGCTGCTCCCCAGATCCCCATTTGAGTAGTAGTTTGGAGCAGGATTGCATGTAGCATGACAATGCATCAGTGATCTAAGGATCATTTCACCCCAATACCTTATTAAATCTTGTTTGGCACAGGAGGGACATGATTTCTCTGTTGGGTAGAGAACCTCTATCAACTTTGGCAAGAGAAATAGGCACACTTTCACATGGAAAAGTCAGAGAAAGTGAGATTATCTTGACTAAGAGGACATCTGGAACTCGGTGTACATTTCTCTTCACCATGTATTATTTCTGTTTCTTATACTGAGGTTTTTGTTAGCAAATGATGATAGGAACTGTTTTCTGGTTCCTTTAGTGGTATCATTTCATCTTTCATAACGATCTCTTGGCCTTATTTAGTATATTTGAAGTGGAATTTTTCATTGGGATGTGTATATTTGGATCATGCTTAAACATCAAACGAATTTTGGAAAATTCCATGGGGCAGACAAAAACAAACTTCCAAAGCCTTTGTTCTTATTTTATACTTTCTGTAGTTTAGGTGTAATGAGACAACTGTTAAAACTTTAGTCACTGACTATAAGCAGAAGAATGGTGACTGAATTATATACATGTCTGGACAGAAACATCGTAGCCCTTTATCTGCACTAGCACATGGATTTACGAGCCATATTTAGCTTTCCTATAATTAAATATTTTCTTAAAAATGCATTTTATGCTACATTGAGAAGGTTCCATTCAAAGAAGGTAATGCAGTATGACTGATTCAAGTTACTTGTTTTGGCATTGGATGGGGGCCATCAAAGTGGAAAAAGTTAAAATTTTCACATAATTTTCAAAACCTATCACAAAACAGACAAAGCAACAAATTATTCTCCCTTTCTCTTTATACTCTAAATTGAAACTTTGTAAATTCAACTTAGAATTAAAATGTGATTAGTATAGTTTAAATTTTACCTCCTAGTGCTAATATCCAGGCTAAGAGCTCTACTAAAAGTGAGAAATCTGCACTCGACAGTTTGAAAAAGCCAAAAGGAAGATAATAAAAATACTAAGAAATGTTCTAATTATTGGCATTTGTTTCCAATGTTTCTATTAATCATTAGAGAGTATAAGTACATAATTTAATAGATTTGTTACAGACTATATAGAAAATCATGATACACTGGCCCAAGAAGTTAGATTTCAAGCTTTGTGCTCTGATTAATGGAAACCATTCTTTTATTTTAGAATGGTGAAAGGGACAGTAGGTTTAGGGGACCTTAGACTGACAGATTTGCTTCACTGCAGTGGGAGGAAATGAAACTGTATTTACTTTGCATTTAGATGCCAATCATTGAAAAATCAATTCTTATAAATAAATAAATAGTTTTTTGTTATCTCATCTATCTTCCTGTCTGTTTTAAAAGGAGACTGTCACAAAATCATTTTAGAAGAATAATCGTGATGTAGGTCCATGTTTCAGACGCCCAAAATGATCTATCAAAAACAGATTCATAGTTGAAGAAATTTAAGTTTTGAACAGTTGGGAAAATAAAATTTCCAGAGAACTCAACCAAGGTGGACCGGTAGTCTAATTGATTTGGGACCACTGAGACATATATAAGATGATCCTAATATATGAGACTATACTAGGATACATACTTGTATACATATATGTATATGCACATATATAGTTCAAATATGTACATGTATACATGTATATATGCGGAGAAGGCAATGGCACCCCCACTCCAGTGCTCTTGCCTGGAAAATCCCATGGACTGAGGAGCCTGGTGGGCTGCAGTCCATGGGGTCACTAGAGTCGGGCACGACTTCACTTTCACTTTCACTTTCATGCATTGGAGAAGGAAATGGCAACCCACTCCAGTGTTCTTTCCTGGAGAATCCCAGGGACAGGGGAGCCTGGTGGGCTGCCGCCTATGGGGTTGTACAGAGTTGGACACGATTGGAGCGACTTAGCAGCAGCAGCAGCAGCACATGTATATATACATACTTCAAATATGTGTTTTGTTGAGGGTGTCTTTAGTACACAGTGTTTAGTAACAAGTAGTGTATTTGGAGATGGGATGTGATAGGAAAAGGATTTCCAGGAGAATATAGAGGCAGATGGTAGAGACTGGGAGAAGCTGGGACCAGATGCTCCTTGTGGAGGCCAGCATATAAGGAAGGGAGAAGTGGGGAGGAGGGAGGGAATGAAGATCTGAAATTAGGATATTTCTACAGCAATTGTTCAAGGGTAATACAACCTAATATTAGATCCATTTCTTATGTGTCTCTTGGAAAGAAAAAATGAAAGCACCAGCTTTAATTTAAAAGGGTTATGAATCATTTTAAAATATATCATTAAATCAAAGAGAGATAAATATTCACTATTAACATTTAATAAGTTCATTTTTCTCAAAATACCATCATTATACCTCTCTTAAACCTTATATTATCCTATTATTTCTCCATCAGTATCTCAGAGAGTTTTACTTTGTTTATATTAAAATATCACTTAGTTCAAGATCATACCTATCTTATGTACATCCACATGAGCTGCACATTTTTATGGCTATTTTAATGAGATAAATATGAGATTGACTCATAAAAGCCAATAGAAATTCTAGTTGGGAATTAGATTGAGATTGCAATGAAATAATAGTTAATTTTATTCCTAGATTCTTTAACCTATTTTAATTTTGATGGAATAGGAACCAGGTATTCCAGATATGTGAAAATCTTACTTGTTTCTCACCATTCTTCAATAGAAGCTCAAGTTCTTCTATTTAACTCTAACTATTTAACTCTTCTATTCTAACTCTCAGGTTAAAGTGCCCTCAGATTTTATATGCCCTGTTAATGGGTCTGTCTAGTCAAGGCTATGGTTTTTCCAGTAGTCATGTATGGATGTGAGAGTTGGACTGCGAAGAAAGCTGAGCACCGAAGAGTTGATGCTTTTGAACTGTGGTGTTGGAGAAGACTCTTGAGAGTCCCTTGGACTGCAAGGAGATCCAACCAGTCCATTCTAAAGGAGATCAGTCTTGGGTGTTCTTTGGAAGGATGCTAAAGCTGAAACTCTAGTACTTTGGCCACCTCATGTGAAGGGTTGACTCATTGAAAAAGACTCTGATGCTGGGAGGGATTTGGGGCAGGAGAAGAAGGGAACAACAGAGGATGAGATGGCTGGATGGCATCACCACTCCATGGACTTGAGTTTGAGTGAACTCTGGGAGTTGGTAATGGACAGGGAGGCCTGGCATGCTGTGATTCATGGTTTCGCAAAGAGTTGGACACGACTGAGTGAACTGAACTGAACGCCTTCCACAGAAGGTGGCTTTCCTTCAATGTTTTCAGAAACAATTTTGAGTTCTATTTTCTGTCTCTTGAAATTCCTAATGCTTATAGTCTTATAAAGAATTCCATCATTGTTAATGAGAAGGGGTCCTGCAAAAGCACACTGAAGACATGAGAGATCGGTGGTCCCTCACTGAGCAAGGTGACAGGAATGGGAAAAGTGTCCATGTGTCTGCTTCTTAGCAGATGTGAACTCTTGGCTTTGTTATGATTGCATAGACCTTGACTTACGCAGAGAGGTGTGGGTTAAGTGAGAGGGTTTTTTGTTGTTGTTTTCAGATGGTGGTGTTAGCAAAAATGTAATGAAAGTTTAGGGTTGATAAGTACACCTTAAAAAAATGTCTTCTGTTAAAACAAACTTTCAATTGAGTGATTTCACAAAATGTAAGCTGTTTTCATACATACTAACTTATGGACTAACTGCTGCTGCCGAGTCACTTCAGTCGTATCCAACTCTGTGCGACCCCATAGATGGCAGCTCACCAGGCTCCCCCGTCCATGAGATTCTCCAGGCAAGAACTGTGCTAGGAGAGTGTATTAACTTTCCATATTCTCAATTTTACAGACATTACTGATTCTAAACGATTTAAAAACCTAATAATATTGTTCTAGGTGATTATGAATTTTTATTATATACTGTATTTATTCTATACACATGTCTTGGAGAATTGTAAGGTAAGGGAGTTAGAGAAGGTGAGGTTCAGAAAAAGAACGAGACCCACAATTTGCAGGAACAGATTGCCTTTAATGAGGCGAGAAGGGGCAGCAGTCAGATTAGTGACCTGCTGCCCTAACCCAAGAAAAGAGTAAGTATATATATATAGAGGCATGTATGTGGAAAGCTACTGTCTTAAGGGGGCCTGTTCTTCTCCAAGGTTGTTCAGAGTAGATATCTTTTAAAAGGCTGGGCAAGGAATTTTGGAAATTGGCCAGAGGCTGGACCAGCTGGGAGCTGGGCATAGTCAACCTTAATGTCCATTTTTTTCTTCCGGTGAGAGAATTCTTTGTTTTGCATAGAATGGTGGGGAGGACCTGAAGGGGAGTTTTAATTCAGGCTATTTTGAGCAGTGTAACTTTCCTTCAGTCATAACCCCAAAGGCACTATGTTCTGGTACTGAGTGGCATATACTAGCAATAGGGGCTTCCCAGGTGGCACTAGTGCTAAAGAACCCACCTGCAAATGCAGGAGACAGAAGAGAGGCAAGTTCGAACCCTGGATCAGGAAGATCCCCTGGAGAAGGAAATGGCATCCTATTCCAGCATTCTTGCTGGAAGAATCCCATGGACAGAGGAGCCTGGCGGGCTACACTCCATGGGATTGCAAAGAGTCACACACAACTGAACATCTGAGCACAACATACTAGCAATATCTTGCCCTCTCATTTCTCTCGCACCATCGCTGTCTCTGTGCATGTGTGCGGAATGTGTGTGTCTCCCTTCCTCTGTTCTTCATAGCTGCAGCTGATCCTTTCTGGGTTCAAAAGCAACTAGTATCGTTGCTTTTGTGATACAATGGCAAGAATGATTAGTTATGAGAGGATGGCCTGCAATGCTAACATCATTCCCTGCTGCTGCTGCTAAGTCGCTCCAGTCGCATCTGACTCTGTGCGACCCCACAGACGGCAGCCCACCAGAGTCCCCCGTCACTGGGATTTTCCAGGCAAGAACATTGGGGTGGGTTGCCATTTCCTTCTCCAATGCATGAAACTGAAAAGTGAAAGTGAAGACGCTCAGTCATGTTTGACTCTTAGCGACCCCATGGACTGCAGCCCACCAGGCTCCTCCACCCATGGGATTTTCCAGGCAAGAGTACTGGAATGGGGTACTCATTCCCTAGCTGGCATTAAAAATGTCTTCCAATCTTTGATATGTTGTAAAGCAGAACATTTTAAACTAGGGAGAGAGAGATGGATTAGAAGGACTTCTAAAATTCTGCTCCCTATTGTAGCTAGGGCAGAGCTCATTTACTACTATGAGACAGTACATATTGTACTGCCATACAGATATGGATTCTTTTTAATACTTTGAGATCTGGGACAAATAACAGTCTTTAAAATTATTTTTCTTATTTGCAGTGTAAGGCTAAAACCACCTACTTTATTAATTGGAATATATACATAAAATGTAAAGTGTAGTTTTCAATAACTATTTATTTATATTATTAGATTATTAATTCATTATATTTAGTTATATTATTTATAATAATATTTATAAAGAAATACTTATATTATTTATAAATAAATTTATATTTACGATTTTATTTACTTATAAATATTTACCATATTTATTTATATTATTTATAAATAAATTTATATTATTTATTTCTTTATATTATTATATTTATCAATATAATAATATATAATTATATTTATTTATATGATTATAAATGATTATTTATCTCTCTTCCAAATGTTTTTCATTAAATGTCATGTCAATAGAATTAATAAGGATTCTTAACAGGAATGCATGTTCTTATTGGATCCAAATAAGTATGTCTCTTACTTGACTGTCTTGGTCTGTACAGTGCCCATTGCTAGGATGCCCATCTTATTAGTAGATGACTGTCAAAATACATGTCTCCATTTGTCCTTGCATGTTTAGTACAAAAAATACTCCTCTATATAATTTTTTCACTTTCAAACCTTGAACAACTCCAGAAAATATGGAATTTTTATCTTGTCATCACTCCAGCTAGTGTTAGCCTAAAATTGGAAATAGAATAGAGACAAAAACTCTCAACAAAAACTATTTCATGCAAACTATTTCATGCACAAAGAGCTGTCATTTTGCAAAATGTGTTTGAAGGTAGAATTAAATAGATTAACTCTTGATAATCTATTGTTAATTGTTATATTAAATGACTCCTCAGTTTGAATAAAATTATCATGAGCTAGTAGCCATTAGTTGAATAATTAGATTTAAACTATCAGAGCATGAACCATTTGTTCAAAGATGAACTCCACTGTGTAATTTTTATGTCACTGTGATAAAAATCCATAGAAATTTATGTGTGCATTACATATATACATTGCCATGTGTGTTGGAAAAAATGTTCCTCAGTTACATTTGTCATCTGAAATATAAATCAAATCTAGAAAGTGGTAAAATTTTCTTCTAAGCAACAGATGTCATGAAGTTCATGCACTAAAAATGAGGCCCTTGAATAATCAGTGAGTTCATAAAAACTGTTCCTGAAAACCTACTTACTCCATTTTAGAAATAATTTTAACTGTTCCTGCTATAGAAAATCTGAGTTGTAGGGATGACAATTTTAGCAGGAAAAAGAAAAATTGACTATGAGAGATGAAAAAGAAATTTCAAAGGGGAAAGAGGAAGATGAGTGCAGGGAGAAGAGCTAGGAAGAGGAGGAAAGAAGGGAGAGGAAAAGAAACATAACTGAGCATTTTATGGCCAGATGACCAGTGGTTTTTTTTTTTTTTTTTTTTTTAACTTAATAAAGCAACCTAGGTATTTCTACTAATTCACTGAGGTCTTCCTACAAGTGACATAAGTGACTTGTTGGATGTTCCCATCCTTTCTTGAGAGTAAAAAGGAAGCTAGAGTCAAGTGAATTAGCTTCTTTGTTCTGAGCTATTGCCAAACTTAGCCACCTGTTATGTCAGATAGATCTTTAAGAACAAGCGATTACTTCTGCTAGAAATCAGTTGCCTTTATGTAAATTTATTCAGCTCTTCCTTTTGCCCCTTAAATAAATGATGGCCTGAAAGATTAATATGAACCCACAGATCCTGGAACAATATATAGCAGCAGACAATTTCTAAAAAAAATAACAGCTCTTGGTTAAAATACATAGAATGTTTATACAAGTATTCAGAGCATGCACATTTTACCTTAGAAATCCATCCCCAAGAAATTTGAAATATACAGTTGCTTGCCCTGCATCTATTCATAAACTCACATATTATCTTCCACTTCTAAGGAAGACATTCACCCATTATTTCTATTAACATTTTATGCTGAATTCATAGAAGAAAATATTTCTACTAGTAAATTTACTAAGCACTCTAGCAATGTGTCTCTTTGTTTTAAACCAGGTGCTTTTCTCAAAAGATCACCCCATTTATTCCTTCACACATACAGGGGAACTTTTACTAAAGAATTTGTATGCAAAGAAGGGGTTAGAAGGGAGAAATCAAAGGTTAGCTGTATTTCAGAAACAAAGGCAATATGGCAGCTGTTTGTGATCCTTTCATCACCTGGAACCCTGCACTTACTGAGAATTGCCTGTTATGTACATGGGATGCCAGCAGAGAACAGAAAAGAGACTATCTTCATTTCATCTGGTTGTCAGGTGAGGGGAAATGTAGGCATTGGAGCCTTATCCATATCATCAGCTGGTTCAGTATAACTGTGGTAAGTGTTCTTACAAATACACATAGCCTTGAAATAATGAATGAAGATGATTAATCTGTCTAGGGTCAGGGAAATCCTCCCAAAGGAAGTGAAAATTAAGACATACAAGTTAGCTGGAGAAGAGTGTACTGGGTAGAGTTAATACATTGTATTAAAGTCCTAGGGTAGAAGGCAGTATAGGAAGTTATCAACATCTACATGAGATTGTGGTTTCCTGGAGTAATAGCTATGGAAATGGAAAGATGTGGATAGATCCAAACATACTGAACTTCATATCCATGAAGGAAGACTCATTTCTCTTCTGTTCTTTGCTGTGTCCCTGTGTATAATATAGAAGCTAGCTCTCAGTAAGGGCTCAATTCCAGGTTATGAAATTACCATAGATGGTTGCCATGGTTGTCTCTTTAGTCTGTTCCTAAACAAGTATGGCAAATGTTAATGTCTGTTAAATAACGCTGTCATTGCATGTTACATTACTGCATTTTCTATATACTTATATATGTATGAAATATTTCATGAGACACGTAGCATTGCCCTGGCATTGCCTATTTGCTTGTCTGTATCTCCAACTAGTCAGACTGACCTCAAAATACCATCTGAAGTGTAGTCCTTTGACTCACCACACACTGTATAATTGTTATGCTCACAACCATTCATTCTTAAAATAGCTTATGAAAAGCTCTCTGGAGAGTAATCACAGACAACTAACACATGATGCAAATTAACTGGAAGAAGTTAATTCATGTAATTAGCCTCCAGACAGAATAAAATAGGCATGTTTTTCTTTACCTTCTTTGTTCATGTACATGCACAATAAACACAGGTTTAAACAAAGGTATATATATTTTCTCTGTATATTTTAGTTTTAGATTTTAAATTTCATTTTAAAATTTCATGATTTCATATTATTCGGTCTGGTTTCTGTTCATTTACAATTATCTCTGCTCTTACAATCGTCCTCCTGTTACCACTGTGCCATTTTTTACCTAATAAACACAGGGCCTTACTGTTTCTTCTTTTACTCATGGACATTTCTTTCTTCTTTTTTTTTTTTTTTTCATGGACATTTCGGTAGCAATTTTCCTGTCCTTCCTGAATCATGAGTTTCTTTTTTCATTTAAAAGTCATTTTCTATGTCAGTTTGGTTACCAGAACTCAGACACTGAAACCAAGTTAGGGATTGATTTCTATGAGAGACAAAAGTGAGAGTGAGCAGCATTGAACAAAGAAAGCCTTCAAAGTATGATGCAGGTTTGAGATCTGGGAAAAGAAAGGGAGGAGAAATCAGGAATTGATAGGGAGATCCTTCATGTTAATGCTGATCTGCAATATTTCGGTAAGTTCAAGAGGAAAGTTTAAAGCATGGACTGCCTGGGAGAGAGGTTATGCAGGGGACAGAAATTGTCAGGCCATTTCTCAGTCACTAATTCAGGCTGCCTGGCATGACCATGGTGTTGGTTTGAAAATGGAAGTGGGTACAGAATGCTAGAGATTAACTGTACTCTTGCAATATCACAGATTTGTTTTTTCTTGAAGGGATATAAAAATAGCAGATGACCTTGAATGTTACTGTTTACCCCCTGTGCTGCATTAATCAACTTGTCTATAAATGTTCAGGACTCGACTCTTACCAAGCTTTCTAGATTTTTCTTCCTGTAGAGATACTTAGAAGACATAAAGTAGTGGCCTGAACTATACCTGCTCACGACAGTTGGTTTCTGGGTCACAGTTGGTATCTGTTCTTCCCCTTTGTTTTCCATTCTTAATTTCCCTTGCCATTGAGAGCTGGCTCCAACAAATTGCTTGGTCTTGTGGCCCAAATCCTCTTCCAGAAGGGTCTTTAACCCCCTCCCCTCCCCCCATTTAGAGTCTTAACAGATTGGATAATGCCCACCCACATTGGTAAAGGGCAATCTTCTTTGCTTTCAGGCTACTAATTCAAATGCTAGTAATCTCTACCAGCAACACATCACAGACACACCAGGAATAATGTTTTATCAGATATTAAGCAAGTCAGATTGACAGAAAATTAACCATTACATGGATAAATAAATTTCTGGTACACTCTGGTCATACTGAACAAAAAGCAGTATAGATTTTGCAGTTAATAGCAGACTAATAATGCCACCTTATATATATACCCTTCTTTGTCATTTTCAAGACATCTTAATATCTTTGGTTCATAAAACACCCTTATGTGATTGTTGTTGTTCGTTGCTCAGTTGTGTCTTACTCTCTTAGATCCCGTGGACTGCAGCATGCCAGGCTTCCCTGTCTTTCACCATCTCCCAGAGTTTGCTCAAACTCATGTCTGTTGAGCCAGTGATGCCATTTCAACCATCATGCCCTCTATCACCCGCTTCTCCTTCCATCTGCAGTCTTTTCCAGTATCGGAGTCTTTTTCAGTGAGTTGGCTCTTTGCACGAAGTGACCAAAGTATTGAAGCTACAACTTCAGCATCAGTCCATCAAATGAATATTTAAGGTTGATTTCCTTGAAGATTGGCTGGTTTGATCTCCTTGCAGTCCAAGGGACTCTCAAGAGTCTTCTCCAACACCATGTTCAAAAGCATCAATTCTTTGGTGCTCAGCCTTCTTTATAGTCCAACTCTCACATCCATATGTGACTCCTGGAAAAACCATAGCTTTGACTATTCCAACCTTTGCTGGCAAAATGATGCCTCTGCTTTTTAATATACTGCCTAGGTTTGTCATAGCTTTTCTTCCAAGGAACAAGTGTCTTTTGATTTCATGGCTGCAGTCACTATCCACAGTGATCTTGGAGTCCAAGAAAATAAAGTCTCTCGTTGTTTCTATTGTTTCCCCATCTATTTGCCGTGAAGTGATGGGACCAAATGCCATGATCTTAGTTTTTTAATGTTAAGTTTTAAGCCAACTTTTTCACTCTCCTCTTACACTTTCATCAATAAGCTGTTTAGTTCCTCTTGGCTTTCTTCTATAAGGGTGGTGTCATCTGCATATCTGAGGTGACTGATATATCTCTGATTATCTTGATTCCAGCCTGTGCTTCTTTATGTGATGGTCTGCCGGTTATCAGTTCGTTCTTTAATTCAAATTTAGTCTCCTTTGTCCTGCTTTATGATACCACACCTGGGCCTATAAAACTTTCTTCTTTGCCAAATGGGATGATATCCTGCTTTTCCATTAGAGAGTGCAGGGTAAATGGTGCAGGAGGAAGGGTCTTCTCATACTGGTTCAGGTGTGCTCCTCTCTTCAAGCTCCTGCACGATTCAGTGTGTAGAGCATCTGGTAGTCATCCCGTCCCGTGAATTAATTTCTTTCCTTCAGGTTTTGTTTTCCTTTCCTTTGACTGCACTGTGCAGTGCACATAGCTTTTCCAGTCAGATGGAACTTGTGCCCCTGCAGTTGGAGCCCAGACTCTTAACCACTGGCCCACCAGGCGAGTTCAATTTTAGAAATATTTTTTTCTTTTGGTCCAATGAGTATCAGTGGCATGCTAGTGGACAGCATCTCAACGAGTCCCTCTGGCCACAGCCTGTGGCACCTCCTTAAACCTTCCTATTATTCAAAAGCACAGGCTGTCCCACCAAAATCTTAATTTGTTTAGTGGAAGGTGGTTACCTTCCAAGTTATTTTCTTTTTGGACATTCTCTCTCAGTCATGTACAGTGGCTGTTCCCTATATCTGCTATTCCTGTATTCTTTGTGGTTCTTTTTTTTTAATCTCTTGGGAATTATACAATTGTTCCTGATTTATATTATTTTTTCCCATTCAAATTGTGAAGCTGTTCTGTGTTCTGATAATCTGTACAAAAAGCATCAGATGTCTTATTTTACCACTGAGAGGCAGCTTAACCTATGTAAGCCGTAAATTTCTCATCTGAATAATACAATAGGATACTTTTCTAAATTCACTTTGGACACTGAGTTATTTTATATCTGTGATAGGGTTCTGTATTTGCAATGATATGCCCTTTTATTGTATCATTACTAAAACTGTGTCCATTATCTCACATTCCTGATATATTTGTTTATAGAAATCAGACTCCCAAAACCTGTTTTCAGAATGTTCCCTGGGTAATCAATGTGTAAAATTAAAACCTGCCTGTTAAAGAGAAAATCCTTGCAAGAAGGAGCCTCTTCCTTATCAGAAAGGGTACTTGTATTTAGGCTAGCTTTCATTTTACTTTTTTCACAACTGCAGATTAGTCATCTTTCTATAACTTGCGTAGAGAATGGTTCATCCAATTCTCCATGACTCACAGACTGCATCCTGTCCTATCCTATTTATATTTTGGCATGTCCTACTCTTTTGAGACTCCATGGATTGTAGCCCACCAGGCTCCTCTGTCCATGGGATTTCCCAGACAAGAACACAGGAGTGGGTTGTCATTTCTTTCTCCAGGGCATCTTCCCAACCCAGAGATCAAACCCATGTCTCCTGAATGATGTTACTGCTGAGCAACCAGGAAAGCCCATTAATATATCAGTCTTCTCCATAAATCTATAGCCTTTATCATCCACAAGCTTAAAACTAACACTCTTAACATTCATATATAATATCGTTCAGTATAATATATATACTAACTGAAACCAATTAGCCAAAATACATAGACTAAAATAATTTTTGAATGATGTTTTATAATGAATAATTAGATCATTTTATTTTATTTTAATTAAATTTATTTATTTTTAATTACAATACTGTATTTGTTTGCCAACATTGCACGAACAACCATAGACATTAAAATGCTTTAATTATGATAAAAATCTATTCATGGCCCTTAATCCTAGACAGTGTCTCTGTGAAGCTCATAGTCACTCAATATCTAAAGATTAAGAGGTCTTCTCCCCCAAATGAGTTATTTCAACAGATAAAACCATCTTTGAAGAAGTCGACCAGTTATTCATAGGGATGGTGGACCCTCTTGAATGTATTTCACCTGATTTGTGTCAATGTATGGCAAAACAAATATAGTATTGTAATTTAAAAAATAAATAAATTTAATAATAAAAAAAAAAAAAAAAGAATGTATTTCAGATTAGATTACTGATTAAAATCATCTAAAGTGCGCAGTTACATTTCCGTGCTAGGACCAATACCTTCTTGGAGCCACAGTTTCTTTTACTTTAAAATGGGTAGCTGTGATGAACAAATGACACAATCTGTGAGAATTCAGATACACACACATGCATGCACATATAATTCTAATTTTAAAAAGGCTCATTTGTCTACATACAATGTTAGGAGGTAATTTAACCTCTCTAAACCTCTTTTACCTTGCATGTAATTAGTGATAATACTAACAATGATTCTCTTCTTAGTGCTGTTATAAATGCTTAGCCAGTGAAAGGGGCATAGAAAAGATGCATATAGATTATCCATTATTGTTATTACTACTGTATGTGTGCACAGATATGTCCTTTTACTCCTTGGCACTGCTTACAGAAAGGGCATGGAATGCACTGTGGAACTGAATATACTTGTTCTCCTGCTTGACTGAGTAGTGCCGAATCTTTTTTCTGAAATCTGGGCTCAATGACAAACCAGTCACTTGATTGAAAATTGTCTTCCAACTATAAGACTTCAGTCAGCTACTCATGATCTTGGTTCCCTGCATACCCCAAATATAGGGTAAATGGCAGCACCTCCCATCAATTTTCTTTCATTTATCATCTGTGACTATGACTGATCCACATTTACCTTCTTGGTGATTCTGCCAGTGAGGTAATGCAGGTACTCTGCAAGAGCTTGATTGCTGAGAGCCATGAAAATAGATGAAGAAATACAGCTTACTTGAAAAGGTGGATCATTGTCGTAGCTCTGTTTTAATGTGCTCTGTTTGGTATGATTGTTTCATACAGCATGGACAGTCATTCAAACATCAGGTTATCCTCCAGCAGCCTATTGAATACAGGCTAGTATTATTTCACATAATGTCCTTTTCTCCCAAATAATGTTGTTCTTTTACAAATTTCATTTAAAACTGAATAAGATAAATTGACACTGATACCATTTCCTCAGTTGCAATTTTCAAAATAATTGGTTATATAATAGTTATTCCAAAAAAGTTACAGTAATTCTTAACAAATTACCATAAATACAGGATTTAAAACACAGTGTTAAATTATTACCTGCCTCTTTTTTGTCTTACATCTGAATTTCCATTTATAGCTTTAGAGTTTTTTATACAGCAACACTCAACTATTAAACTTCTACTCTCATGCAATTTCAGGCTCTTTTGTGTGGAATTATAGTGATTACAGGAACCTCAGTCTGACATAATACACAAGTCCATTAGCCTCAAGTTCTCTTTATTTTTAAAGGAGAATTAAAATGTCTGTAGAATAATGTTTCCTCTAAATGATAAAGTTTTATTATACGCTGAACTTAGAAAAACAACAATCAGCTCTTCTGGAGATAGACAGTTTTGCATTGTTCTAAAGGAACATGACCCTTAAGAAATTCTACCTTCAGATCACTGAACTGCCATTTGTAAATGTGAAGTCCACAAGAATTACCTTGCTGTCTTGAATTTCAATTTTGTTTATAAACAAAAACTATATTAATATTATAATAAATAGTTTGTAAGAAAACTTTAAGGTAATCATGCAACATAATTATAATCAAATAATAAAAATATTCCTGGCACTTAAGTATTCTAATTAATAATATTCTATTTCCCCTGCAGCTTAGGATTACATTTTATGTATATACCACTTATCCATCCAGCATGTTTTTTTTTTCATTAATTAATTTATTTTTGATTGCACTGGGTCTTCGTTGCTTTGTGTGGTCTTTCTCTAGCTGCAGGGAGCAGCGACTACTCTTTGTTGTGATGCATAGGCTTCTCTTGCTAGAGAACACAGGCTCTAGGCACATGGGCCTCAGCAGTTGTGGCATACAGGCTCAGTAGTGTGGCTCACAGGCTCTAGAGCTTGGGCTAAGTAGTTGTGGTGCATGGACTTAGTTGCTCCATAGCAGGTATAATCTTCCCAGACTAGGGATTGAACCCATATTCACTGCATTGGCAAGTGTATTCTCATCCACTGTACAACCAGGGAAATCCCCATCTGGCATATATTAATGACATCACTGTCAACAATGGACAAAACTTTCACTTTAATTCATAAAATGATGCTCAGTGAATTGTTAATATAATAAGCTCAGATAATGTCTTCATACTATTAGGCATTTAAGATGCGATTTTAAGTTACTATTAGAAACAGTTATAAAGGATGTAAATCTTGTTCCATAAGAAGAGCTAGAAAAGAAATGCCTAACAGGGTAGGTATAGATATTTACACTGAAGAGGGAGGAATAATATAAAATTGAGGCAAAAAACACTAAGCTTTAAATAGACTCATGCCTAATATGGGGTGGATATAAACTATTTTAGTCCCTTCATGTAGCTAAGCCAACAACATAGAAGGGGTTGCTGTGTTGGCTGGGACACCAGATTCTGATTACCAAAGAGATTCAAGATTGCTACTCTACAGTGGTGGCATGGAGAGCTTTGTCTGGAAACAAGTTATATCACAATACATTATTTCTAAATAATAACAGTCAGTTTTCATTGGAAAATAATTAAGATAGAGATTATTTCACTAATTATTATAATGACTCATTCATTTCAATGATGAAGTTATTTCTGTGAGAAATAGCTCTTATAGAAACATAGGGAAATCAACCTGCTGAGGTGTTAGAAGGGGCAAGGATAATATTAAATGAATGATAGGAAAAAGGAAGCTATGATGAAGCAAAAACAATACCCAGTTGTGGATGTGACTGGTGATAGAAGTAAAGTCTGATGCTGTAAAGAGCAATATTGCATAGGAACCTAGAATGTTAAGTCCATGAATCAAGGTAAATTTGAAGTGATCAAGCAGATGGAAAGAGTGAACATGGACATTTTAGGAATCAGTAAACTAAAATGGACTGGAATGGGCAAATTTAACTCAGATGACCATTATATCTACTATTGTGGGCAAGAATCCCTTAGAAGAAATGGAGTATCCCTCATAGTTAACAAAAGAGCAGAAATGCAGTACTTGGGTGCAGTCTCAAAAATGACAGAATAATCTCTGTTCATTTCCCAAGACAAACCATTCAATATTATAGTAATCCAAGACTATGCCCGAACCACTAATGCTGAAGAACCCGAAGTTGAACAGTTCTATGAAGACCCATAAGACCTTCTAGAACTAACACCTGAAAAGGTATCCTTTTCATCAAAGGGGACTGGAATGCAAAAAGTAGGTCAAGAGATACCTGAAGTAACAGGCAAGTTTGGCCTTGGAGTACAAAATGAAACAGGGCAAAGGCTAACAGAGGTTTGCCAACAGAGGACACTGGTCATAACAAACACCCTTTTCCAACAACACAAGAGAAGACCCTACACATGAACATCAGCAGACGGTCAATACTGAAATCAGATTGATTATATTCTTTGCAGCCAAAGATGGAGAAGCTCTAAACAGTCAGCAAAAACAAGACTAGGAGCTGATTGTGGCTCAGATCATGAACTCCTTATTGCCAAATTCAGACTTAAATTGAACAAAGAAGGGAAAACCACCAGGCTATTCAGGTATGACTTAGATCAAATCCCTTACACTTATACAGATGAAGTGACAAATATATTCTAGGGATTAGATCTGATAGAGTGCCTGAAGAACTATGGATGGGTGTTCATGACATTGTATAGGAGGCAGTGATTAAGACCAATCCCAAGAAAAAGAAAATGCAAAAAAGCAAAATGGTTGTCTCAGGATGCCTTAAAAATAGCTGAAAAAGATGAGAAGCTAAAGGCAAAGGAGAAAAGGAAGATATACCCATTTAAATGCAGAGTTCCAAAGAATAGCAGGGAGAGATAAGAAAGTTTTCCTCAGTGATCAGTGCAAAGAAATAGAAGGAAATAATAGAATGGGAAAGACTAGAGATCTCTTCAAGAAAACTAAAGATACCAAGGGAATACTTGATGCAAAGATGGGCACAATAAAGGACAAAAATGGTATGGGTCTAACAGAAACAGAAGGTACTAAGAAGAGGTTGCAAGAATACATAGAAGAACTACACAAAAAGATCTTCATGACCCAGACGACCATGATGGTGTGATCACTCACCTAGAGCCAGACATCCTGGCATGTGAAGTCAAGTGGGCTTTAGGAAGCATCACTATGAACAAAGGCAGTGGAGGTGATGGAATTCCAGTTGAGCTATTTCAAATCCTAAAAGATGGTGCTGTGAATGTGCTACAATCAACATGCCAGCAAATGTAGAAAACTCAGCAGTGGCCACAGGACTGGAAAAGATCAGATTTCATTCCAATCCCAAAAAGGACAATGGCAAGCAACCTTTAAACTACCATAAAATTGCACTCATCTCACACACTAGTAAACTAATGATCAAAATTCTCCAAGCCAGCCTTCAGCAGTACGTGAACCATGAACTTCCAGATGTTCAAGCTGGTTTTAGAAAATGTAGAGGAACCAGAGATCAAATTGCCAACATCTGCTGGATCATCAAAAAGGCAAGAGAGTTCCAGAAAAACATCTATTTCTGCTTTATTGACTATGTCAAAGCCTTTGACTGTGTGGCTCACAATAAACCGTGGCAAATTCTTCAAGAGATGGGAATACCAGACCACCTGACCTGCCTCTTGAGAAACCTGTATGCAGGTCAGGATGCAATAGTTAGAACTGGACATGGAGCAACAGACTGGTTCCAAATAGGAAAAGGAGTATGTCAAGGCTGTACATTGTCACCCTGCTTATATAACTTATCTGCAGAGTACATCATGAGAAACGCTAGGCTGGTGGAAGCACAAGCTGGAATCAAGATTGCTGGGAGAAATATCAATAACCCCAGATATGCAGATGACACCACCCTTATGGCATAAAGTGAAGAACTAAAGAGCCTCGTGATGAAAGTGAAAGAGGAGAGTGAAAAAGCTGGCTTAAAACTCAACATTCAGAAAACTAAGATCGTAGCACCTGGTCTCATCACTTCATGGCAAATAGATGGAGAAACAGTGGAAACAGTGATGACTTTATTTTCTTGTGCTCCAAAATCACTGCAGATGGTGACTGCAGCCATGAAATTAAAAGACACTTGCTCCTTGGAAGAAAAGCTATGACCAACCCAGACAGCATATTAAAAAGCAGAGACATCACTTTGCTGACAAAGGTTTATCTAGTCAAAACTGTGGTTTTCCCAGTGGTCATGTACGTATGTGAGAGTTGGACCATAAAGTAAGCTAAGCACCAAAGAATTGATGCTTTTGAACTGTGGTGTTGGAGAAAACTCTTGAGAGTCCCTTGGACTGTAAGGAGATCCAACCAGTTTATCCTAAAGGAGATCAGTCCTGGGTGTTCATTGGAAGAACTGATGCTGAAGCTGAAACTTCAATACTCTGGCCACCTGATGTGAAGAACTGACTCTTTGGAAAAGACCCTGGTGCTGGGAAAGAGTGAAGTTAGGAGGAGAAGGGGATGACAGAGGATGAGATGGGTGGATGGCATCACCGACTCAATGAACATAAGTTTGAGTAAACTCTGGGAGTTGGTTTTGGACAGGGAGGCCTGGCATGCTGCGGTCCATGGGGTCACAAAGAATCAGACACAACTGAGCAACTGATCTGACTGACTGAGTACAGAGTTGAAACTGAGTTGTTTGTTGTGTAATCATCAGTTCTGGGCTTAAAGAAGAAAGAGCCCATTTTTTGTGACTAAGACTAAGGAATATATGTAGAGAAAAAGTTGATCCTTTCCTCCTCCTTGTGAATTCCAGACCTCTATCTCACTGAGAACCCCAGACCCTTCTCTCTTCAGGGACCCTCGGACTTCTTATCAACCTTCCTAAGAATTGACTTTCTCAGATTTATATGTATGACCCCTATTGGTATGACCATCTTTTGGGTTCCTGGACCTAATTCCGAATATGACAGGGGGCCACCCCATGCAATATTAAATGGTTGTAGGACACCAGCTGGAGAAGGAAATGGCAACCCACTCCAGTGTTCTTGTCTGGAGAATCCCAGGCACTGGGCAGCCTGGTGGGCTGCCATCTATGGGGTGGCACAGAGTCAGACACGACTGAAGCGACTTAACAGCAGCAGGAGCAGCAGCAGGACACCAGCAGGATGTCTGAGAATTGTACTCAATTCTGACACTATTTACCTGGACATGACATCATATTCCAGTGGTTAGGGGTTCCGCTCTACATGGATACTTCCACCCTGCAACCTCAGATTTCAGTTGCAAGCCCAGGTTATCACCTGTGCTTCTGTTTATAGATTGGAGATTCCAAAGACTCCCGTCTTTCAATTTCAGACACCAGTTGCATGTCCAGGTTGTTACTTGTACTTCTGATCAACTGGCAGTAGATTAGATGTTCCCACAAACTCCTCCTTGGGTTCAATTAATTTTCTAGAGCAGTTCACAGAACTCAGAAAAATATTTTATTTATTAGATTGCCAGTTTATTATATAAGAATGTAACTTAGGAACAGCCAGATGGATGAGATGCATAGGGAAATGTAAGAGCAAAACATGGAGCTTCCATGACCTCTTCGGGGTGTAACTCTTCTAGCATCTCCACTTTTCATCAACACAGAAGCTCTCTGGACCCTGTCCTTTTGGATTATTATAGAGGCTTCCATGTGTAGGCATGATTGAATAAACCATTGCCCATTTGCAATTGATTCAACTTCCAGCTTCTCTCCCCTCTTTTGAGGTCAAGGGATGGGACAGAAAGTTTCAACCTTCCAACACTAGCCTGGTCCCCCTGGCAACCAGCCTCCTGCCTTAAGTGATCTAAGGGCATTCCCAAAGTCACATTATTAACATAATAAAAGACACACTTAAGAGATTGCAAGGTTTTAGAAACTCTGTGCTAGAAACTGGATGGACCAAATATGTGTTTCTTATTATAAATAACAGTGTCACTCTTCACAATTTAAAAATTCTGTAGAAGTAGTCTAAGTATTTCTTTAATGCAGTATAAATAAAGCTGTGATTTAGAGACCATCGTTATATATTAAGAACCAAAGACAATGGTTTCCTAATCTCAAATAAAGGAATTCTGGTGGTTATGGTGAAAATTTCCATGGACAGATTCACAGAAATATTAAAACGGAGTTGTATCTCAAAGAATTCTAAGTTCAGGAAAAGAATCTGTTCTGGGACACTGCTAACAAGGCAGTCCCAGGTAAGATAGCAATGTATAATTTTTTTTTTCCTCATAGAATATGAAAGTAAATAAAAACCAAGATGTTATTAATAATAAGTAAACACATGAAATCAGTAAATTATGATAAAGGAGATTAACAAAGACTGACAGAACCAGAGATGGTCTCCAGGAAGAAGCTATACTGATTGACAGTTCATGATATACCATGCAGAAAAAGTGACATTGAACACAAGCATGAGAGTATAGAGCAGTCTAATAAACACGTCCCCCTCCCAGCTGGAACAGACTTGTGAATTGAAATATACTAAACCTAGATAGCATATTCAAAAGCAGAGACATTACTTTGCCAACTAAGGTCCGTCTAGTCAAGGCTATGGTTTTCCTGTAGTCATGTATGGATGTGAGAGTTGGACTGTGAAGAAGGCTGAGCGTCGAAGAATTGATGCTTTTGAGCTGTGGTGTTGAGGACTCTTGAGAGTCCCTTGGACTGCAAGGAGATCCAACCAGTCCATTCTGAAGGAGATTAGCCCTGGGATTTCTTTGGAAGGAATGATGCTAAAGCTGAAACTCCAGTACTTTGGCCACCTCATGTGAAGAGTTGACTCATTGAGAAAGACTCTGATGATGGGAGGGATTGGGGGCAGGAGGAGAAGGGGATGACAGAGGATGAGATGGCTGGATGGCATCACTGACTCGATGGGCAAGAGTCTGAGTGAACTCTGGGAGTAGGTGATGGACAGGTAGGCCTGGCGTGCTGTGATTCATGCGGTTGCAAAAAGTCGAACACGACTGAGCAACTGAACTGAACTGAAACTTATTTAACCAGTCTTTTTGACCTGCATCCACCAACTGCATTCATTGTTTGATGTTTATCCATTGACTAATCTAATTTACCAAGTAAAGTGTCTCACATTTTTCAGTTCAGTTCAGGGTCACTCAAGTCATGTCCAACTCTTTGCGACCCCAGGGATTGCAGCACACCTGGCTTCCATCACCAACTCCCAGAGCTTGCTCAAACTTATATCCATCCAACCATCTCATCCTCTGTCATCCTTTTCTCCTCCTGACTTCAATCTTTTATCAGGATCTTTTCTAAGGAGTCAGTTCTTTGCATTAGATGACCAAAGTATTGGAGTTTCAGCTTCAGCATCAGTCCTTCCAATGAATATTCAGGACTGATTTCCTTTAGGATGGACTTGCAGTCCAAGGGACCCTCAAGAGTCTACTCCAACACCTCAGTTCAAACTCATCAATTCTTTGGCATTCAGCTTTCTTTATGATCCAACTCTCATCCATACATGACTACTGGAAAAACCATAGCTTTGATGTACAGACCTTTGTTGGCAAAGTAATGTCTCTGCTTTTTAATATGCTGTCTAGGTTTGTCATAGCTTTCTTCCAAGGAGCAAGCATCTTTTAATTTCATGGCTGAAAAAACATGATCCACTGAAGAAGGAGATGGCAAACCATTTCAGTATTCTTGCCTTGAGAACCTCTCATTATATAAAACAATAAAGGATGGAGATAGAATGGAGGGAGACAGGAAAAGGACAAAGATAAGATACAGGTTGGGCTTTTCTTGTGGCTCAGCTGGTAAAAAATCTGCCTTCTATGCACAAGACCTGGGTTTGATCCCTGGGTTGGGAAGATCCTCTGGAGAAGGGAAAGGGTACCCACTCTAATATTCTGGTCTCAAATTCCATGGACTATGTCTATGGGGTTTCAAAGAGTTGAGAAACTTTCAATTTTACTTTCAAGATACAGGTAAACATAAAAGAGGGAAGAAAAAAAAATATGGCAGACCCATTCCTTGAAGAGTGTTATACAAGTAATCTTACTCAGTGCTTATTCTACACAAAGATAACTTGATCTTGTGTGCTCCTTGTCTTAGTAAACACATTAATCCACCTCCTTATACTGTATTGATTTGAAGACAAGATCAGTCAGTTCAGTCTATCAGTCCCGTCTGACTTTTTCTGACCCAGATTCTTTGCGATCTTATCTGGAAGACAAGATAGACATGGAATAATTTTATCTCCCACTCACTTATTTTCAAAGACGTTTTGACAACCTTTTCCTTTCACTTGAAATGTCTCCTAAAGACCTTGAGAATGTTTCTTCTTACTCACTCAGCAATGTAGTCATACTTAAAACACTAAATAAAATATTTTCCTTACATTTAGCCAGAAAACTACTTGTTCAAATCAGTATCCATATTTCTACCAAATTCATAGCAAGTACTGGGCATATGCAACATATAATTGGAAAAGGTAATAGGATAATTGAATTATGTGTTTTTTAAAACTTTATTTTCTTTAATATTTTCACCTTTGTTTTAAAATCACTTTATTGAGTTCTAATTTGAAAACAAAAAGCTATATATACTAATGTATATAACTTGATAAGTTTGAAGATAAGTTTGTAATCATCACCACCATCAAAACCAAAGACATATCTATCACCCTTCAAAGTTTCCTCTTGCCTCCATTATTATTACTGTTGTTACTATGTGTATTGAAAGAACTCTAAACAAGATCTATCATCATTAAAAAATAATTTAAGTACATAATACAGTATTGTTAATATAGGCACCATGCTGTGCAGTGGATCTTCAGAATTTATTTTGTGTAACTGAAACTTTGTATCATTTGACCATCACCTCCCATTCCCTCTTCTCAGTTCTTGTCAAGCATCATCTCTTCTCTGTTTTAAATGTGAATATTTCAGAGTCCACATAATTAGACCATAATGTATTTCTGTCTTTGTTCCTTTGGTTTATTTCAATTAGCATTATTTCAATGTCACAACTGGCAGGATTCCCTTCATTTAAAAAGTTGAATAGTATTTCATTATATGTTTACACAGCATCTTCTTTATCCAATCACCTGTTGATAGACATGTAGGTTGTTTCCATATCTTGGCTATTGTGAATAATGCTACAATTAACCTGAGAGTGCAGGTATGTTTTTGAGATCCTGATTTCAATTCCTGTGGAAAAATGACCAAATGTGGTAGTGCTGGATCATATGGCAGGTCTATTTTAAATTTTTGATGAAACTCTACACTTTTTCCCACAATGACTATACCAAATTACATTTTCACTAACCTGGGTTCCCTGTCCCTATGTCCCCACCCACTCTTGTTGTCTACTTTTTTTTTTTTCCATGATAGCTATAGCCATCCTAACAGATGTGAAGAGATATTTCATTGTTGGTTTCATTTGCATTTTCCTGATGAATGGAAAGGTTGGATACCTTTTCATATACCTGTTGGCTATTGGTATGTTTTCTTTGGAGAAACATCTACCTGGATACTTTGCCCAATTTTTAATTGTATGTGAGTGTCTATGAGGTGTATGAGTTTTTATATGCCTTGAATTTGTTATTAACCCCATCAGTGTATTATTACTTGCAAATATTTTCTCCCATTCTGTTGTCTTTTTACTCTATTGTGTCTTTTGCTGTGTTGAAGATTTTTAGTTTTATATAATCCCATTTGTTTATTTATTTACTAATTTCTTTGTCTTGCTGTGCCTTTGCTGTTATATCCAAAAAATTATTGTAAGACAAGTATCAAGGACTTTCCTCCCTAGGTATTATTGAAAGTATTTTATGATTTAAGTCATAGGTTTTTTAAGTCTTTAATCCATTTCGAGTTGATTTTTGTGTATAGTATTAGGTATGGTCCAATTTCACTTGTTTGCATGTGGACATCTAGTTTTCCCAACACCATTTATTGAAGAGATTATCCTTTCTCCATTTTGTATTCTTGTCACTCTTGTCAAAGATTAATTGACTGCATATGTGTAGGATTATTTCTGAGCTTTTTAAAAGTTTTTTTACTTTTTCTATTTTGGTAAAATATGTATAACATAAAGCTTTCTATGTTAACTGTTTGAAAATATATGGTTCAGTGGGATTAAGTACATTCACGGAGTTGTTCAACCATGGTAACTATCCATTTCCAGAATTCCTCATCTATCAAAACTAAAACTCCTCACCCATTGGTCTCTGATTCTATTTTTATAACAATACAATACTGTTTTAATTCTATAACTTTGTCATGTAGTTTAAAATCAGAAAGTGTGATGGCTTTGAGCATTCTCAAGATTGCTTGACTCTTTGAGGTCTTTTGTGATTCAATATAAATTTTAGAGTTGCTTTTTCTATTTCTGTGAAAATGCCACTGGAATTTTGATAGCTCCTGTCTTGAATCTGTATATTGCTTTGAGTAGTATGGATATTTAATAATAGTCATTCTTATAACCCATGAATTTAGAATATCATTCCATTTATTTGTGTCTTCAATATTTTTCATCAATGTCTTATAATTTTCATTGTATTGTTCTTTCATCTCTGTGGTTAAAGTATTCTTATAGATTCTATTATAAATAAAGTTGTGCTCTTCATTTCTCTTTCTGATAGTTCATTTTTAGTGTATAGAATTGCAACTGATCTTTGTATATTAACACTGTATTCTAAAACTTTACTGAATTAATTTATCAGTTCTATTAAATAGCATTGTTGGAGTCTTTAGGGTTTTCTATATATAATATGCAATCTGGAAACAGAAACAGTTTTACTTCTTACTGTCTAATATGGATGCCTTTTATTTTTCTTTACTTGCCTAATTGCTTTGCTAGGGCCTCTAGTTCTATATTGAATAGAAATGGTGAGAGTGGGAACTGTTGTCTTATGCCTGATCTTGGAAAAAGTTTTCAGCCTTTTCCATTTCTGTGATGTTAGCTGTGGGCATGTCATTCATATATATCTCTATATCTATCTATCTATATATATGTGTGCGTGTGTGTGTATGTATACATGTATATATAATCTATATGAGTTATATATATATATGTATATATACACACATGCATATAAAACATTATATATATCAGTATATAATTAGTTAATATTGGGATTCCCTGATAGTTCAATTGGTAAAGAATCTGCCTGCAATACAGGAGACTCCAGTTTGATTCCTGGGTTGGGAAGATCCACTGGAGAAGGGATAGGCTATGCGCTGCAGTATTCTTGGGCTTCACTTGTGGCTCAGTTGGTAAAGAATCCACCTGTAATCCAGGAGACCTGGGTTCAACCCCTAGGTTGGTTAATGAGTTAACCATTACTCAACCATAACTGGACTGGTTAATGAGTTAATATTATTGATTATGATATGTGCTTAGTCTCTCAGTCATGTCCAACTCTTTGTGGCCCCATGGATTGTAGTTGGCCAGGGTCCTCTGTCCATGGGGAATTCTCCAGGCAAGAATAGGAGAGTGGGTTACCATGCCCTCCTCCAGGGGATCTTCCCAACCTAGGGATGGAACCCAGGTCTCCTGCATTGCAGCCAGATTCTTTACTGTCTGAGCCACCAGGAAAGTCTATTGATTATTATATCATCTTTATTATGTTGAGATATACCCTTTTAATATTAATTTTTTGAGTTATTTTTACCATGGGGCTGCTCTGGCTAAAGAATACTGGGGACAGTGAGTGGTGGCAGGACATGAGGTCAGAGAAATAGCCAGAAGCCAGATCCCTCAGTGCCTTATGTTGATCTTGGGGGATTTTTGAAACTTCAGTGACTGGAAACCGATAGAAGTGTAAGAATAAAGTTATGTGATCTGATTTTTCACTTTATTCTCTTGAGTTCTCTAGTCTTTTATTTAAGATTTAATTTAGTGATTCAGCTCAAAGTTGTTCCAGTATATGGTCTCTCAGAAACAAGTACCTAATGTTGAAATTAAAATCACTATGGTATCTGATTTTTTTTCTTTAACTTTTTATTTTATATTGGGGCAGAGTTGATAAATAATATTTTGTTAGTTTCAGGTGTACAGCAAAGTCATGCAGTTAGACATGTACATGTGCCTATTAATTTTTAAATGCTTTCCCCATTTAGGTTGTTACTTACTACTAAGCAGAGTTCCCTGAGCTATACAATAAGTCCTTGTTGGTTATCCATTTTTAATATAGCAGTGTAAACATGTTGTTTTTTCTTAAGGAGTACAAAATAGAGCTTCACTGAATTTCAGTCTGGCCGTACTTCTTAACCTTCCTTGTAGTCACAGAAGGGCCTGAAGCAGACACTATATTCAAGAAACTGTCCAGTTTTGGGGTAGTTTAATGATCTACCAAATGGCTAGCTTATCACAAATTGTCACTATATAATCCCTTTCACAACCATTGATACTGGCCTAATTGTGACTCAAAATGCATTCTGGATTAGATAAAGACAAACTTTCTGCTCCTGAAGCTTCTTTCCTTCTGTCAGAATAATTATCTGAAACTTGGAAATGAGGAAATGAGCAAACAGGTTTCTGAGGGTTTTTTTTTTTTTTTTTAACTGCAGTTCTGAACTTGTAACTTTGATAACATTTACATTGATTGGGCTGCTTCACAATTTCATAAGCATACTGAAATATTAACCTGCAGATTTTGGTCAGGTAGAGAGACAAATAATTTCTCTCTAGCAGAACAAATAATCCCAGGATTATGGCTGATGGCCCCACTAGGCATTAATTAGATTTCTATATAAAGCACTCTTAACTTGGTATTTCTTTGTCAAATTTTCTGTGTACACTTATCTTCCCAAGTCCTCTTTGAACTGGTCTAACATCTTACAACTTATATTCGTAATTAATGAATTGTGTAGAATCTTTGAATATGCATTCTACATGTATGTGGAGTGATTTTTTTTCTTTTTGAAAATTATACTTTAACATTCATCAGATTTCCTTTTTCAAGATCAAGTCTCTAGTTGCTTCTTATCCCCACTCCAACAGATATCCTCAGGTTTCTGTAGTACTTTAAATACAATGTCAAATTTGAAATCTATTTTTAAGGTGGTAGTTACAGTTCATGGTGATTTACAAGCACATAGCATAAACCCATGAAACTTGTAGCTTCCAGAAGGGGCCACTGCTAGTGAGACCTCATCACAGATATCCTGCAGGGAGGATGATTAGATGATTATTAGGATGATTATTATTTTCAGTGATCAGTTAACACCTTTAATACTATTACAGATTCAAGCAGAAAGAAAAATAAAGCCCATTAAATTGCCAATATGAAGACGTGGCGATTTATACCGCTTCTTTAATTTTCTATGTATTCAGACTCTTTAATCTTGTCTAATTTCTTTAATATTTTGTCTGGGATATTCTAGTGATTCTGAGAGGAAGATTAAAGCGACAACACTCACATGTCCATAAAATGTTACATGCTTATCACAAGCACCCACTGCTTTTATGAACACTTTTTCAATATTTAAAACAAACCCCAAATTTACCCTCTATTGCCACTGGCCTGCAAATCTGAGTCCTTTAGATGTGTCAGTTTATTATTATAGTGGATGCTACTGCTACTGCTAAGTTGCTTCAGTCGTGTCCGACTCTGTGCGACCCCATAGACGAGAGCCCACCAGGCTCCTCTATCCCTGGGATTCTCCAGGCAAGAACACTGGAGTGGGTTGCCATTTCCTTCTCCAATGCATGAAAGTGAAAAGTGAAAGTGAAGTCGCTCAGTCATGTCTGACTCTTTGCGGACCCTATGGACTGAAGCCTACCAGGCTCCTTCATCCATGGGATTTTCCAGGCAAGAGTACTGGAGTGGGGGTGCCATTGCCTTCTCCAGTGGATGCATCTAAACATCTTTTAAAATCTGAAGAATAGTTGTTGGTGCACATACATGCACCTAGAGTAAAATCTACCCAGAATGCCACTTATATCAAAACAGGCTGTCAATTATACCAGGAAAAATATATTGTCAGTTATATGATGATATATGTTATATGATGTTATATGATGTTGAATGATGGAAGAAATTTGCACCCCTAAATTGATACTGTTCAGTGTATCATTCCATGTATTTCTAACAAGATATTAAACTCAATCTAAAACTAAACTAGATGTACTTGTTATATCATCAGTCACCTTAAATATAATCCTTTTAGAACCATCCTTAGAAGTTTTACATTTATCTCATTTGGCCATCCTAGGAATCCTGTGAGGGAAGGAGGGTGGCTGTGTATCTTATAGTTTACAGGCAAGGGTAATTTCAGGGAGGATGCAAGACTTGCCTCAGTTTAACAAGGCTAATTAACCTGCAGGGGGCAGAACCAGGATTTGGACTGAGAATATATTAATTTCAGAGTGATTCTCACTATAATACCAATGACACAGAAGCCACGGGACCAGTAAGAAAGTGAGCTTTCCATTCATTTTTCATGATTATTTAGTGAGGCACTGCTTTGTGTCAACTGAGAAAAAAGCCATAAACAAAAGAGATAAAGTCTGTCCTTTAAAGGAGAGTGTATTTTGAACAGCTAACAAATCAATATTAAGTGTAATGTTAAGTATAATAAATATGATCAGGACAAAATTGGAGGTAGAAAGTGATAGGATTGGGGTGGTAGAGTGGAGGATACTATTTTACATAAAATATCATCATACACATCTCAGATAAGGTGATATTTGACTAGAACCTGAGAAGGAGTGAAACGTGATACTGGAAGAATAGCAGCCATGGAAGAAAAAAGGAGCAGAGACCTAGAGGCAAGAGGTGTTTGGAAGTTCTACGCATACCATAGAGATAAGGGTGAGTGGAATTGAGTGAGCCATAGGTAGCAAAAGATGAGGATATTTTATTAATTTAATGGGAGACTATTGAATAGTCTTAAAGGGAAGGATGGTATGATTTGACTTACATTTAAAAGAGTTATAACATTATGACTTTTTGTTCTGTAAAGAAAGGAAAAGAGGTGAAATGGAATGATAATTTAAGAGACAAGTATAGTCATTTAAGAAAATTAAAGGGTTTAATTGTACAAGCTTTGAGCTCCAAATCTTTATGAGCTCCAAATCTTTCATGAATTGTTCAGTTCTACAGAGACCCTGTCTTATTAACTTTTTCAAAGAAATTTTAATGTGTATCAGGGAGGGTTCTCTACTCAAGCAATCCCTTAAAAAGAGGTACTAGAGGGAGAAGAATTAAATATGTTCATTAGGCCTTGAAGGTTTGAAGCAGGGATAAAGAAATATTGAAAATATTGAAATGCTCAATTTCCCAAATAAGAATAAAAATCTCATATGAAAAACAGATGTAGAAGCTACTAGAATGATTTCCACCGTAAAATTTAAAATATGGTGCTTTTCATTTATCAATGTTTTAAAACTCTCCTGTTTATTTTTTTTCTATTAAATGTCAAGTAAACGTTGTAATTTTAAAATTTTATTCTTTTTCCAAAACAATTAAAACCTTTACAGTTTTTTTGATTTATATGTTAATGAACACAGAGTAAAATTAAATAAAAATGTTGTAATTGCTAGTTTGAAACTTCGTACTAAACCAATAGGTATACACAACACTACTACTGCTATCTTTTCACCAGTATTTCAGAAATGATAAGAAAGTGTCGATTCTCAAAACAGGGAGAGAGAATTTCATAGAAAAATCACTTTATCATGTTTCTCATTTTTTTGATTGTTTGTTCTACATGTAGGAATGTGAAAGATTTCAACACAAGCAACATTTACACTTGGTTCAGTGTTTGGGAAACAAATTTTACATCTACTAATCTCCCTGTCTTACTTATAAGTTAGAAAAAAAATGACACATTCTCAATGTTGACCTTATAGTAAAATGAGATGATACATGCAACCTAGCTCAAGAAGAGAATGAAAATTGCTCAGAAATGTGAATTAACGGCTCATAATTTGGTATAATGGAAAGAACTGTGTTATACTCTCTCAGATTACAGTTCCTTTCATACTAATTGTATGAACTTGAGAAAGTTTCATCATTCTTTTGATGTTCTGGCTTCTCAACTGAAAAGCAAGCAATATAATAATACAAAAGATTGTTCAGTTCAGTTCAGTAGCTCATTTGTGTCCAACTCTTTGTGACCCGATGGACCACAGCATGCCAGGCCTCCTGTCCATCACCAACTCCAGAAGTATACCTAAAGTCATGTCCATTGAGTCGGTGATGCCATCCAACCATCTTATCCTCTGTCGTCCCCTTCTCCTCCTGCCCTCAATCTTTCCCAGCATCAGGGTCTTTTCAAATGAGTTAGCTCTTCATATCAGGTGGCCAGAGTATTGGAGTTTCAGCTTCAACATCAGTCCTTCCAATGAACACTCAGGACTGATCCCTTTAGGATGGACTGGTTGGATGTCCTTGTAGTCCAAGGGACTCTCAAGAGTCTTCTCCAACACTACAGTTCAAAAACATCAGTTCTTTAGCACTCAGCTTTCTTCACAGTCCAACTCACACATCCATACATGTCTACTTGAAAAACCATAATCTTGACTAGACAGACCTTTGTTGGCAAAGTAATGTCTCTGCTTTATAATATGCTGTCTAGGTTGGTCATAACTTTCCTTCCAAGGAGTGTCTTTTTATTTCATGGCTGCAGTCACCATCTGCAGTGATTTGGGAGCCCCTAAAAATAGTCAGCCTTCTTTCCACTGTTTCCCCATCTATTTGCCATGAAGTGATGGGACCAGATGCCATGATCTTAGTTTTCTGAATGTTGAGCTTTAAGCCAACTTTTTCACTCTCCTTTTTCACTTTCATCAAGAGGCTTTTTAGCTCCTCTTCACTTTCTGCCATAAGAGTGGTGTCATCTGCATATCTGAGGTTATTGATATTTCTCCCAGCAATCTTGATTCCAGCTTGTGCTTCCTGCAGCCCAGCATTTCTCATGATGTACTCTGCATATAAGTTAAAAAAACAGGGTGACAATATACAGCCTTGACACACTCTTTTCCCAATCTGGAAGAAATAGAAAAATCTTAACAGACCCATCACAAGCACAGAAATTGAAACTGTAATCAGAAATCTTCCAGCAAACAAAAGCCCAGGTCCAGATGGCTTCACAGCTGAATTCTACCAAAAATTTAGAGAAGAGCTAACACCTATCCTACTCAAACTCTTCCAGGAAATTGCAGAGGAAGGTAAACTTCCAAACTCATTCTATGAGGCCACCATCACCCTAATACCAAAACCTGACAAAGACGCCACAGAAAAAGAAAAGTACAGGCCAATATCACTGATGAACATAGATGCAAAAATCCTCACCAAAATCCTAGCAATCAGAATCCAACAACACATTAAAAAGATGATACACCATGACCAAGTGGGCTTTATCCCAGGGATGCAAGGATTCTTCAATATCCACAAAATCAATCAATGTAATTCATCACATTAACAAATTGAAAAATAAAAGCCATATGATTATCTCAATAGATGCAGAGAAAGCCTCTGAAAAAATTCAACATCCATTTATGATAAAAACTCTCCAGAATGCAGGAATAGAAGGAACATACCTCAACATAATAAAAGCTATATATGACAAACCCACAACAAACATTATCCTCAATGGCGAAATATTGAAAGCATTTCCCCTAAAGTCAGGAACAAGACAAGGGTGCCCACTTTCACCGCTACTCTTCAACATAGTTCTGGAAGTTTTGGCATAATTTACTTTTCATTTTGTTTTCTCATTGTTTTTCCTTTTATGTTTAACAGAGAAAGTACCTTGTCAATAACTACCTTGTCTTTTTGAGAAGTGTTCTCTTAGTGGGTGCTTTTTCTTCCCATTTTGATTCTGTTTTTTAGAGCCATCTGTCCCAAAGAATCCTTAATTTGGTTCTTTTGGTTTTCATTTATTTTTAACTTTTTTTTCTACCTCAAAAAATAAAATCTGATAATTTTAAAATTTATTTCTGGTATACAGAATTTATTTCTAACAGACAGAGTGATTTGTCAATTTTTTTCATTGTGAATTTTTGTTTTGATTCTGTACTTTCTGCCTATTGTTCTAATCCCATTTTATATATTCATTATTGTTCTACATTGCAAAAAGGCCAATTTAATCTCATGAGTTTTTTCAACTACATTTAGTAACTCAGAATAATGAAAAATATAAGTAAGCAATTAATTAGACTGCATTGTGTTTGTACATAATTAACTTGACCATCTCTCTGTACTTCCCTGGTGGCTCAGTCAATAAAGAATCCACCTGCAATGTAGGAGACTTCCTGCAATGCAGGAGACCTGGGTGGTTTGATCCCTGGGTTGGAAAGATTTCCTGGAGAAGGAAATGGCAACCCACTCTAGTGTTCTCACCTGGGAAATCCTATGTACAGAGGAGCCTGGGAGGCTACATGCAGTCCATGGGGTCACAGAGTCAGATATGACTTAGGGACTAAACCATCTCTCTATCATATATCTTAGCATAGCTTATATATTTTAAATTGTATTCCCTCTAATTAATAAGTAATCCCTCATTTCTAATGAAAAAAAAATTAGCGTAGCATTATGGCACACTCTGAATTCAGGTGTTACATGACAGAGAGACAATGAGAAAGCAGCCAATTGATCCAAAGACCTTGGAAGTTATACATCAGCTCTGCAATACTGAGAGTCAAGACTGTTTCTTTAAAAATTCCACAGTTGTCAGAATTCTATGTATAAAATCAAACTATTCAGATGGTCTGAAGGATTGTTGCCCCAAATAATGATAGTATGTGATGTCTGGCCAATACCAGAAGTTGTGAAAGTCATATATAATTTCTTTTTTTTTAACCAAGTGTCTGCCACCAGCTTATTTGAGCCAGCAAACAGCACACAATAAACGTGGCCTGTAAGCAAACAAGAATTTTGCAAATCTCTGCCAAAACTCAGTTTTAACTTGAAAAGCCTGACACAAGTTTCTGTTCTCTGTTGTAGGATTTATTAATTTTGACAGATTCTCTCTTCTCATTGTCCCTAAACAAAATAATCCTATTGAATAAACTTCCCCTGGTCAGGGATGGGCAAGCAAGTGTAACAACAGAAAACTAAACAGGGCTCCCAGGGCTAAGCAAAAGCCATTGTTTTTCATTTCCCAGTTTATCGAGAAAAATTAAATGTATTTTACCTCTAGGAGATGGAGGCATTACCAGACCATTTAAACTGAGCAGTAAGTCATATTCCCTAAGTTAAAATAAAAATGCACACTTTGTTTAATTGTAGATATGCTATGAAACAATGAGGCACATTTACGAGCTGTAGGAAATGGGATGAGGGAAGGTATATTCTTTTCTCCTTTCATTTGGTTTCACTATTATCATTTAAGCAAAACTACTGAGAATACTCATTTGAAAGTAATTTAAACATACCTCAAACTGAAAATGTAATATTTCCCTAAGCTCTTAAAGATCCATTTCAAATTTTCTGAGTCTACTAAAGAGAATCAAAGGATCAAGGCTAATTCCTATATTCCTTGAAGAGTACAGGCAGCATATGGAATCTAGAAAGATATCTGAGAATATGATCTCTGACACCATCCCTGACCAGCCTGTCCCTGGTTCACAAATCTTCAATTAAATTCCAGACCAAGATTTTTGTGAGAACTAATTGTGAAATACATATGTGTGTGTATATGTATGTGTGTATATATATATATATATATATATACACATACACACACACATATACATACACATGTATATATATCATATGTGTATATATATATACACTCACATATATATATCATATGTACATAAGATATATATAGATATGGTTATAATAAACATGAAAGGCATGAGTGTCAATATTTCTTAAAGCATGAGCATACATTAATCAAAGATTAACCTAATTCTATTTTGTAAGTTGTTTTAGATTCCTGAGCCCAACCCCTGGCCTACTACATTCTAATAAGGAAAAAAATAATGCTAACTGTGTATGCACTTTTTAAAAAAAGTTCTTTCCAGGAAATGTTTAACTATCATGGAGTTTGAAATCTACTTTTTTACATTATATAGACAAGGAGAAATTCAGAATATTGAAGCTACTTCCTCAAAGTATTACACTTGAGAATCAGTAAAAGCAAGATAAAAACATATTTTCTCTTGAGTTCAAGGCCAAGTGTTCTTCCTTGTATGGGTTCAAAGTTGGATGTGACTGATAGTGGTTAGATGGCCCACTTTGCTTTTTACTCACAGAGAACTCAGGTCCATGAGAAAGGACATAGTGTAGTCACCAACCCATAGACAGCTTGGAGAGCCTTTTGTTTCATGATTTCATTTTTTTTTTTCCTTAGTCAAAGACATTTTCCTCCTATTGAACCTCAATAAAGGTATGTGAATTTTCATTTGGTTTTGTTTTCCAAAATTAGAGTGAACAAGATAACTGAGTGATCTTGAATAAAGATAACTGTGATTGTTACTATTTGAAACTGGAACTAGATTTAAAATACTGCTGTTGTTGTTTAATCACTCAGTCATGTTGAACACTTTGTGACACTGTGGATTGCAGCACCCCAGGCTTCTCTTTTTTCACTATTTCCTGGAGTTTGCTCAAACTCATGTCCGTTGAGTCAGTGATTCCACCACCTCATCCTCTGTCTCCCCCTTCTTCTCTTGCCCTCAGTTTTTCCCAACATTAGTGTCTTTTCCAAATGAGTTGGCTCTTCACATCAGGTGGCCAGAATTTTGAGCTTTAGCTTCAGCATTAATCCTTCCAATGAATATTCAAGGTTGATTTCTTTTGGGATTGAATGATTGATCTCCTTGCAGTCCAAGGGACTCTCAAGAGTCTTCTCCAATACCACATTTCAAAAGCATCAATTCTTTGGCACTCAGCCTTCTTGATGGTCCAGCTCTCACATCTGTACATGTTACTGGAAAAACCATAGCTTTAACTATATAGATCTTTGTCTGCAAAGTGATATTTGTTTTAATACACTGTCTAGGTTTGTCATAACTTTTCTTTCAAGGGGCAAGTATTTTATAATTTCATGGCTGCAGTTACCATCTGCAGTGATTTGGGAGCCCAAGAAAATAAAATCTGACACTGTTTCCACTTTCTCTCCTATTTGCCATAAAGTGATAGGATCAGATGCCATGATCTTCGTTTTCTGAATGTTGAGTTTTAAGCCAGCTTTTTCACTCTCCTCTTTCACCTTCACCAAGAGGCTCTTTAGTCCCTCTTTGCTTTCTGCCATTCAACAGTCATTTTTCCACTGAGATATGAGATGCGCCCCTGTCAACTTTCATTGAGATTTCTGATGGCCATAGAATCTTGGAGTTGAGAATGGTCTCTTTAACACTACCTGATTCTGTCACCTATCAACAATGCCTCAGTGTTTAAAAACATCCCTTAGTGCCACGTGTGTGTGTGTGTGTGTGTGTGTGTGTGTGTGTGTGTGTGATCAATAGAAAGAATATGTTCTCTTATTTCAGAGTTGCGGTATACCCTCAAAGGAATAACATTAAATATAAGAAAATAAAATAAGTAAACTGTTAGCTGATATACCCACTCTAAATAGTCATTTAAGATCATAGTACAAAATTCTGATTGAAAACAATAATGTATAAACCAACATTTACCAAATACCTACCATGTGACTGGGACTGAACACATTCATTTAACTTTTCACTCTTCAGTGATCTATTGGACTTATAGCCAGACACACTTAAAGAAACCAAGACCTTGGTCATCTAGCAAAAACAAGCTGCATTTGAACTCAGATTTTTTTTTCTTCTTTCCAAACCCTTATTTTTCCACTATATGATTTCCATCGATTATTTTTATAACTTCACTACTATAAGTTATCACAGAGTTAGTAGAATTATAAGGAAACCTCTTTTATTCATACTCTGGGTCTGCCTGCCTGGTCTCTCTTGGTCCCTGTTACTTTGTCCTGAGCAGAGCTGCAGATCCCTTCCCTCATAGAGAAATGCATGCTGGGGTTTGTGATCACTGCAGGAAAGAGTGAAAAGACTGCAGAGACAGACTCCCTGGGTTTAACTGCCCGCACTGTCGTTTGTAATACAAGGCTTTAGGCACATTATTCAATCTCTCTAAGCATCCATTTCCCCATACACATCCTAGGGTTGTTTGAAGGTGCAGAGGAGACAGTTTGTGTAAAATAAAATACTGAATAGAATAACGTCTCAGCATGTGGTGCTTTATTGTTAGTAGTATAGTTGGTATTACACTATGCATCAAACAAGTGACCTTGGGCACGTTGCTTCACTCCTCTTAGCTTGAGTTTCTTGAATCTTAGAAAAATAAAATAACAGTTCTTTCCCACTGGTAAAGGGCGATTAAATTGGATGACTTATATAATAAGATGTCTAGCAAAAGACCAGGAAAGGAACAGACAATAAATGCTACCCTTCTGCTGCATTCTACTTGGTTGTGGAGCCATCCTCTTCCTACCCCATTATGTTTTTTTTTTTTTTTAATATAGGGCTGAGCTGAGTATGTTGCTTTTTTGTGCCCAATACAAAACAAGTAGGTTAGCTAAGACTCTGCCTAGGAGATACTATAGTCACCTCAAACTTGACTTTAGTTTTTAAGTGCAAGAAGGATGATTCTTCCGGTGAGATTATATAAAATTCGTATCTCACATCAACTTTTTGATCAGTCTTGCAGCCTCACAATAGAACATAATAGACATGTTGTTACATAAAACATGAGTCTGGGATCAGTCCCACCTACCCACTATCAAGTCTAAAATCCATAGTCCCAAAGATCATAGTCTACCATTTCTACCAACAAACTCACAATTTAGGAGGTTTATTAAGGTTTTGGCCTTTTAAAAATGAATATATATCAGGGGAATTTTGGGCATCAGTAACTGAATATTGACACATTTCTAGGAAAGGTGTGTGTATCTAAAATTGTCTTATATATTGGTCAACAAGCCCTCTACATCAAAATCAGTCCTAGGATGTTTGTGGTGCAAGGGATGGGGGTCAGTTGCACTAAAATGACTATTTCTGAGTATCATTTATTGCTTTCATTTAGAAATTGCTGAGAAATTACCCATAATCTGAATTTTTAAAACTTTTCAAGTGATTCTTATCCTTAATTACATTTAAGAACAATTGATTCTTTAGCCTTGTCTCTACATCTGTTCTCTGAGAAAACTTAAAAATATAAACAATATGCCCTGACACTTTGATCAGAGATTCAGATTTAGTTGTTCAGGGATGGCTCCTGGACATCAGCATATTGTTAAACAAACCAAAACCAAAACAAACCCAGGTGATATTATTATACAGATACTAGATAAGGACTAGTAACCCAGGCTTGCAAACATACTTAATCCTAACAAATGGCTTCCTTCTTATAACAGCTCATTTCACTCAATTTCTTTGCTCACTTGGCCCTTAACTGTATTTGATCTTTAAATATCTGAAGTTTGAACATTTCCTGCACTAGAACGTGTAGGTTTTGGGAAGCAGAGATGCATAACATACTGAGGCAGGGTTAGAGAGAGCACTTCTGATTGGCACCATGGAGTCAAGATTTCTGAAATGACCAGAGGAGGACTGAGAAACTTGGTGATGGGAAAAGAGATTAGAGAGGAGCAGACAACTGACAGAGAGGAAAAGTGAGTGAATTGAGGGGGAAATTGCAAGTCTGAGTAGACTCTCTCCTTGCCACATAAAGCAGACATTGAAAGTCTTTCAAGATAGCAGATAGCAAACAGATTCAAAGGTGTCCCTTATCAGAATCCCACTTAATGATTTCACACATTTTTCAAAGTTTCATATAAGTGGGACAAAGCACAGACCCATCTTCCCTATATAAAATCAGCTACATAATTTGTGGGACCTAGTGCTAAATTAAAGATGGACCCTCCTTGTATAAAAAGCAGGAAAGAAGTGCTATTAAAGGTACTGAACATAAACTTTAGCTTTTTCTGAAACGGAAGTGCTCCTTTTAACTATGATCTCTCTCTCTCAGCCTGGCATGGTGACTTTTATTGTGTGTGTGTGTGTGTGTTTAATTTCATGATTTTATAAACTTTTTAAATGTAGAAATAATTATATATCTACATGCAGTTTCTAGGAAACAATCCAGAAGGACCCCATGTTCCTTTACCCAGTGATCCCCACTGATGACATTTTGCAAAGTTACACTGATAAGGATTTCTCATGTTGGCCTTTTACAGTCAGTTGCACTTTTTCCCCAAACTCACACTTCCTAGTACTTAACCCCTGGCAGTGATTAATTACTGCCCCATTTTATATTCTTATCATTTCAAGAATACTATATAAGTGAAATCATAAAGTAAGTAATCTTTGAGGTGTGTTTTCCCTCCAACTCAGCATAACTCCCTGGCAGTCCATTCATGTTGGATATCAATAGCTCATTCCTATCTAGTGCTGAATGGAGATCCATGTTACGATATATCAGTTTCTTAACTGTTGACCTGTTGAAGGACATCTGGACTCTTTCCAGCTTGGGGAAATTTTGAATAGTATTACTAGGAACAACAATGGACAGGATTTTGTGTAAACATAAGTCTTCATTTCTCTGGATAAATGCCCAGGAGTGTGATGGATATCATTTGTGGTAATTCTGTGAATATTTCTTAAAGAAACGATAGACTGTTTCCCAAAGTGGCTGTTATTTTACATTCCCACCAATATTAGTTATATATATATATATATATATATATATATATATATATATATATATATGATCAGTTTCTCTATATCCTTACAAGAATTTGGTGTGTCACTATGCAGTTATTTAGTTTGTTTTTATTTAATTTTTATCTTAAACATTTCAATAGGCATGGAGTCATGTATCATTGTGGTTTTGATTTATATTTCATGAGTGGCTAAAATGTTAAACATCATTTTATATGCTTATCTGACACTTCTGTATCCTCTTTAGACAAATAGCTGTACTTATGTCCATTTTCAAATTGGGTGGTTTATACTTTTACAGTTCAGTTTTGAGAGTTCTATGTATAATCTAGTTAGTAGTTTGTAGTCTTTAAGCAAATGTTTTGAGTTTGCAAATATTGTAGTTTGAAAATATTTTTTCTTAGACTTAGTTTGTCTTTTCATCCTCTCTCAACAAGGTCTTTCAGAGAGCAAAGGTTTAATTTGGGTGAAGATCAATTCAATAAGTTTTCTTTTTATGGACTATACTTTTGGTGTCAAGCATATGAAATCTGAATAACTGATATTCCAAAATATTTTTATGGGTTTTATTATAATGGGCTTTTATTATAATGAATGATTCTTTTGAAGAGTGTACATTTTGGTGATTATGAGATTCCAGATCTTATTGAAACCTCCTGTTTTAGCTGGCTTCTTCCTAAATTCATCATTTCCTCATTATTTCCAGGTGGGAGTAAAACTTCAGGTTCTGGGAGTGGGCAAAGGACAAAGCAGAAATATGTGATTTTTAACACATACAAATGACTATACATAAAATAAGCAACAAAGATTTACTGTTGCTTATTTTATAGTACAGGGACAATGCCTGAAATTTGTAGTAACCTGTAATGGAATATAATCTGCAAAATATTAATAACTGAATCACTATGCTGTACACCTGAAACTAACACAGTATTGTAAATCAACTAAATTTCAATGAAAACAAACAAAACACATCCAGATTCTCTACTTGGTCTTTGACATCTGATATGGGGAAGGAGTTTCTTGATATGAGAGATAGGAGTGACAATTCAGCTCTTTGTTAGGTCTCTGATGACACTACCCTAACTGGGAGCTGTAGGAGCACCTAGATATAACTCCCCACGTGGCACCACAGAGGAGGTGGACTTGCCATCATTATGAGGTTTGAAAGTCCTGAATCTGCACTAAGTTATTTCTGACTTCACTCCAGTTGGGAGAGGAAGAAGATTCCATTATTCCCAGGTGGGATGGAAGTCCTTTGTTGACATGAGTGAAGGTGGGGACTCAATTATTTCCTGTGGTGTTTGGCCAAGCCAGGCTTCAGCAATATGTGAACCGTGAACTCCCTGATGTTCAAGCTGATTTTAGAAAAGGCAGAGGAACCAGAGATCAAATTGCCAACATCCGCTGGATCATGGAAAAAGCAAAAGAGTTTCAGAAAAACATCTATTTCTGCTTTATTGACTATGCCAAAGCCTTTGACTGTGTGGACCACAATAAACTGTGGAAAATTCTGAAAGAGATGGGAATACCAGACCACCTAACCTGCCTCTTGAGAAATCTGTATGCAGGTCAGGAAGCAACAGTTAGAACTAGATATGGAACAACAGACTGGCTCCAAACAGGAAAAGGAATACGTCAAGGCTGTATATTGTCACCCTGCTTATTTAACTTATATGCAGAGTACCTCATGAGAAACGCTGGGCTGGAAGAAGCACAAGCTGGAATCAAGATTGCTGGGAGAAATATCAATAACCTCAGATATGCAAATGACACCACCATGATTGCAGAAAGTGAAGAGGAGCTTAAAGGCCTCTTGATGAAAGTGAAAGAGGAGAGTGAAAAAGTTGGCCTAAAGCTCAACATTCAGAAAATGAAGATCATGGCATCCGGTCCCATCATTTCATGGGAAATAGATGGGGAAACAGTGGAAACAGTGTCAGACTTTATTTTGGGGGCTCCAAAATCACTGCAGATGGTGATTGCAGCTATGAAATTAAAGACGCTTACTCCTTGGAAGAAAAGTTATGACCAACCTAGATAGTATATTCAAAAGCAGAGACATTACTTTGCCAACTAAGTTCCGTTTAGTCAAGGCTATGGTTTTTCCTGTGGTCACATATGGATGTGAGAGTTGGACTGTGAAGAAGGCTGAGTGCCGAAGAATTGATGCTTTTGAACTGTGGTGTTGGAGAAGACTCTTGAGAGTCCCTTGGACTGCAAGGAGATCCAACCAATCCATTCTGAAGGCGATCAGCCCTGGTATTTCTTTGGAAGGACTGACGCTAAAGCTGAAATTCCAGTACTGTGGCCACCTCATGCGAAGAGTTGACTCATTGGAAAAGACTCAGATGCTGGGAGGGATTGGGGGCAGGAGGAGGAGGGGATGACCAAGGATGAGATGGCTGGATGGTATCACAGACCTGATGGAAGTGAGTTGAGTGAACTCCGGGAGATGGTGATGAATAGGGAGGCCTGGCGTGCTGCGATTCATGGGGTCGCAAAGAGTTGGACATGACTGAGTGACTGAACTGAACTTGGCTGGAATAAAGAGAATTGTCTAAAACTTTCTGTCATGCTAAACTACTTCTGGTGCTTTGACTAGAAAGAGTTTGTATGATATTGTGATTTATCATAAGAAATAAATATGTGGTCCCTGTTCTAATTCTGGCCTGCTGCTGCTGCTGCTGCTGCTAAGTCGCTTCAGTCATGTCCGACTCTGTGTGACCCCCATTGACGGCAGCCCACTAGGCTCCTCTGTCCCTGGGATTCTCCAGGCAAGAATTCTGGAGTGGGTTGCCATTTCCTTCTCCAATGCATGAAAGTGAAAGTGAAGTCGCTCAGTCGGCCTAGAGCTCTTAAAACCTCTGGACTTTCATAACGACAGAGAAAGTTGTATGGATATTTCTAACAAACCCCTTTAAGCACAGTTGAGTTTCTGTTAATAAGGTGACTTTTGGAAACCATCTGAGGATGGGCATTGGTTGGCAGGGAAGCCAACCATGTGATCAGAGGATTAAAACTTCTGGTCCCATCCTTCTGATCTCTGAAGAGGTAAGAAAGGCTTGAAGTTGAATTGATAGTCTGTGGCCAGTGAGTTAATCAGTGTGCCTTTGTAACTAAGCTTCCACAAAAACCTAGGAGAATGGGGTTTGGAGAGCTTCCAACCTGGTGAACCACAGCTCTTCCACGTGCCACCATGCTGGACTCCAAACTCCACTAGGATCTAAGCTGCTTTGTTTGGGATCTCACTCTGTGTATTTCTTTATCTGGTTGCTGTGTAATAAACTGGTACCCTAGTGAGTAAACTCTGTTCTTGATTCCTGTAAGCCCCTCTCTCTAATGAGGGAGGCATGGAAACCTCTGTTTTATAGCCAGTTGGTCAGAAATGCAGGTAAAACTTGGGCTTCCAATTAACATCTGAAAGTGGAGGACAGTCTTGTTGGTTGTTGCTGTTGTTCAGTGGCTAACTCGTGTCTGACTCTTCACAAGCCCCTGGCCTGCAGCACGCTCCTTTTCTCTCTTTCAGTCCTTGGCATTTCCAGATTACTGGCTTTTTTTCAGTTCCAAGTCTTTGATACGTAGAACATAAAGAGATACCTTGGGAACTCATTCCTTGGGTCCGGTAAACTCCAGCTCTTCTCCTTTTCTCTAAGATTTCCATCTCCTTATATTTGCTTTATATGTAATGTTTAAGGACTTCAGTCATACTCAGTGGGGGAAAAAGGAAAAGCACATCTATTCCTGTATTCCTTCTTCCTACTTCCCATGTTTGTTTGTTTTTAGTGACTATTTAAAGTTGGTCTAATTAAAGTTAAAATTTAAATTATTAGCATGAATTCTATTGTTTTATTTTTATTCATGCCAGTGTTACAAATAAATACCAAACCTGTATACAAATCACCAACATTATACATTTGGTATTTTGTGGCTTGCATATGTGTGCATATAGCTTGCATAGTATGCGTGTGTGTGTCTTATTATCAGAATGAAATGCTGGACAAACTAACTTAAATGTTTTTACTTTCATTTAATTATTGGTATATGCACTTTCTACTAACATACTCTATTTTTGGTTTACTGATAGGGAAGGAAAGATTGAAGGGGAAAAGTCCTATGTGTTGCCTTTCATTCTATATCATCATTTTCAGCTTAAATGATTGGCTAATACAGAATATAACCAATAAGAAAGATTATGACAGGATTTCCTGGTTATTTGTATTTCTTAGAACATATTTATTTTCATTTTGTGTTTGATGCTTGCTCTAGATAAAATGGTAATGTGGCCTCTTGGGGCTGTCTGTGCCCCTTCTTAATCAGAGACAAAATACACTTACATTGTACTCAGTTTATTTCTGGCTAACCTTCCACACAGCCTGGGTCAGCCAGAGTTTTGTAATCATGGGGCATCACAAATGGGATGACAGAAATGGTATATATTACAAGCATGTTTTTTCTCCTGCCATGCATGTTCCTCATCAGATTTCACTTAGAAAGATAAAGTCAATACAATGTTTACAACAGTGACTGCATAAGTATGGCACCCTTCTGAATAAGAGTCCTGTGCAAAGGCACATGTCGCAAGCATGCAAAATAGTTTTTGTCCCTAAAATCAAGTTCTGACCATTGTACTCAATTAAACAAAAATACTGACAAACCTCTGCTGCTGTCTAATTAGTTCAGATATCTTACCTTGCATTGCAAGGTCCTCTCCAAGCTAGTCAAACTCTCTTTTCCTGTGCTCACAGCCACCTCATGCATGCTATACCCTGGCTATACTGAATGCAATCTGATATTTCCTGTCTGCACACTTGCTCACACTCTTAAAGATATACCCACCTTTCAAAGTACAGCATTAGTGCCCACTCTTGTTCAAAGTCCTCTTGGATTTCCTTTCCTTTTGCCCCATTAAAGTAAAATACACTTTTCTTGAACTGCAGAACACTTTATGTCTACTTCTTATTAACTCTGTTATGTCCTATCTTGTATCATTGGTGTATTTAAGTAAATACCCTAATCCACTCATTAAAAAAATGAAAATATTTGGCAACTGGCTTGAGAAATAGAGGCTGAACATTTATTTTTATTATCTGCCTCATTTCCTTAAATTCAACCTCACTTCTTTCCAAGTATCAATAGTTTCAGCAGACTAGTTCAGGTTTGTGAATTCACACCATTGAAGCTCTGGTTCTAAATCTTTTTCAATGTGATCATTATTCCTTCTTTCTCAAGTACAAATTGGACTGAATCTGCCAAAATCCTAGAACCAAAGCTACTATACCTACATTGTCTAGGAAAAAATAGGGTTCAGCTTCACATTTAAAAAAATATTTTTTATCATTTTAAGGTTTTTAAAAACCCCTCTCTTCTTCTAGTATGAGGTAATAAGATCCCTCTAGTGGGGCTTGCCAGGTGGCACTAGTGGTAAAGAACCCGCCTACCAATGTAGGCTACATAGGGACACATGTTCAATTCCTGGGTCGGAAAGATCCCCTGGAGGAGGGGCATGGAAACCCACTCCAGTATTCTTACCTGGAGAATCCCATGGACAGAGAAGCCTGGCAGGCTATGGTCCATGGGATCGCAGAGTCAGACATGACAGAGCAATTTAGCATGCACACATCATACAAGTTATATTTAATTTCTGGGAAGAATGCTGCAAAATCCCATCCTGTTTTATTTGTATTTTGATAGCTTGCATACAGTGGATATAGAAATGAACAGGTGGCTAAGTCTGCTTATCCTGCTCTCACCTCTCTAAGAGCTCAGGTCCATGAATGACTTAAAATCTGCTACACCTTCTAAGGGGTCACCTGCGTACTTTACATCCCCAGCGCATGTGTTTCTCATACTTGGGAGTGACATATAGTATATATGATATATGAATAGAAAGTTTCATGATGGTATGCATTAGTATGTTTTTATATATCAAAGACATCGAATGATGCACATTATACAGTTCTTTTTTTTTAATTAATTAATTAATTTATTTATTTTAAAAAATTACAATACTGTATTTGTTTTGCCATACATTGACACGAATCAGCCATAGGTGAACACAATCTCCCAATGCTGAAGCCCCCTCCCACCTCCCACCCCACATCCTCTACTTGAATCATCCCGTTCATCAGCCCCATGCATCCTGCATCCCACATTGAACATAGATTGGCGCTTCGTTTCTCACAGGAAAACATACATGTTTCATTGCCATTCTCCCAAACCATCCCACCCTTTCCCTCTCCCTCAGAGTACAAAAGTCCACTCTATAACTCTGTGTCTCTTTGTTGTCTCACATATAGGGTCATCACCACTGTCTTCTAAATTCCATATATATGTGTCAGTATACTGTATTGATGTTTTTCTTTCTGGCTTACTTCACTCTGTATAATCGGTTCCAATTTGATCCATCTCATTAGAACTGAGTCGAATTTATTCTTTTTAAGGGCTGAGTAGTATTCCATTGTGTATATGTACCACAGCTTTCCCATCCATTCATCTGCTGATGGACATCTAGGTTGCTTCCATGTCCTGGCTATTATAAACAAGCGCTGCAATGAACATTGGGGTACATGTGTCTCTTTCAATTCTGGTTTCCTCGGTGTGTATGCCCAGCAGTGGGATTGCTGGGTCATAAGGCAGTTCTATTTGCAATTTTTAAGGAATCTCACACTGTTTTCCATAGTGGCTGTACTAGTTTGCATTCCCACCAGCAGTGTAAGAGGGTTCCCTTTTCTCCACATCCTCTCCAGCATTTATTGCTTGTAGACTTTTGGATCTCAGCCATTCTGACTGGTGTGAAATGGTACCTCATTGTGGTCTTGATTTGCATTTCTCTGATAATGAGTGATGTTGAGCATCTTTTCATGTGTTTGTTAGCCATCCGTATGTCTTCTTTGGAGAAATGCCTATTTAGTTCTTTGGCCCATTTTTTTATTGGATCATTTATTTTTCTGGAGTTGAGCTGCATAAGTTGCTTATATATCTTTGAGATTAGTTGTTTGTCAGTTGTCTCATTTGCTATTGTTTTCTCCCATTCAGAAGGCTGTCTTTTCACCTTGCTTGTAGTTTCCTTTGTTGTGCAGAAGCTTTTAATTTTAATTAGATCCCATTTGTTTATCTTTGCTTTTATTTCCAGTATACTGGGAGTTGGATCATAGAGGATACTGCTGTGATTTATGTCGGAGAGTGTTTTGCCTATGTTCTCCTCTAGGAGTTTTATAGTTTCTGGTCTTACATTTAGATCTTTAATCCATTTTGAGTTTATTTTTGTAGATGGTGTTAGAAAGGGGTCTAGTTTCATTCTTTTACAAGTGGTCGTCCAGTTTTCCCAGCACCACCTGTTAAAGAGACTGTCTTTACTCCATTGTATATTCTTGCCTCCTTTGTCGAAGATAAGGTGTCCATAGGTGTGTGGGTTAATCTCAGGGCTTTCTATTTTGTTCCATTGATCTATATTTCTGTCTTTGTGCCAGTACCATACTGTCTTAATGACTGTGGCTTTGTAGTAGAGCCTGAAGTCAGGCAAGTTGATTCCTCCAGTTCCATTTTTCTTTCTCAAGATTGCTTTGGCTATTCGAGGCTTTTTGTATTTCCATACAAATCTTGAGATTATTTGATCTAGTTCTGAGAAAAATACTGCTGGTAGCTTGATGGGAATTGCATTGAATCTGTAGATTGCTTTGGGTAGTATACTCATTTTCACTATATTGACTCTTCCAACCCATGAGCATGGTATATTTCTCCATCTATTAGTGTCCTCTTTGATTTCTTTCATCAGTGTTTTATAGTTTTCGATATATAGGTCTTTAGTTTCTTTAGGTAGGAATATTCCTAAGTATTTTATTCTTTTCGTTGCAATGGTGAATGGAATTGTTTCCTTAACTTCTTTTTCTACTTTCTCATTGTTAGTGTATAGGAACGCATGGGATTTCTGAGTGTTGATTTTATCTCCTGCAACTTTACTATATTCATTGATTAGCTCTAGTAGTTTTCTGGTCGAGTCTTTAGGATTTTCTATGTAGAGGATCATGTCATCTGCAAACAGTGAGAGTTTTACTTCTTCTTTTCCAATTTGGATTCCTTGTATTTCTTTTTCTGCTCTGATTGCTGTGGCCAAAACTTCCAGTACGATGTTGAAGAGTAGTGGTGAAAGTGGACACCCTTGTCTTGTTCCTGACTTTAGGGGAAATGATTTCAATTTTTCACCATTGAGGATAATGTTAGCTGTGGGTTTGTCATATATAGCTTTTAATATGTTGAGGTATGTTACTTCTATTCCTGCTTTCTGGAGAGTTTTTATCATCAATGGATGCTGAATTTTGTCAAAGGCTTTTTCTGCATCTATTGAGATAATCATATGATTTTTATTTCTCAGTTTGTTAATGTGATGAATTACATTGATTGACTTGCGGATATTGAAGAATCCTTGCATCCCTGGGATAAAGCCCACTTGGTCATGGTGTATGATCTTTTAATGTGTTGCTGGATTCTGATTGCTAGGATTTTGTTGAGGATTTTTGGGTCTATGTTCATCAGTGATATTGGCCTGTAGCTTTCTTTTTGTGGTGTCTTTGTCAGGTTTTGGTATTAGGGTGATGGTGGCCTCATAGAATGAGTTTGGAAGTTTACCTTCCTCTGCAATTTTCTGGAATAGCTTCAGTAAGATAGGTGTTAGCTCTTCTCGGAATTTTTGGTAGAATTCAGCTATGAAGCCGTCTGGACCTGGGCTTTTGTAAACGTTAAACGATACAATAGACCGGTTAGACCTAATTGATATCTATAGGACATTTCACCCCAAAACAATGAATTTCACCTTTTACTCAAGTGCACACGGAACCTTTTCCAGGATAGATCACATTCTGGGTCATAAATCTAACCTTGATAAATTCAAAAAAATCAAAATTATTCCAAGCATCTTCTCTGACCATAATGCACTAAGGTTAGATCTCAATTATAGGAGAAAAACTATTAAAAATTCCATTTGGAGGCTGAACAACACCCTTCTGAATAATCAACAAATCACAGAAGAAATCAAAAAGAAATCAAAATATGCATTGAAACGAATGAAAATGAAAACACAACAACACAGAACCTTTGGGACACTTTAAAAGCAGTCCTAAGAGGAAAGTTCATAGCAATACAGGCATACCTCAAGAAACAAGAAAAAATCAAATAAATAACCTAACTCTACACCTAAAGCAACTAGAAAAGGAAGAAATAGAGAACCCCAGAGTTAGTAGAAGGAAAGAAATCCTAAAAATTAGGGCAGAAATAAATGCAAAAGAAACAAAAGAGACCATAGCAAAAATCAACAAAGCAAAAAGCTGGTTCTTTGAAAGGATAAATAAAATTGACAAACCATTAGCCAGACTCATCAAGAAACAAAGAGAAAAAAATCAAATCAACAAAATTAGAAATGAAAATGGAGAGATCACGACAGACAACACAGAAATACAAAGAATCATAAGAGACTACTATCAGCAATTATATGCCAATAAAATGGACAACTTGGAAGAAATGGACAAATTCTTAGAAAAGTACAACTTTCCAAAACTGAACCAGGAAGAAATAGAAAATCTTAACAGACCCATCACAAGCACATTATACAGTTCTTAACTTTGAAATTGTATAATTTTATTGAAATTTGAATTGCTGGTGTTCAATGGAATTATATCCCAAATGAGATTATCACATTATTTTCATAAATTTATTTGAGCTCAAAGTCTTCTGCTCTTCTCCATTTTGAAAGTGAAAGTTGTGTCCAACTCTTTGTGACCCCATTACTGTAGTCCATAGAATTCTCCAGGCTAGAATACTGGAGTGGGTAGTCTTTCCCTTTTCCAGTGGATCTTCCCAACCCAGGGATTGAACCCAGGTCTCCTGTATTGCATGCAGATTCTTTACCAGCTGAGCCACGAGGGAAGCCTCTTTTGTTTTTTGTTTTTGTATCCTCTTAAATGCTTAAGACATAGTAAGTGTTCAAATACATATATATTTAAAGTAAGGATAGAAAATTTTGTACTATTTCATGGAGATATCCATAGAGGATCACACACATACTTTTGCTTCACTAACAAACCAATCTGTGATTTACAGCAGATTCTCTTTAATGAATCTTAAAGAAAAATATTGCAACATTTTTCAATTTTCTAAGTAAGAATATGCTATAAATAATGGACAGAAACATCCTTATTGTTTTGTCAGGTCTAGTCTTATGGTGAACGTATTTATATAAGACTTGTTCAGACTGACACAATACATTGATATTTCCTCAGATCGCTACTCACTCCATGGATGAAAGCAACCTTTCTATAATAATAGGAGAAAATCAAAAGAAAGAATGCATTAGTTTGTATAGCTGTTTGGTTCATGTACAGTTAATTGTCAGCTATTAATTAACAATGTGCTATTTTCCTCATGTGGTCTATTGTTTGAACATTTTTAAATTAAAAATAGGAGTGAACTTTATCTCCAGCAAATATACGTGCACAAATACACAATTAGAAGAAATTCATGAACACTCCAGGAAGTTGCTTTCTCCATTTCTGCCAAGAAAATGTGATAAAATCTCAGTGTTAAGATTTTGGCAGAATTAAGCATCTAGATCTCTCCTCCTGGGATTTGTGAAACAACAGATAACATAGATTATTAATATAAATTTATTTGAAATAAATGGATCTACTCCAGAAGAGCATCATGCATTCAGTCTTGGTGAAACATCCTTTTATTTAATGACAAGAACATTGCAAAATTCCTTAGACCCTTTCTAGACCCTATTATCTGTGATTAGTTAATACCAACATTCAGGACTTGAAGTAAAATTTGGAAGGTAGGATTCGAGTCAAAATAAATGCTACTTTAGAAGATTCTGATTCTGGGTCTTCATTGTCTTTCTGAAGATAGAAAAAATGTTGACTTGCCTACTGCAATTTATTATCCGTTGAAGCCTTGTCTCCTCAAGAGTCATAAAGTCCAGGACTGGCACTGATACTGCAGGGCCTGATTGTATGTTTTTCATAAAGATCTCTTTCATTTCTCGTTTCACCAGTGTCAGGCTTGGAAGAGTCAAGTCAAAGTAGGATATGGGCCCACTCTCAATACTTAGCCTAATACAGAGGTCTTCCTATAAAATCTAATCTTGGGACTTGTGTCTGTCTAAATGCTCTGAAACTTCTTTTCCACTGGCACTCTGTCTGGGGCTTCTCTTCCAAAGGAGCTGGTAGCCCTGGGTCCTGCAGGCAATGGTCTGGGGTTCTTCTAGTCATTCACTGTGTGCCTTCAGACAAGTTGCTTTCTCTGCCAGTGGTCCATTTCTTCACTTATACAATAGACTGTTTGCTAATGAAGTCCAAAATTTACTGTAGCATCACATAGGTTGAGTTTGACCTCTCTCACAGTGCAACCAAGGATTGAATTGTACATTTTATTTAATTTTAGTGAATTTAAAACTGCTACTCAGTTCATCTGGTAGAAAGCTTAAGCATCTTTAGAGCAACTTGGGTATCTGTGTTGCCTTTGTCAACTTTGAATTTCATGAAATCTAAATACTGATCAATTACACAGGTACATATTTAATATTGGAATTGAGATGTTCTGTTAATCTGACATAAACAGCAGATTTTGAGGACTCAACAAAACTATCTCATTAATAATTTTCATATTGACTATATTCTGACATGGCATTATTTTGGCTATTGGGTTAAAGTATAGCATTAAAATTAACTTCAGTCAGCTTAGTTTTAGGATTGCTGCTACTGTCATCTTTTTTTTTTTTAACGCATTGTTGTTCAGTAGCTAAGTCATGTCTGACTCTTTGCGACCCCATGAACTGCACCCCACCAGCCTACTCTGTCCATAGAGTTTTCCAGGTGAGAATACTGGAGTGAGTAGCCATTCCTTTCTCCAGGGGATCTTCCCTGACCCAGGATTGAACTAGAGTCTCCTGCATTGGCAAGTGGATCCCTTACTACTGACCAACCAGTGAAGCAATTGAACAGTCAATTTGAAGTTACAGCTGTGGCTCTCATCATCTTTCTCTTGAATAGTACTGTTCCAAGGAAAGGCAAATGTAGATAATACATATATACTGGTTCTAAAGAGGTTTGGAATTCGTGACTAACTTTGAAGATGCATTTTTTCTTAGTTTTCTTATTTTCCTTATGTATTTCCTCATGTTGGGGGTTTGCAATGCTGGAGAGGGTGAAGGTTGGCATCAACACTGATTTAAGATACCACAGTTAAAAGATCAATTATCAATATTCACAAAGTTTAGGAATGATTTCCTTTGGATGATTTAATATTGTCCTTAATTGAGCACAATGGGGAGAAAATGTCTCTCTGTCCTGTATATAGATGAGAAGGATGAGTCTCAGAAAAGCTAGTCCCAAGCAATGTTATAGCATCCAACATAGAGACCCTCAGTTCTACCTCACATTTGATTGTTAGAGTGACCACACATCTTTACAACTCTACTTATTCTGAGTATGCCACAATAATCCCCAGCTACGATGTAGTGTGCTCAGTCATGTCCGACTCTTCAGCTGCAGCCCACCAGGCTCCTCTGTCCATGGAATTTCTCAGACAAGAATACTAGAGTGGGTTGCTATTTCCTCCTCCAGGAGATCTTCCTAACTCAGAGACTGAACCCACCTCTCCCATGTCTCCTGCATTGGCGGGTATACTCTTTACTTCTGAGCTACCTGGGAACCCCTGTAACCACAGTGGAAGTCAACTAAAACTGATGACTAAGTAGTCAGGCTTTGTAATAGGCTTCTGGGGTCTGAATCTGGGTCCATAACTCACTAAGTTGACAAGCAAATATCCATATTTTTAACCTCTCTCCTAGTTAATTTCTTTTTATTTTTATAACTGTGATAAAAGACACACACAATATATTAAAAAAAAATCTACCCTCTTAACAGAATTTTAAGTGTTGAGTACAGTATTGTTAATTAAATGCACATGTTATACAGCAGGTTCTAGGAATTCATCTTGCATGATTGAATCTCTGTATCCATTGAACAACAACTCTTCATTTCCCTTCTCTACAGCCCCTGAAAACCACCATTCTACTTTCTGCTCTTCTGAGTTTGACTATGTTAGATACCTCAGATAAGCAAAATCACATGGTATTTGTCTCTCTGCTACTGGCTTATTTCACTACCATAATGTCTTCAAGTTTCATCTATGTTATAACATATGACAGAACTCCTTTTAAAAACTGGGATTATAGTACACATAGTCTGGATTAATTGTAAAGACAAAATGAAGTTGAAACAAACCCTATAATATATTAAGGGATCATTTTAATTTAGTTTTTAATACTTTTAATAGTAACTTCTAGGGACTTCCCTGATGATCCAGTGGTTAAGACTCCATGCTTCAGATGCAGGGCCATGAGTTGAATCCCTGGTCAGACAATTAGGCGGATAAGGCAATGGCACCCCACTCCAGTAATCTTGCCTGAAAAATCCCATGGATGGAGGACCCTGGTAGGCTGTAGTCCATGGGGTCGCTAAGAGTCGGACACGACTGAGCAACTTCACTTTCACTTTTCACTTTCATACATTGGAGAGGGAAATGGCAACCCACTCCAGTATTTTTGCCTGGAGAATCCCAGGAATGAGGGAGCCTGATGGGCTGCTGTCTATGGGGTCGCACAGAGTCAGACACGACTGAAGCAACTTAGTAGCAGCAGCAGTAGTAGCAGACAATTAGGATCCTACATACGATGTGGTATAACTGGAAAACTAAAACAAAAACAAAAATAAAGAACTTCTATGTAATGTGATTATGGTTTCAGTGTGTCTGCTCTCTGATGCCCTCTTGCAACTCCTACTGTCTTACATGGTTTTCTCTTATCTTGAACGTGGGGTATCTCTTCACAGCTTCTCCAGCAAAGCGCAGCCACTGCTCTTTACCTTGAACGAGGGATATCTCCTCACCACTGCCCCTCCCGACCTTGAACGTGGAATAGCTCTTCTAGGCCCTCTGAAACTAGTCACAGAAAACTAGTCAACCTAATCACACTAGGACCACAGCCTTGTCTAACTCAGTGAAATTAAGCCATGCCCTATGAGGTCACCCAAGACAGGCGGGCATGGTGGAGAGGTTTGACACGATGGGGTCCACTGGAGAAGGGAATGGCAAACCACTTCAGTATTCTTGCCTTGAGAACCCCATGAACACTATGAAAAGGCAAAATGATAGGATACTGAAAGAGAAACTCCCCAGGTCAGTAGGTGCCCAATAGGCTACTGGAGATCAGTGGAGAAATAACTACAGAAAGAATGAAGGGATGGAGCCAAAACAAAAACAATACCCAGTTGTAGATGTGACTGGTGATATAAGCAAGGTCCGATGCTGTAAAGAGCAATATTACATAAGAACCTGGAATGTCAGATCCATGAATCAAGGCAAATTGGAAGTGGTCAAACAGGAGATGGCAGGAGTGAAATGGACTGGAATCGGTGATTTAACTCAGATGACCATTATATCTACTACTGCAGGCAGGAATCTCTTAGAAGAAATGGAGTAGCCATTATGGGCAACAAAAAAAGTCTGAAATGCAGTACTTGGATGCAGTCTCAAAAATGACAGAATGATCTCTGTTCGTTTCCAAGGCAAACCATTCAATATCATAGTAATCCAAGTCTATGCCCCAACCAGTAATGTTAAAGAAGCTGAAGTTGAACGGTTCTATGAAGACCTCCAAGACCTTTTAGAACTAACACCCAAAAAGATGTCCTTTTCATTATAGGGGACTGGAA